>OY728126.1:1662598954-1663807704 GCA_963277665.1 Viscum album | reverse complement strand
GTAGGAGAGTAGACCCATCCAACCATGAGAATCTATACATAGAAATCATGTGGCATACCCCGTGTGTCCTCACATCTCCTAAAAGTAGAGTAACCAAATCCAAGGTGTGAATAAAGAAGGATATATATATATATATATATATATATATATATATATATATATACTCATTAAAAAGAATCCAAAATGAGAGAGTAAGGGGATATACATCTCACAACTCATCCCAAGAAAGAGAGTATCCAATATTCCAAAAAGTCCACCAATGATGCCCAACATCTCATGTGTTTTCCTAGAATTATCCATAAATGTCTAACCATGCCTCATCATATGCCACACAGTCAAGGGGCCACAAACTCTAAGAAGAGGACCCATTACCTAGTACATTAGGGGGTTCTAATCTATAATCCGTTAAGGATTCCACTACCCAACTATGTTGGAGGGTTGACTCGATATCCATTGAGGACACCACTAACCAGCTATATTGGAGGGTCAAATCAATATCTGTCAAGGATGCCACTGCCCAACTATGTTGGAGGGCCAACTCGATATCTATCGAGGATGACACTAAATAGTTATATTGGAGGTTCAACTCAGTATATGTCGATGACGCCACTACCCAGCTATACTGGAGGTTCAAATTGGTATCCATAGAGGATGCCACTGCCCAGATGTGTTGGAGGGTCAACTCAATATCTGTCGAGGATGCCACCACCTAGATATACTGGAGGGTCAACTTGGTATCCATCAAGGACGCAACTACCCAGCTATGATTGAGGGTAAAATCTATATTCTTCAAGGATTCCACTTCCCAGCTATATTGGAGAGTCAACTCGGTATCTTTTGAGGATTCCACTACCCAGCTATTCTGGAGGGTCAACTCAGAAAGGTCCTCATGATCCTACGTAATAAATTCCATCATTGGGTGTTTTCTTATCAGGTGCCTATTGGGGTTGGTTATATAGAAATAACTTCTTTGTACTTTATGATTACTTGTATTCATAGTTTTTAATATTAATAAACAACTTATCACATCACAATTGTTCTTCTGCATAACATAGTATGTGATAATGTCCCTAGAGTAGTTGTCGCACTAAAAGATCATAACAGTTCCTTGATATGATGAGAACTCATAAGTGCTATGACACTATTATTAAATATATGTTCTATAGTTAGATGATATCATTTGAGGGACACAAGTAATACAAGATATCAGGGGTGCCGACTTATAGGAATTTGAGGAACCTTCTCATGGTGTACGTCCTTGGTAATATCTAGTAGGATATTATGAGAACGTGACTCGCCAATAGGAGATCCTTATTTACATGTGTCATTGGATGTTCCTATATATAGATGTTTGTATTGGTCCTTAGACTTTAAGATTATTATTGAGTATTATGAATCACGTAATTTTATGTATTGATAAAAACTGTGATGACAAATGTTCACAGTGAGGTAGGATATGTTGGGTGCATCACGAGTAATATTTCATTAATGAATAATATGAGAAAGGATTTATCCATTATGTTCTTTAATGGAAGTTAATATCTCAAGAACTTTGATGTAAATTATATATCCTAAATAAATCCATGACCATGGGGTTCTATAGGCAAGTTTTATTTTCAGAAATTCAAAGAAAGAGACATTGAGCACATAGGTTGATGGCACCAACATGCAACATGCTTGATTTGTGATATTGTGATAAATGGATTACATTACATAGTAATCATATATGTGAGGTATCATGTCATTATGTCATTAACTTATTTCTATATGGGTGTCTTGGTGTATTGTTAGATGCTAACCTTGGACTTTTGGCTGTTTCGCCTAATGCCACTAAGAAAGAGGCATAGAGGAATAAAGAACTGATATTTTAGGTCCGGTGAGAAAATAATAAATATTGAATATTATTTTATTAAATTATATTTAATTTTAATGCACAAGTTAAGTGCATGTCAAGAAATAATAATATTATTATTTTTTGATATGGAGTTTTAACTAGGATTAAATAAATAATTAAGGTCACATGTGTAATTATTTTATTTTAACCCTGGTGATATATAAACCCAGTTATGTTATTTTTATCAATAATCCAATTCATTTTTTTGGTTGTGCACAACATAATTAGAGAATTATCTCAATACCTTGAGATCTCTATTATCTAAGATCAATTCTAAGAATGGAGATCAATATTACTCCACCATATCAAGTAGAATGCTTTGGAATCAATTCTCATAATGATCAAAGGCGGGCGATGCGAGTACAAGGATCTATCATGCAAGCACCCGAAGATTCTTTCAACAACATCTTGAGATTCATGGAACACATGTGGATCACTACTAGAGAGAATCTACACTTGATTCCTACAATGCAATGATGGTGCATCACGAATCTATTACTAAATCCATTAACGAATAAATAATTCCATCAAGGTAATTATTATTAAATTAAATTAATTATAAATAATATGTGATGATCATCTCTCTTGGTTCCGACATTCTATCCCTTGTCTATATTCTTTGATTCAATTCCATAGATCACGATGTTTATCATTGTATAAATATCAGATTGATCACTGATCAGGGAAAAAACAAAAGTTGGGCACCACCCATCGCACGCTTCCACTGCACCCGAAACCTACAAGTTGAATCAGAGTGGTCACATAATTATTTATAATTATTTAAATATTCACTACTACAAAAATGGGAAAGGGAAGCATCACCTTTTATCAGTGATAAGAAAAAATCACTGATAAAGGTAACTCTTTATCAGTGCTAATTAAAAGTGCTGATAAAGCATCGCTTGATAAATATTTACCTTTATCAACACTTTTCGAGCGCTGATAAATTGACCCTTTATCAGTGCTAAAATTTTAGCACTCATAAAGGGTCACTTTAGCAGTGCTTTTGTAGCGTTGATAAAGGTTCACTTTATCAGCGCTTTCGTAGCAATGATAAAGATAATATTTATCAGTGCTAGAAAAGCGCTGATAAAGGCACCATTTATCAGCGCTAAAATTTTAGCGCTGATAAAATCATAGTCTCATTTTATAAAATAGGGTGCATAGTGCCCTCTATTTATCATGACCTTAAGCTCTCGCAGGACTGTACGCCTGCGACAACTCCCCGCCCCCCCACCGATCTCTCTTTATCGACCGTTACTCCGCCGTCGCTGCCACTCCACCGCCGCTGCCCTGCTCCGCCGCCACTAGCCTTTCTCTGCCATCGCTGCCCTACTCTGCTGCTGCTGCCCTACTTCGCTGCCGCTATCCCTACTCGTTATCCTCCCCCTCGAACCCCTTCCACGGATCCTCCTCCCCGTGAACCCTACTTCTCCTCCTCCCCACTAGACCATACTCCCCATGAACCCTACTTCATGTTTTTGAGATTCCTTTCAAATAGGATGAAGATGAATAAATATTTGATGGATTCTAATCGTATGACAATAGAATATGAGAATGGAGTGAAAGAGTTCATCAAGTTTGTAAAGGATCACGCAAAGGATCCTTCTCAAATCCTTTGACCGTGTGTATGTTGTTGTTATTATAGACTAATTACTCTAGAGGAGTTGGAAGAACATTTGATATGTCACATAATAGATCGGAGTTATAAATGTTGGAATTAACATGGAGAAAAAGATAATGTAGCTACTGGCTGGGATAAAACTATGTTTTATGGATCATCAATGATTAAAAATATAGATAATGAAGAAGACCATATGGAGGATGTGATTACATATGTCAATGATGATGAAGATCATATTGAGGAAATGATAAGGACAGTTGAAGATGAACTCCATGATTGCCCATAATTGTTTGATAAGTCAAAGAGTTGTGCAAAGATGCTATTGTATGCTGGTTGCACTAAATATACATCATTTTCAGTTGTAATGAAGTTGTATAAATTGAAAGCAGGAAACGGATGGAGTGATGTCAGTTTTATGGAACTACTTGCTCTCTTGAATGACATGCTCTCGGAAGATAATAAGCTCCCAAGCCAGACATATGAAGTTAAACAAATGCAACGCTCGATGGGTATGATTTTTGAAAGAATACATGCCTGCTCGAAAGACTGTATATTGTTTCGCAAGGAGAAAAAATCACTTAAAGAATGACCAAATTGTGGTTGATACAAGAAAGATGAATCTAGTCCTATGAAAGTTGTATGGTACTTTCCAATCATTATAAGGTTTAGGTGTCTATATGGAAGTGAAGAAACTATAAGACAATTGTTTTGGCATGCATATAAAAGAAATAAAGATGGAAAATTATGTCACCCGACCGACTCTCCTCAATGGAAGAGAATTGATCATGAGTATCTTGAATTTGGAAATGATCCGAGAAACCTTCGTCTTGCGTTATCTTTATATGGAGTGAATCCTTTTGGTTTTCAAACCAGAACTCATAGTACATGGCCTTTTATGTTGGTAAATTATAACTTTCCACCCTAGTTATGCATGAAACAGAAATTATTCATGTTATCTATGCTTATATCAGGACCAAAACAACCAGGTAACGATATTGATGTTTATTTGGATCCTTTGATCGAGGATTTGAAGTTATTATGGGATTCAGGTGTTATGTTGTATGATTCTTATAAAAGTGAATAATTCACATTGAGAGTAATGTAGTATGGGATGATAAATGATTTCCTTGATTATGGAAATTTGTCAGGCTATTTCATTAAAGGAACTCAAGGGTGTCCCGTGTGCGAAGAAGATACAGAATCAATTAAGTTGAAACATTCATCAAAATCTATGTTTCTAGGACATCGTAGATTTCTACCTCATTGGCATAAGTACCGATCTTAGATGACATCATTCAATGGAAGTTCAGAACAATGCACAACATCATCTCCACTAACAGGTGATCAGCTATTTGAGAAAGTAAAAGACGTGAACACTATTTTTAGTAAACCATTTTTGAAAAACCTTACGAAAATTAGTTGGAAAAAGAGATCAGTTTTTTTTGAATTACCATACTGGAATTGTATGTACGTCAGACATTTTCTTGACGTGATGCATGTGGAAAAAAATGTATGTGACATTGTTATCAGAACATTGCTAAATGCCCCTGGAAAAACAAAGGATGGAATTAAGGCAAGGTTGGACATGGTTGACATGAAAATATGAGAAGAGTTGGCTCCCTTGAAGGGTGAAAATAAAATGTTTCTTCCTCCAGCTGCTTACACTCTTTCCAGGGAGGAGAGATATCGGTTTTGAAACTTCTTCAATGATGTAAAGGTTCTAGAGGAGTATTCATCAAATATTAAGAACATTGTGTCAATGAATGATTTGAATTTAAAAGGTTTGAAATCACATGACTTCCATGTTTTGATGCAATATTTAATTCCTATAGCTTTATGTTTCATTTTTTCCAATAATGTTCATCATACGTTAACCAAACTTCGTTTCTTTTTTCAAAGCTGTATGCATCAAAGTTTTATACCCGACAAAATTTCTAACTATGGAAAGAGAAATTTTCATCATATTATGTGAATTAGAAATGTTCTTCCTGCCATCATTATTTGATATGATGGTTCATTTGATGGTTTACTTGGTGAGAGATATTTGACTTTGTACCTTGTTGAATGTTATATGAAGATTTTGAAAGGGTATGTCAAAAATTAAAGTCGGTCAGAGGGTTGTATTGTAGAGCGATATATTGATGAGGAAGCCATTGAATTTTGTACCGAATACTTATCTGATGTGGAAAGAATTGGTCTCCTAAAATATCATCATAGTAGACACATTAAGGGTGAGAGAATTTTTGGAAGATATGTTGTGACAATCAATATTACAGATCGGGAGTAGGAAAACCTTTATGTTTTTCATAATAGTTGGGAGGTTGATCAATATATTGAAACCCAAAAAGAAATTATTAGACTTTTGAATCCATCAAGGGCTTAAAATTGGATATCAAATAAACATAATCACTAATTTATAGGATGGTTTTAGAACCATATTTTTAAGGAGTTTGTTGAAAATCCGAATTCAATTTCAGAATGACTTCGATGGCTAGCCACCGAACCAAATGTGTATGTATTATATTACAATGGTTATGTAATTAATGGTTATACATTCTATATAGATGAACATGATGAAGATAGTACCATGAAAAATAGGGGATTTACACTTGTGGCTGAAGTGATGCATGTTTCTGGTAGTATGGAGAGAAATCCAATTTATGCGAATATGTCATACTTTGGAATTATCAAACAAATATGGGATTTGGATTATAAAACATTACAATTGCCCATTTTTCAATGAAAATGGGTTGATAACAACAGTGGCGTTAAAATAGATGAATTGGGATTTGTGAAAGTTGATTTTAGTAAATAAGGGTACAAAGATAAACAGTTTATAATGGCATCACAAGTGGTACAAGTACTTTACGTTCTAGATCCCGCAAACTGAAAGTGGTCAATTGTTCTGTTATCATCCAAAATTACTGAAGGGTCCGATGAAAATTCAGTTGAGGATGATCCTTTCAGTGGTACGTCACAATCATTTTGCAGCGGTCCCAAAGTAGATGATGTTTTGTATGTTATAGGAGACCACAATGAAGGGATTTGGATAATCGATAGAGGTGTCAAATCCCTTAATCCTTTGAAAAAAAGAAAGAAAGTTCAATAAATAGGTTATATTTTGTTTATAATATAGATCTTGTTATCTCATAACTATTAGAAAATTAGGCTATAGACACGGTTTGGAACCATGGATATAAGACCACAAACCATGGCTATAGGTTATAGCCACAGTTCATTGAACCATGGCTGGTATTGTCATGGCTATAGGGCCAAACCTATAGCCACGATTTTGAACCGTGGCTATAGCCCTATAGCCATGGTTCCAACCGTTACTATAGACCTATAGCCACGGTTTAAAACCATGGCTATATCCCTATTAGCCACGGTTTCAAATAGTGGCTATAGGTTTGGACCTATAGCCACGACAATACCAGCCACGATTCAATGAATCGTGGCTATAGGGTTTTAGGAACAATTTGAAACCGTGGTTAAAACCCTTCCCATTTCATAACACCCCCCGAACAACAGCCCCCCCCCCTCCACACACATCCCTTGCACCCCTTGCACCCCCCTTCACTACTACAATACAGCTCTTTAGCGACCGCCAAAAGCGGTCGCTAAAGGCCTTTACCGACCGCCTAGCGACCGCTTTTGGCGGTCGCTGTTGCTCCGTCGGTAAAGACCAACAGCGACCGCCAATGGCGGTCGCTAAAGCTTATATAAAATATTGCAGGTATCGCGTTCCCTGGAAATGGTATGTGGTGCGAGCCGGACGTCGGGGGACTGGGGGTATGAAGAGGAACCTTCGAAGCTCTTGGTCGCCGGCCATGGAGGATTTCCGGTTGCCGGAGGGAGGGGCAGGTGCGCCATCGTTGGTATCAGTTTGGAGGTCGAATATCGGGGGGCGTGGGGTTCAGCAGTGAGTGTGGTAGAAGTGACGCGAGGCCGTGGAGGTGGCGATGGGGGCGACCGATGGTGGCTGGACACCGGCGGGGGAGACTGCACCAGTTGCAGCGGTGGTTTTTGGGGAAGACAGCGGCAGGGGCGGAAAAAATCCCGCTATTTTTTCGCCCGCATTAGCGGCCACCAATGGCGGTCGCTAATGCTATCAATAGCGACCGCCAATGGCGGTCGCCCCGTGTCCCCAGCCGCAAAAGACAATATATCTAGTAGTGCTTGCACACCCCTTGCCCCCCTACTGGACCCCCTTAGACAGAAGCCCCCCCACCCCCCCACCCCCCTGCTGGACCCCCTTGGACAGCAGCCGCCTTAGACAGTAGCCCCCCCCTACTGGACCCCCCTGGACAGGAACAACCCCCTACTGGACAACAACACCCCCCTGTTGGACCCCCTAGACATCTCCCCCTGTTGGACCCCCTGGACAGAAGCCCCCCCCCCCCACTGTTGGACACCAGCCCCCCCCTACTGGACCCCCTATACAGAATCCCCCCCCCCCCACTGTTGGACACCCCTAGACAACATCCCCCCTGTTGGACCCCCCCTGGACAGCATCCCCCCCTACTGGACCCCCCTTGCACCACCCCTACTGGACACCCCCCATCCCCACTAGATAGCAGCCCCCCTTACACCACCCCTGTTGGACACCCCCCCCGGACAACAGCCCCCCCCCACATCCCTTGCACCCCCTTGCACACCCTTTTCCCCCACTGCTGGACCCCCTGGATAGCTCCCCCCTACTGGACCCCCTAGATAGTAGCCCCCCCCTGCTGGACCCCCCCTGGACAGCATCCCCTCCCCCTGCTGGACCCCCTGGATAGAAGCCCCCCTATTGGACCCCCCTGGACAGCCCCCCCTACTGGACAGCAACCCCCCCCTTTACACATCCCTTGCACATATCCTAATGGATCCTTAGTTAAGCAGATTGACCAAGCAGGTAAGCTTCAGGCTTTTCCCTTCGATGTACTTACCAAATCATAACCTGTAGAGGCTGCTTTACCTAGTGTTGAGAGAGTTGTTTCCCCAGTGCCTTTAGATTTTGTATCCATAGTATATTTATAATATTTCAGAGAAAGACTTATTTTAGATTTCAGTGAAATTTTGAGTTATTAGGAACCTCCTATTGTTGTTTCTACATCTAGTGCTCCACCTCCCTCATCTTTAGTTGATTCTGATTTGATCTAGTCTATAGTCAAATAGTATCTCCATGTTGTTATAGGTGATGTGCATTCATCTCATCCGGATTAATTGAGGTAGATTCTGTAGAATGGGTTTTCAAGGAATAGGTTGACCAGTTGAAAGTGATGACAACTCTACTCAAGCTATTCATGGAGGAGAAGATTTCTTTCGTAGTATGGAGAGATGAGGAAATATTATTATATACTTTTTCAATCTTATTAAACCTTTCCTATATGTATCTGACAATCTAGTGGCTACCGGATGGAATTCAAAAGAGCAACAGTAAAGTGGACTCCAAAGTCTGCACTGCTACAGTGGTCAAAGTTGCTACAGTTGCAGGCCACAAGCATTCGGCCCAACCGAATCGGGCTACACCAATCCAACAATCTCCCTTGTTGCATCCCTTGATGAGAAGGAGGTTAAGGGTGCCCTTTTTTCTCTAGATATTGAGAGTGTGGCTGGTAACTGATGGGTTTACAAATTAATTCTTTATGTTCTACTGGGACATAGTTTGTGATAAGATTCTTAAATCTATGAGGGAGTTCTTTAACCATGACTCAATTCCTTATGGAATCAAATTCAATTTTATTTCCCTGATCCCAAAGAAGGAAAATTCTGTGGATGTAAAGGATTTCAGATCTATTTCTATTGGGAATACCTTTCCAAAAATCATTAGCAAAATTATTGCTATGAGGTTAGGTCCCCATTGCTCATGGGTTTATCTCTTCAAATCAGCCCCTCAGACAGTCCTTGTACACCCCCCTAGACATCCCCCCTAGACACCCCACCTTCACCCTTCCCCATGCCCTACAGACCCCCCCCCCCGAATAGCCCTTGGACACCCCCCCTGGACAGCCCCTCCTAGGCACCCCACTTGCACCCTCCCCCCAGCCCTACAGACCCCCCCGGACCCCCCCGGACAACCCTTAGACACCCCCCAGATAGCCCTTGGACACCCCACCTGGACAGCCCCTCCTAGAAAATTCTATAGTCATCAGTACCTTTACTTCATTATGAAATAATTCTAAATGAACAATTCCTTGAAACTTTTCCAAGAATAGTCTTTGTCTAGATTAGTCTGAATAATAGACTTACACCACTTATAACTCGGACCCTCTAGTAGGATGGTTACAAAAATAACCTTAATAGACTCATAAATCTAAAGTTGGATAAAAATATCCTCAACCTTCAGTACCAAAACCAATTTATCCTAAGAATCTTGTTACCTAGGAATTATTGTGGGGCTACCATCTTGATTCTGGGGTTCCTAGGTGTTCCTTCAAGGTTGATTTATTCAAGGATTTTGATTCGGTCAGGTGGGACTTCTTATGGGATGATTTGGATCTGCTCGGATTTCCAGCTAGGTTCTTGTCTTGGGTTAAAAGATGCATCTCTACCCCAATGTTCTCGTTGAACATTAATGGCAGTTTACATGGCTACTTTTTGGGGAAAAGAGGGCTTAGGAAAGGGGATCTGATTTCGCCTTTCCTTTTTGTGATTTTCATAGAGTTTTTCACATGCATCCTAGAATGCAGGAGGCTGGTGGCTGGTGCGGGCTGGAGTGGCTGGTGCGGGCGGGAAGGCAGGTGGTAAGGGGATGGCAGGGGGCTGGTGCAGGCTGGAATATGTGGCAGGGGGGTGGTGTGGGCTGGATTGTAGGTGGTTGGGGGTTGGTGAGGTCTGGAACTAGTGGTTGGGGCTATTTTGCAGGTGGCAGAGGACTGGAATGAGTGTTTTGCAGGAGGCTAGGGGGTGGTGGCTGGTGTGTGGGGCTGGTGCGGGCCAGATTGCAGGTGGTTGTGGGCTGGTGTGGGCTCGAATGCAGGTGGAAGGGGGCTAGAATGCTGGTGGAAGGGGGGCTAGTTACATGTGCTGGGGGGATGGTGCGAGATGATTTGAAGGTGGCAGGGGGGGCTGTTGCGGCCTGGAATGCTGGTGGCAGCGGGCTGAAATGAAGGTGGAAGGGGGATGGTGTGGTCTGGATGTGGCTAGAGCAGGGCCAAATCACGGCATTACCATGGCGTGAATGTGGCATGACCGCGGCGTGACCGCGGTGTGACCACGACGTGACCGCAACGTGTTGGCCCGGTCCAGCGACATCTGTGGGGCAGCATCTTCAAGCAGGAGCGAAGGGAGCGGGAGGAGGCGGGGAAACATTCCGGCCGTCGCCCTACTGGAAGAAATTGTGATTAGTCAGTCCCAACATTGATCACAAGACTCATGGAATACTATCACTGCGAACCACCGTGAGGTGTCATCCTAGAGAAGGTCCAAATCACGACATTACTACAGTGTGACTGCGGTGTAATCGCGGCATGTTGGCTCGGTCTAGTGACATCTGCGAGGTAGTATCTTCCATCCAGGAGCAAAGGGAGTGGGAGGAGGCAGGGTAACATTCCGGCCATCGCCCCGCCGACAGAAATTTTAATTAGTCAGTCTCAACATTGATCACAAGACTCATGGAATACTATCACTGCGAACTGTCGCGGGGTGTCATCCTGGAGCAAGGCCAAATCACGGCATGACCGCGGCATGACTGCGGCATGTTGGCCTAGTCCAGCGACATCCGTAGGGCAACATCTTCCGTCCAGGAGTGAAGGGAGCAGGAGGAGGCGAGGCAACATTCCGATCGTCACCCTGCCGAAAGAAATTGTGATTAGTCAGTCTCAACATTGATCACAATACTCATGAAATACTATCACTATGAACCGCCACGTGGTGTCGTCCTGGAGTAGGGACAAATCACGGAATTACCACGGTGTGACCGCGGAGTGACCGCGGCGTGACCGCGGTGTGTTGTCCTGGTCCAGTGACATCCGTGGGGCAGCATCTTCCGTCTAGGAGTGAGGGAGCAGGAGGATTTAGGTCAACATTCCGACTGTCACCCCGCCGACAGATGATAGAATAGATCAATGATTTAATATGCTATAACAAGGGATCGCCAGAGAAGGTTTTAGCGAGTGGCACAATGACAAAACATCTAAAGGGCAACAAAACGATGGAAAATAATCATACACCCTACACAAACCATTTACAAATTCATTCACTTTGCCTAAACATGGAAATTTTATTTATAATATTCAAAGCGTGAAAAGGAAAGTGTCATGGTCAAGTCATATTCCTACTCAGGCAATGATATTTGAGTTAAACGAGTATGATAAGACAATTTATATTATTCAAAGAAAACAAAAACTAACTAGACACAAAACAAACACCAACAATATGCATATGAAAGACTCAAACCAAATCTAAACATGATACAAAAAACTATCACCACTCTTTGGTTTAGAAGATAGTTCACCTCCTTTGGAGGGGTTTTATTATAAAATCATGGAATTTCTTCATCACACAATTCATTTAATTATATTTAACATTTATTCTAAAACTCATTCAGCACAAATCAAATGCACTAATTTAAGCAACTAGATCAACATAACTATCACTGTGAGTTTTTGCAGATAGCGCACCTCCGTTGGAGGGGTTTTATTATAAAAACATGACTTTATATATCAAATGAAACAATTATATTAAAGAACACTTATTCAAGATATGAAATTCAATATAATTAAGCAGAATTAAGAAAGAAGCTAAATTCAATTTAAATCATTCTTGAATTAAAGAGGCTAGAAGAGGGATCCTACCTCTAGGTGGAACCAAACTGTCCACTTTGGATCTTGGAGCTTTCTAACTAAAAGTTGTTGCTTCCCCACTGAGTATACGCACCTTCACACACATGCAAGGACACCTAGCCCCTATGCACACACCCACATGGCCATGATAATGTGAAAGGGGATCCTGTCACATATGCTTATATGCATATACCAGTATCCACTCACCTGCATATGCATTTATATATATATATACATGGGCACACATAGAATCATACATGCATAATCACTGCCATGGTTGAATATACACGTAACGGGGGAACCCACATACATATACTTTCTTACCTATGCACATGCAGGCGAGTCGCCCTTAACTTGGATACTCGAATCCAACGAGCAGGGATCAACGCACTACACAAAGGATATTAGGAACTTTAAAACACATAAAGGATGTTACATAACCATTGAGAAACCAACCAATGACATTAAAGCCTTACCTCGATTGGGAGAACCAAATCCATCCGAACCAACACTAAATGATCCAACGCCCTACTGAAAACATAATATGGAGTCAAAAACACTGAAATCCCCAAATACATGAGGTGCGAGACAAGTAGTAACCATATAATATTACCTCGGATCAAAGCTGGCGGACTAAATCAATCTGAACCCCATTTTCCCCCCTTCGCATAATATAATTACCCTTTGTCCACAGAAAGAAGTAAAAGACCTAAGTGGCCAATGCGATAAAGAAAATAAAATAGAAACTAAACTAAAACATACTTGTCTCCTGTGACTATACACGTCACCGCCCAACATATAAGAACCACAATGCCCCATGGGTCAAATCATGTTCCTGCAAGTAAGGGGGAAATAGATCCATGTTTCAAAATGATACTATCAAATAGTACATTCCTATTAATTAATAATTATTCTTCCTGATAATGGTATATAATTAGTTTGGCTTGAGTTTCAGCTTAATTTGGTTTTGTTCGATACAAGTTTTTATCCCACCTGATAATAAAAGTTTACTAGAGGACACAATTTCCAATCAAATAGAATATATCATAATAAAAAATGGATCCACACCTATGAAGAATGTTGAACATGATAAGAAAGAATGTTTGATTATATAGTCTGATGAGTTATAAAAGGATAAACTAAAAAAATGAAAAACATTGAGAGTTATTTAATTGCTCAAGTGAATATGAAATTTTTAAACAATAATAAACATGTGAAAGAAGAGAAAACCATGTTTCCTCAACATAAATGTTTAGAATGTGAGAAATAAGAAAGCGCAAAGAAAATAAAACACTTTTGAGCTACAAAGAAAAGTGCTTCAGTGTTGAGAAAAAAGACTAATAACTTAGAAGTTGATAAACCCACCTTATTACCATACTTGTTGATATAAAGAAACACTCGAATGGAAATGTCACATAGCACGCACTTCACATATATATATTTTTTTGATGGAAAATAATTTTGCAAAATGAATCCTTCATATAGTGTTGTTATTCCATTGAAAAAATCAATATGGAGAAAATATGAAAATACATTCTTGTTAATCACATCTCTAAAAAAGTTTTAACACCTTTCCCATGAGTTAATGCCATATTTATAGGGAAATTTTCATCTAGATAACACTTTATAATTTAATAAAATATGGTTACCCATTAAACTGTATGTGAATCCAAAAAGAACAACACATTTATCCATAAACCAATTTCCCTTCACATGCATCATGAAAATATTAAAACATTATGCATTAGATAAAATTATCATTTGAAAATTATAACACTCCATTCACATGAAAACTGCATACACAAAGCATCAATGGTATGAATAATTCTACACATAAAATATACTTAACATTTTTATGAGCTCCAAATTATTTCACATAGAATATGATATTCTTTATGAAACTAGAAACACATCATATATTGTTCACCTAAATAGAAAAGAAATAATGTTCTTGTTGTATCTTCTATGTGAACTTCCAATGATTTATATCTACAAACACTACAATGATAACTATTTTTATGTTTTGAGAAAACCAAAATCAATCATATATCAAAGTATGATATTGATTTTCATGAATTCATTAATTTAATGTTGAACATAAAATTATCCTGCCAACACTCGAGCTCTAGGTTGACACCCGGGGTATGCCAAACTTGATTCAATAGAGTTCCATATATGTCTATCCATGCCTACCATTATCTAGGATTATTTCCTTGACAAAGAACCATGACAAGGTACATTACCCATTCCATGGACAACTAACCTAACACACATTACCAATTCCAGGGATATCTCTCATCTTCCATGGGTTAATGGACTTTCTGTGAATTCTCATTATAGAAAATATTACATTCCCAAGGAGAATAAATAATTATAAGTGTGGAGTAACCATTCCAAGTATTATATAACCATGTGTCAAGAGCAAAAACCCCACTACCCCACTGCCCCACCCCCTCCCCCTACCCTGCAAACCCCCTGCAGACCACCCCCTACACCCTGCCCTGCAGACCTCCCCACTCCACCCTACACCCACCCCCTCCCCATGCCTTGAAGACCTCCCCCCTCCCCCCCCCCTTGCCCTGCAGACATCCCCCTACCCCCCTGCCCCAGCCCCCTTCCCCCTGCCTCCCTCCACCCTGCCCCTTGCCCCTGCCCCCTGCCCCCCTCCACCCACCCCCTACCTCTTCCCCCTGCCCCTACTCTGTAGACCTCCCCCCTACCCCCTTTCCCCCTCCACCCTCCCCCTCCCCCTACCCCCTGCCCCCTTCTACCCCCTGCCCCCTGCCCCCCTCCACCCTGCCCCCTGCCCCCCTCCGCCCAGCCCCCTAGCCTTCACAGCCCCCTGCACCCCCTTCACCCCCCATCCCCCCTAGCCTGCACCATCCCCCCTATCCTGCACAACCCCTACCCTACACCAACCCCCCTAGCCTGCACACCCCCTGTGAGTCAAAAAAATCTTTGGAGATGCCCGTGGTGTCTCAAATGAGAGGATTAAGGATTAAAATGGAAAACATAAACGCAATAATGTCAAACAAACTATATAAGCATAAACTACCACAATAGGATCCTTATATATATGCTCACATGTATAAGCATGGGCTATGTTTTGTTGTTGGTTCTCTGCATAGCATGCATCCCTATCCACAGACACAGCCTATCCTGCAAAAGCATACACACAAGAAATCTAGTTCTTGTGAAGACATTGAGACAAATAAAACCTCATAAATATATATTCAGAATGAGTTATACTAATAAAAGGGATGAGAATAATGAATATGGAGGAAGTTTTTTCAAAAGTACCATCAGCATTTGAGAAATAATATTGGAAAAACAAGGTCTAATGGAAATGTACTCCAAAATCCCGTACCAAAAAGAACAGCACAATGGTTATCAAATGAAAGGACCAAAAGTATTATTGCGTTGAAATTGATTGTAATTACCTCACAATGTCATCAAGGATTATGATTCTTAATTGTGACTTATAGGCATCCTCAAATACCTGAAAAGAACAGGTGAAAAAAATGACTAAAAGTATTCAGTATAAAAGTTACAAATTCAATAAGCATAAAAAAAAATGGATGGATAGGTGTATCATAGATGAATATATTAATTCATTAGGAATTTTTTTGTCGAGGGGGAGAGTAGGTTTGGAACTAGCATGGGACTCTGATCTCCCTTATACAGCGAACATCTATTTTTTAGAGGCTAGGTAGGATATGGAATTGATTTGTTGGAAGAAGATGAAGGAGGATCAATAACCACAAGAGGTTTTATCCTACTCAGACCCCCCTGCCCTCCCCTGCACACCCCCCCCCCCCCCCGCAGACCCCTTGACCCCCCTGTAGACCCTCCTAGACACCCGCTCCCTCTGCCAGTCCCCCCATGTAGGGTCTTTTCTATTGGTTGTTTTAAGGTGGAACCATGGATTCTAGATCATCCATGGCCATTTTCCTAGTGGGTATGATTTATTTCTACTCATAGTGGTTGACTAGTGCATTGATAACCCTCCACTGCATGATCTCCATAAGGGAAAGTAGGTGAGGGAAATAACAGTCATTTCATTAGAATAGAGGTATGAAATTTCCATGTTTGAGTGATCATGGGTTTTAATAGAATCATGGGAACTTATTCTACCCCTACACCTATTAGAAATGGTTGGGGGACCTCACCTATCAAATCTATTTCTTGGAATTCCATAAGATAATTTGAATCAAAATTTGAGTATTTTTTATGATTATGATGACTAATATGCCCTATGTTACTCATTATATCATTTTTTAAGGATACAAAATTCTTAATGGGTTCACCAATCCCTGAAGTTTATGCCCAATGATACTCATCCTCTATAGGCTAGTCACCTAAGGTATTTTAGGCTCATAACCTAATGAACTCGAGGCTCATCACCCAAGGAATTCCATGATCATAGCACGAGGAAGGATGGGATTATGATGCATTAGGAAAGGTGAATCATCCTATTCTTATCACATAATAAATCTTATACTTTTAAATAATGCATGTGTCGAAATATCTCTAAGTATAAGATTACATCACCAGTAAAATGGATGCCCATGACTTCAAGAGAATTATTTCCCATGTTTTAACCAAATATTCAAATTCCTAAAACATGGTTACTCACACTTCATTGATTCATATTCATAATCAAACAATATTCTATTCAAAATTAAAATCTTTTCATATTGAAGGGATCTAATTATGAGGGGGAGTGCTCCTTGGTTCTCAAATATTTATCAGTATAATCCCATGAATCATTAATATAAGTATAATAAATTTATTAATAATTATTTTTAGGTTCCCTACAGCATATATGTGCACATGATCAATGGCTATATTCATATTCTTCTATGAAAAAGCTAGTGGTTATTAGAAAACCAATTTTTAAAACAATAAATCAATTATGGAAACAAGTTTTTAAAACAATCAGGCAATTATAGAATTCAAATTAAAGGTTTAGGCAGAGGGAACCTACCTCAACCTCAAGACGCATTGCTTTTGATGACGACAAAAATCTTCCTTTTTTCCGCTTGCACGCATATGAAGCTTCACATATATATAAGGACACCTATCCCCTATGTACATATTTTCATGGCCAAGTATGCACAAGGGGGTCCTTAGATATATGTTTATACTTTCATATACCCCTTTACACTTACACATGTATGCATTTTTCATATGAGTTTGATTGGTATAGAATATTCTAAAACATGTTCCTCTATTTTTGGACACATTCTAAGAATATATAAAAAGAAAATTTCTATCTCCCTACACATGAGTCATATCTATGTAGGGAATCTCATATTCATGGAATAAAAAACCTTGGATGGTGTAATTACCCTAATAACTATCAGTAAAATCCATTCAGCCTAAAACATTAGTGTAATTTGGTCTTATAAGGCCCTAAACTTCCAAATTTTAGAGACTTTTTCATGTTACCATTATTATAATCTTAACATGCTAATATTTAGACATTCTAACAAGAAAATATGTCTAATCCATTATTCCTATTAAAATTTCAATGGAAAGTTGTAACAAAGGGACAAATGATTAAGAGTATAAAATATTCCATTCATTGAAAAAACTATGGAGGAGTATCCACATCCTAGATTCTCTCTTGACCTTATTAGGAAATGAAATGGAAATGATGTGAATATAGTGAAATTCAACCTACCTGATTCAATAGATCTGCTAATTACCAGCAAAAGGTGTTAAGGGGCTACTCGAGATTGGTTCTATGACTAGCTCCATCTTTTGATAGAGTATGAATTTGTGTAAAAAAGGTGTTTAGCTCTTGTGTTTTCTATTTTATGGATTCTAGACCAATGTTTTTTATGATAGTTGTGCCTTTATTCTATCCATGTGAGCCACATATTCATGCATCTCTATAGTCTGTATAGAAATAAAATCATGAAGTTTCACTTCCTCTATAGTTAAGAGATTTAAATCAGTAGTTTTATCCTTTAAATATATTGTATGGTGGTTGGAAAAATATACTTGATGAGATCATATTCATCGGTGGCTAAATCCTCTCAATAAATGAGAACATTATGAACAAGTATGTGCTAGTGTCGATAATAAAACACACCTACGACTAGGCCAAGGAACATTGTTGAAGGTTGTCATCTTTATTAGAAATTTTCTCTAAAAGATTATATATGATAATAGTTTAAACCTTTCACCAAGCCCAATTTCATTCAACTTGATTCTAGATGATAATATTGGGACCTAAACTCTGTTCACCTTCCACTATAGGTATATAATCCAGAATTTTATTTTTCATAGACATATCTTCTTTAAATTGTGTCATAGTTGTAAGAAAGTCCTCCATCATTGCCTCCTGTTTAACTTTAGGGATTGAACTTGATAGTTTAGCATTGATCAGATGAATACCTAACACTGTTCCACTGGGACAAGTGTAATTAGGTCTTCCAACACTAGTAGTCAAACATGTGGAGTCTTCACCAATCCCCAAAAAAATATCATGAGGATGAAACTCCCTCAAAATTATTAGAATGTTGGGACATAATTTTTTTCCCCAAATAAATTATAAGGATAGTATTACATGAAAGAATCTTTGAGAATCTAATTCTTTATACACCCATCAGACTGGTTTCCCCAATACCCCATCGGTATAGTATTCAAACCACAACATGGAATAACCCCATGAAAATTTATTTGGACCATTCTCAAGATGTAATGAAATTTCTATGTCGGAATCCTCATACATCATCATAGGACACATTTCATAAAGTAAAAATGGGTTATATTATCTCTAAATATTGATTAGAGGTAAATATGTAACCTGTTTTAAATGACCAAATTATTGTGAGAACCTATAAGGATCAAAAGGATCTAAAATGGTTACTCTATCTATAAAATCATCCAAAATCCCATCTCACAACAAGATAATGTATGAAATTTATTCTTAATTCCCTCTATCATTATCTACCACTACACCAAAATGTGTTGAATAAGGAATGAACCCAAAATGGGAAGCATCCTTTAACAAATAAATAGGACCATCAAGTCATTAATTTAAAAAGAACAAGACCATCTACCATAGCTTCGTAGTTCAATCCACATCCAATATTAGTTTCAGATTCAAGAAAGAACATAATAGATCAATGAAATTTTCAAATACCTTGATGATAAGGCGTGGGGGGTGTCGACCTCGGCGTCTAGGGTGTTGAGGGTTGTGGGGGAGAGTCATCGGGAAGGAAGGGAGGAGGTGGGGAGGCTGCTCAGAGCAGCTTCATTGGAGGAGAAGGATCGTGGGGAGGAGGGTCGCAGTGAGGAGGCGTCGTGGGTATTGAGGGCTATTGGTGAGGAGGCATCGGGGAGGAGGCATTGGGGAGGCGTCAGGAAGGAAGAGAGGAGGTGGGGAGGCTGCTCAGAGAAACTTCTCCAGATGAGGAGGGTCGCGGTGAGGAGGCATCGGGGAGGGTGTCAGGATGCTGAGGGGTTTCTTGGAGGATGGATCGAGTGGAAGTAAGAAGAAATGAATGGTTTGGGGTATTCATCCTTGGAGTCGTGGCTAATTTTGGGGGTGTAGCCATGGACTTTTTAATCCGTGGATTTATAGGCGTGGATATAGCTCAATTTCCTAGTAGTGCATGTTATTATCTTATCATTACTAAATTTATGTAATATAAATTAACTATTTAACCAATTTTACAGATAATGACTTCTGTACATTCTGTTTCTCCTAACCTCGAGGCTGAACAAGTCTCTCAAGCTGTTGTTGCTACTACTGCTGCTCACAATGCAGAGAAACAACAAGTTTCTGAACCTGTTGCTGCTCCTAGTGTTGATGTCCAAAAACCATCAGCACATGCCTCATATTCACAAGACGATATATATTTTTTTAGAAATGAGTGGGCCGCATACCTGATGGAAGATTGTACACAAATATCATGAATATCTGACTTGGGGATGTGTACAATTAGTGGCCATTTTGGAGATGGGTTAAGAAGATCAAAAGATGAAACATTGTTGTATGTAAATGTTCATAGGGAAATTGTAATTGTTATTAAATAAAACATCATTTCTCCAATGATTCATTTGTCTATTTTAATAGATGAAATTCACCAGAAACATGCAAGAATTATGAACCACTTTTCTTTGGGCTTTGGATAAGAAAAACCAATAAAATCTCCAAAATACCTTCATATCCGACCAAACACATTCAGATTGTGTTGTTACTTTAGGAGAACGATCCATGGATCATGTGTGATGTGTAAGAATCAACCCCGTCTCAATCCGAGGCATGGTGTGGCCAATATCACTCAAAGTGTCTCTCTTTTGTTTAAAATGGATAGAATTTTAAGTGAAAACAACAACTGACGTACGGAAAACCGACCAAACACATTAAGATTGTGTTGATACTTTATTAGAATGATACATGGGTCATTTTTTATGTGTAAAAGTCAACCCATACTCAATTTGAGGCATGGTGTGGCCGGTATCACTCAAAGTGTCTCTCTTTTGTTTAAAATGGACAGAATTTTAAGTGAAAACAACAACTGACATATAGAAATATGACCAAACGCATTCAGATTGTGTTGATACTTTAGTAGAACGATACATGGGTTATTTTTGATGTGTAAAAGTCAACTACACCTCAATCTGAGGCATGGTGTGGCCAGTATCACTCAAAGTGTCTCTCTTTTGTTTAAAATGGACAGAATTTTAAGTGAAAACTACAACTGACGTACAAAAATCCAACCAAACGCATTCTTATTGTGTTAATACTTTAGAAGAAAGATCCATGGGTCATTTTTGATGTGTAAAAGTCAACCTAACCTCAATACAAGGCATGTTGTGGCTGGTATCACTCAAATTATATCTCTTTAGTTTAAAATGGACAGAAGTTTAAGTGAAAACAACAAATGACATATGAAAATCTGACCAAATTCATTTGGATTGTGTTTATAATTTATGAGAACAACACATGGGTCATTTTTAACATGTACAAGTAAACCTCGCCTCAATATGAGGCATGATGTGGACGGTATCACTCAAAGTATCTCTCTTTTGTTTAAAATGGACAAAATTTTAAGTGAAAACAACAACTGACATAAGGAAATCTAACCAAACTCATTAATATTGTGTTTATACTTTAGAATAATGATACATGAGTGATGTGTGACATGTATGAGTCAACCCCGCCTCAATCTGAGGCATGGTGTGGCCATTATCACTCAAAGTGACTCTCTTTTGTTTAAAATGGACAGAATTTTAAGTGAAAACAACAACTGACGTACAAAAATCTGACCAAACGCATTCAGATTGTGTTGATACTTTAGGAGAATGATCCATGGGTCATGTGTGACGTGTAGGAGTTATCCCTACCTCAATGTGAGGCACGATGTGGCTGGTATCACTCAAATTTTCTCTCTTTTGTTTTAAAGGGACAGAATTTTAAGTGAAAACAACAACTGATGTATGGAAAACTCCCTTCATACCATACACACCAAAAGTATTCATTTTTTCCTAAAGAAAAACATACTATTGAAATAAAAACTATTCTAAAACCATTTTAAAAATACCAATGATCTTAAAATCTATGAAATTCATTCCATTAAAACCATTAAAGCCCCCCACCCCCTGGACACCACCCACCCTCCTTGGATGGCCACCCCACCCCCCTATATGGACCCCCACCCCCTGGACAGCCCCCTCCCCCACCACTGTGGACACCCCCCCTAGATTCCCCCCACCCCTTGGATGGCCCCCACCCATTGGACCCCCCCCCCACCCCTCCTAGACACCACCCCACCACCTGAACACCCCACCCCCATGGACAGCCACCCCCACCCTCTAGACACCACCCCACCCACCTTGGATAGCCCCCCAGACCTCCTGGACCCCCCACCACCCTGGACACCACCCCACCCCCTGGACACCCCCACCCCTGGACACCCCCACCCCCTGAAAATCCCCCCAACCCCCTGGACACCACCCCACCCCCCTAGACACCACCATTGATATCCCCCCACCACCCTAGACATCCCCCATAGACACCCCCATCCCCCTGGACACCCCCACCCCCTGGACACCCCTACCCCCCTTTAATATCCACCCCAAACCCCTGAATAGCCCCCAACCCCATGAATTCTGAATTGAATTCTTTATGTATTTAATTAACTTATGAATTATGTGTTAATGGTGTATGTGTATACTTGTTGTATGGGTATACTTGTTTTATGTGTATACTTGTTGTAATTACCTTATGAATTATGTGTTAATTTTGTATGGGTATACTTGTTGATATTCTGATTTTTTGCAGGTCTTGTTTGGGTGTGCTACTGTAGAATTTTATGTTACAGTAGGCAGGGGATTTATCCGTGCTAAAAAAGCGCTGATAAATGATCCATTTATCAGCGCTTTTTTAGCACCGATAAATCCTGTTTTTGTAGTAGTTATTGTTGGTTATTTACAAATTTTAATTTAGTTTTTCAATTCAAGTTTAATTATTATTTTAATTTGAATCACGATATCTTCTTCTTCCTCCTCCATTTCTTGTAGATCTAATCAATATGATTAATTTTATGAATAAACTAAAATCAAAGATCTCATACGGAGGTGCAATGGATTCTGGTTGGATAACACAAGAGTACACCCTGTGTAATCGAAATTACACATTGTGTACTTATAGTCAATGAATCAGGGATTAATTCAGTAATTAATTCAAACGATGTGTATTGAATACACACGATGCATTAAATACCTTACACCGCATGTTGACTAGACCAGGGTGGTGCATAGTCAACCAGATTACATGTCGTGTAGCCTATATACACGGCATGTAGTCCCTTTGATTCACATACATGTTGTGTATTACCACACATGACCAATGACCATGTAATTTGGAGATCACATGACATGTAACCCATTGTACATATCATGTACTCCATTTTTTGAGGTATGATTTACATGTTGAGTCCCTAGGCATGTACCTCGAATAAGTGGTGAAATATGTACACACCATGTAGCTCACTTATACACACCATATACTGATAATAAATTACACAGATTTAAAATTTATTATATTATATTATGTAAACCTTGAGACATGTTCTTGTGTGTGGTCATTAAGTTGACAAGACATTCCATGTTATGAGTTTTAATATTTTTATATATATAAATGTTTAATTAACATCTTCATAATGATCGGATCTGCATATCATGTATGAGTCGTATTATATTTTTTACTCTATGTGCATTAAGCATAACACATTATAGAAAAATCATGTAATTCATGTAATCATTTAGTTGATATTACACGCCATGAAATTATGTGATAAGTGATGTATGCTATATTTCACAAAGAATAAACAAGTATATAAGTATAATACATATTGGGTAGATTTAGATGGGTATTCACCATGTTTCCTCCAAGGTACATTTATGTGCACAGTTAATTTTAAATAAATTTATTTTATTTAAAATCATAATGGAAGAGAATCTTAAGAAAATTTGGATGATAATTAAGATAAAATAATTGGTTAATTAAAGATGATAATTAATTGATTCAAGCATGATTTATCTTAAATAAGAATGATTAAGAATTAAATTCTAGTTTTATTAAATATGTAATTCATTGCATGCATGTGGATGATCATGAGCATATACCAATACCATTGTACGTGATTGGTTTCATTTAATTTATCATTAAATTAAATTTTTGGCCTATGTGTCTTCTCTTCTATTATTATGTAAGGGCATGTGTGACCATGTTTTATTTAATGTAAACCATTTTTCCCTCACCTACATGTGAGTAAAATCATTTTTAGTGGATGGAGCTCCCAATCTAGTGGAGGTGGTTCAAGTTTAGAGCTAAGGAGAAACCAATCTAAGAGAGATACATTGGTGGACAGGTGGAAAGCTGTAACATGAACCTTAATTGGTTCAAGGTGTTTTCCCGTAGGTCAATGGTTAGTTTATCAACTTATAGATAAACTAAACATTAGTAAAAGCTCATGATCTGATGTGAGACGCACGGGGTGGCCCGATCTTCATGGCGTAGGGTGGAGGTTGAAGGATATGGTTCGGGGATAAGTGTTGGATAATGGGTACGGATAGTGGATGCAAGCAGTCAATCAACGCTATATGGAGCATGACCTACTACTTAGACAACACACTCAAGGGAGGGATGTGATGGCAAATCCACACAACAACGCACTTGGGTTGAGGCACGAAATTGGGGGCTTTGTGATCTTGGATCACCAATCTAACTTGTAGATTGACAAGGAAAGAATGCACAAGAGCTAGGAGAAAATCCGGGACAATCCTCACACAAAGGAGAGAAACAAAGCATAAGCTCTCAATTAAATCTTGAATGCCAATACAATTCCATGGGGTGGCTATTTATAGCCAAGGGGGTGATACAATAGTCAAGGGTCTAATATCCTAAAGTCATAAAGTCTAAACCTACCTTGTCCCCTTAAAAGTCAAAAAGATAAAATCCAACAAAGACTTTTGGAAAAGTAGCACACAACTTTCCAACATAGCCCACCGGATTTGACTTTGAGTGAATAGCCCACCGGATTTGACTTTGGTGTCCAAAGATGCCATTTCTAGAATCCTCCATGTGGGAAAGGCCTCCAAATTCGTGCAACCATGTGGGCCAAGATTTAAAAATCAATTTCGGGCTTGAATAAGTGATATTATAGGCCCATTTTCTCCATCCATGCAAGGCAAGATCCATTGGGCCTTTAATGAAGCAATATGTGTGCCCATTGTAACATTGAGCCTCTTTAATCTCCCTCGCGTCATTGGGCCTTGCAAATCCAACTCTTCCTCCCGCGCAATCGACTTGGTGCCTTCAACATGGTTCTCATCATCCTCCCCCTCTTGAAAAGGAGTCGTCCTCGACTCTTCATCCTCTGCACCAAAAAAAGGAGAAATATCAGAAACATTGAAGGTGGCACTTACACCATACTCACCTGGAAAATCAATCTTGTAATAATTGTTGTTAATCTTCTCGAGCACTTAGAAAGGTCCATCTCCTCATGGCATGAGTTTTTATTTCTGTTTGTTAGGAAATCTATCCTTTCACATATGAATCCAGACCAAGTCCCTAGGCTCGAAAAACACTTGTTTGTGACCCTTGTTTGCACGATCAACATATTTTTGAGTCATCCGCTCGATATTTTTTCTTGCCTTTTCATGGAGTTGTTTGATGAATTTTGCGCGCCCTTTCGCATCCATATTAGTTGCTTCCTGCAAAGGCAAAGTAACTAGATCAATAGGGGCAAGAGGGTTAAAACCATAAACAATTTCGAATGGAGAATATTGAGTAGTGGAGTGCTTGTCCCTGTTATATGCAAATTCCACATGGGGCAGACACTCCTCCCAATTCTTGATATTCTTCTTGAAAATTGTTCGTATAAGGGATGATAATGTCTGATTCACCACCTTTATTTTCCCATCGGTTTGTGGATGAAAAGTAGTGGAAAAGAGTAACTTTGTACCCAGTTTTCTCTACAAGGTCTTCCAAAAGTAACTAAGAAATTTTGTGTCTCGATCCGACACAATGGTCATTGGCATTCCATGATGTTTGACTACTTCCTGAAAGAAAAGTGTTTCAATGTTAGTGGCATCATCAGTTTTGTGATAAGGAATAAAATGTTCCATTTTTGAAAACTGATCCACCACAACACAAATGGAATCTCTCCCCATCTTGGTCCGTGGTAACCCCACGATAAAGTCCATTGATATGTCCTCCCAAGGGGTGTTGGGAATTGGGAGAGGAAGATATAGTCCGTGTGGGTTCAGTTTCGATTTGGATTTATGGAAAACAATGCACTTTCCCACAAATTTCTCAATATCTATAGATATCCTAGGCTAATAAAAATGCTCACTAAGAACACTTAGAGTTTTTGAAACACCAAAATGCCCCATTAACCCACCCGAATGTGACTCCTTTAGTAAAATTAAACGGATAGAGAAATTAGGAATACAAATCTTATCAATCCGAAATAAGAATCCATCATGTAAATAGAACTTTTCCCAACTAACTCCAGGTTTACAATGTTCATAAGGTTCTCTAAAATCACTATCAGTGGCATATAAATCCTTAATGTATTCAAAACCAAGAAGTTTTGAATCCAACAAGGATAAAAGAGAATATCTACGTGAAAGTGCATCGACCACAATATTTTCTTTACCCTTTTTATGCTTGATGACATATGGAAATGATTCAATGAATTCCAGCCATCTAGCATGTCTCCTATTTAGTTTATGTTGGATCCTAAGGTATTTAAGAGCCTCATGATTAGAATGGATCACAAATTCTTTAGGCTAAAGATAGTGTTGCCATGTTTCTAGTACTCTAAACAATGCATACAACTCTTTATCATATGTAGCATAGTTTAGAGTTGGGCCATTTAACTTCTCACTAAAATAAGCAATAGGATTACCTTCTTGCATGAGTACTCCTCCTATTCCAATTCCACTTGCCTCACATTCAATTTCAAAGGTCTTACCGAAGTCTAGAAGTGAAAGTAGAGGGGCGTGGGTGAGTCTCTCCTTTAGCGCATGGAAGGATTTTTCTTGAGTTGTCCCCCATTTTAAAGGAACATTCTTCTTTTTCAATTCATTCAATGGTGCTGCTAGTGTGCTGAAGTCTTTCACAAATCTCCTATAAAAACTAGCAAGCACATGAAAACTTCTTACCTGTCCAATGGAGGTTGGAGTTGGCCATTCTTGTATTGCTTTGATCTTCTCGATTTCCACTTCAACTCCATTGCCACTTACAACAAATCCAAGGAAAACAATCTTATCGAGACAAAATTCACACTTTTTTATGTTTCCAAACAGGTTTTATTTCCTTAACACCTCTAGGACTTTTCTCAAGTGATCTACATGTTCATGCAATGTCCTACTATACACCATAATATCATCAAAGTAAACTACCACAAATTTTCCAATATATGCACGTAAGACATGATTCATTAACCTCATAAATGTGCTAGGTGAATTGGTGAGACCAAAGGGCATGACTAACCATTCATAAAGTCCATGTTTTGTCTTAAATGTTGTTTTCCACTCATCTCCTTCTTTCATCCTAATTTGATGGTATCCACTTCTTAAATCAATTTTTGAGAAAATAGTTGAACCATTTAATTCATCTAGCATATCATCTAACCTAGGGATAAGATGAAAATACCTGACCGTGATGTTGTTGATGGCTCTACTGTCAATGCACATTCTCCATGTTCCATCCTTCTTTGGTACTAGAAGCATCGGTACCGCACAAGGACTAAGGCTCTCTCTCATATATCCCACATCTAACAGCTCTTGAACTTGCCTTTGAATTTCTTTTGTCTCTTCCAGATTGGTGCGATATGCAGGGCGGTTCGGTAGTGATGCTCCAGGTATGAGGTCAATTTGATGATAAATACCTCTAATGGGTGGCAAACTTGGTGGCACCTCTTCAGGAAAGACATAATCATACTCCTGCAACAACGACTCAACAACATTTGGCAAATAGGGTAAGTCGTTAGTATTTAGCAACACCTCTTTGTACATGAGTACTAGGAGGGTTTACTGTGAAAACAAAGCTTCCTTAAACTCACTCTTTTTTGCCAACATCACGATTTTATCTTCTCTCAAATTCTTTTTCCCACTTGATTTTTCTTCACTCTCCATTTCTTTTCTTCTTTCATTTTCTCTCTTTCCCTCATTCTCTCCTTTTTCATTTTCACTCTTTTTTTCCTCATCACTCTTTTTTTTCTTTTCTCTCAGAATGTGATCTTCCATAATTTGTTTCGGGGACATGGGATTGAGGGTTATAGGTTCCCCTCGGAGTACAAAAGAATGACGATTCAAGAAACCGTCATGGGTAACACGCCGATCATACTGCCATGGTCGTCCCAACAACAAATGGCAAGCCTTCATAGGAACAACATCGCACAAGACCTCATCTTTGTACTTCCCGATGGTGAACAGTACCTTCACTTGCTTGGTGACCTTCAGCTCCCCGCAATCATTCAACCACTGAAGCCGATATGGATGTCGATGCTTCAAAGTAAGAAGTCCCAACTTCTCTACTAACTTTGTGCTCACAACATTACTACAGATTCCTCCATCAATAATAACACTACATACCTTCCCATTGATCTTGAATCATGTATGGAAAAGGTTCTCTCGCTTCTCCTTTTCTCCAACAGTCATTTGTGTACTTAAAACTCTCCTAGTGACAAGAATCTCACCGTCTTCTGCAAATTCCCCATTATCAATTTCTGGAGATTCTTCCTCCTCCTCTTCCGAGATCTCTCCATCAGTCTCCCATTCTCCATACTTGTTGATGGTCATGGTGCACCGGTTTGGGAACTCACTAGCAATGTGATCCCTTACTTGACATTTGAAACACCTAATATCCCTATTCTTTGTTTGGTTAGCCTCAAAATTAGGTTTCTTAGGTGGAAGAATTACTTTGTCACTTTTGTGATCAACCACCGCTTTTGACTTTGATGGTTCTCCAATCTCCTTCCTCGGATTTCTCCACTGTGTGAAAGGGGTAGTGGGTTTCCTCATGTTGCTCCTCCTTTTGATTTTTTGTTCAATCTTGGTGGCTTGGTGGATCATATCTTGTATCTCTACATGGTGGTACATCTCCACTTGATCCGCAATCTCCCGATTGAGCCCATGTAAAAACCGTGCCATGGTTGCCTCCGGATCTTCCTCAATATTTGCCCAAATCATGGAAATTTGCATCTCCTTGTAGTAGTCTTATACACTCTTACTCTATTGGGTGAGGCGTTGAAGTTTGTTTTGGAGATCTCTATGGTAATGTGTGGGAACAAAACGCTTCCGCATGGCGAACTTCATGTCTTCCCAAGTATTGATGGGACGTCCACCATATCTAGACCTCTCCTTTTGAACTTGATCCCACCATATTAATGCATAATCATAAAATTCAAGGGAATCAAGTTTGACCTTTTTCTCCTTGGAATACGCATGGCATGAAAATACTTGCTCGATCCGCATCTCCCACTCTAAGTATTCTTCCAGGTCTCTTTTCCCTTGAAAAGAGGGGACCTTCACCTTGATTTTGACAAGTAGGTCATCATCATGTTGTCTCCTTTGTCATCCTCTCGGTTGTTGGTACAACCTCCTCCTTTGTGGGACATCATCAAGATCATCATCAAAGTTCACCATCTCCTCCTCCATGATGTGGGGACGACGTGGTGCTGGAGCGCGTTGTGGGTTATCATGGAATAAACTTGGGCTTGGTTTATTCTCCAATTCATCAATCCTCTCATGTAACACCTCCAATTTTCGATCAAGAAGCTTCTCGAAGTGGCTCACCAAAGCTTGCATTTGGAATTGCGTAGCTTCGGGTGCGGGAGATCTACTTCGACTTCCTTCATCGCTAACATGAGCAATTTTCTTCCCACGATCTTCTGCCATGATATGTTATGCAAACACAAACACACACCGGGGGGGAACACACACAATGATTCACACTCACTCAAACACACGAGATGCACACACACACACACACACAAGATGTACACACTCACACACACAAGGATACACACTCACACACGCAAGATATACACACTAACACACACAATATGTACACACACGCACAAAACAAGATGCAAACACTCACACACACAAGGATACACACTCACGCACGCAAGATATACACACTAACACACACAAGATGTACACACACGCACAAAACAAGATGCACACACTCACACACACAAGATATTTTTTTTCTTATTTCTCTCCACTCTCAAAACTGAATTTGAATCCCAAGCTCTTACGAAATATAATACCTTGTTTCGGGTGATCACTTGCCACTAATCCTTCCCCAATAAAGATCGTGTCGGGGGATGGTTTACCACAACCCGCTTGAGTGGTAAAGGGTAAAGGGTGAAAAGAGGATAGAAAATGGATAAAGGGTGGATGGAAAAGGGGGTAGAAATGTGGTATTTGGGTTTTGCCCAATTGTGCAAGATAAGATAAATGAATAACAATATGAAACAAATACAAAATGAGGATGAAGTAAAATGATGGAAAAAGTTATATATGGAAATGGAAAGTGCTAATAAGGTAAAGAACAAATGAGTAATTGAATCTACTTTTGTTTTTCTCTTTTTTTTGTCAATTCTCCCAAAAAGTGTTGTGCTTGGAGTTTTAAAGCACAAGATGATTGAACAGAGAGTAAGACATTTTTTTTTCTTTTTTTTCGAAATCTCTCAAATAAAGGATGTGCCTAATTTTGAAAAGCACAAAATGATGAGTTGGGAGAATTTTTTTTTTCCAGATACAAATCACATATAGATAATTAAATGCGGAAAGAAGATGAATGAAAATTTGGCTCAATTTATAATAATCCAAGCTTGCACAAACTAGGACAATTCGGGAGGCTTTCAAGAAAATGGTTTTTTTTGTTAAATTGGTGAAAATATGGAAAGATAAGGAGGGTAATGGATGGAATTAAAGTAAATGAAGGGATAGACACCTACCGTGTCAACCGGATCTCTGATACCGACTGATGTGAGACGCACGAGGTGGCCCGATCTTCACGGCGTAGGGTGGAAGTTGAAGGATATGGTTCAGGGATAAGTGTCGGATAATGGGTATGGATAGTGGATGCAAGTAGTCAATCAACGCTATATGGATCGCGACCTACTACTTAGACAACACACTCAAGGGAGGGATGTGATGGCCAGTCCACACAACAACGCACTTGGGTTGAGGCACGAAATTGGGGCCTTTGTGATATTGGATCACCAATCTAACTTGTAGATTGACAAGGCAATAATGCACAAGATCTAGGAGAAAATCCGGGACAATCATCACACAAAGGAGAGAAACAAAGAATAATCACTCAATTAAATCTTGAATGCCAATACAATGCCATGGGGTGGCTATTTATAGCCAAGGGGGTGATACAATGGTCAAGGGTCTAATACCCTAAAGTCATAAAGTCTAAACCTACCTTGTCCCCTTAAAAGTCAAAAAGATAAAAGCCAACAAATACTTTTGGAAAATTAGCACACAACTTTCCAACATAGCCCACCGGATTTGACTTTGAGTGCATAGCCCACCGGATTTGACTTTGGTGTCCAAAGATGCCATTTCTAGAATCCTCCATGTGGGCAAGGCCTCCAAATTCGTGCAACCATGTGGTCCAAGATTTAAACATCAATTTTGGGCTTGAATAAGTGATATTATAGGCCCATTTTCTCCATCCATGCAAGGCAAGATCCATTAGGCCTTTAATGAAGCAATATGTGCGCCCATTGTAGCATTGAGCCTCTTTAATCTCCCTCGCGTCATTGGACCTTGCAAATCCAACTCTTCCTCCCACGCAATCAACTTGGTGCCTTCGACATGGTTCTAATTATGATCATATCACTTTATTATTTTATTTCTGTAAGTTGCATGGTTATTTCATTATGGATGTTTTGTCGTGATCACATAAATTAATGAAATTAATGATCATGCAAGATAGAACTAAAATAAATTTTCTTATGCATAAATATTATCTAAGACATGGTTAATCACTTAAGTAAATACACTTAATATTAACGAACATGTGCTAAAGATAATAATTGGAAATTTATGTATAAAGGATAAAATTCCTCAATTATATATATTAAGTCGGTATAGACTTCCACTACTTCAGTTAAAATCGAACCATAGTTCAAAGTTCTTGACTATAAAAAGTTGGGGTGATTTCAATTATTGGGGAATTCTAAATTGAATTCTTGGGTTGAATTAACTTAGTTCACATCAAGGGTTGACTACCAAAGCAATACTTGGTGTAACTAAGAGGAAAAGGTTGAGGAAATCCAATTTAAGGATTTCAGGATTGGGGAGTCCACTCAGCGGATCAAGGAACTGTGAGTTAATGCAGTTGGAATTTGGAATGCCTACCTAATACCATTCGTGTTTCTTGACCAACAAAAGTTAGGTTAATGAGAATGGGAATATGGATCTTTTCCACTAGAATTTCCAAGAAATGGGATATCCTGAAACCAACTGTGAGTGCTATTGGGTTTCGATGAAATAGTGGGAGACTAATAAATTTAATATTTATTTATTTTTCTAAATTTTATCAGATAAAGTACTAAAATTATGCTCATTTAATTTTGTAGAAACAAAATTAAAATGACTTTAAACATATTAATGAGATATATACTTGATAAGGACAACCTTCTCACCTAAAAAAATTTCCAATAGTGTAAAAGGTGTTTATGCGTTATAATTCACCATGAAAGGAAATTGTATATGCTAGAAGAACCTTTTCTAGTTACGCCTGGTAATGAGGAAAGTGATGAAGAGTTATCTCTCTATGAGAAAAATATAAATGATGCTACAAATATTTAGTGTTTTATACTATCATCCATTTCCAATGAGCTTTTAAAGAAACATGAGGACATGGATTCATATAACATGATGTATCACCTTCAAAATTTCTACCAAGAGAAGGCGAGGCAAAAGAGGAATGAGATATCCATTTCTTTGTTTACAAATAATTTTGGATAGTCTATGCTAGTCAGTCCTTATGTATTCAATCTTATTGGATACATTAAACACTTATAAATATTAGGGATTAAATTCTCCGATGATTTGTGCATATATATCTTACTTTCATCATATCCCAAGAACTTTTCTAGTTTTATTATTAATTACAATATGAGTAATAATGATAATAGTCTTTTAGAACTTCTTACATTGATTCGATAAGTGGATAAGTACATGGGGTGTGATAAACCCATGGTCCTAGTGGTGAAAACAATGAAGGAAAAGACAAAGGGGCCCAAGACCTATAAATAGTATAAAGCTCATAAGCATCATCCTTCCAAGAAGAAGAAAATCTAGAGGCAAGACAAGGAAAAGGAGGCAATATGTTTTTTCATGTGGAAATCCAAGCCACTGGAAGAGGAACTGCTTCCAGAAGCTAGGGGAAAATAAAGGTGTGTTTGTTATCGAGTGTAATATTTCCATATCTACACATTGGGTATTAGATTCAGATCATGGTGCTCACATCTGTATATAAATATAGGAACCAAGTAGATTCTAAAACATTGCAAGAGGAGGGGTGGATCTGAGAGTTGTTGATGGTGTGAGACGGGTTTCTATGGACATTGGTGACTACCACCTTTCATTACTAATGGGAATGATTTTGGTTCTAAAAGATTTTTATTATGTACCTACGATTACAAATAACATAATTTCTGTATCATGCCCAGATACAGATGGGTTTATTTTAAAGTTTGGAAATAATTTTTTTTCTTTTATAAAGACAACATATGTTATGGTATGGCACATTTAAATAATGTTATTTATGTATTAAATTATGAAAAACAAGTATTTTAAATTAATAAAGTTCACACTACTCATATAGAACCCAACTTTGGCATCACCGTCTTGGTCATGTAAATGATAAGATTTTGAGAAAGCTCTGTTAAGATGGTTATTTAGATTCTTCTGAGCTAAAAATACTTGAAAGGTGTCATGCTTGTTTACAATGAAAAATGACCAAACCACCATTTGGTGGATAGGGTGAAAGTTCCATAGAGATTCTATGATTAGTACACATTGATGTGTATGTACCATTTCTAGTATAAGCTAGAAGTGGATATTCTTACTTCATAACTTTTACTGATGAATTCAGTAGATATGAATATATCTAATTGATGAGGTATAAGTCTGAGTCCTTTCGGAAATTCAAGGAATTCAAGAATGAAGTAGAGAATCAACTTGGAAAGAAGATAAAGAATATTTGATCATATCAAGGTGGTGAATATCTTAACAAAGAGTTCATCAAATTTCTATGGGAATTTCAGATTCTATTTCAACTCACTTCACCTTATACACCATAATGGAATGGAGTTATTGAAAGGAGGAACCATACCTTGTTAGAAATGGTAAGGTTGATGATGAGTCATAAATATCTTCCATTATCCTTTTGGGGATACTTATTACAAACTACGGAATAAACATTAAACCGAGTACCAACTAAAGTATAAAATGGAATTCCCTTCAAGTTGTAGAGTGAAAAGAAACCCAGTTTGTCACATATATGTGTATGGGGTTGAGAGGCTTTTGTTTAGGATTTATCAGGAAAAAAATTATCACCCCAAGGCACAAAGTGTATATTTATAGGGTATCCCAAGGAAATAAATAGACACTGCCTATAAAACCCCTCAGATAAGAAAGTGGTTATTTCTAGATAGGTCGTCTTTCTTAAGAGGGAGCACATCCTCAAAATGGATATTTGGAGAAAGATTGACTTCAATGAAGTTTATTCTCAAGATAAACAAGATTTGGTATAGGAACAGATTCCACAGGTCCCCATGGAATAAGTAGTTCTTAAAACACAAGTATTATGTAGGATCATAAGAGAGGTAAGAGAACTAGGGAGATATGATTTTCTATTCATTGAATATGGTGACTCATTAGTGATTGAAAATGGTGAACTTATCTCCTACAAGAAGGTAGTAGAGAGATTAGAAGGTGCAAAATGGTAGGAAGCCATGAATTCTAAAATGGATTTCATGTATCAGAACCAAGTTTGAGTTCTATTCGACATGCTAGTTGATGTAAAGCCTATTTGGTGAAAATGGGTATTCAAGAGTAAACTAGATAAGTAAGGTAAAGTAAATACCTATAAATCAAGACTAATGGATAAAGGGTTTAAACAACGTTAAAGAATTGACTATGATGAAACATTTTCACCAATTTCCATTTTTAAATCCATTAGAATTATTCTTTCTATAGCATCATACCATGGCTATGAGATTTGGTAGATGGATTTCAAAACTGAATTCCTTAATGGGAAACTTTAAGAAGATTTCTATATGACACAACCAGAAGGGTTTGTGACTCCAATTGATGCCAAGAAGATTTTCAAGTTTCATAGATCTATTAATGGATTAAAGTAAGCATCTAGGTCACAAAACATTTGATTTGATGAAGTTATAAAAGAATTTGGTTTCATTAAGAACAAATGTGAGACATGTGTTTACAATAGGTTTATTGGAAATGCAGTCATTATCCTAGTAATATATATTGATGATATATTACTTATTGGAAATGACATACCAGTCTTACAATCAGTTAAGGACTGGTTAAACAAGTGTTTCTCTGTGAAGGACTTAGGTGAAGAAGCCTATATTATAGGGATCATGATCATTCATGATAGATCCCAGAGGACACTTGGACTAAGTCTAATTACATATATTGTCAAGATACTAAAGATATTTAGTATGGAATAATCAAACAGGGGATTGGTTCTAGTTTCACATGGTTTACAAATTTATAAAAAAATATATCCTCATACACAACATGAGAAAGAGAGAATGAGTAATATCCCATACACTTTAGTGATAGGATCAATCATGTATTCCATGTTATGTACTATATTTGATGTCTCCTAGGCATTGAGCATGATAGGTAGATATCTAGTATATCTAGGAGAACAATATTGGTCTACTGTTAAGGCCATCCTTAAGTATCTAAGAAGAACTAAGGATATGTTCCTGATGTATGGAGGAGACGAGAAGCTGGTCATCAGGGATTATACTGATTCTAGTTTTCAGATATATCACAATGATTTGAAGTCATAGTCATGATATGTTTTATGTCCCAATGGTGGAGTTGTGAGCTGGAAGAGTTCAAAGCAGTCAGTTTTCACTGATTCTACAGTAGAGTCAAAAAATATAGAATCTTATAATGTATCCAAGTAATCCATTTAGATTCATAAATTTATCTAGGAGGTTTATGTGGTACCTAGAAGTAAATATCCTATAACATTGTATTGTGATAATACTACGGTGGTGACTCTTACAAAAGTGCCAAGACCACACCAATGGATAAAGCACATACTTAGGAAGTATCACCTCTTGAGGTATTTTTATAAAAGGGAATAAGTTTTAGTGAGAATAGTACCCATGGAAGAGAACATAGTAGACCCCTTGACTAAAGGTCTATCTTAGTAGAAGCATCAGTATCATGTGAGAGCTAGAGTACTGAAGGTTGTTAGCAGTTGGCTCTAGTGCAAGTGGGAATCTATTGGAGTTGGTGCACAAGGACCAACTTTTGCATACTTTATGATAACTTGTATTTATAGTTTTTAATATTAAAAAACAACTTATCACATCATGATTTTTCTTTTGTGTAACATAGTATATGATAATGTCCCTAGAGTAGCTTTCACACTAAAAGGTCATAACAGTTCCCTACTATGATGAGAACCCAGAAGTGTTACGAAACAGTTCTTAAATATATGTTATATATTCAGATGGTATCATTTGAGGGACATAAGTGATATAGACTATCAGGAGTGGAAACTCATAGGACTTTGAGGCACCTTCTCATGGTGTACACCCTTAGTAATATCTAGTAGGATATTATGAGAATGGGACCCGTCAGTAGAAAATCCACATTTATATGTGTCATTGGATGTTCCTATCTGAAAACGTGTGTATTGGTCCTTATACTTTAATATCATTATCAATGAGTATTATGAGTCACTTACTTTGATGTATTAATGAAACTGTGATGATAGATGTTCGCGACGAGGTAGGATACGTTGGTTGCGTTACGAGTAATATTGCATTAATAAATAATGAGATAAAGGATTTATACCTTCTGTTATTTAATGAAAGTTAATATCTCAATCCCATTGATATAAATGATATAGCCTAAATAAATCCATGACCATGGTGTTAGATAGATGGGTTCTATTTTCGTAAAGTCAAAGAAAGAGACATCAAGCACATAGGTTAATGACACCTGCATGCAACCTACTTGATTTGAGATATTGTGATAAAGAGATTACATTAAACAGTAAGAATCCATATGAGGTATTATGTCATTGTGGCATTAACGTCTTTATCTATGGGTTCATTGACATGTTTCTAGATGCTAACCTTGGAATTTAGGCTGCTTCACCTAATGCCACTGAGAAAGAGGTCTAGAGGGTCAAACACTAAGTGTTTCCAGAATCTCAATTAAATGATATATTATTATTTATTATTTAATAAGTTGAATAAATATTATTCCTGCATATGGTTTAATAATTATTCATTTTTTCTTAATCACATTTATTCCATCACCAGTTATTCGAGAGAATATAATGTGAGTTGGATATTTAAAAAATATTTATTTTCTATTTAGTGAATATAATATTTATTTATTGGTGAATAATGTAGTAATATTGATTTAATAAATAAATATACATTATTTAAGGTTTGATAAATATTATGGAGGAATGACAGACTGGTATTTTAGGCTCAGTGAGAAAATAATAAATATTGAATATTATTTTATTAAATAATATTTAATTTTAATTCGCAAGTTAAGCGCATGTCGAGAAATAATAATAATATTATTATTATTTGATATGGGGTTTTTTCTAGGATTAAATAAATAATTAAGGGAACTTGTGTAATTATTTTATTTTAACCCTAGCGATATATAAATCTAGTTATGTTATTTTTTTCAGTATTCTACTTCATTTGTTTTGGTTGTGCACAATGGAATTGTAGAATTATCTCAAGACCTTGAGATATCTATTCTCTAAGATCACTTCCAAGAACAAAGAGCAATATTCCTCTACCAGATCAAGGAGAATTCTTTGAAATCAATTCTCATTTCAATCAAAGGTAGACAACGCAAGTGCAAGGATCTTCCATGCTAGAACCTAGAGATTCTTTCAGTGACATATTGAAATTCATAAAACACGTGTGGATCACTAGTAGAGGGAATCTGCACTTGATTCCTACAATGCAATGATGATGCATCAAAGATCTGTTACCAGATCCATCAACGAAGAAATAATTCCATCAAGGTAATTCTTATTTAATTAAATTAATTATAAATAATATGTGATGATCCTCTCTCATGGTTCTGATGTTCTTTCCCTTTTCTATATTCTTTGATTCAATTCCATAGATCGTGATGTTTATCATTGTGTAAATCTTGGATTGACTGTCGATCATGGAAAAAAGCAAAGTTGGGCACCACCCATTGTACGCTTCCGCTATGCCCAAAACCTATAGTGTTGTGCCCAGAATATTTCACATTGTAACTTCAAAGTTGTAACTGTAAGAACCCGGTTCTTATTCTTGAGGTACGAGTTTCTTCCTTTCTCTTTTCCTTAATTATTTTTGAGGAAATAAGGAAAATGGGAAAAATCACACTTTTTTGGGTACACACCATGTACTTTTCCACATGTCATGTACTTTGGGCATATGGAATGAGTACACAGGGTGTGTAGCTATGCTAGCAATGAAAGGTGTAAAAACAGACTACATGCCATGTAGTGGGTATGTACACGCAGTGTAGTCAGTCGACAGGCAAATAGTAAGGCAGTGAAGGCAGCTGCCAGCTGAGCGACAGTACACACTGTGTACTCGGGTATTATACAGCATGTACTCATGTCGACAGGTGAACAGTTCCGTGGTGGAAAGAAGTCGTCATAGGAACAATTAAAAAATGGAAAGTACATGGTGTGTACTCAATAGTACATGCCGTGTAGATTTTTTTCGCTTAAAATGGGAATTAGCCTCCCCTGTTCACAGAATTGGATTAGAACCAGAGGAGGGCTTGGGAGAGATGGTCGGAGCTTCTGATATCACCTGAGCGAGCACCGGGAATCTGATTCCGCCTCCGTCAATCTTGTTGGAATTGTACGGGTAATCCCTTCCTTCTCCTGGAAATGTTCTTACCAATTCTTATTCTAAGGGAAGTTATTTACATTTGAACTAGATTTTCTTTTACCTCAGATCTATGTTGTTCTTGGATGGTTCGAGGAGCATCGTTCGCGTATACCGATCAAGGGCGATTGAGGTATGTGGCTTGGTGTTTAAATTCAAACTTTTGTGCGTTTGTGTGTACCATTGTGCTACGAACCCATGTTGGGGTGTTGTGTGGCTGAGGCCTTGGCTGTTTTGAATACCTAGAATTGTATAGGTAATTAAATGTGATAATAAACTGTTGTTTGGGATTGCTGCTTGGATCCAGGACCACCCCGGGGGTGCGTTCCTCTGTTTAGCCGTTTGGCCAGGTTACTGGAGGGTATACCATAAAATTTAGCATGCTTTAAATTGCCTTGAGAGGAATTTTATATAATTTCTTGCTTATCTGTTGGGATTGGCCCAATTACTTACGCCTGAGGGTAGTGTTCTATTTCGCCAGAGGGAAACACTTCTTATGCCTGAGGGTAGTTATTTTTGTGCCTAAGGGAGACACCTCGTACGCCTGAGGGCAATATCTGATATGTTTGAGGGTAGATAACTGAGGGTTTCAATTATTTATACCTAAGGGTAAGGTTTGCATGTCTGAGGACATTGACTATTTACTTAGAATATTCACTATAGTGGTATCTTAAATTGAAGGATTAAATTAATGTTAAAATGGAAATATAACTGGTAGTTAGTTACTTTTGAGTGCTGCTTAGTTATTTGCATTTTACTACTGCACACACTGTTTCACATTTACACTGAAAGTTGGGCACGAGCCTTTGGTGGGTGCTTACTAGGATTTATTTCTCACACCATGTTTGGGTCATGTCTTCATCCCAAACAGACTATGTTGTTGTAGGTGTGGATAAGGGAAATGGTCCCTATACAGGTACTTGATTGTTGCTGAGGAGTATGGGAGCATGGGACCGGGCTTAGGCTCGTGATGCTACCGGCTATTCTGTTTTGTTCTGTTGTACCTATACTTGAGTTGTATTGTATTGTATTGTATTGTTGTGTAACATGTTCGGGCTGTTTTCTTAGAACTAGAGACATGTTTCATCATTATCTATATAACAGTTGGTTATCTTTTACTGTAGTTGTTCATTTTAAATGTGTATGGTTTATTTCTTATGCTATTGTTGTATGTTATTTATATTTTCCACTACACTACACTTTGATAAATGAGGGCATAGTTTCCCCACTATCAGACCTGGGCCCTCACTGCTAGTTGGTAGCCTCTGGCGTCTGGGAAAATGCACTTGAGGTCATGTGACCAAACGGGTTCGGGGCACCTGTTGAGTGGCACCCAGATTCGGGATGTTACAAAGTGGTATCAAAGGAGTTTCTTTTCTTTGACTTACTATTTGGAGCCTTAGTCAGGGATAGGATGGAAATGGTAGTTGGTAATAAGTTGTTCCCAGGAGTAACTAACCCGTGTACAGGGAAAATCCAGTCTACCTCATATTTTTTCAATTATTATGATTTTGAAAATTTTACAATTGATTTGATTTTCACCGTTGTGTGATGCACTTGTGATTCTGCTATTTATATGTTATCCATGGGTTCTATTTAGTTTCAAACCAGTGAGATGAGGGTATTCCATCTCATGCATCATTTAGGCACATGTTATAAATCACATGCCATGCATAGTTCCATGCCATGTAGGTTCATTAGAAATTTCATGTTGTTGTGTGATCATGTTTATAGAATGAACGCCAAACTTTGGTTTTTGGGGAGTATGTGCCCTCAATGGCCGAAATTTGGTATATCATTGACTTGTTTACTTTTATATAACATGTATAAGATGCCAAAATTTGATTTGTGGGGAGTATGGGCCCTCATGGATCAGAATTTGGCACTTAGGTGTTGTTTTCAGTATTTTTCTGGATTCCAGAGTAGTTTTAGAGGCTTACTGTCTGGGAAACCTAGGATACACGTCGTGTAGTTCCTCGGACACACGCTGTGTTCTATTCTATTCAGGAAGAAATGGAAACTTTTTAAGTACATGCCGTGTACCCTCAGTACACGCCGTGTAGTCTCTTCCTATGTCATGGACCGTGTGGGCGGGGACACGGGGTAGGGGAAAGGCTTGGGAAAAACATGTCGCGTACCATATGTACACACTGTGTAGTGATTGAACCGGAGTCTGGCCGTGTAACTAACAACCTGGGTCGGTGAAATCTTTTCTTGTACACATCATGTCAATGATGAACATGCTGTGTAGTGTAACCTGGGGACCTGTCCGTGTAGCTAACAAACACGGGTTGGTGTTTCCTCTTCTTGAACACGCAGCGTACCTGAGGGACACAACATGTAGTCCTTGTCAGTGGGAAACCGTGTGGACTTAGCCATGTGGCTGGGGAAACGGGGTGGTGTACATGCTGTGTGCGGGTGTAACACGCCGTGTAGTCTTAGCCGAGTAGTCGTCCATGTCATGAACGACACGGGTAGTTGGAAATTAAATCATACATGTCGTGTAGATGACATGCACGCCCTGTAGTCTTGTTCAACAGGAGTCGTGTGGCTTAGCTATGTAGAAGGACCTGGGTAGGGGAAGAAAAGTTAGGTACACGCCGTGTAGTTAATATACACACCGTGTAGTCTTGTTTTGCAAATCTTGAATGCCTTCTTCCTCCTGTTCCTTTTTTTTGATTTCCTAGTTTTTTAGTCTTTGATAATCTTAATCTAAGGTGTGTGTTTGACCTTATAGAGTCATGCCGTTGAGACAACTACACGTTGTTCTCTAGGAGAGCGGCAACGATTATACTCCAGAGATGGTGGGCCATGGGCTACCAGTGGATCCTCCAGCAGAGCCAGATGCGATGCCAGCCATTATACTGGACACAGGCGCAGATGCGCAGTTCCGTGAAGACTTTATGCTGTTCATGCAGACTTTTCAGGGAGCACCACCGGCTGCCACATCTATGGCTGAGCTGACTCATATATTTCAGCAGCATCATCCACCTATGTTTTTAGGGGATGATGGACCACAGGCTGCAGAGTCTTGGTTGGGGTCTATGAAGACTATTTTTGAGCACCTTGAGATGCCTCCAGGGCGGAGGGTCAAGCTCGCGACTTATATGCTACGTGATTCCGCCAAGAGGTGGTGGGATGTTACCACTCAGACGAAACATCACAGATACATGGTGTGGGAAGATTTTCAGACAGCCTTCTATGACTTCTTCTTCCCTGAGACGCTGAGGGCAGATCAAGCTTGAGAGTTCATGAATCTGCAACAGGGAGCTATATCGGTAATGGATTATTCTGCTCTCTTCACCTAACTTCAGCGTTTTGGAACCATTTTGGTGGGTGATGAGACGTTGAGGGCCATGCACTTTGAGGATGGTCTTCGATATGACATCCAAGCACTGGTGAATGTTTTCAGGTTGCCTACAGTACATGCTATTGTAAACCAGGCACTGATTACAGAGAGGAACCTTCGGGAGGCTAGTGGTGTGGGCCAGGGCGGTTCAACACCAGTTTCTAGTACTATTTCTATAGGGAATAGGAAGAGACAGATGAATTTCTCTCACAGTGGCAGTAACAGCTAGAATAATGTTTCAGGTGGTTAAGTCATGTGCTACCAGTGTGGTAAAGAGGGGAAAAAAAGACCACAGTGTCCACGTGACCCAGTGGAGTGATGAGCTTGCGGCAAGATGGGACATCTACAACGCTTTTGTATGGTGTTTCTACCAGTGTGTAATGAGAGGGGTTCTATGCAGACTCCGTGAGTGGGAGCAGGACCAGCAGCTTCTTACCAGTCAGGAAACTGGGATACGTCAGGACGTACAGGCAGAGGTGGTGGTCATGGATGTGGTAGCCAGACACCAGGATCTCAGAGGCAGCAGGGCGGGACAACTCAGGGTAGCCAGGCTATGTCACAGGGCTACGACACTAGGCAGGCATATGCAGTGCAACAGACCCAACAGGAGCAGGATCCTGGAACTTCTACTGTCATAGGTACTATTCTAGTAGCTTCTGTTTTATCTTCAGTACTTTTCAATACGGGTGATACACATAGCTTTGTATATGTGCCTATTGTGGAGAGCCTTGGGATCTGTGTTTCTTCTTCTTCTGCTGTTATGATGCTAGACATTCCGTTGGGAATGAGAACTACATGTGTTCATCAGTGCAAGAAGTTCCCCCTTGAGGTTGGTGGGTGTCACTTTCTATGGGACCTCTATGTCTTAGAGATGACAACTTATGATGTCATTCTCAGGATGGACTGGTTGGTTCCCTTTAAAGCCTTTGAAGATTTCTATCATCGTAGGGTGAGTTTCACGTCACTAGAGTGCAGAGAGTTTCTATACAAGGGTGAATGGGATGTTCAGGTGAGTCGAGCTGGACCCAAGCATCGTGGGCAAGGTGGAGTCACAGCCCAGATTGTGGGTTTATATCTGGATGACCAGGGAACTTGTCAGAAGGATTTCCCTCCATTGGTTGATCATTTCAGGGATGTCTTCACGACCGACTTTTCAAGTCTACCTCCAGAGCATGAGGTGGATTTCTCTATTTAGCTTGTGCTAGGAGCAGCACTGGTGTCCATTCCTCCTTATAGAATGGCTACACCTGAGTTGCAGGAGCTCAAGAGATAGTTAGAGGAGTTACATTCAAAGGGTTTTATCCGACCCAGTACTTCTCCATGGGGTTCTACTGTCCTTTTTGTGAAGAAGGTGGAAAGTACCCTCATACTCTGTGTGGATTATCGGAAGCTGAACTAGATGACGGTCAAGAACTGATATCCCTTTCTGAGGATTGATGATCTTTTTGATCAACTTCAAGGTGCACAAGTGTTCTCGAAGATTGACTTGAGATTGGGATATCATCATTTATGTGTTAGACCATCAGATATACCACTTATAGCTTTTCGAAGTAGATATAGTCTATACGAGTACTTGGTTATGTCTTTTGGACTCATGAATGTGCCAGTGGTTTTCATGGCTCTGATGAATCATGTGTTCCACCCTTATCTAGATTCTTTTGTGGTAGTATTCGTGGATGAAATCTTGGCGTACCCTCACACTCGACACGACCATGCCACCCATCTTGAGATCGTACTGAGTACACTGAGAGAGAATAAGTTATATGCTAATATCTTAAAGTGACACTTTTGGATGGACCAGATTCACTTCCTAGGTCATATCATCTCAGAGTCAGGAGTTGTAGTAGACCCAGATAAGGTGAGAGCAGTAGTTTCCTGGGAGCATCCTAAGAACGTGTTTGAGATACAAAGTTTTTTAGGGATGGCTGGTTACTATAGATGATTCATACATGACTTCTCCCAATTAGAAGTTCCATTGATGGGTTTGACTAAGAAGGGTGTGAAGTTTGTTTGGTCGAAAGCTTGTGAGCCAGCCTTTCAAGACCTGAAAGGAAGGTTGACATCAGAACCATCCCTGATACTTCCAGAGTAAGGGAAGAGCTATACAGTTTACTATGATGCATCCGGTATTGGGCTGGGAGCTGTGTTGATGCAAGGCGATCGAGTTGTTGTGTATGGTTCTCGGCAGTTGAGGCCACATGAGAGGAATTACCCGACGCATGATCTCGAGTTGGCTGTAGTTGTTCATGTGTTACGTTGTTGGAGACATTATCTCTTAGTAGAGAATTTTGTGGTTTTCACCGACCAAAAAAGTATCAAGTATATCTTTACTCAGTGTGAATTGAATCTGTGGCAGCGAAGGTGGGTCGAATACCTTCAGTCCTTCGATTTTGAGCTTACCTATACACCTGATAAAGGTAATGCAGTAGCTGATTCCCTGAGCAGGAGGACTCAGATACTGGTAGTGCAGGAGGCCAGTGGTGAGTGGCAGCTTATGGCTTTGTTCTCTAAGATGCATTTAGAAATGCACGACAGTCAGGGGAAAACCTATCTTTCATCTTTAGTTGTGACCTCTACCCTCCTGTATAGAGTGAGGATGAGACAACTATCTGATTCAGAAGGTCTCGTTCTATGAGAGTCGGTGGAAAGAAAGGACCCTCCTCCTGGATGGACGATAGGCGATGATGAAGTATTACATTTCCATGGATGAGTATGGGTTCCAGGGGATATACGCAAGGAGATGATGCATGAGTTTCATGCTTCAGCTTGGGTAGTTCATCCCGGAGTTACCAAAATGTATCGTGACTTGAGATGTCAGTATTGGTGGTCGGGTATGAAGAGGGAGATAACTGATTTTGTTACGTGATGTTCTACCTCTCAGCAGGTGAAGGCGGATCATTAGAGGCCAGCCAGACTATTACAGTAGTTACTTATTCCAGAGTGGAAATGGGATGATGTTGCGATGGACTTCATGACTGGGTTGCCAAGGTCACCTCGAGGAAATGATGCCATGTGGGTTTTTGTGGATAGACTCACAAAGGTAGCTCACTTTTTTCTGATTAAGGAGACCTTCGGAGTTGAAGAGCTCAGGAAGTTGTATATCCGAGAGATCATACGCCTTTATGGGGTCCCTCGTTCTATCATTTCAGATAGGGATTCCCGTTTACATCTCATTTTTGGTGGAGTTTTTAGAGGGCACTGGGTACACAGGTTCTTCTGAGCACAACTTACCACCCTCATACCGATGTTCAGTCAGAGCATACAATACAGGTGCTAGAGGACATGTTGCGTGCATGCGTCCTAGACTTTGGGGGATCTTGGGAGAAGCATATACCCCTAGTCGAGTTTTCCTATAATAATAGTTTTCAAAAAACTATTGAGATGGAACCTTACGAGGCTTTATATGGTAGGTCATGCCGATCACCATTGTGCTGGTTAGAGGTAGGTGAGGCGGCTTTACTGGGACCATGTCTCATGCAGGAGACTTCTGAGTAGGTCCAGTTGATTTAGAAGCAGATGTCTACCGTGCAGTCTCGTCAGAAATCTTATGTTGATCGTCGCAGATGACCCTTGGAGTTCGTGGTCGGGGATCAGGTTTTCTTGCATGTTTCACCAAGGATGGGACATAGGCAGATCAGAAGATAGGGTAAAATTTCACAGAGGTATGTGGGGCCATTTGAGATTCTCGAGAGAGTCGGGCCGGTTGCCTATCGGTTGCTGTTACCATAGAGGTACCGGGCCATACATGACGTCTTCCATATATCTCAGTTGTACTGTTATCATTTAGACCTGTCTCATATCTTTCATCCAGAGGAGGCTGAGCTTCAGATAGATGTGTCCTTTGAGGAGCATCTGATTTGTATCGTGGATAGGAGCACGAAGGTTCTCCGAGGCCAGTCAGTTCCTCTCGTATGGGTGTTATGGAAGCATGGCCAAGTGCAGGACAAAACCTAGGAGCGAGAGACCGAAGTATGTGCTCAGTGGCAAGAGTTGTTCTGATATTTATCTTCACCACCCTTAGAATGGAAATTCAGGGATGAATTTCTTTAAGGGGGGAAGTTTGTAAGAACCCGGTTCTTATTCTTGAGGTACATGTTTCTTCTTTTCTCTTTTTTTTAAAGTTTTTTTGAGGAAATAAAGAAAATGGGGAAAATCACACTTTTGTGGGTACACGCCGTGTACTTTTCCACACTCTGGTTACTTTGGCCTTGTGAGATGAGTACACATGGTGTGTAGCCATGCTGGCAATGAAAGGTGTAAAAATCGACTACACACCGTGTAGTGGGTATGTGCACACTGTGTAGTCAATCGGCAGGAAAATAGTAAGGCGGTGAAGGCAGATGCCAGTTGAGAAACAGTACACTCCATGTACTCAGGTATTACACTTCGTGTACTCATGTCGACAGGTGAACATTTTTGCGGTGAAAAGAAGCCATCATAGGAACAATTAAAAAATGGAAAGTACATATCGTGTACTCAATAGTACACACCGTGTAGTTTGTTTTTTCGCTTAAAATGGGCAGTATTCTCCCCTATTCACAAAATTGGATTAGAACCGAAGGAGGGATTGGGAGAGATGGTCAGAGCTTCGGAGATCACCCGAGCGAGCACCGAGAATCTGATTCTGCCTCCGTCGATCTCGTTGGAATCGTACGGGTAAGCCCTTCCTTCTCCTGGAACCGTTCTTACCAATTATTCCTCTAAGGGAAGTTATTTATGTTTGAATGGGATTTTCTTTTACTTCAGATCTACGTTGTTCTTGGACGGTTCGAGGAGCGTCGTTCGCGTATACCGATCAAGGGTGATCGAGGTAGGTGTTTTGGTGTTTAAATTCCGACTGTTGTGCGTTTGTGTGTACCATTGTACTATGAACCCATGTTGGGGTGTCGTGTGGCTTAGGCCTTGGCTGTTTTGAATACCTAGAATTGTATAGGTAATTAAAGTTGATAATAAACTGTTGTTTGGGATCGCTGCTTGGATCTAGGACCACCTTGGGGGTGCGTTCCTCTGTTTAGTCATTTGGCCAGGTTACCCGAGGGTATATCGTAAAATTTAGCATGATTTAAATTTCCTTGAGAGTAATTTTATATAATTTATTGCTTATCTATTGGTCTCGGCCCGGTTACTTGTGACTGAGGGCAGTGTTCTATTTAGCCTGAGGGCAGTGTTCTATTTCGCCTGAGGGCAACACTTCTTATGCCTGAGGGCAGTGACTTTTGTGCTTGAGGGAGACACCTCGTACGCCTGAAGGCAATATCCTATATGTATGAGGGCAGATACCTGAGGGTTTCGATTCTTTATACCTGAGGGTAAGGTTTTCATGTCTGAGGACATTGACTTTTTACTTAGAATATTCACTGTGGTGGTATCTTAAATTTAAGGATTAAATGAATGTTAAAATAGAAATATAGCTGGTAGTTAGTTACTTTTGAGTGTTGCTTAGTTATTTTCATTTTACTATTTCACACGCTGTTGCACATTTACATTGACAGTTGGGAACAGGTCTTTGGTGGGTGCCTATTGGGATTTATTTCTCACACCTTGTTTGGGTCATGTATTCGACCCAAACGGACTATGTTGTTGTATGTGTGGATAAGGGAAAGGGTCCCTATACAGGTACTTGATTGTTGCTGAGGAGTAGGGGAGCATGGGACCGGGCTTAGGCTCGTGATGCTACCGACTATTCTATTTTGTTCTACTGTACCTATACTTGAGCTGTATTGTATTGTACTGTATTTTTGTGTAACATGTTCTGGCTGTTTTCTTGGAAATAGAGGCATGTTGCATCATTATCTATATAACAGTTGGTTATCTTTTACTGCAGTTGTTCATTTTAAATGTGTATGGTTTATTGCTTCCTCTGCTGTTGTATGTTATTTATCTTTTCCACTATGCTACACATTGACAAATGAGGGCATAGTTTCCCCACTATCAGACCTGGGCCCTCGCTGCTAGTCGACAGCCTCTGGAATCTGGGAAAATGCACTTGAGGTCATGTGATCAACCGGGTTCAGGGAACCCGTTGAGTGGCACCTGGATCTAGGATGTTACAGTAACTGAGGTTACCATCACGTTCTATGTGGAAAAAAATTCAGGATAGGCTACTTGCAGACTAAAATCCGAGTTCAAATGAAGGAGATATGAAACCTTGATTTTTCCTAAAAATGAACGAGGGATACACGACGTATGAGGTAACCCACACGAAGTGTGGTCTTGCTCCACAACTTGGTCGTATCCTTGGAGAGTAGATGTCTCTCTGTCCATGTAGTAGTACATGTTGTGCAGGTGGACTACACAGTGTGTCCAAGCTACACGGGGACGCGACCATGTGATGTTGGTCATGTCTGTATACCGAACCCCATGTACTTTGTACACGGCGTGTTGCCTCACACGGGGTGATGCCTATGTGACTTAGTTGTTTCTATGTACTAGACCCCATGTACTCTGTACATGGAATGTTTCCTCACACGGGGTACCTCCAATGTGGCCTATCCATGTCTGTGTGCTCGAGTACATGACCATGTACCTAGCCATGTACTCCCACACGAATTCCCACCAATGTGATCCATCACACAGGTTCCCATTTGGGGAATGGGTACATGACTTGTATGATGACTACATGTTATGTCATCCTTAACTTTTCTAAAACCCTAGCCTCCGCCTATGATGGGGCAACATGCCGTGTGTTCATCCTATTACACGACGTGTAGTCAATATTTTCATAGATAGTCAAATTCATGATCTGTGCATTAGATTTGTCCGTTTTTATTTGTTTCTCCTTAGAACTCATCTTGAAACCACTCGAAACTTGTAGATCTAGACTAGATCTAGAATTTCCGGTCACTGCTTACCAGAAATTGGCTTTGTTGGTCCGAAATAGTTATATCGTTTGTTCCGAACATCGCCAACGCTTCCATATTCAACCCCTTGATCAAAAAACATCAAAATGTTTATCCATACATTACAAGCTTCCCAGATCTAGTCTTATATCACCCATCTATTCTTTTTTTCTCGATCTGTCGTGTTTGGGGGGTCCGATCAGGCTCGGTACCACCCGAAAATGTTGAACCAGAGCCGTGGGGTCCTAACAGTGATGAATGTGACAAATAAAGGGAGAAAAGCACCACAATAATGGTTAAATGATTGATTCCAAGCATTCTTGGAAAATTGATCAAGAATGGGGAACCCAGGGTTAGAAAACAATGAAATTAAATATGTTTATGTGCCCGAGTGTATGCAATCGACCAAAAATTGGCATAGATTTTAAGAACAGGGATGGATCTGCTAAAAAAATTAATCAAAGGGCCTAGATCATCAATTGAAAAGGCATAATTCAATTATAGATCATTCATTGATGAATAAAGTGCATGTTAATGATTGAGAGAAGTCGTTGCATTCGCTGCATCCTGATCTAATCTGATCAAATGTTTCGTCGTCGTTCGATGAGATTCACCAATGGAGGAGGGACGAAAGAGTTGTTGGAAATTCCAAGATTATAAGGATAACCTTGAAATTTTTTCCATGATGATATATTTATAAAAATACCATTTAGGTAAAAAATGATTTAATTAATTAATTTAATAATTATTTAACTCACTAAATGTACCGCCAATGAGTGAGTATTCTAAACACCCTGTGCTGACCCATTTTATATCACGTCTAGGGTAAACACTACGCTCCTGAATCAACCATAGTATTGGATTTATGATTTGATCTTCTATTTAAGATTTATTTCATTTTATTTAAGAATCTATGTATGCGCAATATAAAATATATTTAATACTATTATAAATTAATTCCAAACACACAGGGCCTCATAATTGCATGTTATCTTAGTGCCTAGCTCTGAAAATATATCTAGAAACATTTTAAAGTCTTAAAAGATAAAAATAGGGTCTCTAAATCATTTCCTCCTTCAATATTTTCATCCCCAAAAAGAAAAAAATAGATAAAAAACTTGGGATACTAAGCCCGCACTTGGATGTCCCACTCCCTAGAATTATCCCACACATTTATGTGATGATGCAACACATAAACCAAAGGGATGGTTTATACACGTAGAGTCCTCTCCTTCTGATCCTCAATCACCACCAAGTGCTATGAAAAGGTGTCTCCATCCTCAATGTCCATCTCACCCCAAAAAATGATGTGTGTAGGGTCATTCAAGTATCTCCTCAGCTTCTACACATGAAAGATTTCATACACCCACTCCAGATGTGGGGGTAGGGAGATATGGTAAACATCCTCAATAACCCTCTGTATGATCTCGAATGGCCCAATGAACCTCAGGTATTTCTTGCCTCCCTGGATAAACCTTCACAATCCTCATTATAGGGAGACTCTCAGGAAAATGTGGTATCCCTTATTGAACTTTAAGGGACCATGACAATGATATACATAAGATTTATATCTACTTTGGGTCATCCTCATCCGCTCATGGATGACCTGAACTTTATCCATTATCACCTGCACCATCTATGGGCCCACAAGAGATGTCTCACCAATATTTTCTAGTATAAGGGTGACCTGTAGGGTCTCCCGTACAGGGACAAAAAAGGTTCCATGGAAATGCTAGAGTGATAGTTGTTGTTGTATGAAAACTCTGCCAAGGGTATGTGATCCTCCCATCTCTGGTAAAAGTCTAACATGCATGCCCTCAACATATCCTCCAACACCTGGATAGTGCGGTCAGTTTACCCATTGGTCTAGAAGTGAAGGGATGTACTCATCCTCATCTTGGTCTTGAATACCTCCTGCAGGCCTATCCATGATTATGACGTAAATTGTATGTCATGGTCAGAGACAGTTGTCGAGGGAACCTCGTGAAGGTGAACGATATTCTGTACATACATCTGCCCTAAAATCTCCACTAAACTCTACTCCCTGATAGTAATAAATTGTGAATTTTTTTTGAGTTAGACAACTACCACCCATATGGTGTCACTTCCCTTCACTTTTTGCAGAAGCTCTGTCATAATGTCCATGAATATGTCATACTATTTCAACTCCCAGATCTCAAGGGGTTGCAACAAGACTTTCGAAACATGGTGCTCATATTTAACCTACTGATAAGTGAGGCGCCAAAAGATAAACTCATATATGATTAATTTCATTCTAGACCACAAAAACTACAACTAAAGGTCTTTGTACATCTTCCCCACACTGGGATGTACAGCTAGAGAATAGGTGTGGAACTCTCACATCACCTCCTCCCACAACGTGACTGGAACCATTGTACGTCCCTAAAACAAGATGACGTGATTCCCTCCATAATATCTATATGGTGTGTCACCTATGGATATATGATCATGTAAGACCTCACAGTCAATTTCTCCCAGTCGGGACTTCCTCGCATGATTGAGAAGTAGAGGAGTCAACACCATCGACTACAAAAAAATTGTACCATCTTGTTCTACCAGGGTCAACTGCAAGGAGTTCAACTAATCTAAAGCCTCCTGCACTAAGAAAACCTAGGATTTCCTACTAAGAACATCTGATAAAACTTTTCCCTTCCCTGGAGTATAGACTATCTCTAAGTCATAGTCCCGGAACAACTCCAACCAGTGCTGTTGTCTCAGGTTTAGGTCTCTTTGTGTGAAGACGTACCTAAGACTCTGATGGTTTCAGTAGACCACAAAGCACTCCCCCAGAAGATAGTGCCTCCACATCCTCAAGGTGAATACTACTACTGCCAACTCTAGGTCATGATTCATGTAGTTCTATTCATGGGGTTTCAAATGCCTCGACCCGTAAGTGATAATTGTCTGTCACTGCATCAACACGCATCTGAACCCAACTCCCAAGGCATCGAAATATGCTACGAACTCTACACCTTCCTCTATTAGTCTCAATACTAGAGCACTTGTCAGCCTCAGCCTTAACTCCTCAAAGGCCCTATAACATTGCTCATACTAGGTAAACGGATCACCTTTCCTCATCAGGGTGGCAAAGGGGCTGTAATTCTAGAGAAGTCTACCTCAAACCTCATATAGTATCCTACCAATCCAAGTAAGCTCTGCATTCCTAACACGCTCTTGGGTGGATACCAAACAATAACTATGTCAATCTTCACTAGGTCCATGACTAAACCATGCTAAAAAATGACATGACCTAAAAATTGAACCTCATGAATCCAGAACTGTCACTTTGAGAAATTTATATAAAGATGGTGCTCTGGAATCAAGTCTAGAAACATCCTTAAATGCTCTACATGGTTCTCCTCTAATGTAAAGTAAATGAGGATGTCATTGATAAAGATAAAAAACCCAGTCCAAATACAAATGGAAATCATGGTTCATCAAATCCATAAATATGGTAGGGTCATTTCTCACACCAAAGGGAATCATTAAGAACTCATAGTGTCTATAGCAACATCAGAATGCCAAATTTGGAATATCAGCCTCGTGAACCCTCAATTGGTGGTAGCTATAACACCCTGGGATTTTATGAGATAGATTATTTTTAATTTCATTGATGTCTTGTGTTTTACACTACTCTAAGATTATCTTTCACTATATGCAACACCGTATTAGTTTGCAATATACGCAACACTATTCTTGTATTGTGTTGCACACAATTTCAAGTTCCTTTGATAGATTTCATTTCACGCAGCACTGAGTATAGATTTTGTTCAATGTATAAATGAACTAAGTTTGGATTATGTTATACGCAATGCAAAATGAATTCTTTACTACATGCAACATTGACTTGTCTTGCATTACATGCAAGATCTACCTTCCTCAATAGCTTGCGTTGTACGCGATACCGAGTTTCACTAAACAACGATATATTATTAAAGTATTATTATTTAATGGTATATAAACTAACCTTTATTAATAGTATTAAACACATTATGAATTTTATATAACATTATTATTCATCTTACACATGATATGAGAACAAAATCAATTTTTCGAATAAAAGAAGTATTTTTCAAAAAAATGCAGTTTTACCGCCTTTTGATGGCCCACCCATTTTAAATCTATTTTTTTGACACTTTTATAAGTTAAATTTGAAAAAATAGACTTATTATTTATAATTGAGGCATAAAAATTTAATTTTGTTGAATTTTTTGTATTTTTCTGATAAAATTCAAATTTTAATGAATAGTGAAAAATACTGCATTTTAATTCAAAACTGTCTTTTCATCTAATTTATTTATATAGTTAGATTATATTTTTAATTAGTTTTAAAGTTTAATTGGATTATATTTTTATAATTTAATACAATTTTATTCATTTAAAGTAATTTTACTTTTAAATAGGACATAAACACGTGTCAATCATCTGATAGTTATTACTTCTTAAAAACCCGTTTTTTTTTTGTTTCAACAATGGGAATTAATTTTAAATTAATTAATACAACTTATATGTTTAGAATTTGAAAAAACGGATTAAATATTTTGAATCAGAAGGTTAAAATTGTGTAAATAGGTACTTTTTATTTTTGTACATTATGAATAGTAACTTCAGTAATTATTTTATTTATCATGGTTAAAAAGTAAATTTGGTAAATAAGGGTGAAAAATAATATTATAATAATATTAAGTTACCTTAACACATTCCCTAATCCTATTAGATGAGATATTTATGAACATGGTAATCCTTGAGTCGATTTTGGGACCCCATGGATTCACTTGGATGTGAAAATGACACTTTATAATAATTAATTTAAAGTAAAGATAATTATAACCTAAACATATATCTTTTAATAAATTGATTTTAATATTAGGTTATATAACTAATATCTATATTTATAAATAGTAATTAAAAATCTAAAAATATTTACTACATCATGGTATTTTATTTATAATTTTTAGAGATTATATAAATAGTTTTATTTATGACACAATTATGATGTAGTGATTACCTCATTAATGAAAGATTCAAATAAATGAATTTATAAATATTAAAAAAATATAATTTTGTTATTTTGATTTCATCCCCAAATTTTCTGGATGAAATTGACATATTATATTTGAGGTAATGTGTTATTTTCTAAGGAATAAAGTTTTTATGAATTTTTAAAAAGTCAAGTATGAATAGTGTCCAAAATTGAAACAATTCATAACTTAAAACATAAAATAGTTTATTAAATGATATTAAATTCATAAAAATATATGATTCATCCAAATGGTTAATATAAGTCCAAATATTTCATGAATAACTTTTTTTGGGTCTTTTTACATGATATGGTAATTAAATTAACCCACAATGTGTAAATAACATGATATCACGGTAAGATTAAAAAGGGTAAAATAAGAGTAAAACCAAAAAGATAAGGATAAAAAAATATTCAAAACTTTTCAAAAAATTATTTTATGTTAGGTATTAGAACCAAAATAGTCTTATATTCTAATTAAATAAGTTTTTGATGATTTTTAGTCTAAATTGAATTTATAATAAATTAATATTTTGAAGAGTTTCCTAAAGTGCCCCTCTCCTCTCTTATAAAAGAGAACCTACTCCCTTTCCTCTTCACTCCATTTTGAGCCTTCAATATCGTCCAAAACCTGACCATTTCTCTTATAAACTTCCCTAGTTACATTCTAGAGGTTTTTTTCTTCTCAAAAGACCAACTCTAGTGCCCTGAGAGAAAATTTAAAGGAGGCACGTCAAGGAAGAGGTAATCTCTTCTACCGATTCTTTCAAATTTATTTCTTATTAAAATTCATATTATTTAGTTGTTTCATTATAAAGTAATAAAATCAGTATCACTAATATACTGATATTTTATTATAAATATTAAACAACCATGTTTCACCTTCTATCCATCCTATGAAAAATAAAATCACCGCACGTGCGTACGTACGACTTATTGTCTCCACTCCGTGGTGTAATTTGTTTTTCACCACCACCTTACTTGGATGGGTATAATGGTGGAAATAATAACTAATATGATTATTATAACATGATAATAATTCTGAGATATTATACATCATCCAATTCAATACCGTTCAACAACTATGAGAATGATATCATTGCTCGTGCGTACGTATGGATTACCGTCTCCATGACGCGATGAGATTCATTCTCCATGTTAACCATTCAAGAATGATTATAAAGTATATATAATAAATAATCATTAAATATATGACATAATAATGCTACTGGATTTATGTATATATATATATGTCATTTACTTACTTCCATTCAATTTAATAAGGAAATGAAAACAACATTCATGCGTACGTACGGCCCACCGTCTCCAAGAACGGTGTATTCCATTACATTTATCAATCTATTATATATATTTATATATTGAATATATATGATATATAAATCATGTTTTACATTATGGAAGTAAATAAATCATGATCAAAGTAATCATATGAAGAATAACAAGTCCAAACACATACGATAAATGAAACGATTATTACTCAAAACGTTGCTTGAACATGGAATTGACAAATGAATGGGTAATATAAAGTCATAAGTGAATCATATATGATATCATAAATATTATTATGGTTCTTTTACAAGTTAATAAAATGTTTAAACCCACTATACAGGAGTTTCGGACACATACAGAAGAAATTAGACCTAAGGTAAGAGATAATTTTCCAATCTCATTTTTATCTGAGATTGTTTACATGTATGTATTTAATGGGATATATTTATCATCCATGTCCATGTTTTCTAATTTTTTTTTCATAAAATGGTTACTATTCTCCAATGTATGCTTAAAGTCATTTTTACTCATTTTTTTACTTTTACTACATGGTATAGAAGGAATCTTTCTTTTGTTTACACTACGAGGTACTTTTTTACTTTTATGGAAAAAGTACAAGGATAATATTTTTGTTTAACTTATATGGCATGAATGAATTTTTACGATTTCACAACGCCTTATTTTCATGAAGCTTCCTCTACACTATTTCAAGTTTATTTTAAACTAAATTATTTTCTTTTAAAATTGTGCATAATTTTCAGAAAAGAAAATGTTTTTTAAGAAAAAGGGATATTTTCCTCAAGAACTAAGTTCAAGTGTTTTATCAAAATTATTTTTTCCATATAAGATGACATAAGGTTATGTTTATATCCTTATTATTTCTTTTTTTTATTTAGTTAATGATGGAATTATTTTTATGAAGTCTATTTATCTTATATGGATTATGTTATGATGACATGATGTTTAAGAAACCCATTTTATTTAATGGGTTATGCTATGATGAATGATTTATGTTTTGTGGAACATATAAGAATGATTTCATTATGAGATGGGTAAGACCTATATCTCCCTATAATTCATTGGGTATAGATTTATATATCATGATATAGACATGAATGGAATGGCAGGTAAATTCGGTTCAATAGTACATGATTGGAACGACAAGTAAACTCGGTTCAGTAATAGACTTTGTCCACTATGATGGTCTTGGAAACAATGACTTGGCTACTATAGAAATCATATTTTGTGATTAATGGTTTTCCACAATTCCATGTTTTATTCCCATGCTATTTTATCATGATTAATGTTTCTTTGTGATCTATGCCTTACGTACTGCCAAGATTTATATCATTGCTCAAGATTTTAATGTTTAAACTTTATTTTCATGTTTTTATGTTCAAATGTTTATGGTTTTTTTATGTTCTCCATGTTTAACCTTACTGAGAATTTGAGCTCCCCCTTTCTATGTTTTCTTTTCCCCAGGATATGAATAATGTTTTTAGGTATGAAAACAAAAGGGGAAGATCTTTATGGGAGATGTTAAAGATATTTCACCATGATTAGAAGACTTTGTTCTGAGTTTCCAAAGACACTAAACTAATATGGTCTTTGGGAATTTGTTTCTATCATGTATTAAGTATTCCTCAAAAGAAATGTAATGTCTATGTATGTCAATCTTGGGTATCTACAGTAGCTGGACCTAAGATCAATCTTTGAGAACTATATCTTGATTCACAACTAGTCAAATAGGTTTTAAATCCTCAATAAGGTGTATTTTTTCTTTATCATGGCCTGGTTCAGGTGATGATAATCTAAGAAAGTCGCAAACACTCATCTGATTTTTCATGAACAACACAAGAGATACCTAGGGGGAACACTGAGTCTAATGAAATCTTTCTCTCAAAGGTCCTCAAACTAAAACTGCAACTCTCAGAGTTCAGTAGGGGCCATTCGATATGCCATAGAAGATATCAGAGCGGTGTCAGGATTAAATTCAATGCAAATCTCTATCTCTAACCTTGAAGGTATTCTCGTAACATCTTTGAGTAAGACGTTCATGTAATCCTCCACGCATGAAGGAACCCATACGCATGAAGATACTACTACACCAAGGGCCATACCTTACAACTGATGGGTGATGGGATACAAACTCCTTCTTACAGAACCCACTTAATCTTCCATGATATTTCTCTCACCATAAAAGGAGAATCTCATCCCATTAGTGAATAGACATCTGACCTATTTGCGGTGAAAGTTAATCTGGGATAAAACCATGGAAAATCAATACATTCCCTAGATGGCATCATAGGGTTCCACAGTGAAGAACAAAAGGTCCCACATGAACCTCTCTCCACCAAGTGATAGCTCACACTGCCAGCATATGAAATATATAGAAGAAGAATTCTCTTTAAGAACCTCAAGGTGAAGATTTTGGGCTACCACCTCAACTGGGAGCTCCAACTCTTACACCAAGAGTATAGAGATAAAGGAATGACTGACACCTAGTGGAAGGATCTTATAATGTTTTCCATCACCCATAGATCCCACTAATCCTCTGCTAACTTCGACTCCTTGGGGATCACCCTGTCCTTACCTGGGAGACCCCAGATCACGACACTACCTCTACCGTGATGGTCCATCAGTTATCTTCCCATGTTTCTCAACATGTGTGGTCGAGCAATCTCATTCTATGTGACGTCACCCATCACATGAAAAGTACTTCCCCTCTATGGGTTTCCCTGGTGCTTTTCATTTTCCCTGAACCACATGACCTCATGCCTGAGCCTAATCCTGAAAGGGCTTCCTACGTTGAGATCCTAGATCCTGGAATCAGATAGCTGCTGCATATGACTCGGTTCTGTGGCACCCACTTCTAGCTCCAGTTATCTGGAATCCCTCTGATACAAATCTATCTATTACCAGTGCCTGCTCTAGCACCCCGTCATAAGTGGGGATGCACAAGGGCACTATGCTGGCATGGATATCTCTATAGAGTCCCTTCTCAAACTTCTGTTCTCAAAAATAGCCATCGTGGATCATGTCAAGGGAGTACTAGGTAAGGTATGTTAACCTCGCTATGTACTCATCCATCGCCATCCCTCCTTGCTACAGTTCCAGAATTTTCTAAATCCAAACTAAGTGCAAGCAGGAGAGGTAGTACTCCTCATGGAATGAATACTGGAAGTTGGTCCATGAGAGTGTTGACTCATCATTTATCTGCGTAAAAAGGATCCACTAGCACCTAGCTACTCCATGGAAAAGACTAGCTGCCAGCATAACCACCTGATCTATCAGGGTCTAAAAAAGCCTAAAGATACAAACCAATGACTCTAACCAATCCTCTACTACCTGAGGATTTGGATCATCATGGAACCTCAACATCCTCTAGCACTAGAACATTCATAGTGCACTAAGTCTACATGCATCCTTAGACTATTCTATTGGAATGATCTACTACTTGAAAGGTCGAGGTGTTACTACCTTCCCACTCGGAGGAAGGGGATCATGGGATAAACCCTGAAATGTGGCCTCATCGCTCATAAGATCATCATCATGAACCAGAACTGGTATCCTAGCTATATTTTATCATGGTGGCATCCTGATATTTATCAAGACATATGACTATTAGATAAGAATATATATATATATCAACAACAATGGGGAGATGACTCAAGATGGACAATCAAAGAGTCAATATTATATGATGCATGTACCATTGATCCATACAACAAATTTCTTGGCATGTCGAGTCAATAAATAGATGGTTAGGGTCCTGACGAATGGAAAAGTAAACTACTGAGAGAGTCTAGCTCTTGAATCCCAAGCTACAACCACCGTATGCGGTCCAAGCACCCAATATCCCTAATCTCTTCTAAAGTCACGATCAACATGTCTGTCATTTGCATAAGACATGACATGTGTGGAAAAACCCATGTAGGGGTGAGTATATACATACCCAGTAGGAAACCTTGAAAGGTGAAGGGGGAGAAATAATAGATACAATAGGAAAAAAAAGAAGGTAAATACAAGATACAGTTAAAGAGAATATCTTAACCCGAAAAGAGAGTGAAAGTAATCTCATCCAAACACAAGGGACTAAACACGGTGAGTAGATAAACTACCCATTGATTCTTCACCACCTATAGTAGGAGAATAGACTCATCAAACCATGAGAAGCTAGACACAAAAAGCATGTGGCATGCCCCATGTGTCATCACCTCTCCTGGAAGGAGAGTAACCAAATCCAAGGTGCAGATATAGAAGGATATATATATATATATATATATATATATATATATATATATATATTCTCATTCAATATAATCCCAAATAAGAGAGTAAGGGGATCTCCATCTCACAGCTCAACCCAAGAAGAAGAGTATCCAATAGTCCCACAAGTCCACCAACGATGCCCAACATCTCAAGCGTTTGTCCAGAAGTATCCATCCAAGTATAACCACACCTCATAAATGTTCCACATAGTCAAGGGGCCACAAACTTGAAGAAGAGGACCCATGACCTAGTATGTCAGGGGGTTCCACTCTGTAATCCATCAAGGACACCACTTCCTAGATCTGCTAGAGGGTCGACTCAGTATCCATTGAGGACGCCACTACCCAGCTATAGTAGAGGGTTGACTTGGTATCCTTCGAGGATTCCAATACCCAGTTATATTGAAGGGTCGACTCGGTATACATCGAGGATGCCACTACCCAGCTATGATGGAGTTTCCACTTGGTATCCATTGAGGATGCCACTGCCCAGCTATGTTGGAGGGTCAACTTGGTATCCGTCGAGGATGTCACTTCCCAACTATGTTGGAGGGTCAATTTAGAAAGGTTATGCTGATCCCGTGTGATCAATGCCATCATTGTCCATTTCCTTATCAGGTTTCATTCCCAAAACATTTCATATAGTAACTCCAAATATGAGTTTAAATAAAGGAGATATTGAACCTTGAAGTTTCCTAAAAAGGAAACAAGGGATACATTATGTGTGGTCCCTCCCCACAGCCTAGTTGTATCCCTGACCAGTACACATCTCCCTGTCCGTGTAGTGGTACATGTCGTGAAGGTGGACTACATGGCATGTCCAAGCTACATGAGGACCAGGCCATGTGCTGCTGGTCATGTCCATATACCGGACATCGTGTACTCTGTATATGGAATGTTTCCTCACACAGGGTGTTTCCCATGTTACCTAGTTGTGTCTGTGTACCGGACCCCATGTACTCTATACATGACATGTTTTCTCACACGGGGTACCGCCCGTGTGACCTATCCATGTTTGTGTGCTAGGGTACACAGCTGTGTACCTGGTCGTGTACTCCCACACAGTTTCCTGCTCATGTGATCCATCACCCAGGTTCCCGTCCAAGAAAGGGGTACAATATATGTAGGAGGAATAAACGTCATGTCATCCTTAATTTTTTTGGAACCCTATCCATCACTGTTGAGGGGGCAATACACCGTATGTTCATAACACTACAGGAAAAATGGGTATTTGCGACGGGTCATTTGCGACGGGATCCCGTCGCAAATGGCCTTTTACGACAGGGGTCCGTCGCAAATCGCCTGTTGCGGAAAACGCCGTCGCAACAACAATTATTTACGACGGGCCCGTCGCTGAAGCTATTATTTGCAACAGGGATCTTTCCCGTCGCAAATAATAATCCGTATATTTGTAAAAGCTTTTAAAAAAGTAATTGCGACGGGCCCCATCGCAATTACTTTAAAAAAAAACTATTATTAAATTATTTTAATGGATATAATAATAATACTATTTGTGACGGGCATAGTATCCCGTCGTAAATACTATAAAAAAAATAAAAAAAATATTAATAAATTATTTTAATTAATATAATAATAATCCAATTATAATTCAAAAATAAAAAATAATAAAATATTAATAAATGATTTTAATTAATATAATAATAGAATTATAATTCACAAATAAAAACAATAAATTATTAATAAATTATTTTAATTTATATAATAATAATAGAATTATAATTCAAAAATAAAAAATAATAGAATATTAATAAATGATTTAATTAATATAATAATATTAGAATTATAATTCATAAATAAAAAAAATATTAATAAGTTATTTTAATTAATATAAAAATAATAGAATTATTTTACATTCAAATATTAAAATAATTCAAATATTACAAAAAAATATAATTAAATTATAATATATATATATAATTTAATATTATAAAATATAAATAATATTATTATTAATATTAATATTATTATTTCAAAATATAATATTATTAATATTTTATAATGAGACAGAAACTACGAATAGAAAAAAATTCATATTTTGATTTAACAAACTTTATAACATAAAAACAAACTCTAATCTGAAGGAGGGGGGAGGGGGGGATCTGCAGATTCTGGTGGAGGAAACTCCATCCCTAAAGCATGAGTGAGTCAGCACATGTACTCCATCTACTCCTGGTGCTGCTGTTGCCACCGACTCATCTGCTCCTCGTACAACTGCTGCTGGCGTCGACGCTCCTCCTCATGCTACTGCTGCTGCTAACACATCTGCTCATACTCCTGTCGGAGACTCTCTATCAATGCAGTCTGAGATCGCAACTGATCCTCATACTGTGTAGCAGAAGAAGATGCACGAGCTCCTCTCGAGCTGGACGCCGACATCGCAGCACTGCCATAATAATCTCTGGGAGTCAGTCGAGAGCTAATACCAACTACCCGGCCCTTCTCGAAGGCATACTGGGTGGCCTGCATCCATACTGCCTCATCAAACTGACGGCCAGTGGTCTGATCTGATGACTCGGCCTGACTCTCAGGCCGGGTCTGTGACGCTGCGGCCTCATATGACTCCTGTAGTTGTAATTTAAAATTAAAATTGTGAATATATTATATGCAGTTAATTTTTAAACTTGAAAACAAATAATACTAACCATGATGTGATGCTGACGATCACCTCTGAGCTCCCCAGTAGTAGGATCACTATACATCCTCTGATATACGTCGTACTCCGTAATGTCGGGGTGCTCGACAGCCTATAAGAATAAAAAATAAACTGTTAATATTTATAGTTATATAAAATATTTATAAATAATGTACGTACCAGATGTTGTCTATGAGTACTGAAAGAATGACTCCCAGCTCGATGAGTCACCTCCTGTCTCCCCCGATTCTGCCTCCCCACCGATGATCTCCTCTGAAAGGCACCACTCAACCAGTGCGCACATAATCCATCCCATACATGGGATGAAATGTACTCTGGTCGGTGTGCTCTACATGACTCGTCAAAATCTGACACTCCTGCTTTCTTCATGACAGCTTTTCTTAAATTGTGCAAAAATTGACGCAAGCGATCACGCATGGCCACCTCCCATGCCTTGTGGATGGCGTCACGCATGGTATCCTCGATCGGATACCATAAACCCTACAAATAAATCAAAATATCAAGTTAGAAATGAAATAATTTTCAAAATAAAAATTATTTATTTACGTACGTACCAACCAATGGCCGAACATGGCCTGCTGCACATCAATGGGAATCTTCTCCCATGTGGTCCACGCCTGAGAGAAATAGTTTCACAAAATAGCGTTGCCCTGTCCGACTGCTATATGTGGAAAACTGTAAAAATAATAAACATTTATTATGTGAATAGATTAATGAAATCTTAGTCAAATCCACAGATTATCACACAGGTTATCACACCTCCGTGTCCGTGGATCAAACCCAAGACGTGGACGTCGCTCGGGGACGGGGTTAGGAATCATCAATCGTGCAAGACCGCGCCCCCTCTGCGTACTCCCTGGAGCACCTTCAGGCTGAGGGTCATCTGCCAGCAACTCATCCGCATCGAAATGCAGGTCAGCATCCGCCAACTCACGAAATGTCTCGTCGTCCATCTGAAACAGAAAATGTTAATGTTGTTAGCAAATAATTGATAATTACTGTTATATATATATATATATATATTATGATTGTATATAACTACCATGGAATTCTATCAGTGTTCATCTTCATCATCATCTTCATATATGTCAATGTCATCTTTATATTCCTCCTCAACATCATCGATATCCATTCGAGTTCCAGTTGCTTCATCTCTTACCATTTCAAATTCACATGTGACATCATTAACATCATCGTCATCACTGACTCTTAAATGTGGGGTGTCGTCATCGATACTCATGTCTCTTTGTAAAAAATATTGATTTTGATGACTCTCTTGAAAAACTTCAATTCTTTGCACATCAGGGAAAGCACATTCACTTTGACTAAACTAATAGTCTCGAATTTTATATAATATAAAAAATTATATTATTTTAATATTAATAATAAAATATACTAATAATGTAATAATGTTATTATTCCTAATTATTGGTAATTATTCATAATTATTGATAATTATTACTAATTATTGGTAATCATTACGAATCATTACTAATTATTGGTAATTATTCCTAATTATTGGTAATTATTTCTAATTATTTATAATTACTGGTAATTATTCCTAATTACTGGTAATTATTCCTAATTATTACTAATTAGTGGTAATTATTGGTAATTATTACTAATTATTACCAATTATTGCTAATTATTGGTAATTATTGGTAATTATTGGTAATTATTACTAATTATTGGTAATTATGGATAATTATTACTAATTATGGATAATTATCGGTAATTATTACTAATTATGGATAATTATTGGTAATTATTTCTACCTAATGGTAATTATTGGTAATTATTTCTAACTAATGGTAATTATTGGTAATTATTGGTAATTATTGGTAATTATTACTAATTACTGGTAATTATTACTAATTATTACTAATTATTGGTAATTATTACTAATTATTACTAATTATTGGTAATTATTATTAATTATTACTAATTATTGGTAATTATTATTAATTATTACTAATTATTGGTAATTATTATTAATTATTACTAATTAGTGATAATTATTACTAATTATTAACAATTATTACTAATTATTGGTAATTATTGGTAATTATTGGTAATTATTACTAATTATTGGTAATTATTGGTAATTATTGGTAATTATTACTAATTATTGATAATTATTGGTAATTATTGGTAATTATTACTAATTATTGGTAATTATTACTAATTATTACTAATTATTGGTAATTATTACTAATTATTACTAATTATTACTAATTATTGGTAATTATTATTAATTATTACTAATTATTGGTAATTATTACTCATTATTGGTAATTATTGGTAATTATTGGTAATTATTACTAATTATTACTAATTATTGGTAATTATTACTAATTATTACTAATTATTGGTAATTATTACTAATTATGGATAATTATTGGTAATTATTACTAATTATGGATAATTATTGGTAATTATTACTAATTATTGATAATTATTTGTAATTATTACTAATTATTGGTAATTATTACTAATTATTGGTAATTATTGGTAATTATTACCAATTATTGGTAATTATTGGTAATTATTACTAATTATTACTAATTATTGGTATTTAGTACTAAATATTACTATTTAGTACTAAATATTGGTAATTCTAATTATTAGTAATTATTACCAATTATTGTTAATTATTAGTAATTATTACCAATTATTGTTAATTATTAGTAATTATTACTAATTATTGTTAATTATTACTAATTAATAGTAATTATTACTAATTATTACTAATTATTGGTAATTATTGGAAATTATTACTAATTATTGGTAATTATTGGAAATTATTACTAATTATTGGCAATTATTACTAATTATTGGCAATTATTACTAATTATTGGCAATTATTACTAATTATTGGCAATTATTACTAATTATTGACAATTATTACTAATTATTCGTAATTATTACTAATTATTACTAATTATTCATAATTATTGGTAATTATTAATAATTATTCCTAATTATTGGTATTTATTACTAATTATTAGCATTTATTCTTAAGTATTGAAAATTATTACTAATTATTCCTAATTACCATTAACTATGAACAATGAATACTAATAATTTAAATTTATTAAGTAACAAAACAATGTAAACATAATTACAACTAATTAAAAATAATTGAAACTAATAAAAAATTTAAAATAAATATTAAATTAAAATGAACATAAATACCTTCAAAATTGATCTGAGGTTGATCTCTGAGCGTTGTTGAAAACTTCAATATCAACTCCGGAAAAAAAAAGTAAAATTCAGAAACGTTGAACTCTAAAAATAGAGTTTTGAGAGAAGAAAAAGATGGAGTTTGAGAATGAATGAAAAAAAACGGATGGGGGGTATTTATAGGTTAGATTATTTGCGACGGGTCTATTTGCGACGGGATACCCGTCGCAAATACCTTAGCCCTCATTTATTACGGTCAACGGTTAAATAGTTATTTGCGACGGGTCCCGTCGCAAATAATAACCTGCCGACATACTATTTGCGACGGGGGTATATTCTCGTCGCAAATAGCTTTTACCGCCGCCGGTTATTTGCGACGGGCGGTTACTGCCCGTCGCAAATAACTTTCCCGCGATTTGGCGTGCAAACCGCGCCAGTCCTTTTGCGACGGGGTAAGCTAACCCGTCGCAAATAAGTAGTTATTTGCGACGGGGGAATTTGCCCGTCGCAAATAAGTTTCTAACGGGACTATTTGCGGCGGGATTTATTCTCGTCGCAAATAACCCCTCGCAAATACCCATTTTTCCCGTAGTATAACACTATAGGACATGTAGTTGGGATTTTCACAGATAGTCAGATTCGCGATCCACACAGTAGATCTGGATATTTTGCTTCATTTTTCTATAAATATCACCACAAAACCACCCAAAACTTGTGAATTTGGATAAGATCTAGCATTTCCGGTCACCGCTCGCTGAAAATCGGATCTATTGGTCCATGAGATTTTTTTCATTCATTGTGGATGCCTCCAATGCTTCTACGTTTGATCCCTTGATCACAAAATATTGAAATATTTATCCATTCCTCATAAGATTCCTAGATATAGTCATAGATTGTTGGTCTGTTATTTGTTTCTCGATCTGTTGTGGTTCCGGGGGTTTGATCAGGCTCGATACCACCCAACAATGTCAAACTGGGACCGTGATGTCCTATTGGTGAGGAATGCAAATAAGAAAGGAATAAAAACACCAAAAAAGGTTAAATGATCAATGTAAAGAATTATTGGCCAATTTATCAATAACGAAAAACCCTAAGCTAGAAAAAAATTGAAATTAAATAATTTTCTGTACCCGAGTGCATGCAATCGACCAACAATTGGCGCGGATCCAAGAACAAGGTTGGATATGCTCAACAATTTAATCAAAGGGTGTAAATCACTAATTGACAAGTCCTACTTTGATTATGGATCATTCATTGATGAAGAAAGTGTCTGCTAACAATCGATAGAATTCATTGACTTCATTGTGTCCTCGGATCCAATCTGATCTGGTGTTTCATCATCGTTAGATAAGATTCGCCATCTGAGAGGGGAGGAAAGTGTCATGGAGATTCCATGATTATGAGGCTAACCCTAAATTTTTTTTCATAATGAAATATTTATAGACATATTGTTTAGGTAAAAAATGGGTTAATTAATTAATTTAATAATCATTTAACTCACTGAACATACCATCAATGAGCGAGGAGTCTGAACGCCCTATGCCAAATCATTTTACATCATGCCTAGGGTAAACACCGCATTTCAGAATCAACTGTGGTCTCAGATTTTTTATTTGAGATTCTATTTAAGTGTTGTCTCATTTTATTTAATAAGTTTTATGTGTTAAATATAAAATATATTTAATATTTTTATAAAATTAATTTTGTGCACATCGGGCCTCAGAAACGCACGTCATCTCGGTGCCTAGATTTGGAAATATATATTGAAATATTTCAAAGTCTTATAAGGGAAAAACTAGGTCACTACGTCAAAAATGAAAATTGATAATCATTATCGGTGTTAACCAGTTCTCTCACTCATATTGGGATGTGGTACATCAGGAATCGTGTTGAGTGGGTCGGTGGACCTCTAAGAATAGGTATTGGTGTGCAATTTCAACAGCGGGAGGCACTATGGTCCAAAATCGGTCTTATTGAAGGTTTTGGGCACAATGGAAGCTCATGGGTGGATGTACCCCCTTGGCTTTTTGTCATTAGCAATGATCAATCCGGAATCAATATGATGATAAACGCCAGACTCCATAGATTGAACGTGATCATAAATATGAATGAAGAAAGAACTCCATAAAAGGTACTTCTTGTCAATTAATTAAATTAATTATAATCAACCTGTGATGATCCTCCTTTATGGTTCTGGGACTTTTCTTCTTCTTTGTCTATTTCTGTGATTCGATCTGTGGAGTCTGGCATTTATCATCGTATTGATCCCAGATTGATCATTTCTAATGAAAAAAATCCAAGTGGGCACATCCACCCACTAGCTTCCGCTGCACCCGGAACCTTCAAATGGTATCAGAGGGAGGTTACAATGTTAATTATAGTTATGTAATTTTCGTTGATAATTTACGCATTTATATTTGATTCAATTCAAGATAAATCATTCCATAAATCTGAATGAACGATATCTGTTCTTCCTCCTGCATTCCTCGATTCACATCACAAAAACGACCTTTTAATTTTAATTTTGATTAAAATAAAAATGAGGAACTCATCCAGAGGAGCCGCTCTTTCTGTCTGTACAACACAAGAATACACGACATGTAATGAAAACTACACGCCCTGTACTTAGGTTCAACGAACCGGTACTGGTCCACCAAACCACGTCGTGTGAATTGAGTATACCTAAGTATTTATTACACCATGTTGACCAGAAATGAACAACATGTGGAAATCAGAATACACAGTGTGTATGTTGAATCAACACGACGGGTAGTCCGATCCAGCCCAGGTGAAACTGTGTACAAAGGAGAAGCTACGTACCACGTACACAGGATTACCAAGCCGGTAACTACATAACAAGGAAGTACATGCCATGTTAGATTAATCTACACGTCGTGTACTCCAAAAATTACAAAGTATAGAAAACACACCAAATCCCCCGATGTGTACTTTGGATAAAAGGTTAAAACAAATACACACCGTGTAAATAAAACCTACACACCGTGTACTTTCCATAAATGGAATTTCACCAGGTTTCCTCCAAAAGTATAAAGACATCATACAAGGAATATGGATGAGAAGAATCTCAAGGAAATTCATAAAAGAATTTAAGATAAACAATTGATTAATTATAAGATCATAATTAATTGAATTCAAGCGCGACTTAACTTAAATAATGGAACGATTAAAAGAATTTGAATTCTAAATATGCATAAATGTTTTTTCATGATATAGATGATCATGAGCTAGACAAAATACCTTTTTTGTGTGTATGGTTTCATTTAAATTTATTTAAATTCATTGTCCTATGAGCCTTCTTCCAATAAAATGCAGGGCCTGTGTGCCCATGGTTTCTTTAATGTAAACCCCATGTAATGGAAGATATCCCAATCTAGACGAGATGGTTCAAAATCCAAATCTGAGGCGAAACCAACCCAAGAAGATACAAAGGATGGGTGGGAGATGCAAAACATTAACCATTAGGTTCAAGGTGTTTTTCCCTATGTCAGGGTTAGCTTATCCAAAATGCTAGATAAGCTAACCAATAGAAGCTCATAATCATGCCATCTTATTTCATTTCTGTCTGATTGCATGGTTTATTTATTATGTATGTGTTGTCGTGATCACATAATTAATGAAATAAACAAGCATACAAAGATGGAATAAAATAAAAATCATACTATATGTAAACATTATCAAAACATGGTTAATCACTTAAGCAAGAATCACTTAATATTAACAAGCATGTGATAATGAAAAACTACGCATAAATAATAAAATCCCTCGAATAGAATATTAAGTCAGACCAAGCCTTCCATTACTTGATTAAGGGAAAGACTCAATAAAACTATGTGTTTGACCAACCCTTTTTGGGACACTTACTTTTATAAAGGAAGCTATTATGAAAGTTTTGGGTTGACTTGAACATTTTACATCAAGAAGAGTATCCCTTGCTAGACTTGTTGTAAAATGGAGGCAAGTGTTAAGGAAATCCAATTCAGGATTTTAGGATTTGGGAGTCCACTCAACAGATCAAGAAACTGTAAGCTCACAGTTGGAAAAGACTTGCCTACCTAAATACCTTCAAATAGCTTGAACAACCCTTGTTGGGGTTATGCGAAGGGGAATATGGATCCTTTCCACTAGAATGTCATGGAAACTGAACATTCCAAGTTCAATGGTGAGGGCCATTGGGACTTGATAAAATAGTGGGAGAATTAATAAATTCATTTATTATTTTTCACAAAATGTAATCAAAAGGTAGTGATAAATCTTCTCTTTTAATTTTTATAATCAATATGACAAACTCTTCAACCACATTTTCTCTGCGATCAATTCTGGATAAAGACAATATCCTCACTAGCAGTAAATTTCAGGAATGGTTTAGGCACCTTCGGGTTATCCTATGCCATGAACGAAAGTTTTACATGTTGTAGTCCTCACTTCCTGATTCGCCCGCCCAAGGGGCGAGTGATGATGATTTCCTGGTCTATGATCAACATTTTAATGATGCACTCGACGTTCAATGTTTGATGCTATCATCAATGTCTAGTGAGCTCATGAAGACTCATGAAGGCATGGATGTCTATAGCATGCTCGAGCACCCTCGTGGTCTATACCAGGAGAGAGAAAGACAAGAAAGGTTTAAGATCTCCAAGGCTCTATTCCAGAGAAAGCTTGGAGAGGGTGCCCCATATGGGCCTCATGTAGTCAAGCTCATTGGCTACATTGAGTGCTTGGAGGTTCTAGGGTTTAAACTCCCCGAAGAAATGCGTATGGATCTCATTCTTGCATCACTCCCCCAGATCTTCTCTAACTTTGTTGTAAATTTCAACTTTAACAACATTGAGAAGTCTCTATCTGATCTTCTTACCCTCATTCACCAAGTGGAAAAAGATATGAAGTGTGAAAAGCCTTTTTTCCTTATGGTGAATAAAAGGAAAGGGAAGGCGAAGAGCTTTAAGCCCAAGTCTTCTTCAAGGTATTCCAAGAAAAGGAAGATCAAAGGGGAGGCAAGAGAACAGGAGGCTGTTTGTTTCGCATGTGGAAAGAAGGGCCACTAGAAGAAAAACTGCACCCATCCAAGGAAGCAAGGGGAAGCTTGTAATGCCCTGACCCCAGTTACCCAAATTCGGTGCATTATTACGTAACATTGGCATGATCACAAAATATCAAGTATCTAAAGAACGGTTAGTTTAGTATCCTTGAAAACACTAGATACATTAATAAAAGTTACATTACATCATAAAGTGAAAAACTACAATAACATAGTCTCCATAGTCCACACTCATATCCCCTTCATATTATCCCTACAGGTCAGTCATAAAATATTTCTTCACATCCTGGGAAAAATAAAATATAGAAAGGGGTGAGCTCAGATGCTCAGTAAGGATAACAATATAGCAGAAACTTTCATAAATAAACATAAACATTTAAGGAAATGTATAACTAAAACAAAAGCCTTTTAAACTTGAGCTTCAACATATTATGGAAAAAATAAAATGAAATAATACCATTTACTTATTCACATGGATATTATACTAGTTGAATAATCAAATACAATATCAATAACCACTTTCATAATGATAGAATGCATAATTCCAGGATATCATAACCACATAGTGAAGGCCTTATGCCAAGAATACAAATAATATTTTGTCAAGGCCTTGTGCCAAGACACTAGTTTGTCTCATGAGACCTACCGATGCATCGAGGAACTATAGCGGGCTCCACTCGTTACTTATTAAGTCCAATGCATTCCTCATATGAACAGGTTTTAAACATATTATAAACCATAACACAATCGTATCACATAAAACATGCATAAAGGAAACATAAAATTTCCACATTTCAATCACAAGATATAAATACAACACATTGATATAATAAAAACATTATCCAAACCATTTTCAATACCAAAATAAAAGAAAATTAAAACTTGGTATTTATTTTTCATTTAAAAAAAGTTATGGCTTGTAGAGGAAGCCAAAACTCAAATAATGGTCACGGCGGCGGAGAAGTCGTTGTTGCCGCATACGTAAGACAAAACATTCCTTTTGTAGTTTAGTAAAAATGATTCATATAAAAAGATTCTTTTTGAATAAAAGTAAAATTCAAAGGTGTTTATACACCATATAAAATAAAGTTGTGTATAAAACAAAATATGCCTCAATGAAAGGAGATTGAGACGAAGTCCCTTACCTCGTGTCCGACTTGACTCGATCATTCTTTAATCTCCTAAATAATAAACTAGAGTTAATATCTACTTGATTAAGAACCTTTTTCAAGTCCATTATCCCTTTTATATCACTTATTACCATGTTATGAAAATTATGTAGTTATTTAAGTTAATAACGGTCGTTTTGTCGACCTTTGGTACTTGAGTCAACAATAAACTTCTTATAATTACAAGTTTTTTATGTGGTAGAATATAAATTATCTCCAGAATTATATTCATGATGTGTATATCATATATATCATATATATCCAGTAGATACATGCATTTATAATATTACATAACATTTAGAGGTAAGAAATGAAATGCACCGTTCATGGAGGCGGTAAGCCGTACGTACACATGAACGCTACTTTCATTTATATTTCATATTTAATGGAATTAAATCATAATTATATAAAGGTATATTATAATTATAGTATAATATCATATATAATATCATTAACTCCATCCTTTATACGTCCCACATATGGCATTAACGATTCAAATCACTTTGAGGGGGCGATAGTCCTCACTTCCTAAAATGAAATTATCACGTTTACCCATAATGGAAATCATAAAGTTATGCCATAAATGAAAAATAAAGAAGCATAAGGAAAACATAAACATAATATATATCATATATGGAAATAGTTTCATCATAATGGCCACCATGAGAGGTGTTAAAAGAATATTGAACAATCATTGTTTCGTGAGGCAGTAATTTACCACCCACGGAAACAGTATGTTCTTTAACCATTAGACAAAGGTTTGTGTAAGTGTAAATAAAATACTTATCATAAAAACATCCTAGTATATTGAAGATACTGGTGTTGTTACAAAATAAAGGAATAAAAATAGTTTAAGGGGTTGGAGAAGCAAAATAAAACAAAAGAACAAAAGAGAAGACATTACCTTAAAATCGGGTAACTCTTTTTTATTTGAGCCAAAGGCTTCCTTGGGAAGACTTATGCCCAAAGTGAGGATTCTAGGAGTAATATAGGGAAGTTTAGAGAGTATTTGGGCAGAGTTTTGATGATAAAAATGGCTTTAAAGGTGTGAATAAGGTGGTAGAGGTGGGGGCCTTTTATAAGAGGAGAGGAGGGGCACTCTTGGGAAGTCATGAAATGTTACATTATTATGAAATGATTTTCGGATTTTAAAGGTCACACAATAATATATTTCGAGTATAAGGTGATAAGGGTTCGAAATACACCCATACAATATGCTTTAGACAAGTGAAAGTCTTATATTTTACCTTATCTTTTCATTTTATTTAAATCGTTCATTAATAAGGTAATCGCTGCATCATCATGGTGTGATAAATAAATTTATTTATTTAATGCCTAAAAATTATAAAAAAATTACCATGATGTAGAAAATATTTTTATCTTTCCAATGGATATTTATAGTAAAAAATATAACTTTTATAACCCCTTGTAAAAATTGTTTTAGTAAAACAATACATGTTTGTGACATTTTTATTTTTACTTTAAATAAAAGGTATTAATGTCATTATCTTACCCAAGTGGCTCCATGGGATCCCACAAATTGACCCATGGATTTTTTTGGTCGGCCACGAGTCATCCAATTAGAGTAGGACATGCGTCAAGGTAATTTCATACTATTATAACATTATTTTTACCTTAAATTACTCTAATTACCTCTAATCGCGGTTAATAAAACTCAAAAGTTACTATTCACCAAAAATTATTTTCATCCCATTGAACCAAATTTTACTTCCTAATTACAACCATGTATGTCATATTTTTGAAATTAAATTCACAGAAGTGATAAAATTTCATTTAAACAAAAATCAGTTTTTTAACTACCACTTAGTGGTTTCACTATTCATCAAAAATTGAAATTTCTCAGAAAAATACCAAAAATTCAAATTAGGCTAATTTCGATATTCCGAGTCCAAAAATGAAGTCCATTTTGAAATATAAAATTTATATAATTCAAAAATTGGGTATTATTATTCATAACAGCTACTTTGATTGGTCGCGGTGTGTTAGAATCTCGAACTTGCGTACAATGCAAGCTATTGCATTATTAAAAGAGAAGCGTACCATGGAAGTTTGAGGTGTTACATTATAACCTACTTCAATAAATTCCGTCCTCACAATTTGAAATTTTTCTTCAAAAATAAAAGGTTGAAAGTAGAAAATACCTTTGTGGAAAACCCACATCGAAAATAAGGTTAATAAAATTTAGCCTTAATAAGAGGGAAAGGGAAATGAAAAAGTCACCACCAAATTATGATCTCAATTAGGAGAACATTAGTGGAAATTAGAGACAAATAATTAGAGGGAAAACTTAAATATTTTTAGGGAGTGATTGAGGTCATAAATCACAAACAAGTGTAAAATTGGGGGCCTCAAAGCCTTCAATCTACAGTGATTTAAAATATCATCAGTTCAACAAAACATAAGGTATTAGGATGACACATTTTTTTTAATATCCCTTTCCCAAAGTTTAAGAATTAATTTATTCATCGAATAAGAGAGATGTATATATATATATACACATATATATATATATATACTTGACAAGTAGAGTTTCAACCTTCAACTAATTTCTACCACAAACTCATCTTTCACTCAAAAAGATAATAGAACTCAAAAATATTATATTTATCATAATCTTACATGGTTCCAAATATTAACACATATCATTTAGATTAGGAAAACTATTTTTTAATAACCAGGGACTTCCTGTAGGCTAGTGGTAGGTAATAAAGGCCTGTCGCACTAGGGTTGTGGGTTCGATTCCTGCAACTTTGTCTAACGCGACGAGTTATCCCCCAACCTGCAGGTTGTCCTTTTCCTAAAAATATAGTATTATAATATTTCAAAAATAATATTCAGAAATGTTTTAACCTTAAACAATACTATACAAATATCAACTTAATCCATTCCAACCTTTATAGTTATCCAAAATACCTCTGTCCAGACTTTCTCTAAAAGGTCTCTAAATTCCAAAATCAATTGTAACATCAGATTCCCCAAACAAAGTAATGTTTCTCTTATTGTCACATACTAAAAATATGATTATATTAATAATATTAAAACCTTAATGAAAACAAAAAGTACTACAATACAATCCTTATATATATCACCTTATTCTTATAACCAAAATATAATCCTTGAGTCCAAAAGCACCAATACATTAATTATTCCACTTCAACTATAGTAACAGCATAAGATTGGGCTTGATCCCTTGGCCTTTTCTGAGGTAAGTTTCCCTGATTCTTAGGACATTAATTTGCAGAATGCCTCATTTCCCTACAATTGTAGCATTCAACATTGATAGCCTCTTTCTTTCCCTTACAATCACGAGCCTGGTGACCTTTTTCTCCACATTTATAACAAACTCTCATTCCTTTTAGGCAAGTACCAGGGTGATTCTTCCCAAAATTATCGCATAATGGAAAATCCTTCTTTCCCTTTTTCCCTTTATTTGTCTCTTGTTCCACCGTTCTCTTCTTATCTTGCTTTACTTTATTGTCATAAGATTTAGAGAATTCCTTTTCTGTCTTGATAGCACATGAGACTATATCTTCATACGTTGAGAAATATTGTGATACTAAAGCTCGACGGAGAAATGGTTTTAACCCATCAAAGAAATGATCAATCTTACTTCTTGGGTTATGTATATAATCTGTTGCATGCCTCGCTAATCTTGTAAAGTTAGCCTCATACTTTGCGACATTCTCATCCTCCTTTTGCCTCAGACTCAAAAATTGCCTTTCCATATCTGCTCGATGGTCATGAGGAAAGTATTTTTCTAAGAAAATCTCTTTGAACTCCCTCCATTCCATATTTGATACTTCATCATGTTCCTTTGTGTTTTGAATCAATGACCACCATTGATCAGCATCTCCAGTGAGGCGGTAAACTGTCATGATAACCTTTTCCCTTTCACTACTCCCCAAGGCATGGAATATTTTCTCTAAGGAATTTATCCATTTATTAGCTACTAAGGGATTTGTAATCCCATTGAATGTTGGTGGTTTTTTCCTCATGAAGCGGTCTAACATTGATCCTCCACGTTGCGGATCAGGGTGCTCCATACGAGTAAGGTTATTATTCATAACCTGAGTGAGTTGTCCCAGTATGGTGATAAGCTGATCAGCACCAGTTGTATCACCAGCTCCACTATAATTATCTTGAGAAGGAGGTCAATCCCTACATGGAGTGCGTGCATTGATATGGTTTCCATTCCTTCCACTAGGTGCCATTTCTAAACAATTTCATAAACTAGATTAGTTTACGAATCGAAATACATAACAACAAACTTTCAAAACACTTAACATAAATTGAACTATTTATGGATATAATCCATAATTATAAAAATGTTTTCTTTGAGGAAGTATATACTCATAAACCCTTCATAATGGTTTCTAAAGAAAATGAGAATTATCCTAAGCATATCCCCCGGGAGTGTCGTAACCAAGAGTTCAGCAAGGCCCGTTGTCGTGCACCAGTTCCCATTCGAGTCTAGCTCAAAGCAGTATTTTTGGGTTTTACCCCTAGGTACATTTATGCCAGAGCCACCTCTACCTGCTCGTATCCAGACATGGATGTATTGATCAGAAAATACACAAAATCTATACTTTAACAAAATTCTAGGATGTTCTTCTATACTAATCATCAAAGTCTATCTTAGGGCTATGTGCTCTAATTAGAGTTTATCTAAATATAGCTTACAAGGTTAGTACTAAAATGCCTCTGATACCAACTGTAACGCCCTGACCCCAGTTACCTAGAGTTGGTGCATTATTACGTAACATTGGCATGATCACAAAAGATCAAGTCTCAAAAGACCGATTATTTTAGTAGCCTTGGAAACACTAGATACATTCATAAATGTTACATTACATCATAAAGTGAAAAAATACAATAACATAGTCTCTATAGTCCACACTCATATCCCCTTCAGACTATCCCTACAGGTCAGTCATAAAATATTTCTTCACATCCTGGGAAAAATAAGACATAGAAAGGGGTGAGCTTAGATGATCAGTAAGGATAAAAATATAGCAGAAACTTTCATAAATAAACATAAACATTTAAGGCAATGTATAACTAAAAAAAATACTTTTAAACTTGAACTTAGACATAATATGGAAAAAATAAAATGAAATAATTCCATTTACTTATTCACATGGATAATCTACTAGTCGAATAATCACATGCAATATCAATAACCACTTTCATAATGATGGAATGCATAATGTCAGGCTATCATAACCACATAGTCAAGGCCTTGTGCCAAGACTACAAATAAGATTTTGTCAAGGCCTTGTGCCAAGACACTAGTTTGTCTCATGAGACCTACCGATGTATCGAGTAGCTATAACGGGCTCCACCCGTCACTTATTAAGTCCAATGCATTCCTCATATGAACAGGTTTAAACATATCATAAACCATAACATAATCGTATCACATAAAACATGCATAAAGGAAACATAAAATTTCCACATTTCAATCACAAGATATCAATAAAACACATTGATATAATAAAAAAATTATCAAAACCATTTTCAATACCAAAATAAAAGAAAATTAAAACTTGGTATTTATTTTTCATTTAAAAAAAGTTATGGCTTGTAGAGGAAGTCGAAACTCAAATAATGGCCATGGCGGCGGAGAAGTCGTTGTCGCCGCATACGTAAGACAAAACATTCCTTTTGTAATTTAGTAAAAACACTTCGTATAAAAAGATTCCTTTTGAATAAAAGTAAAAGTCAAAGGGGTTTATACACTATATAAAATAAAGTTGTGTATAAAACAAAATATGCCTCAATGAAAGGAGATTGAGATGAAGTCCCTTACCTCATGTCCGACTTGACTCGATCATTCTTTAATCTCCTGAATAATAAACTAGAGTTAATCTCTACTTGATTAAGAAAAATTTTCAAGATAATTATCCATTTTATATCATTTATTACCATGTTATGAAAATTATGTAGTCATTTAAGTTAATAACGGTCGTTTTGTCGACCTTTGGTACTTGAGTCAACAATAAACTTCTTATAATTACAAGTTTTTTATGTGGTAGAATATCCATTATCTCCAGAATTATATTCATGATTTTTATATCATATATATCGCATATATCCAGTATATACATGCATTTATAATATTACATAACATTTAGAGGTAAGAAATGAAATGCACCGTTCATGGAGACGGTAAGTCATACGTACGCATGAACAGTACTTTCATTTCTATTTCATATTTAATGGAATTAAATCATAATGATATAAATTTATATTATAATTATAGTATAATATCATATATAATATCATTAACTCCATCCTTTATACGTCCCACATATGGCATTAACGATTCAAATCACTTTGAGGGGGAGATAGTCCGCACTTCCTAAAATGAAATTATCGCGTTTACCCATAATGAAAATCATAAAGTTATGCCATAAATGAAAAATAAAGGAGAATAAATAAAACATAAACATAATATATATCATATATGGAAATAGTTTCATCATAATGGCCACCATTATAGGTGTTAAAAGAATATTGAACAATCATCGTTTCATGAGGCAGTAATTTGCCACCCACAGAAACAGTATGTTTTTTAACCATTAGACAAAGGTGTGTGTAAGTGTAAATAAAATTATTCTCATAAAAAAATAATAGTATATTTAATATACTGGTGTTTTTACAAAATAAAGGAATAAAAAGAGTTTAAGGGGTTGGAGAAGAAAAATAAAACAAAAGAACATAAGACAAGACATTACCTTAAAACTGGGTAACTCTTTTTGATTTGAGCCAAAGGATTCCTTGGGAAGACTTCTGACCAAAGTGAGGCTTCTAGGAGTAAGAGAGAGAAGTTTAGAGAGTATTTGGGTAGATTTTGTCCGATCCAAATGGATTTGAACGTGTGAATAAGGTGGTAGAGGTGGGGGCCTTTTATAAGATGAGAGGAGGGGCACTCTTGGAAAGTCATGAAATATTACATTATTATGAAATTATTTTAGGATTTTAAAGGTCCCAAAATGATATATTTCAAGGATAATGTAATAAGAGTTCTAAATCCACCCATCCAATAGGCATTAGACAAGTGTAAGTCTTATATTTTACCTTATCTTTTCATTTTATTTAAATCGTTCATTAATGAGGTAATCGTTGCATCATCATGGTGTGATAAATAAATTTATTTATTTAATGCCTAAAAATTATAAAAAAATTACCATGATGTAGGAAATATTTTTATCTTTCCAATGGATATTTATAGTATAAAAGATAACTTGTATAACCCCTTGTAAAAATTGTTTTAGTAAAACAATACATGTTTGTGACATTTTTATTTTTTACTTTAAATAAAAGGTATTAATGTCATTATCTTACCCAAGTGGCTCCATGGGGTCCCAAAAATTGACCCATGGATTTTCTTGGTCAGTCATGAGTCATCCAATAAGAGTAGTACATGCTTCATGGTAATTTCATATTATAATAACATTATTTTTACCTTAAATTACTCTAATTACCTCTAATTGCGGTTAATAAAACTGAAAAGTTACTATTCACCAAAAATTATTTTCATCCCATTGAACCAAATTTTACTTCCTAATTACAACCATGTATGTCGTATTTTTGAAACTAAATTCACAGAAGCATTAAAATTTCATTTAAACAAAAAATCAATTTTTTAACTACCACTTAGTGGTTTCACTATTCATCAAAAATTGAAGTTTTTCAGAAAAATACCAAAAATTCACCCTAAGATATATTTGATATTCCAAATTCAAAGATGATGTATATTTTACCAAGTTAAAAACATATAAGTTTCATTAATTAATTTTATAATTAATTCCCATTGTCAAAACAAATAGCGTGTTTTTAAGAAAGAATATCAATCAAAAGATTGACAATTGTTTATATCCAATTTCAAAGTGAAATTAATTCCAATGACCACCATTGGATAAAATTGTAAAATTATATTCTAATTATACTTTAAAACCAATCAATAGTATAATTTATCACTATAAATTATTTTCATTAAAAATCTTGTTTTTAAGTATTTTTCACTATTCATCGAAAATTGGATATTCTCAGAAAAATACCAAAAATTCAACTTAGGCTAATTTCGATATTCCGAGTCCAAAAATGAAGTCCAATTTGAAATATAAAATTTATATAATTCAAAAAGTGGGTATTACTATTCATAACGGCTACTTTGATTGGTCGCAGTGTGTTAGAATCTCGAACTTACGTACAATGCAAGCTATTGCATTATTGAAAGAGAAGCGTATCGTGGAAGCTTGGGGTGTTACAAAGATTTAGGTGCATTTTTTATCGAATGAAATCTATCTGTTTCTACCAATTGGGTATTAGATACTATTTTTAGTGATCACATCTATATCCAAATATAGGAACTAAGTAGATTCAGGAAGATTGATCGAGGGGAGGTAGATCTACGAGCAGCTAACGGAGCCAGACTTGCTGATGTAGCTGTTGGGGACTACCACCTCACATTTCCTACTGGGATGGTCTTGGTATTAAAAGGATTTTATTATGTACCCTCTGTAACCAAAAACATTATTTCAGTACCCAGATTAGATACTGATGGATTCATCTTCATGTTTGGAAATGAATGTTGTTACTTTTATAAAGATAGCATTTGTTTTGGTAGGGAACATTTATATAATGGCATTTATGTGTTAGACTACACAAACCAAGTAATGGAAATCGATGACAAAGTTAATTCACATGACTCATACCACACCCAACTTTGGCATCACCGGCTAGGTCATGTCAATGAGAAATGTTTGAAAAAATTACATCAAGATGGGTAATTAGATTCTTTTGAACTAAAACCACTTGGTGTATGTCATGCATGTCTACAAGGAAAAATGACCAAAGCCCCATTTATTGGGAAAGGTGAAAGGACTAAAGAGCTTCTAGAATTAGTTCGCACAGATGTGTGTGGACCATTTCCAGTTGAAGCAAGGGGTGGGTTCTTGTACTTCATAACTTTTACTGATGATTTTAGTAGATATGGATATATTTACTTAATGAGGTATAAGTCAGATTCTTTTGATCGGTTCAAAGAATACAACAATGAAGTTGAGAACTAGCTTGGTAAGAAGATTAAGAAACTCTACTCAGACAGAGGAGGATAATATCTTAATTAGGACTTCATTGATTTCTTACGGGAGTTTGGGATTCTATCTCAACTCACTCCTCCTTACATGCCTCAGTGGAATAGTGTAAGTGAAAGGAGGAACCGCACCTTGTTGGACATGGTGAGATCAATGATGAGTCATGCGAGTCTTCCATTATTCTTTTGGGGATATGCATTACAAACAACAACACACATACTAAACCAAGTACCAACTAAATCGATAAATGGTATTCCATACGAGTTATGGAGTGGACGCAAAGCCATGTTATCAAATTTACATGTGTGGGGTAGAGAAGCATTTGTTAAGGCCTCTTCAGGTAACAAACTTGCACCCCGAGGCACAAAGTGTATCTTTATAGGATATCCCAAGGAAAAAAGGGGATATTACCTATACAATCCCTCGGATAAAAAGGTTATAGTGGAAAGACACACCATATTATTTGAGAGGGTGAAAATCTCCAAAAGAGATAGTGGGAGCAAGATATACTTTGATGAAGTCAAGGCTCAAGATACACAGGAGTTGGTATAAGAACAGATTCCACAAATCCCTGTGGAAGAACAATCTATTCCAGAGACACAAGAACTGTGTAGGAGCACGAGAGAGGTGAGAGAACCAGAATGATATGGTTTTCTTGTCACCGAGGATGGTGACTCATTATTGGTTGACAATAATGATCCTCTTACCTACAAGGAAGCATTTTAAGGCATATATGTTTCCAAGTGGAAAGAAGCCATGAATTCTGAAATAGATTCTATGTACCAAAACCAAGTCTGGATTTTGGTAGATCCTCCAGTTGATATAAAACCTATTGGTAATAAATGGGTATTCAAGAAGAAACTGGACATGGAGGGACAAGTCATCACCTATAAGGCACAGATGGTTGCAAAAGGTTTTAGACAACGTCAAGGAATTGACTATGATGAAACCTTTTCACCGGTTGCAATGATAAAATCCATCAGAATCCTATTGGCCATTGCTAATTACCATGACTATGAAATTTGGAAAATGGATGTCAAAACAACATTCCTTAATGGGAACCTCTAGGAAGATGTCTACATGACACAACCTGAAGGGTTTGTGAGTCCAAATGATGCCAACAAAGTATGCAAGTTTCAGAAATCCATTTATGTATTAAAGTAAGCATCAAGGTCATGGAACATTTGTTTTGATAAAGCTGTAATGGAATTTGGATTTGTTAAGAATGAATTTTAGCCTTGTGTCTATAAAAGGTTTAGTGGAAGTGCAGTCGTTTTCCTAATAGTATATGTTGATGACATATTACTAATTGGAAACAAAGTACTTATCTTACAATAAGTTAAGGCATGGTTGGATAAATGCTTCTCTATGAAAGACTTGGGCGAGGCAGCATATATTCTTAGGATCAAGATCCATCGTGATAGATCCAAGAGAATGCTGGGCCTGAGTCAAAGTACATACATTGACAAGATACTGAAGAGATTCAGTATGAAACAGTCCAAGAGGGGATTGTTTCTAGTGTCACACAGCATTCATCTTTCCAAGAAAATGTGTCCTCAGACACATGAGGAAAGAAAGAAAATGCCAAGGATCTCATACGCATCCGCGATTGGGTCAGTCATGTATGATATGCTATGTACAAGGCTAGATGTTGCTTATGCATTAAGTGCAGTAGGAAAATATCAAGATGATCCAAGAGACCGCCATTGGATGGTAGTCAAGACTATCCTTAAGTATCTGAGGCGTACTAAGGATATGTTCCTGGTTTATGGAGGAGATGAGGAACTAGTCATCAGAGGACATGTAGATGCTAGTTCCTAGACTGATCAAGATGACATGAAGTCACAAACTAGATACATCTTCAGTTTGAATGGAGGTGTAGTGAGCTAGAATAGCTCAAAGCAAGGTGTGGTGGAAAATTATAGAGTAGAGTCCAAGTATATCACAGCTTCTGAGGTAGCTAAAGAAGTAGTTTGGATGAGAATCTTCGTCCAAGAGTTGGATGTAGTACCTAGAAGTAAAGATCCTATCACACTCTATTGTGATAATACTGTAGCGGTGGCACTTGAAAAATATCCAAGGTCATATCAGTGGACAAAGCACATACTTCGGAAGTATCATCTCTTGAGGTATTTTTCTCAGAGAGGTGAAGTTATAGTGAGTAGTATTTCCATGGAAGACAACGTGGCAGACCCCTTGACTAAAGCCTTGAATCAGTAAAAACATGATCATCATGTGAGGTCTAGCAGACTAAAAGTCATAGGCAGTTGGCTCTAGTCCAAGTGGGAGTTAATTTAATTAATTTAATTAATTGACAAGAAGTACCTTTTATGGCGTTCTTTCTTCATTGATATTTATGAACACGTTCCGATGTGATTCATCGCTGCGTCATAGAATCCAAGTATAGATTTCCTCTAGTGGTGATCCACACATGCACTACGTATCTCTGGACGTCGCCAAACGAATCTCCGAGTGCTAGTGTGGAGAAGCCTTTGCTTGCGTTGTCTGCCTTAGATCGTCTTGATCCGATGGAGGAGGATCTCTCTCGGTCTTGAGAGAGTTCTTGGAGGAAGGAGTTCTTTCGGCCTTAAAAGGATTCTCCATAATTTTTGTGCACAACGATTCTTAGGAAAAGTGTTGGGGTTGTGAGGATATTTATAATCGGGTTTGAGGTTATAGAGTTATGACAATAAATAAATGCATTACGCGTTTTATTTATTTCATTAACTCTTATTGAAAACCTCATGTCGAATCATTAATTCTTTAACATGCGCCCACACTGATTATAATAAATATCATTTAATAAAATGATATTATTTTCTCAAAATCCCGACTAGAAAAACTACACGGTGTGTAATTATTAATACACGACGTGTACATGTTTTTCATAAAACTACACGGTGTGTAATCATTAATACACGGCGTGTACTTGTTTTTCATTTCCTTTCCAAAATGAAAACTACACGACGTGTAATCATTAATACATTGTGTGTACTTGTTTTGAAAATAAAAACTACACGACATGTAATCATTAATACACAGCATGTATTTGTTTTCATTTTATTCTTCCAACAACATTAAAATGATTTAGGCTTCCTTGAATAATTATTAAACCACATACAGGAATAATCTTTATTCTACTTGAGATACTTGAATACACTTAGTATGTGACCCTCTAGGCCTCTTTCTCGTCGGCATTAGGTGGGCTTGACTAAAGTCCAAGATTACTGTCTAGCAACGGGTCAAGGCACCCAAGAGAAAGAAGTTGACACTGCATTGATGTGTCACCTCATATGAACGCTTACCGTGTAATTTAATCCCTTTGTCTCAATATCTCATCAAGCATATTTCATGGTAGTGTCATAAACATATATGCTTGATCCATCATTCTTTGACTACCTGAAATAAACTTGTTGTTACACCATGGCCATGGAATTTCATGCGACGGTTCAATTTCAATCAAAGGGTTGAGATATCAACTTCCATAAATGGAAGGGAAAAATCCTTCCTCAACTTATCCATTAACAACATGTCACTCGTGACGCACCCAACATACCCTAATTCCTACCAACTGTCTACATGATGGTTTTCATCAGTAAATCTAAGTGTGTGTGTCATGACATGAGTTAATGATAATCTTCCAGTCTAAGGACCATTACACATGCTCGTAGATAGCAATGTCCGATGACACCAAGACATGCGGAATTACTACGGGCGGGTCTGTTCTCATAATCTTTTATCTTGGAGATTACCAAGTGCATACTCCATGAGAAAGAGTCTCGTCTTCTTATGAGTACTTGCACATAATGGTTTGTATACTATGTGTCCTATCATAGTATGTCATCCAGTCGTAGAACTTTATTTAAGAATATTGTTATAGCATTTCAAGGTTCTCATCATAGTGGGGATCTGCCATGACCCTATTAATGCAACAAATATTACAGGACATTATTATATTATAGTCATGCAGAACATTAACAATATATAATAAGTGTACGTTCATGTAATCAAAGTACAAACACTTGGTTCTCAGGACACCAACTCTAACACTTATGAGTCAAGTCTTGTGGTGGGGAGCACCATGGGCTGAATAATCTTTTGGACAAAGAAATGTGGGTGTCTCGGGATAGATATAATCCATAGATAATATTCATAGTGTTTCGATGAGAAATACGAGTATTGTCTTAGGAACAGACAACTTAGTATCTTATGTTTGGAGTTTCTTTTGAGGATGGAATTGGGCGTTGAGAATGAAATAAGGTTCAGGGGTGATAAACTGATGACCAACGTGTGTCGAGAAATGCAGATGGATGGACACCAAGACTTCTCAGGGATGAGAAGTCTTGTGGTGGGGAATTTGTATGGCTCGGGTGTATGGACGAGCCTTGAGTCTCAGTGAGAATTTTGGATTTCTTGTTTGGTGGTGGGGTCCGATTTTCCATTCAGTATTCAAATTCAAGTTCCTAGGGTTAGAACCTTGCAAAAGAGCCACTTTGGACATGGGATGAGGGTTGGGTGTTAGATCGGGGGTTTGGGAGAGCTCTATAGGGAGGTTGGGGATGGTTGGGCTACTGCTGCAGCCGTAATCTAGTTGGTGGCCTTTCTAGAAGCCAAGCATCCCTGCTGGGTGCATCGGCTCTCCGGTGGCCTTGTACCAACTAGTTAGTGGCCCCTAGGCTGTTTTCAATGATGGTTCGCCCTGTCATTTCACCGGGGGCCACACCATTTTCTTCTTATTTGGGTTTTTGGCCCCTTGGAGGTCAGTAACACTCCCCTTGCATGCCTCCCTTCCCCTCCTATCCTATTGGGTGGATCTCCCTCACCTAGTGTTTGAATCAAGTTTTTTCGCTTACATTGGAGAGCAGGAGGTATGTCTATGACTCCTCTTTCCTTTATCTTGGTCTTATTTCACCATCAATAGGTTTTTCATTAGCTTTCACTAATATGCCCAATTTCAAGGAATTTGTATGCTACTTTGTTTTCTTCTGTTTCAAGATGAACCGCTAGTCGGTGCTCGGTGAGTGGGCTTCACTAGGTATGAAGTAGGTGGTTCCTAAACTTAGCCCATTGTCTCATTTCATCTTTCATGCAGTGCGTTGTGCGGTCATGTCAGATTCATCGTGTGTTGACCTAATTTAAATTGTAGTAATTAAATGTGTCTTGTCCTAATTGAACAGCCTAGTCTAAAGGCTATAGGCCCAAGAAAAAAGTGGTTCCATGTGGATTGCCTTAGGTGTGAGTTTGACCTTAGAATGACCAAACTAAATGTCATGGCTTCCTAAGAATAAAATGGTGGGTTGAGTTGGATGATTTGATTTGAAAACTTCAAGTGTGTAACTAAGTTTAAAATCAATGATTGTGAAATGGAATTTCACAGTCATTGGTGGTCTTGAAATAGAACTTCAAAGCTCGATATAGTTCTCTATAAAATGAAATGGAGTTGTGATTTTATATTGGTTAAATGCCTTATTGAATTAAATCACTTAATTATGGGTTGGAAAGTGAATTGTGTAAATCACTTGTCTAATGTGAATGGGTATCTTATGTTTTATAAAGCTTAAAGGAATTTATGGTTGGAACTCATGTTTTATGAAATGGCTTGATTTTGTAAAATGGTAAATTATGTTTTGTAATTGTTATGGTTATGGATTATGGAAGTTTGGTAAATTGAAATAATGATGAGTGGTGTATGATTTAAGTTGATTCCCAGCTAAGTGAATTGATAATTCATATTATATAATGAAAATGTTAAACTGGGATCTTGATGGGTGATGATAGGGAATACCGGAATGAGATCATTGGATTCCATATGATATATGCTACTTGGGAATGCTGGGATGAATGTCCGGATTCCGTGTGATGTTCAATGGTTGGGAATATCAGGATGAGTGTTTGGATTCCACGTATTGTATAACGACTTGGGAAGGATTAGAGAAGTGCCTAGACCTATTTGATTCCTATTGATTGGGAATGTTGGGATAAGCACTCAGATTCCAAGGGAATGTCAGGATGAGCATTTAGATTTTGTGTGATGACTGAGAACTGAGGAATGATGGGGTGAGAGCTCAGATTCTACGGGAATGCCAGGATGATCTCTCATATTCCAAGTGATACACCGGGATACTAGGAATTCCAGGATAATCCTTGGATTCCATGTGGTTACTTATGGTTGGCACGATCCACGTGACATGCACATAGACACCCCTAACACTTGTTGAAGCAGGTAGGGTTGATTGGGGTCACGAACCTAAGGATTGACAACGATATAGCCATCCTCGAGTATCACCGCGAACCCGAGGCATCGATAGTTTATTGTTTTTCTTAAATTATTTTGAAACCGTAAACTGTTTACCTCGGGCACTTCTGCATGCACTTTTATTTCCGACTAGTTATTTTAGGGATGTCATTAGTGGTGACATACTAAGTTGTATTCACACCCTGCTCAGGTTGCCATGACACTTGGGTACCTGAGCAAATATCAATATTTGGTCACATAGACGGGTATAGGGCAAGGCTCGATGTTGATGACAGTTTGCTTGGCATGCTAATATGCATTTGGAGGATGGAACCGAGTTGGACTCGGGGCCAGTTGGGGATGATTCTCAGTTGAGCCTTATTTTAGTCTTTTATTATTCCTGTATATGATCCGCCGTCGGGGTCCTTGACATGTATGACATACCCCAATAATGTAGCATTTTGATACTACAGTTATTTTGGCATTTATCCTGTTTTATATGTGATGGTTATCTGTCTTGATTGATGTGATTGGTTATTTTTTTCTCTGTTATTGTGACTCTGACCGTAGGTATTGTCTCCCCACGGTATCTTTATAAACCTTCGCCGCTTGTCGCCCGCCTCTAACATATGAGGAAGCGCGTCTGAAGTCTTGTGGCACACTAGGTTGGGGCCCCGATTCAGAGGCATTCGGGTTGGGTCACACCATTTCTACACATTTTTTTAATATATAATTAGATTTTTCTAAAAGTATATATTTATAAAAATACACATATAATTGCAATAATTAATTATTTTATTATATTATAATAAAAAAATTAATGCAATTATATATGTATTAATATTAATATATCAAAATTAATATTTTATTTTTATTTACAAAAAAATAAATTTATTTTTCAATTTATATATACATCGCTAAATGCATTACTAAGTTTATATTTCAATTTAAAATTTTATTTTTTATGCTTTATTTTTTTCATTAAATTTTTTAAATGTACATATATTTATATATTCATATAGTTATAATTGAATTATTTTTTCAATTTCAATTTCAATTTAATATAATTTTTTTCATGAAATATAAATATATTTTCATATGATTTATATTAAAATTTCATGATTCGTATAAATATTTAATATATAAGATTTATCCTCTACTGTCCTGTTACATAATTTAATTTTACCCTCCAGGTAAGGGGAAGCGCTGACCGTCACGGGCGCAATATGAGCTGTCTATTAATTTATAGCCATTTTTGGTAAAGGGAGGTGCGGGGCGTCATGTGCGCAACAAGCGATTTTCCATTGCTTGCTTGCTTCTGCATTCCGTTCCTGTGAAACGAGGCGCCTTTTTTGTTCGCTCCGGGTTTGTGGTGGCTGCCCAAGTACGTGGATGCTCTTGCCAGTCATGTCGGTCCATCCGCTTCTTTATATGTTTATGTATCTTTCGGAATGCAATAATCATAATTCAAATGTCAATTAATTATCCATTAATGTGCATAACCGATACATTAAGGCATTAATATATATAACCAAAGCTTTAATATATTTAAATGATACATTGAATAATAAATGCTTATTAACAGTGAATTAATTAAATAATGTAAATCTATAAAATTGAAATTTGAAGTAAACATTATCCCACTTGGGTATTGCGTTGAAATTAGTGAATCAAATAAAACAGAACACTTTGTAACCAGTCATTCAAGATATGAATATAATATCCCAGAGTGATACTTATTATACATATGTAAATGCTCATATAAATAATAATGGGTAATGAATTAAGGAATTAATTTAAGCCAAATATGAAATTCTAACAATGTTCCCAACATTATAAAATGCATTAAGAGATATAATGTTTAAAATGACATCATCAGAAAAATATCCCCTGTTAGGGCCCGAACTTTCTTGGACCTTTACTATATTGAAGGTGTTAAGAGGAGGTTTGGATGCGAATGGGGAAGGAAGATTGGATTTTTACCTGCAATTTCAGTAGAGAGAGCATGTTGCGTCCTTACCATGTTTGTTGTGTCGTGATCGGTTGCTTGGAGAAGAGGAGTTGCAGCAGTCTGGTGTGTTGCATCATGATGACATCAGTTGCACCATGAGACCATGCTTTGCGGCATGGCTTAAGTCATTAGTTTTTGGTGTCATTCAGTTTGTCGGGGATTTATTGGTTGGGCCATGGTCATTCTAGTTGCGATGTAAAGAGTCTCGGTGTATTTATGGGTTAGTCTATGAGGGCTCCTTTGCGTTGTAGGGAAGGACACTATGACATGGTGTGTGTCTGGGGTTTATCGGGATTGAAGGAGAAGGTCGGTGACTGTGTTGTGAACCTCGAAGATTTAATTATAGCGGCATTAATCCCTCCATTACATTGTGACCTTCATTAGTTTAATCTAATTTATAGTGGTTTGACTCCCCTAGTTTTTAATGGAACACACTGTGATTTTTAAATCGATCCACCATTGCACCATAACCAAGTCCATCACACCGTTGTGACACCTCGTCCGAAACCACTCCTCATTGTCTTGGTCGGCATGTCACAGGACCTTAGACATGTCTCCCTATATGTCAGAGGCTGTCAACTAGTGGTGAGTGCCTAAATCATATATTGGGGAGATTATGCCCTTGATATCATAATCATCAATAGAAAATAAATAACCAAACAACGCCCACATCAATAATTAGAGTACGACAAAATAAACAACATATCCATTCTATAAAAAAAGTAATACAGTCATATAAGTACACATCCCATTGATAACCCATTGGGTCGATCATATAAAAAAGAATAAAGTAGAGGTTTTACTTTTATCCCCTCACCTCACCTCAGCCCCATCTCCAACCCCTATCATGCTACTCTAACTTGATCCATCACAAAACTTGTGCACATACCCATATAACAGAGATAAGGTTTGTAGGCACACTGAGGTGCTCGTGTAGGTGCGAGGAATATACCTCAGTAGGGTCTCACCAAGTGCCCTTAATATACTCTATCCTATGCATGTATGAATGAGGAAAGTAAATGTCAAAAAATAATAAGAACAATAACACACAAGCATGAGTATCAGGTCGTCGTATGCTAACAAAGCCACCACGACACCCAACCCTACCTGTTCACCCATCGTCAAAGAAGAAGTCTGCCTGGGGCACATAACACGCATCCTGACCCATACCGAAGACTCAGGGTAGGGTGTCACACCAAATCTAAACCCATACCTGAAGATGCAGGGGAGGGTCTCATCAAGTCTCAACCCATACCCGAAGATGAAGGGTAGGGTGTCTTACCAAGCCCATACTACTACCCTCTCTCTCTAGGTAGGGTTCTATATCACAACCCGACCACTACCTCCTCACTCAAGGTAGAGTCCTACCAATACCTTGTCACTCAAGGTAAGTCCGCAATCGAGTCTCGTACCTCATCACATATCATAGCTCAACGACTACCTTCTCACTCAAGGTAAGGTCCATGCCAAAACCTTCTCACTCAAGGTGATTCCATGTATCTAGTCTTTTACCGCATCATAACCTAGACCTAACCTTCTCACTCAAAGTGATCTTGTTAATGCCTTCTCACTCAAGGTGAGGCTTGCCGACAGCATCTCACTAAAGGTGAGACCATACCTTGAGAATCACATGCCATCACATATCAACCCGCCATCCTCTCACGTAGGTTGTGGTCGACCACACTTCTCACTCAAGGTTGGTCACACATCCACAACCTGAATACCTCATCCCACTCAAAGTAAGGTCCTTCAAGAACCTTCTCACTCAAGGTGATGCCATCTCATTGGGCTCATCATCCAGCGCGCGTGCACGCGCACACACACAGTCGACACACGCATGAAACAACCACGACGCACAACCCATCCCACAAGCTCACATCTCATCACCAGGGTTCTAGTCACTCAAGACTTAGCCACATTCCTCAAAATTTGTGTCACAATCCATCTATACTCGAAGGCTAATCTTTTTAAGACCATCTTGGTCTCACATGCACAACATGTCGAACCCATCGACATTCTCATCTCACCCCTAAGGGCATCTACCGAGGTCCTTTAAACCCATATAAATATTTTCTCATCAGTACCAACTTGCACTCATCACCCCATGATGACTTCACAACCCATAGTGCAACACTCCGATATTTTAGTGAGAATTTATATTTAAAAAATACAATGTTGAATAGCTTGTTTCACATGCAACATCAAACTAAAACGAAAAATGAGACATTTTATTGAGATAAAATACAGTATGAAAGATAAACATTAAGACACTATGAGAATACAATATGAAACATCATTAAGAAATGAAAAGAAGGAATAAATTTAAAAGTAAATAAAAATACAACAAACATAAAATCTTTATCCCTATGGTTTCCTATGAAGATCATAACCCTAACATTAACTATGGAAGTAATGAAGATAATTACAAATATAATAGACATGTTAAAAGATAATAAAATATGATGAATGATTTTAGGTTATATATAGGAATGAAATCTGACCGTTATATATAGTTGTTGGGCTTATATAGTCGTTGGGCGTATATGACTGTTGCAACATAATCGTTGAATTGGAGAGTATAAACACAAGCAACCACATTATGAAATCTATGTAGAAAGGGGAAAGAGATGACATCGTGTAGTTTAAGTCTTCCTTATGAGGCTCATTTTTGCAAACTTGGAAGGGAGGTAACGTCACTAGGGTTTTTCCAAGACCAAGCTCAAGCTGAACTCTAACAAGCACGACTTAAGTAAAATCATTTGTTGGAGAAGTTTAAGCTCGTAGAAACGCTACAAAAAAGTCATTAGCGGCGGTTAATAAAACCGCCCCGTATTGCATGATCGCTAGCCATTTAGTGGCGATTTTGTTTATTTCGCGGCGGTTTTCGTATGTGTTGTTTTTGGAACATTTAGTGGCGGTTTTATGTTTATTTAGCAGAGGTTCTTTTATTTAAAAAAATGATGGAATATAAATAAAATGAAACTAACAGTCGCTGAACATACGAGTGATGGTTTGTTTTAGTAGTGGTTTCAATAAACCGCCGCTAAAACATATTTTAATCAGAAAAGTTTAGAGCCCGATCTTAAAAATTTATTTAAGAAAAAAATAATACAAAGATACAACAATCATGCTGCACAACAAACACCGCCAAACCAAAAAAATTGACAAAAACAATGCAAACCAAAAAGACTTGAAAGTCGAGAGACCCACAAAATAAACCTGCAAAACAAACTCACATGGTCCAAAAATTGAACCAGCAGCCCCAAGGTCATCCTCATGATTCGCCATCCTCTGCGGTAAGGTTGCCCACTCCTACACAACTTCGCCAGTCTATAAAGTCTCTCACTGCACATGCCTGTCACGGTCCACCCGCTCCCACCCATGGAAAAATGAAACATCGGAAGAGCTGCAACCAGATGTCCGATTAGCATCCAAGGAACCTACATTGCACGCCGCCTCCCTAGCAGGATGTCAACATCCCTATCAAAGTCGTAGCCATGCTGTACTCGAGGTACCCATACCCGATGCGCCACTCCTGCGCCAGCCTGTGAACGCCAGCCGCTCCACTCGGTAGATGTCGGAAACACCAACCAGCATAGCATCTGAAATGTGCATCTCCCTGATAACTCAGGGCACATCCCATACTCACACTTGAGAACCGTCGCACACCTGTGTCGGCCTTCCATCTCCGCTTCAAGGTCTTCACATCTATGTCGTCGTCGCAACATCAGCCACCGCCTGGACCATCTCCTCTCGGAGCATCACCGGGGCTGCAGCCCACCACGACACCAGATCCAAAAAGAAATGAGGACAACGCCTCCCTGTGTCGACGCTACATCGAACGCTGCCTGAATCACAGCTGGAACCTCCGTCGCCCACTGGGATCTCAAATCTGACCAGATCAAAAAATAAATGAGGATGTCGCCTCCCTGTGTCAACACTACATCAGGCCCTGCCAGGATCTCCTCACAGAGCTGAAGATCCGAAGATCTACCCAGATCACCATCACCCCCAATATTCGAACACCACCTAAGATATTAGAAGGTCTAATACCCATTTTAACACCAGATTCATCACAATGGTGAAATCCACATGATGAGAACATCTCAACATGATTCACAATACCATCAATTTTACTAAAAACCACCACTAAATTAGTTTGTTTAAATATTTAATAATAAACCGGCATGCAATAAACTAAAACATAAATATATGATAAACCCGTTATATATAAATCATACATCCACATTCATATATACAACCATCCACAAATCATCATAACCTCAATCTCATTCAACTCGTACATCTGTCAACCAATATCCCGATCATCAATATATACATATAAAATATGTCCAATAACAACTAATTTCTAATATGTTGGAGTTGGTGACCTAGAAACCAAATTCTTTGTACTTTATGATAAACCTTTATTCATTGGATTAATATTAATAAACCACTTATCACATCATGATTGTTCTTCTGCGTGACATAGTATGTGATAATGTCCTAAGAATAGACGTCACACTAAAAAGTCATAGCTAATCCCTACTATGATGAAAACTCAGAAGTGTCATGACACTATTATTGAATATATGTTCTATGGTCGGATGATATCATTTGACGGGACAAAAATGATATAATCTATCAGGGGTGGGGACTCATGAAACTTTGAGGCACCTTCTCATGGTGTGCTCCCTTGGTAATATCCAGGAGGATATTATGAGAACAAGACCCACCAGTAGGAAATCCACATTTATAAGTGTCATTGGATGTTCCAATCTTTGTATGTCACTACCACAAAACTGGGCAAGGCAGGCGCCTGCCTTTATCAGCGCTAACGGAAAAGCGCTGGTAAAGGGGTGGGCCTTTATCAGCGCTTTAAATATCCCTTTATCAGTGCTTTTCTTAGCGCTAATAAATGTTACATTTATCAGCGCTTTGCTTAGCGCTGATAATATTTATTGTATACATTAAATAAAAAACACATGTTATAACTAAATATATATATACAATTAAATAATTATGAGATTAATAATAAATATATTTATTAGATTTATAAGATTTATTAGATTTATTAATTCATTATATATTTATTAGATTTATTAATTCATTATATTGATTAGATTTATTAATTCATTATATTTAATATATATATTTATTATATTTCTTTATATTTAATGTATTTGTTTTATTTATAAATATATAATACGTTTTAATATATATTCATAATTAAAATTATTGAATATATATGTGTTTTCCAATGAATTGAGGTCAATGAATATATCATACATGAGTATATATATGTGTTTTCCAATGAATTGGTGTCAATGAATATATGATACATGCATATATATATGTGCATATTGAATAATGTTCATTTATAGATTATAATTCATTATGTTACCCATATAATATATATGTTATAAAAAATGTACACTTATAATTAAAATTAAATTATATTTAAAAAATAAATATATATTTTATTATATTTTCAATGATATATATATAAATATACCTTTCAAATAATTTTATAAGTATAAATAGAGATATATATATATTTAGAGTTAAATAAATATATAATAATATAAAGAAATTCTTAAATTTATACATTTATCAGCGCTTTTCTTAGCGCTGATAAACTACGTATTTATCAGCGCTACAAAAGCGCTGATAAAGAGTCTTTATTAGCGCTAAAATGAAAAGCGCTGATAAAGTCACTCTTTATCAGCGCTACAAAAGCGCTGATAAAGTCCAACCTTTATCAGCGCTAAAAAAGCACTGATAAAGGTGGTATTTATCAGCGCTTTTCATTTTAGCGCTGATAAATACCCCCTTTATCAGCGCTTTTTACTAGCGCTGATAAAGGTCCATGCGGGATTTATAAAATCAACCGGGTACTCCTCCTCCTCCCCGCACCCTGTCAAGCTTTCGCGGAAGCCCTACTCTGCGCCGCCACCTCCTCTCCGCCGCTACCTCCTTTCCGCCGCCTCCTCCTCCTCCTCCGGCGCCTACTTCTCCTCCTCCTCCACTGCGGCTCCTCCTCTTCCTCCTCCTCCTGCGCCGCGACCTCCTCTTCGCCGCTGCTCCTCCTCCTCCTCCTCCTCCTCCTCCTCCTCCTCCTCCGCCTACTCCACTGCCTCCTCTCCACCGCGGCTCCTGCTCCTCCTCCTCCACCGCGGCCTCCTCCTCCTCCTCCTCCTCCGCTTCCTCCGCTGCCTCCGCTGCCTCTGCGCTGTCTCCGCTGCCTCCGGTGCCTCTGCTGTCGACGCCTCCTTCTCCTCCGCCATCGGGTCCTCCTCCTTAAGGTGAGTAAAATTGAATTTGCATGAATTAATTATATTTGAATTTATTGTCAATATTGAGATTAATTATGATTTGGCGTGATTCTTGTGTGTGATGCTTGTGTGTGTGACACATGTATATGTGGTTGATTACTTGTTTGATCTTGATTAGCTCTCCTCACTTACAATTGGTTTACTTGTGAATTGATCTTTTTTAGTGAGTTTTGGTGCCTTTTGTGCTTTGGTTCATTGTGTGAACCCTTGTGGTTAATTATAATTCCCCTTGTGTTTATTTAATTAGAATTTTTTGTATTATTTTGGCCTCCATAAGTGAACTATTGGATGTAGGCATATTCATATGTGCACAGGGTGCAAATATGGATTGGTACACAAATGATAATGGCTTTATAAAATGATGCTCACTTTAAACCCTGGATTTCGAAACAATTTCCCTCCTTTCCTCTTTATTTTCCTTATCCCTCCTCCTTTCAAATGGTTCTTATAAAACCCCAATGTTTCAAAAATGGATCCTTGGTTCCCAAATTTCAAATTTAGTTTCAAATGTGTTCCCTAAATCTAGGTATGTTTGGCTTCTGGAGGTGTGGTTTGGTTTCTAAATGGCATAAAGGCCCGTTTGGAATCTTCAGAGCTTACATGGTGTTTTCCCCTTGGTTTTAAAAATGGAATTTGATTTGTAAATTTTAAAGATCTATTGGTATTTTGTGGTGTTTTGGAAATTGGTTTTGAAACTCATGTGATGTATAGGCCCGATTGGCACTTGTGTGTGACTTGATATGTGATGGGAACCTCTATGGTTGTCCCTCTGTGGAGAGGTTTTCCACATAGTTGGTGTTGGAGCTTGAGAAAGACATGAATAGAGTCATCTGTGTGTTATTGGTTTATACCGTGCATGTGTTGGCTTCTTCATTCTTTGGTATACTACTATAATGGAGCATCAATGTTGGTTGTTTACTAGGGAGGTACACCATATGTCGGCAGGTGAGTCTGAACCTAGTAAGTCTAGGGATTTCTTCTAGGTATGTTTAGGTAATTCTAATGATTACCTATCTATATGTTCTTCTTTATTTTTCTGAACTTTGGTTATCTACTTTTCCAGTATTTTTCTACTTTTATTGTTTCAATTAATTTCATCATGGCTCTGTGATCACCTTGTTTGGATTCTTATATTGAATCTTGAATTCATTTTTTAAACTAGATATCTATTTTAAAAAGGGAATTCATGATTTGTTTTGAAAATGGATTTTCTAAAAAATATGTGTTGGTTCTTTAAATGATAAAAACATATTTTATAAATGTATTTCAAACTAGTGTTTTTGTATTATTTCAGGAAAGGTAATGTATGGATTCTGTGGTGCTTACCTATTAAGTTGTTTTATGCTCACACCCTACTTGTGACACTTAGCATCAGTAGACCCAAGTTATTTTTAGGTTTGGGTTTCTTGTTTAGGTTTCCTTTAAAGCAGGTTGGTCTTATAGTTAGTGGTAACCCAAAGGTCACGAGGATATTTGGTCGGGTTCTGATTTATTCTATCTCGGTTTTTAGTTTCTATTTTGTTCAGTTGACGCTGTATATGGATCATGTTTATGTATTCTTTATGTTCTATGCTTATGGATCCTCATGGTTTTGTTGTGTGCTCTATTTGGTTTATATATATCCCCATTTCTATATCTCACATCATATTATCACACCATGAATCTTATATATCCTTAAGAGGGTGTTCCTCATCATACGTGATATATAAAACTATATGATCCATCTTCTTTAGGCCTAAGACTCTAATACCTACTCAAATAGCCTTAGAAAACCTAACTAGGCTATACAAATCTCATACCAAACTCGATCCTCTCATAAACACAACTACTCCATGGAGACATAATCTCTGGATGATCAAAAAATCACAAACATTCAATAGAACCCTCACTGTATCTCTTAGTGGATCAAAAACATCCTATTTATTTACCTTGGTTACTCTTGATTTTTATCCCTTTCACTGGAACACATATACTCATGCATGAATGCACAATCATGCATAAATTGGAACATGGTTTTGTATTATAGGGTCCACCTACGTCAAAAAATGGAGTAACCCCCTCACTAAGATCAACTCATCCTCAACCAAGACTATACATTCCTTATCTAATCTTGTACCAATGATTGAGACCCAATCTCAAGGCACAATTCCCAAATAATTAATTATAGAAACTTATAATTAATTATTCACCTTAATATAATTAGGAATAATCTTTCAAAAACTCACTGGGAAACACAACACCACCTAAACCACACAAAACATGGTGCATTCATCATACGAGGATAACCTCTAGCCAATACAATCAAAATCTACATCATCTGAATTGATTTGAAGATGATATAGTGAAATCATCACACAAATCCTAGTTAAAATTATCCCAAATCATTGGAAAATAAAGGATAATATTAATGGAGGAAGTATGAGGGAAGAACTCACTAACGCACAATAAAAAACTCCCAAGAACCACCCCTCATCAGGGGGGATCGAAGAGAAGAAGAGATTGGATGAATCCTAAGAACCACCCAAGATTTGCTATTAATGAGCACAACCCCACCATTTTCGTAATATCTAGTTTTTTATCTAAATTATACTCATATTCCTTCTCCCCTAACCTATATACCCATCCTATGGATTTCAAATAGGATGAATATAAATAAAGAATGGATGAATGCCAATCGGTTGGCAAAAGAGTATGAAGAAGGAGTGAAAGAGTTTATCAAGTTTGTAAAAGATCATGCATGTGACCCTTCTCAAATCCTTTTTCCGTGTTTACGCTGTTGTTATTCAAAACAAATTAGTCCAGAGGAGTTGGAAGAACACTTGATATGTCATGGAATATATCAGAGTTATACATGTTGGAATAAACACGGGGAAACAATGAATATAGGTAGTGGCCGGGATGACACTGCGTTTTATGGATCATCTGATATGATTAAAAACATGGAAAATGAAGATGATCGTATGGAGGATCACTACTAGAAAAACAGGCATTTGCGACGGGCCATTTGTGACGGGATCCCGTCGCAAATGACCCGTTGCGGAAAACGGCGTCGCAACTACAATTATTTGCGACGGGCCCGTCGCTAAATACATTATTTGCGACGGGGATCATTCCCGTCGCAAATATTACTCCGTATATTTGTAAAAAGCTTTTAAAATAGAAATTGCGACGGGCCCCGTCGCAAATACTTGTTGCGACGGGGCCCGTCACAATTACTATTTAAAAATAAAATAAAAACTATTAATAAATTATTTTTATGAATATAATAATAATACTATTTGCGACGAGCATAGTATCCCGTCGCAAATACTATAAAAAAAATAAAAAAAATAAATTATTAATAAATTATTTTAATTAATATAATAATAATCCAATTATAATTCAAAAATAAAAAATAATAAAATATTAATAAATGATTTTAATTAATATAATAATAGAATTATAATTCACAAATAAAAATAATAAATTATTAATAAATTATTTTAATTAATATAATAATAATAGAATTATAATTCAAAAATAAAAAATAATAGAATATTAATAAATGATTTAATTAATATAATAATATTAGAATTATAATTCATAAATAAAAAAAATATTAATAAGTTATTTTAATTAATATAAAAATAATAGAATTATTTTACATTCAAATATTAAAATAATTCAAATATTACAAAAAAATATAATTAAATTATAATATTATAAAATTTTAATATATATATAAAATTTAATATTATAAAATATAAATAATATTATTATTCATATTAATATTGTTATTTCAAAATATAATATTATTAATATTTTATAATGAGACAGAAACTACGAATAGAAAAAAAATTCGTATTTTGATTTAACAAACTTTATAACATAAAAACAAACTCTAATCTGAAGGAGGGGGGAGGGAGGGGGGGATCTGCAGATGCTGGTGGAGGAAACTTCATCCCTAAAACATGAGTGAGTCGGCGCATGTACTCCATCTGCTCCTGCTGCTGCTGTTGCCACCGACTCATCTGCTCCTCGTACAGCTGCTGCTGGCGTCGACGCTCCTCCTCATGCTGCTGCTGCTGCTGACGCATCTGTTCCTGCTCCTGTCGGAGACTCTCTATCAGTGTAGTCTGAGATCGCAACTGATCCTCATACTGTGTAGCAGAAGAAGATGCACGAGCTCCTCTCGAGCTGGACGCCGACATCGCAGCACTGCCATAATAATCTCCTGGAGTCAGTCGAGAGCTGATACCAACTACCCGGCCCTTCTCGAAGGCATACTGGGTGGCCTGCATCCATGCCACCTCATCAAACTGACGGCCAGTGGTCTGATCTGATAACTCGGCCTGACTCTCAGGCCGGGTCTGTGACGCTGCGACCTCATATGACTCCTGTAGTTGCAATTTAAAATTAAAATTGTGAATATATTATATGCAGTTAATTTTTAAACTTGAAAACAAATAATACTGACCACGATGTGATGCTGGCGATCACCTCTGAGCTCCCTAGTAGCAGGATCACTATACATCCTCCGATATACGTCGTACTCCGTAATATCAGGGTGCTCGACAGCCTATAAGAATAAAAAATAAACTGTTAATATTTATAGTTATATAAAATATTTATAAATAATGTACGTACCAGATGCTGTCTATGAGTACTGAAAGAACGACTCCCAGCTCGATGAGTCACCTCCTGTCTCCCCCGATTCTGCCTCCCTACCGATGATCTCCTCTGAAAGACACCACTCAACCAGTGCGCACATAATTCATCCCATACATGGGATGAAATGTACTCTGGTCGGTGTGCTCTACATGACTCGTCAAAATCTGATACTCCTGCTTTCTTCGTGGTAGCTTATCTTAAATTGTGCAAAAACTGATGAAACCGATCACGCATGGCCACCTCCCATGCCTCGTGGATGGCGTCACGCATGGTATCCTCGATCGGATACCATAAACCCTACAAATAAATCAAAATATCAAGTTAGAAATGAAATAATTTTCAAAATAAAAATTATTTATTTACGTACGTACCAACCAATGGCCGAACATGGCCTGCTGCACATCAATGGGAATCTGCTCCCACGTGGTCCACGACTGAGAGAAATAGTTGCGCAAAATAGCGCTGCCCTGTCCGACTGCTATATGCGGAAAACTGTAAAAATAATAAACATTTATTATGTGAATAGATTAATGAAATCTTAGTCAAATCCACAGGTTATCACACAGGTTATCAGACCTCCGTGTACGTGGATCAAACCCAAGACGTGGACGTCGCTCGGGGACGGGGTCAGGAATCATCAATCGTGCAAGACCGCACCCCCTCCGCGTACTCCCTGGAGCGCCTGCAGGCTGAGGGTCATCTGCCAGCAACTCATCCGCATCGAAAGGCAGGTCAGCATCCACCAACTCACGAAATGTGTCGTCGTCCATCTGAAACAGAAAATGTTAATGTTGTTAGCAAATAATTGATAATTACTATTATATATACATATATATATATATTATGATTGTATATAACTACCATGGAATTCTATCAGTGTTCATCTTCATCATCATCTTCATATATGTCAATGTCATCTTCATATTCCTCCTCAACATCATCAATATCCATTCGAGTTCCAGTTGCTTCATCTCTTACCATTTCAAATTCATATGTGACATCATTAACATCATCGTCATCACCGAATCTTAAATGTGGGGTGTCGTCATCGATACTCATGTCTCTTTGTAAAAAAGATTGATTTTGAGTACTCTCTTGAAAAACTTCAATTCTTTGCACATCAGTGAAAGCACATTCACTTTGACTAAACTGATTGTCTCAAATTTTGATTTTTATTACACTCCACCAATCAGTCAAGTCTCTTGATGTAGCACAATACTTTGCGTAATAAACATGATGTGTCTGTTGAGCCAATAAGAATGGTTCATTTACTGCGAGAACACTTTTACATTTAATATCGATGATTCCATGAGTCGGATGAACACGCACGCCTCTCTCTGTATCCAACCACCAACATTTGAACATGGTTATGTAATGTTGTCCAAGATAACATAGTTCAATGATTTCATCAAGTATGCCATAAAAGTCAACTTCATTTTTTCGATGATGAGATCCTCTCAAGCTAACTCCACTGTTCATTGTTTTTTTTATTCCCCATATGCATGTGTGTGAAATCGAAATCCATTCACCACATATGCATTATAAATTTTAACAAGTTTGGAAGGTGGGTTACTCAATATACACAGCCGTTTTTCAATTTTATCATCATGTCGAGACACCTGAAAATTTGTGAAATAATTATCAATATAGTAAACTATACATTGAATGAGTTTCTAAAAGATAAAGAATTTATGTTACCAGTTTTTGAAACAACTGAGAGAAATTTTTCTGTCGGCGTTCTTCGAGAGCAGCTGCTGTAATTTGTGGAATTTGTTTCTTGATATGATTATCATACAACCTATAAAAAACAAAGTTATTTACTGTAACATAAATGATAGAATAAGTGATATAAACACTTACAGTACAACTGATGTCATCTCTTCACAGTTGAGCAGAACATACGTATGAGCTCTGTGATGTTCATCATCTGAAAGCCAGCGTTCATAAACTCCACCAAAACCAAGATCTGGCTGGTTGAAATCAGATAATTGATTTTCGATTTCATCAATATTCCTCTCGTTCCATCCCATTCGGTTGTGTTTTGAAGGATACTCAGATTCAAAATAATGGGAGTAGAAAAAAGAGATTTCCTCTTGCAAATAAGCTTCTACAATAGATCCTTCAACATATGCTTTGTTACGTACTTTTCTTTTCAATTTTTGCATGCATCTTTCAAATGGGTATATCCATCGAAACTGTACTGGACCTCCACATTTGGCTTCATATGGAAAATGTAACATCAAATGTTCCATTGAGTCGAAGAAAGACGGCGGAAATATTTTTTCCAGTTTACATATAATTACAACAACATCTTCTTCAAGTTTTCATAGAGCATCATAATCTGCTGTAGCCGCACAAATTTTCCAAAAAAAAATGAGACATGTCTGTTATGGAATCCCAAATCACAGAATTCAACAGACCTCTTAATCCAATGGGTAGAAGTATTTCCATTATAACATGACAATCATGACTTTTTAATCCAGTAATATGACCATTCTTTACACATCTACCCAAATTGGAAGCACAACCATATGGAAGTCTCAAATCTGCAATCCACTGACAAAATAATAAACGGTTTTCTTTAGACAGTTTATAAGCTGCTTTTGGTTTTAGTAACCTTTCTGTTCTGACATTCTCAAACAGTTCCAGTTCTGGACGCCTACAAATTTGGGCAAGATCTAAACGTGCATTTACATTGTCTTTGCTCTTTCCTGGCATATCCAAAACTGTATGAAACAAATTATCAAAATAGTTTTTCTCAATATGCATGACATCCAACATGTGGCGGACCAACAAATCAGACCAATATGGCAAATCCCAAAATATGCTACGTTTAATCCAATTGTGTTCTTTCCCAAAACCAGAAATTTTCTGTTGGTTTATTGTGGGACCAAAAGTGATGGGAGGTAATGAAAATACAACTGATTTTAACTCCGAACCTGATAGCATTTTTGGAGGTCCATCCCTTTCAATTGTTCCTTTTCTGAAATGAGATCTGTTTCTGCGAAAAGGATGATCAGCTGGAATAAATCTGCGATGAAAGTCAAAATAACAAGGTTTCTTTCCATGAATGAGCATAAATGATTTGTTCTCTCCCATACAGTAAGGACATGATTTCTGACCATGTGTACTCCAGCCAGATAACATCCCATAAGCCGGGAAGTCACTAATTGTCCACATCAATGCTGCTCTCAGTATGGAATTCTGTTTCATAGCAACATCATATATACTGACACCAGTACTCCACAATAAACTTAATTCATCAATCAATAGTTTCAAATAAACATCAATATTTTTCTTCGGATGTCCTGGAATTAGTAAAGTCAAAAAGATATATGGCTCCTTCATCAACATCCATGGAGGTAAATTGTACGGAGTTAAAAAAACAGGCCAACATGAATATTGACTACCATAAGATCCAAACGGACAGAAACCATCAGTGGAAAGGCCTAGTCGAACATTTCTAGCTTCTAAAGCAAAGGATGGATGCACTCTATCAAAATGTTTCCATGAATCACCATCGACTGGATGATTCAAGCTTTTATCGGTTGAAATATTCGCTTTATGCCATGACATCATTGTCGTTGTATTCTTAGATATGAATAAACGCTGAAGTCTAGATGTAAGCGGAAAATATCTCAACTATTTTATAGGAATCAAACCAGACTTCCCATGTTGCCCTTCTTTATATCTCAATTTCCCACATGTGGGACAACTATCCAACGACTCATTTTCCCCAGAATATAAAATGTAGTCATTTGAACATGCATGAATCTTCTGACAAGTAAGTCCCAAATTTTGAACCAGCCTCTTACTCTCATAGTAATTTGCAGGCAAAACATTTCCTTCAGGTAATAGTGTTTTAAGCAAAGAAAATATCTGGTCAAAACAGGTATTTGACATTCCTTTATCTGATTTGATAGCCATAAATTTTGCAACTGCTTCTAATTTGCTCATCTTGCAGCCAGGATATAATGCATCCTCAGCAGACCTCAACAACTCATAAAATTCAAACGGTGCCAACTCAGGATTTGAATCTATATCAGCCGGAGTTTCTGTATGTTGAACAGATGAACCTGCAACATCATGTACTAAATCTTGAAACCGGGATGGATCCAGAATCAAGTTGGTATCACCTAATCTGGAACTGCATTCACCGTGTTGATACCAAAAAACATAATCTGGTTGAAAACCAAAACGCAAGAGATGTCCCCCCACTTTGTCAAACGTGTCAAACGTTCTCAATGCACATTTTCTACAAGGGCATTTTATTTTGCCTTCTGAAACAAATTCTGGATTTGATGCCACAAATGATAAAAAAGTCTCCACACCCTCTATATATACTGGATTTAAACCAGAACCGTTTGAATTTCTACGTTGATTTATCCATATGCGGTCATCTAATAATGATTGTTAACGACCTCATTGTTCCATATTTTTCTATAAAATATAAAAGCATTACTGGTTTTGAATAATTTGTTAGAAAAAACACTCAAGCAAGGATTGAATATGTTGAGAATAAAGCAAAACATGTTACAAATATTGATAATTTTAATATTATATTGATTTTTTATTTTTTTAATAATACTAATATAATTTTTTCATAAATATTAATTATATAATAATAACATTATTACATTATTAGTATATTTTATTATTAATAATAAAATAATATAATTTTCTATATTATATACAATTCTCCTTTCATCTGTGTGTTTAACATTCTGTCTCCACATGTAATATCTGCATTCACTTTCACCTCTCCATTGGCGAGTAGGTTGATAATTTTGAAAAAGAATGCAAATATTACATGTGGAGACAGAAAACACACAGATGAAAAGAGAATTGTATATAATATAGAAAATTATATTATTTTAATATTAATAATAAAATATACAAATAATGTAATAATGTTATTATTCCTAATTATTGGTAATTATTCCTAATTATTGGTAATTATTCATAATTATTGGTAATTATTCCAAATTATTGGTAATTATTCCAAATTATTGGTAATTATTCCTAATTATTGGTAATTATTCCTAATTATTGGTAAATATTGGTAATTATTGGTAAATATTGGTAAATATTGGTAAATATTGGTAAATATTGGTAAATATTGGTAAATATTGGTAAATATTGTTAAATATTAGTAAATATTGGTAAATATTGAAAAATATTGGTAAATATTGGAAAATATTGGTAAATATTGGTAATTATTGGAAAATATTGGTAATTATTGGTAATTATTGGTAATTATTGGTAATTATTACTAATTATTACTAATTATTACTAATTATTACTAATTATTGGTAATTATTACTAATTATTGGTAATTATTACTAATTATTGGTAATTATTGGTAATTATTACTAATTATTGGTAATTATTGGAAATTATTGGTAATTATTGGTAATTATTGGTAATTATTGGTAATTATTGGTAATTATTGGTAATTATTACTAATTATTGGTAATTATTACTAATTATTGCTAATTATTGGTAATTATTGCTAATTATTGGTAATTATTACTAATTATTGCTAATTATTACTAATTATTCCTAATTATTACTAATTATTACTAATTATTACTAATTATTACTAATTATTACTAATTATTGGTAATTATTACTAATTATTGGTAATTATTACTAATTATTGGTAATTATTGGTAATTATTACTAATTATTGGTAAATATTGGTAATTATTGGTAATTATTGGTAATTATTGGTAATTATTGGTAATTATTGGTAATTATTGCTAATTATTGCTAATTATTACTAATTATTGGTAATTATTGCTAATTATTGCTAATTATTGCTAATTATTACTAATTATTGCTAATTATTACTAATTATTACTAATTATTACTAATTATTACTAATTATTACTAATTATTATTAATTATTACTAATTATTGGTAATTATTGGTAATTATTACTAATTATTACTAATTATTGGTAATTATTGGTAATTATTACTAATTATTGGTAATTATTACTAATTATTACTAATTATTACTAATTATTGGTAATTATTACTAATTATTACTAATTATTACTAATTATTACTAATTATTAGTAATTATTACTAATTATTGGTAATTATTACTAATTATTGGTAATTATTACTAATTATTGGTAATTATTGGTAATTATTACTAATTATTGGTAATTATTGGTAATTATTGGTAATTATTGGTAATTATTGGTAATTATTGGCAATTATTGATAATTATTTCTAATTATTACTAATTATTGGTAATTATTACTAATTATTGCTAATTATTGGTAATTATTGCTAATTATTGGTAATTATTACTAATTATTGCTAATTATTCCTAATTATTGCTAATTATTACTAATTATTACTAATTATTACTAATTATTGGTAATTATTACTAATTATTGGTAATTATTACTAATTATTGGTAATTATTACTAATTATTGGAAATTATTACTAATTATTGGTAATTATTACTAATTTTTGGTAATTATTGGTAATTATTACTAATTATCACTAATTATTAATAATTATTGGTAATTATTACTAATTATTGGTAATTATTACTAATTATTGGTAATTATTACTAATTATTGGTAATTATTACTAATTATTGGTAATTATTACTAATTATTGGTAATTATTGGTAATTATTACTAATTATTACTAATTATTACTAATTATTACTAATTATTTGTAATTATTACTAATTATTGGTAATTATTACTAATTATTGCTAATTATTGGTAATTATTATTAATTATTACTAATTATTGGTAATTATTGGTAATTATTACTAATTATTCCTAATTATTGGTAATTACTACTAATTATTACTATTTAGTACTAAATATTGGCAATTATTGGTAATTATTGGTAATTATTACTAATTATTCCTAATTATTGGTAATTATTGCTAATTATTACTATTTAGTACTAAATATTGGTAATTATTACTAATTATTACTAATTATTGGTAATTATTGGGAATTATTACTAATTACTGGTAATTATTACTAATTATTAGTAATTATTACTAATTATTACTAATTATTGGTAATTATTGGCAATTATTACTAATTATTCCTAATTATTGGTATTTATTACTAATTATTAGTATTTATTCTTAATCATTGGTAATTATTACTAATTATTCTAATTACCATTAACTATGAACAATGAATACTTATAATTTAAATTTATTAAGTAACAAAACAATGTAAACATAATTAAATTACAACTAATTAGGAATAATTGAAACTAATAAAAAATTTAAAATAAATATTAAATTAAAATGAACATAAATACCTTTAAAATTGATCTGAGGTTGATCTCTGATCGTTGTTGAAAACTTCAATATCAACTCCGGAAAAAAAAATTAAACTCAAGAAACGCTGAACTCTAAAAATAGAGTTTTGAGAGAAGTAGAAGATCGATTTTGAGAATGAATGAAAAAAAAACGGATGGGGGGGTATTTATAGGTTAGAGTATTTGCGACGGGATACCCGTCGCAAATAGTATTATTTGCGATGGTACCCGTCGCAAATACCTTAGCCCGTATTTATTACGGTCAACGGTTAAATAGTTATTTGCGACGGGACCCGTCGCAAATAATAACCTGCCGACATACTATTTGCGACGAGGGTATATTCCCGTCGCAAATAGCTTTTACCGCCGCCAGTTATTTGCGACGGGCGGTAACCGCCCGTTGCAAATAAATTTCCCGCAATTTGGCGCACAAAGCGCGCCAGTGCTTTTGCGACGGGGAAAGCTAACCCGTCGCAAATAAGTAGTTATTTGCGACGGGTAAATTCCCCCATCGCAAATAAGTTTCTAACGGGACTATTTGCGACGAGATTTATCCCCGTCGCAAATAACCCGTCGCAAATGCCCATTTTTCCTGTAGTGGATGTGATTACAGATGTGAATGATGATGAAGATCGTATTGAGGAAATGACAAGGACCGTCGAAGATGAACTTTGTGATTGCCCAAAATTGTTTGAGAAGTTAAAAAGTTGTGCAAAGATGCCATTGTATGCTGGTTGTACTAAATATACAGCATTGTCAGCCGTACTGAAGCTGTATAATTTGAAAGCAGACAACAGGTGGAGTGACGCCAGTTTTACGAAAATACTTGCTCTCATGAATGACATGCTCCCAGAAGACAATGAGCTCTCAAGCCGAACATACGATGCCAAACGAATGCTATGCTCGATGGGTATGATCTCTAAAAGAATACACGCCTGCCCGAATGACTGTATACTGTTTCACAAGGACCACAAATCACTTAAAGAATGCCCAAAGTGTGGTGCTTCTCGATACAAGAAAGATGAATCCAGATCTACTAAAGTTGTATGGTACTTTCCAATCATTCCAAGGTTTAGGTGCCTATATGGAAGTGAGGAGACTGCAGAACAATTAACATGGAATGCAGATACAAAAATTAAAGATGGGATACTACGTCACCCAATAGACTCTCCTAAGTGGAAGAGAATTGATCATGAGTATCCTGAATTTGGAAATGAGTTGAGAAACCTTCGTCTTGCGTTATCTACAGATGGAGTGAATCCTTTTGGTTTTCAAAGCAACAGTCACAGTACATGTCCAGTTATGTTGATAAATTATAACTTACCACCGTGGTTATGTATGAAACGAAAATACATCATGTTATCTATGCTTATATCAGGACCAAAACAACCAGGTAATGATATTGATGTTTATTTAGCTCCATTGATCGAATATTTGAAATTATTGTGGGATTCAGGTGTTACATTGTATGATGCTTACAGAAAGGAAGATTTCATTTTGAGAGACATGTTGTACGGGACGATAAATGACTTCCCTGCTTATGGAAATTTGTCAGGATATAGCATTAAAGGAACTCAAGGGTGTCCCGTTTGAGAACAATGTACACAATCAATTAGGTTGAAACATTCATCGAAAACTATGTTTCTAGGACATCACAGATTTCTACCGCGACGACATAAGTACCGTTCCTGGATGACATCATTCGATGGAAGTTCAGAAGAATGTACAACACCATCTCCACTAATAGGCGATCAATTGTTTGAGAAAGTTAAAAATGTGGACACTACTTTTGGTAAACCGGCTTCTAAAAACCTTACGAAAATCGGTTGGAAAAAGAGATCAGTTTTTTTTGAATTACAATACTGGAATTTTCTATATGTCAGACATTTTTTTGATGTTATGCATGTAGAAAAAAATGTATTTGATAGTGTCATCGGCACGTTGCTAAATACATCTGGAAAAACAAAAGATGGAATTAAGGCTGGGTTGGACATGGTTGAGATGAGAATACGAGAAGAGTTGGCACCAGTGAAGGGTGAAAAACGAACATTTCTTCCTCCTGCTGCTTACACTCTTTCCAAGAAGGAGAGATATCATTTTTGCAACTTCTTGAATGACGTAAAGGTTCCAGAGGGGTATTCGTCAAATATTAGTAACCTCGTGTCAATGAGCGACTTGAAGTTAAAAGGTCTGAAATCACATGACTATCATGTTTTGATGCAAGATCTCATTCCAATTGCTTTACGTTGCATTTTTCCCAAGAATTTCCACCATACATTAATGAAACTGTGTTTCTTATTCAAAGATATATGCAGCAAAGTTATAGACCCGACGAAATTTCCAACTATGGAAAGAGAAATTGTCGTCATATTATGTGAATTAGAAATGTTCTTCCTGCCTTCATTTTTTGATATGATGGTTCATTTGATGGTCCACTTGGTGAGAGAGATTCGACTATGTGGTCCTGTAAATTACAGATGGATGTACCCAATTGAACGGTATATGAATATTTTGAAAGGGTATGTCAAAAAGTGAATTTGGCCAGAGGGTTGTATTGCAAAGCGATATATTGTTGAGGAAGCCGTTGAATTCTGTACCGAATACTTGTCTGGTATGGAAAGAATTGGCCTACCAAAATCTCGTCACACTGGGCGGCTTGAGGGTGAAGGAATTTCTGGAAGACAGGTTGTCACAATCAATATTACAGATCGGGAGTAGGCCCACCTTTATGTTTTGCATAACAGTTTCGACGTTGACCCATATGTTGAAATCCACAAAGAAATTCTTAGGCATTTGAATCCATCTAGGGCTGAAAAATGGATATCAGATACACATAATCGATAGTTTATAGGATGGTTTCGAGATCATATTTTTAAGAAGTCGGATGAAAATACAGAGTCAATTTCAGAACGACTTTGATGGATAGCCGGAGGACCAAGTGTGTATGCATTATCTTACAATGCTTATGTAGTTAATGGTTATACATTTTATACTAATGAACATCATGAAGACAGTACCATGCAGAATAGTGGTGTTACACTTGTGGCTGAAGCGATGCATGTTTCCAATGCTAAGGACATAAATCCAATTTATGTGAATATGTCATACTTTGGCATCATCAAACAAATATGGGAGTTGGATTATATGGAATTTCAAGTTCCGATATTTCAATGCAAGTGGGTTGATAACAGGAGTGCTGTTAAAATAGATGATTTGGGATTCGTGAAAGTTGATTTCAGTAAGGAAGGGGAGAAAGACGAACCATTTATAATGGAATCGCAGGAAGTGCAAGTATTTTATGTTTCAGATCCTGCAAACCGAAACTGGTCAATCATTCTGTTATCGACCAAAATAGCTGAAGGGCCAGATGAAAATTCAACAGAAGATGACCCTTTCATTGGGAATTCACAATCATTTCATAGTGGTACCAATGTAGACGACATTTTTTATGTTAGAGGAGACCACAATGAAGGGATATGGATAATTGATAGAGGGGTCAAATCCCTTCATCCTTTAAAAAAATAGAGTTCAATAATCAGGTTATTTTTTTATTATAATATAGATTGTGTTAAGTTATGTTATTATCTGTTCGCTGCTGCTTTTATGTGATCTAAATTAAATGTTAAACCAGTTCTGCAGATAATGACTTCTGCACCTGCTGATGCACCCAATCCCGAGACACAACAGGTCTCTCAACCTGTTGTAGCTGGCCCCACTGTTGAGGTACAACAGGTCTCTCAACCTGTTGCAGCTGGTCTCACTGCTGAGGTACAACATGTTTCTCAACCTGTTACTGCTGGTCCCAGTGCTGATGCTAGCACTTCAGAGAAACATAATGATGATGCAGAAACTGAGGAAATGGTAGGCGATGAAACCCCAACGACACAAAAAAAAACAGGTACACCGTAGTTTGACAGTTTTAGCCAAAATCCTTAAGGCAAAAGTAAAAGGCATCAAATATGAGGTGGGATGGAATAAACGAGGCCAACATGTAAACCCCAACAAAGCCATGTTTAGTAGCTACATTGGAATCTTCACCCGGCAACGTGTGTCGATTGATGTAGAGTTGTGGCACCATGTTGTCAACGGGCTGAAAACATTAATGCGGGAAGAGATTACGACAACATTACGATATCATTTATTTAATTTATTAAAATAAAATAAAATTAAATACTGAAATATTGACTAACTCTTCATAATCTCTTGTAGAGTTCATTTATAGTATATGTTTCACACAAAGAATATGTATTAAGACTGACAGGAAGGGTTCATAGAGGCTTTCACACCATTTTAATGAAACATCATCTGAAAGATGCTGAAGGGAAAATCAAGCCGCACCCACCTCCTCTTTATGCACACTTGATATCCCAAGGAGCGTGGGATGCGTTTTTCAACCATCGTCCAGAACAGACTTTTCAGGTACATTGTGTTTGATTACACATTGTTTAACATTTCTTGTATTCATCATGTTGATTGACAGTTTTTATTTATGAAACAACAACTGAGTGCTGAAAATAAAGAACGGGCATCAAAACCAGCGTACCCCTACCATAAAGTAAGGCTGGGGTACTCTTTAATTGAAAAACAATTGGTACATATTTTAAAAGTACTGTAATAATTTTATGTGACATAAAACAACACTGTAACCATGTTTCTTTGTTTATATTCAGATTGATGAATCAAAATCCCAAGCCACTTCCATTCCACGCCATGTGCTATGGAAGGAGGCTCGTGTTAATAAAGAGGGAAAACTGATAGATGAAAACACACAAAAAGTGTGGGAAACATGTGTAAGTATGACATAATATAAACTTGTTTTTATTTAAATCACTATTACATAATGATGATTATTTATTTTTCCATATTTTCTATTTGACATAGTCACAGGAATCAACAACACCCGCACTGGATGCAGACATACTTTCAGCGACCTTGAAACAGCCAGAACATTATGGCCACGTTAGAGGTGTGGGTTTTGGGGTGACACCCCGGGCATATTTTCATAAAAAAAACAAGAGGATGAACAAACTAAAGAATTGCAAGTAATGAGAGATAAAGTAGCTACCCTTGAAGAAAAATTCCAAAGTCAAGGAGAGATGCTAGCAACTTTGATGGAGGATAGGTGAAGAGAACAAACAACTCAAGAACAACCCATGTGAGAAGATCCCGCCCCACCCCCCCACCAGATTTGAGGCGAGCCATTCCCCTCAAATACCTGACTTAACCGAGGTAATCAATGTTCTAATATTTGTTTCTGTGAAATGTGAATCACATAGACACTGATACCTTTCTTGTAATGATATTCTACAGGGTGAAAATGACTGTGATTTATATCTTTCAACTCCCACCCATCGCTTTGTAGCAAGGGCTACGATGTTCAATATGCAGAATGACACACTACACTCTAGACCACTTCCAACCGGTCATGTAAAAGTGTCGATTAATGTAGCTCATGAGCCGAGCACCGAGCTACCCGTGCCAAATGACGATGACGACACTCATATGGTGGAAAAAGCTGTTGGAACATTCGTTTCATGGCCGTCGAATCTTGTAAAAAAACATGTAGACCATGAGGTATTCATTTCCAATTCATTTTTCAAGCAGAACCTTTAATATTAAATTAGAAAATGGCTGAACCGATGAATGTCACTACTGGGAAGTTGGGTTTTCCCAACGCTTGTTTGCCAACGGTTCTGTTGAACCGTTGGCATAGGGGTATAAAATAAGTATTTCCCAACGGTTTGAATAAACCGTTGGGAAATCTAAAATATTTTCCCCCTTTACCAATGGTTTTACAAAACCGTTGGTAAAGACCAAGGCTTTCCCAACAGTTTGTGTAAACTGTTGGTAAAGCTCACCTTTCCCAACGGTTTTAACAAACCGTTGGGAAAGTTTTCCCCTAAAATCCCAGCAGCCCCGAGATCCCATCCACACTCACGGATGCTGCTGAAATTGAGAGCTAAGATCTCTCTCGCTTGGAAAACCATTCTACTAGATCCATACTCAATCATAAGGTTGTTTTTTTCTACACTTCAAATTTGTAATTAGTACGTTATGTTTAACGTTTTACATCTAATTTTTTACTTTTCTGTTTTGATTTGGATTAAACCTAAGGTTCGTGCAGTAGGGTATACCCAACAATTTCAATTGGATTTTTTATTTGTTTTCTGTTTTTGTTCTGGTGTCATGTGTGAATCAATTTTTTGTTCTGTTTTTGTTTTCTGTTTTTATTCTAGTGGGAGGTGCTGGGGGTGCAGTATGTGGGGGGAGGGGGGTGTGCTGGTGGGGTGTTTAGGTGGGGGGAGGGTGTGTGCTGGTGGGGTGTTGAGGTGGCGGGTTGTACAGGTGGGGGTGGGGGTGGGTTGTGCAGGTGGGGGTGGGGGGAGGGGTGGGTTGTGCAGGTGGGGGTGAAAGTGGAGGGGGGTTGTTGTGCAAGTGGGTGGGGGAGGGGAGTGTGCAGGTTGGGGGGGTGGACTGGGTAGGTCAGAGTCTTGGGGGGGGGGGGGGTGAGGTGGGGGTTGTACAGGTGGGGGGTGGGGGTGGGGGAGGGGGGGTTGTTCAAGTGGAGGGTAAAAGTGGAGGGGGTGCTGTGCAAGTAGGTGGGGGGGAGGGGAGTGTGCAGGTTGGGGGGGGGGGTGGGCTGGGCAGGTGGGAGTCTATTGGGGGTGAGGTGGGGGTGGGGTGTACAGGTGGTGGTGGGGGGGAGGGGGGGCTGTGCAGGTGGGGGTGGGGGGAGGGGGGGGGGGTTGTGCAAGTGGGGGGGTGTAGGTGGGGGGTGGCTGTGCAAGTGGGTGGGGGGGAGGGGAGTGTGTAGGTTGGGGGTGTGCAGTGGGTGGATGGGAGGGGGTTGTGCAGGTGGGGGTGGGGGAGGGGGGGGTTGTGCAAGTGGGGGTGCAGGTGGGGGGGGGGGGGGGGGTGTGCAGTCAGTGGATGGGAGGGGGGTTGTGTAGGGGGAGTTTGTTGGGGGTGAGGTGGGGAGGGGGGGCTGTGTAGGTGGGAAGTCATCACTTCCATAGTTCACCAATAAGCACGGAGAATTCATCACTTCTAGAGATTTGGATTGTTTTGAGGCCTCTTTGGTTTTGGTTCTTGTCTAGTCATCTTGATGAGTAAGGCATCACATGATCTAAAAGTGACATCAACTATATAGGATGAATTCTTTCTCCCAAAACACATTTTTCTAGAAATAATATATCCTTGGAAGGTTGTGGGATCCTTTTAGAATCCAATGCCCCAACATTTTCCCAACTGCAAACTTGATACCATCATGTTATCAAGTCATTAATCCTACCAAATTGGATTTTCACTAAAAAATACTATTCTAATCCTTAACACCCATCTTTTGTTTTTAATAACATGAATGATAACCCAATTAAATATCATAGCTCTCAGTCACACCCCTGTGGACAGCTCGCCCACCCCCTGGACACCTTCTACCCCCCTGGACAACCCTGCCACCCTCGTGGACAGTCCTCCCACCCCCCTAGACACCTTGTACCCCCTGGACAACCCCGCCACCCCCGTGGAAAGCCTTCCCACCCCCTGGACACCCCCTACTCCCTGGACATCCCCCCAACCCCGTGGACAGCCCGCCCACCCCCTGGAAACTCCCCCCACCCTCCCCCGGACACCCCCACCCCATGGACACCTTGTACCCCCTGGAAAGCCCCCCCACCCCCCGTGGATAGCCCGCCCACCCCCCTGGACACCCCCTCCCCCCTAGACAGCCCCGCCACCCTCATGGACAGCCCGCCCACCCCTGGACACCCCGTACCCCCTGGACAACCCCGCCACCCCCATAGACAATCCGCCCCCGATTACACAGAAGCAAATAACTCTGAATTTCCCCTAATTTCCAGAAGCCCCCACACAGGTGAACCCTAACCCGAGGTCTTCCATCTGATCGGCTGCAACTCCCCCATCCAGGTTAGACTCCTTCAACCTCTTCCCAAATACAGACATAGAAGCCCTCATTGAGGTAATTGACATGGTTGGGGTAGTGGGGTAGGTGGTTTTCCTTTTTTTTTAGTGGGGTAATATGGTACTTTCTGTGGACTTTAGTTTGGGTGTTATGAAATGTACTAACTTTTCACAATATTTCCATTTTTTAGAATCAATAAATTATTTAAAAAACTCTCTTTACACATTCTGCATCTTTCATGAAAAGACTTCACTTTGTAATATCTTGAACAATGTTTTATCAGGTCTATGGTGTCTTCTTGGTATGTGATAAATGAGAAAATTACAAAACACATCTCACCTCAAATCTAGGCACACATAACTGAATTAATTAGTATATCTTTACATTGTTTTAATAGTTCACTACATCAACTAGAAACTCCTTCCTTTATCATTTACTTAAATATATTTTCTATTAAAGTTCAATCCTATTGAATTGTTTATGACAAAATGACTTATATAAATTCTTTTTACAGAATGGACAGAAGTTGGATGTATGAAACCGATCGGATCTCAAGTGATTTTCAAAACAATTTGGAGAGCTTTATAGATTTTTCATTTCACAATGCTTCAGATAGTGGTCGCATACACTGCCCATGTTCCAATTATGTTGGTAGACCTTGGTTGAGCCGTGAAGAAGTCAGCTACCACATAACCAAAAATGGTTTTCAAGCAAACTACTTTGTGTGGTATCACAATGGGGAGAAAATGAAATCTCAAATTGGTGATGATTGAAATGAAAGGAGTGGAATGGAGAATTTGTTAGATGATCGATTTCCATTTATTCGTCATCATGAAAAAGAAAGGATTTCAACTCAAGAAGACTTCGATATGAGGACATCTGATGCATCTAGTGAAAATGATGATATTGATAGGGTAAAAAAATTGAATGATGCTGCCATGACTCTAATATATCGACAATGCGATAAAATGAAAAAGCTGTAATTTTTAATCCGATTGTTTCATGGGAAAAATATGTATGGAATTTCTAATACAGCAATTGATTACATTCTTACCCTCTTGAAGGATTTACTTCCAGATGATGCAGATATTCCCTCAAACCACTATATGGCATGGAAGTTAGTTGAGGAACTTGGATTTTCAAGAAACAAAATTCATGTTTGCCCGAAAGATTGCAGTTTATTCTGGGAGGAAACCGCTGAACGAAATGATTGTATAAAATGTGGCACATCCCGCTAGAAGTAAAAATCTGATGGAACACTATCCTGCATTCCACAAAAAGTAATGTGGAACTTTCCATTGATCCCCAGACTTCAGAATCTTTTTATGTCTAATGACATATCAATAAAAATGAGATGGCATGATACTGAGAGAAAGAAGACTAATGATGAGTTGGTTCATCCTGCAGATGGATTTTCATGGCAGAGATTTGATGCTCGACATCCTGATTTTGTAGCTGACGTGCGTAATGTGAGGCCGGGTCTTTCATGCGACGGTTTTAATCCATTTGGGCAGATGATTGCTTCGCACAGCACATGGCCAATTTTTATACACATTTATAATCTTCCCCCATGGTTGTGTATGAAAAAACCTTTCACTTTCATGAGTATACTCATATCTGGTCCTTCTGATCCCGAAATTGATATTTATGTATACATGCAACCTTTAATAAAAGAGTTGAAACTTCTTTGGGATGTGGGTGTGCGCACATACGATGCATGTTCGCAAGACATATTTCAGATGCATGCTGCGCTTATGTGGACGATCAATGATTTTCCGACTTATGCAATGATGTCTGGATGGAGCATGAAGGGAAAACTGTCATGTCCAGTTTGTATGAAGAATACACGATCTAAAAGACTAAAACATCACTGTAGTTTTAGTTTTATGGGACATCGACGATTCTTGCCAAAGGATCATCCATATAGAATGAATCGTCGAAGATTTGATAATACCATAGAGACCGATGATCCACCTCAGCGTATGTCTGGAACTGATGTGCTTAATGAATTGAAAGATTTCAGTTTTTCGTTCGGGAAGGGTCAAATGAAATCTGGAAAGAGAAAGAATGTTTCCACTGAAACCTATTACAATTGGAGGAAGAAGAGTATCTTTTTTGATTTGCCTTATTGGTCAACCAATTTGTTACGTCATTGCTTAGACGTAATGCATATTGAAAATAATATATGCGAAATGTTGCTTTCGGTTCTTCTAAATGTCAAGGGGAAGACAAAAGATGATTTATGATCTCGGCGTGACTTGGTGGATTGGTGCATCAGACCAGAATTGCATCCTGTGCATATCAGTGAAAATAAATGGAAACTTCCATGTGCTTCTTATGTGATGAAACTTGCGAAAAAAAACAATTTCTGGAAGTATTAGAGACTATTAGAGTTCCTGATGGCTATTCAAGCAACATATCTAAACAGGTCAACAGAAGAGAGTTGAAGCTAAAATCTTTGAAGACTCATGATTATCACGTTCTACTGCATGATTTGCTTCCAATATAAATCCATCATCTTTTGTCCAATAATGTAAGGGTGGTTGTTATTCGGTTGTTCCATTTTTTAGATATCTTTGTGCTAAGAAGTTGTCCAAGTCTTTCTTGCAAAAAATGTTGACAGATGCCCCATTAATTTTGTGTGAGTTGGAGAAAATATTTCCTCCATCATTTTTCACATGCATGCTGCATCTGACTATCCATATTCCCACTGAAATACTTCTCAAAGGACCTGTTTCTTTTCGTTGGATGTATCCAACTGAAAGAAATATGTTCACATTAAATTCTTATGTCTGAAACAGAAATCATCCCAAAGGTTCTATCGTGAACGGTTACTTGGCTCAAGAATGTATGGATTTCTGCTCGATGTATTTGTCTGATCTTACTACAAGATTGAACAGACTAGTGAGAAATGAAGAAGAACAATATGATCAAATTGAACCCAGTTTTCCATCACTTCCTCAAAGATGATGAATTCCTGGATCATATACATTGAAGACATTAAGCCATGAAGAGTGGGAGATGGCACATCGCACAGTTTTGTTCAACTGTGATTTGTTCGATGACTATATCAGGTAACTAAATTGATTATGTATATCTTACATATATATCTATTAAACTATTAATATTTTTTATCTACAGGGAACATAAAACAATGATAAATAGGAAGAATCATTCTTTATCTTTGAGAAGGAGAGAGACTTTGCATAGCAAAGAGTTTGTTGCTTGGTTAAAATTGAAGGTATAAAAAATTAATTTTTAAAATAATTATATAAATATTTAATTAAGTTTAATAGTCATTTATATTACAGGTATTGAGTTTGTATGCTGACTCTGTCTCTGAGGAAATAAGAGCTTTGGCTTTTGGTCCTAATACCGTGGTTCGTGACTGTAAATCAATTGTTATCAATGGGTACAAATTTATTGTCACTGAATGAGCAAAGAACATGAGAACACAACACGATGGTGTTATGTTTACTGCCACAATAGATTGTTATTCCAGTGCATCAGATAATAGACCGCGATTTGAAAATGTAGGTTATTATGGAGTTGTTGAGAAAATAATAATATTGGATTATTACTCTCATGGACGAGTCACAATGATGAAATTCTATTGGTTTGATTAGATGACGAGACATGACACATTTATTGATGATTTTAGATTTCGAGTAATTAATATGACTCGCACTCTTGCTACCGAAGAACCATATGTGTTGGTATCAATGGCTAAACAAGTTTTTTATGACAAAGACCAACTTCGACCTAAATTTGGTGTCATAGTTGAAGTAATTCCAAGACATATTTTTGATGATGGTGATGATGGAATTGACACTATCCCTAGTGCCATTGGAACCAATCCATTTATTTATTTTGATGACTCAAATAGCTCAATTGTCAGAGTTGATTGTGAACCTGAAGTTGTGGTTAAAAATATATAGAATCATTCATCCATGTTCCCAATTATTTTGGTTTACCTCGAGTTGGGTTGTTAAGGTTGGTAATATTCAAATTGATTTAGTATTGATCACAAATATGTTTTAGCTGAACCGTTATGTGAATTTTCAATGTTTATTGGTTGTAGTTTTATTTGAATTTCATTTTCTAATTTGGAATTGAATTTTATTCAAACATAGTCAAACAATATTTATAACTTGGTGACCATTACAACTTGTATGATTTATTAAATCCATTCAAGCTCTTCTAAAAAAATTGATAGCTGACTTGATCGTTATGTGAATTTTCAATGTTTATTGGTTGCAGTTTTATTTGAATTGCATTTTCTAATTTGGAATTGAACTGTATTCAAACATAGTCAAACAATATTTCTAACTTGGTGAACATTACAACTTGTATGATTTATTAAATCCATTCAAGATCTTCTAAAACAATTGATAGCTTAATTGAACATTATATGAATTTTCAATGTTTATTGGTTGTAGTTTTATTTGAATTGCATTTTCTAATTTGGAATTGAACTGTATTCAAACATAGTCAAACAATATTTCTAACTTGGTGAACATTACAACTTGTATGATTTATTAAATCCATTCAAGCTCTTCTAAAACAATTGATAGCTAAATTACCTATGAATCCCCCTATTCCCTCATATATTTAGTTTTTTGGGTTACACATTAGTTTTCTTTTTCTAATTAATTGCATATTTGTTTTCAAAAGCAGGAAATGAAGCCAATTTAAGAGAGACGAAGGAAAAAATGATGGAGAACAATCGTTGAATGACGGAGATGGGCGTTCCACCATTAGTGCCTACAGTGAGTACTTTATTTCAAATTGATATATTTAAAGAATATATAATGTCATGTGATTAATTTTTTTGTAAACATTTTTGTAGGATCCACCTATACATCGGCAGTTATTCAACGAGGAGCCTAGTACTGGTCCTAGTACTCAGGCCGGTGGTACGAGGAGGGTTCGTACCAGAGGTGGATGAGCAGCTGCGCGTACCCAACTAGACCCTGGCCCTCCCACTGACATGTCATCCTTCCCACATTCTGATCCTGGTGTGTCATTAGAGACACATGGGATATTAAGGCCTCCCATGTTTTCGCTACCTTCTGCATCTTCTGGCCCATCATTTTCACATCCCATGATGATTCCCACTCCTCAGTCAGCATATGGTCAGACAGTTGTCCCATCTTCTTTTCCTTCTACTTCTGTCTCTCTGAGCTTTTATATTCCATCGTATTCGACTCCTGTTCCACCACAGGGTGTTCCATCAGTTTCTGTGGATCCAGCGACACTCAGCGATCAGACCGGCACAAGTATATTTATAGAACCCTAACAAATTTTTATAGAAATATTTATTTTCATTATAACATGTTTTGATAAAATATTTGTTTTTCTTTCATGACAGATACATCTACTGATAGGAGGCATGGGCGGGGGCGTACACTCATGCGTTCGGTGTGGAACCGCCACACACAGGTTATGGTGGATTATAATGAAGACAAACAAATGGTTGAGAAAACAGGGCAACAATGTCGGAGTTTTTTGGTGACGCTTGCCAAATACTCCGACATCATTCCCATCAGCCCGCTATCGTGGAGACATTTGCCACATGAGGTCAAGGATAGAGATTGGTCAGAGATATGGGTAAAAAAATATGTTCTATTTAATGCCATGAATTATTTTTGTATTTATATGAATTAATATTTTGATTTCAGCTTCGATTTAATTTTCCCGATGGTAAGGGTGCACGATCGGAACGTCTAAAGGATTTGGGTGAGATTTAGAGAGCCTACAAGAATGAGTTGTATATTGGCTGGGTTTCTAGAGTTGGCACTGAGTTAGAGGCGGTACCAGTGGTGGATGATTGTCCTATAGAGCAGTATCGTCAGATGATTACTCATTGGACGAGTACCCAGTTTAAGGTATTAATAACATTTGAGGTATTTAAATAATAACTTTCATGTTTTTCATTAATACTATCTGTTGAATTTTCGAATTTTATTTAGGATTCATCTGGAAAAAATAAAAAGAACATTGATGCAAAAAAATACCTCCACACACTGGGATGCACTACGATGCATGATCATGAGAGGAAGCAGGTATAGCAATTGTTTATAAGTTTTCTTTACAACTTACACTTTCTTTTTTTTTCTTCAATTATTTAATAGTTTTCTGAATTTTTCATATAACTTTAGTTTTCAATGTCATTGTAGAGGCAAATACAAAATATTAAAGGATGCGTGCCTCGAGCAAAACTGTTTTGCTCGAGTAGACGGAAAAAGGATGGAAGTTCCATCAACGAAGCGACTCAGCAGCAGATTGTAAGTTTTAATATGTTGAATTTATTTTTTAATATCTATTTTTTAACTTAATGATATATTTATATTTGTAACAGGCTACTTTAGAGGCCCTCGATGCCCAAGAACCAGACAAATTTGGGCCAGCAGATCACTTACATCAGGTGTTGGGAGAGGAGCATTCTGGCAGAGTACGATGCCGACCTAGGATAGCCCCAAAGAGGTATTGGCCCTCCTTAGGTACGAGCTGTTGTGCCACCGAGCTGCAGCAAGTTAGGGAACAGGCAGAACATGCTGAGAAAAGGGCCACAGAGATGGCAGAACAGTCTGTTAGGGCAAACAATGCGTTTACGAAATTTATTGAAGTTCTACGTCCTACACTTCCAGAAGAGGCCAGCCCAGCTTTTGATGAGTATATGTCGTCGGTACGTTCTATATATGGTGCACCAGGTGGTAGTTCTAGTGGTGGTCAGGACGATGTACAGCTTGACGATGGTGATGGTGAGGAGTCTGATGCGGAAGAGGAGGGAGAGGAGGAGGGCGAGGCGGGTGGCGAGGGCGAGGAGGAGGGTGAGGACGAGGAGGAGGACAAGGGCGAGGACGATGATGGGGACGAGGACGAGGGTGATGATGATTATGGTTATGATGGTGATGGTGATGTGGGACAAGTTGATCCATTACATTTTTGACTGATATTACTGAGATTTGATATTTAATCTATTCTAGTTGTTGGTTTTATCTAGACTCGTAGTATAGTATTGGAGTTGAGTTACTTTTATATATTATCTGTTTTTATGGATGTTGTTGTCTTTTAGTGGTTGTGTGTTTGGGAACCCCCCTCCTTGCTGGACCCTGGACAACCCCCCCACCCTCCTCCTTGGACCCCGGATAGCCCCGCCGGACAACCCCCCAGACATCCCCCCAGACAGCCCCCCAGACAACCCCCCACCCTCTTCTTTGGACCCCGGACAACCCCCCGAACAGCCCCAGACAACCCCCAGATAGCCCCCCGAACAGCCCCCCGGACAGCCCCCGGACAGCCCCCAGACAGCCCCCCAGACAGCCCCCCCACCCTCCTCCTTGGACCCCGGACAACCGCCCAAACACCCCCCGGACAGCCCCCCGGACAGCCCCCCGGACAGCCCCCCCCCCTCCTCCCTGGACCCCAGACAGCCCCCCGGACAGCCCCTCGGACAGCCCCCAGACAGCCTCCCCACCCTCTTCCTTGGACCCCGAACAACCCCCCGCACAGAGGATTCTCATAAAATGGACAACATTTTAAGTACATATGGAAAACTGACCAAATGCATTCGGATTGTGTCGATACATTAGCACAATGATCCATGGGTCATATGTGACGTGTACAAGTCAACCCCGCCTCAATCCGAGGCGCGGTGTGGCTGCCACCACTCAAAGTGTCTGCCTTTTGTTTCAAAAGGACGCCATTTTAATTGAAAAACATCAACTAGCATACGGAAAACCGACCAAACGCATTCGGATTGTGTCGATACATTAGAACAACGATCCATGGGTCATATGTGACGTGTACGAGTCAACCCCGCCTCAATCCGAGGCACGGTGTGGCCGCCACCACTCAAAGTGTCTGTCTTTTGTTTCAAAAGGACGCCATTTGAAGTGAAAAACATCAACTGGCATACGGAAAACCGACCAAACTCATTTGGATTGTGTTTATACTTTAGCACAATGATCCATGGGTCATATTTGACGTTTACGAGTCAACCCTGCCTGAATCTGAGGCACGGTGTGGCTGGAATCACTCTAAGTGGCTCTCTTTTGCTTAAAATGGACAACAATTTAAGTACACATGGAGAACCGACCAAATGCATTCGGTTTCCATTGAAACTTTAGGAGAACGATCCATGGGTCATATGTGACGTGTACGAGTCAACGCCGCCTCAATCCGAGGTGCGGTGTGGCCGCCACCACTCAAAGTGTCTGTCTTCTGTTTCAAAAGGACATAATTTGAAGTGAAATACATCAACTGGAATACGGAAAACCGACCAAACGCATTCAGATTGTGTCGATACATTAGCACAACGATCCATGGGTCATATGTGATGTGTACGAGTCAACCTCGCCTCAATCCGAGGTGCGGTGTGGCCACCACCACTCAAAGTTTCTGTCTTCTGTTTCAAAAGGACATAATTTGAAGTGAAATACATAAACTGGCATACAGAAAACTGACCAAACGCATTAGGATTGTGTCGATACTTTAGAACAACTATCCATGGGTCATATGTGACGTGTACGAGTCAACCCCGCCTCAATCTGAGGCGCGGTGTGGCTGCCACCACTCAAAGTGTCTGTCTTTTTCTTAAAATGGACAACAATTTAAGTACATACGGAAAACCAACCAAACGCATTCGGTTTCCATTGAAACTTTAGGAGAATGATCCATGGGTCATATGTGATGTGTACGAGTCAACACCGCCTCAATCCAAGGCATGGTGTGGTCGACACCACTCAAAGTGTCTGCCTTTTGTTTCAAAAGTACGTCATTTTAATTGAAAAACATCAACTGGCATATGGAAAACTGACCAAACGCATTCGGATCGTGTCGATACATTAGCACAACTATCCATGGATCATATGTGACGTGTACAAGTCAACCCCGCCTCAATCTGAGGCGTGCTGTGGCTGCCACCACTCAAAGTGTCTGTCTTTTGTTTCAAAAGGACGTCATTTGAAGTGAAAAACATCAACTGGCATATGGAAAACCAACAAAACGCATTCGGATTGTGTCGATACTTTAGCACAACGATCCATGGGTCATATGTGACGTGTACGAGTCAACTCCGCCTGAATCTGAGGCACGGTGTGGCAGGAATCACTCTAAGTGGCTCTCTTTTGCTTAAAATGGAAAACAATTTAAGTACATACGGAGAACCGACCAAATGCATTCGGTTTACATTGAAACTTTAGGAGAACGATACATGGGTCATATGTGACATTTATGAGTCAACACCGCCTCAATCAGAGGCGCGGTGTGGCCGACACCACTCAAAGTGTCTGCCTTCTCTTTCAAAAGTACGTCATTTTAATTGAAAAACATCAACTGGCATACGGAAAACTGACCAAACGCATTCGGATTGTGTCGATACATTAGCACAAAGATACATGGGTCATATGTGATGTGTACGAGTCAACCCCGCCTCAATATGAGGTGCAGTGTGGCCTCCACCACTCAAAGTGTCTGTCTTCTATTTCAAAAGGACACAATTTGAAGTGAAATACATCAACTGGCATAGGGAAAACTGAAAAAACGCATTCGGATTGTGTCGATACTTTAGAACAACAATTCATGGGTCATATGTGATGTGTACGAGTCAAGCTCGCCTCAATCCGAGGTGCGGTGGGGCCGCCACCACTCAAAGTGTCTGTCTTTTTCTTAAAATGGACAACAATTTAAGTACATACGGAAAACCGACCAAATGAATTCGGTTTCCATTGAAACTTTAGGAGAACAATCCATGGGTCATATGTGACATGTACGAGTCAACGCTGCCTCAATCCGAGGCACGGTGTGGCTGACACCACTCAAAGTGTCTGCCATTTGTTTCAAAAGTACGTCATTTTAATTGAAAAACATCAACTGGCATACGAAAAACCGACCAAACGCATTCGTATTGTGTCGATACATTATAAAAATGATCCATGGGTCATATGTGGCATGTAAGAGTCAACCCTGCCTCAATCCAAGGAGCGGTGTGGCCACCACCACTCAAAGTTTCTGTCTTTTGTTTCAAAAGGACGTCATTTGAAGTGAAACACATCAACTGGCATACGGAAAACCGACCAACCACATTCGGATTGTGTCGATACTTTAGAAAAACGATCCATGGGTCATATGTGATGTGTACGAGTCAACCCCACCTGAATCTGAAGCACGGTGTGGCCAGAATCACTCTAAGTGGCTCTCTTTTGCTTAAAATGGACAACAATTTAAGTACATACGGAAAACCGACCAAACGAATTCGGTTTCCATTGAAACTTTAGGAGAACAATCCATGGGTCATATGTGATGTGTACGAGTCAACGCCGCCTCAATACGAGGTGTAGTGTGGCCGGAACCACTCAAAGTGTCTGCCTTTTGTTTCAAAAGTACGTCATTTTAATTGAAAAACATCAACTAGCATACGGAAAACCGAACAAACGCATTCGTATTGTGTCTATACATTAGAAAAACGATCCATGGGTCATATGTGACGTGTACGAGTCAACCCCACCTCAATCCGAGGTGCGGTGTGGCCTCCACCACTCAAAGTGTCTGTCTTCTGTTTCAAAAGGATATAATTTGAAGTGAAATACATCAACTGGCATACGGAAAACCGACCAAACGCATTCAGATTGTGTAGATACTTTAGAACAACGATCCATGGGTCATATGTGACGTGTAAGAGTCAACCTCGCCTCAATCCGAGGTGCGGTGTGGCCGCCACCACTCAAACTGTCTGTCTTTTGCTTAAAATGGACAACAATTTAAGTACATACGAAAAACTGACCAAACGCATTCAGTTTCCATTTAAACGTTAGGAGAACAATCCATGGGTCATATGTGACGTGTAAGAGTCAACGCTTCCTCAATCCGAGGTGTGGTGTGGCCGAAACCACTCAAAGTGTTAGCCTTTTGTTTCAAAATTACGTCATTTTAATTGAAAAAAATCAACTGGCATACGGAAAACCGACCAAATGCATTCGGATTGTGTCGATACATTAGCAAAACGATCCATGGGTCATATGTGACATGTACGAGTCAACCCCGCCTCAATACGAGGCACGGTGTGGCCTCCACTACTCAAAGTGTCTGTCTTTTGTTTCAAAAGGTCGTCATTTGAAGTGAAAAACATCAACTGGCATACGGAAAGCCGACCAAACGCATTCAGATTGTGTCGATACTTTAGCATAACGATCCATGGGTCATATTTGACGTGTACGAGTCAACCCCGCCTTAATCTGAGGCACGGTGTGGCCGGAATCACTCTAAGTGGCTCTCTTTTGATTAAAATGGACAACAATTTAAGTACATACGGAAAACCGACCAAACGCATTTGGTTTCCATTGAAAATTTAGGAGAACGATCCATGGGTCATATGTGACGTGTACGAGTCAAAAACGCCTCAATCTGAGGCATGGTGTGGCCGGCACCACTCAAAGTGTCTGCCTTTTGTTTCAAAAGTACGTCATTTTAATTGAAAAACATCAACTGGCATACAGAAAACCGACCAAACGCATTCGGATTGTGTCGATACATTAGTACAACGATCCATGGGTCATATGTGATGTGTACGAGTCAACCCCGCCTCAATACGAGGCGTGGTGTGGCCGGTAGCTCTCCAGGTGTATGTATTATGTTTAAAATGGACATTATTTCAAGTAAAAAATATATGGTATACAAAAAACCGATCAAATTATGAATTGAATTCCAGATTCCACATATAATTGTCATCTAAATTTTAAATTGAATTCTAAATGAATTATATATGTTTATAATTACGTTATGAATTCTAATTTAATTATAGATATGTATAGTTCCACCATTATATATTAAATATGTATGAATTTGTTCTCTATATGTAAGTGTTAGTTGGTTATTGCAGGTACAATAATTGTATATGTATGTGTTAGTTTATTGCAGGTACAATAATTGGATTGAAAATGAGAGGGAACCCACAAAATGAGACCTGGTGGGAAAATTGGAGAGCCGATGGTCAAATTGGAGAGCTGTTGGGTAAATTGCAGAGCTGCTGTGCAATTTGCCCAGTAGAGGCTATGCCAACGGTTCAAAACCGTTGGCATAGAATGTGTAGGTCTTGTTTTACCAACGGTTCATAGAACCATTGGTAAAACACTTTTTCCAATGGTTCTAAACCATTGGGAAAGAGGATATGTTGGGTTTTTTTCCAATGGTTTTCCAAACCGTTGGGAAAAACATGATAATTTTGTGCACTGTATCCCAACAGTTTTAAACCGTTGGGAAAAAGATTTCCCAACGGTTTTCCAGAACCGTTGGGATAGGGTAAATTTTCATCACCCTATCCCAACGGTTCACTGTAAACCGTTGGGAAAAACTTTTCCCAACGGCTTACTTCCCTATGGTTTGCAGAACCGTTGGTATAACATATACCAACGGTTCTGCAGCCTTTCCCAACAGTTCTAAACCGTTGGGAAATCCTGCATTTCCAGTAGTGTGTTATTACAGAAGGAAAAAATGGAGGATCTAAAATGAAAGAGCAGCTCAAAAGGATCAGCCAACCGAGCAAAATGATCTACTGAGAGTGCGTTCACCCTGCCCGTTCTATATCCACATTTAATATCATTGCAAGCTCATGTGGATATGAAAATGATAGGCGGAAAGTGTCACACAATTTTTTGTGAAAAAGATATGTATAGAGAGGAAACATTAGATTTCGTTAGTGCTGACGCTGTTGCTGAAATAATCACATATGACTGGCTAGGCGCCTCAGTTATAAATGTATACATGAGGTATGTTTTCATGATTTGATTTTACAAAAGCTGATATACTATGATAATTATGGCTAAATACATTTCATATTTTTCATAGGCATATATATGAAAAACAATTGAAGGGATTTGACCATGAATACAAATTTGGACTCGTTAGTCCTCACACCATTTCTACACAACGAGAAGAAATAGATTCTGATTTTCAGGCTGAATTAATGTCAAATCTACTCAGAACGTTTCAAAGCATAATTACGACTGACAGACTCTTTTTAATACCAACGTTGTAGGGGTAAAACTCTACATTTTAATCATATCAATTATATTTTCATTTCTATCAGTACTTATTCCTTTTTGTGTTTTTAGGGAACATTGGATGCTCATTGCAGTCAATTTGGATACTCTAAAGATTTATTTTCTGGATTCACTGCATGGATATCCAACAAACCGACCACACATGATGGTGATTGTCAATTTTTAATACAATATATCCAACATTTTATAAATAAATATCTAGCTATATAATTTATATTATCTTTTAATGAGGATTCTGTTATGATATTGTGGTGTATGAATATCGTCTAAAGGCTGGAATGAATCCAGGGCCTAAGGACGACAATGCACACACGATCTACAAATGGAGAAGTATCTGGGTATATATAATTATATTTTACTATCCAAATACATATCAAAACAAATTACTTATTTTTCTCAATGTTTCTACAGTGTCCGAAATAAACAAATGACAAGGACTGCGGTTGTTATGTTTGTAAATTTATGAAAGACATCATATTTCATGAACAAACTAGCATCCCTGAAGAGGTATTTTTTAAAATAATTACTACTTCATTTAAAATAATTATTAATCCTTTGTGTATTTATATTTTTTCACTACTACTATGACTGTCGCAAAAACTCCTATTCATAAGATGATATAAATGTGTTTAGAAACGAATGGGCAGCGTACCTGATGAAAGAATGTAAACAAATAGGACAATGAAGGTGAATTACTAATACTTATGTTATCTTTATATGGTCACTTATATCTCCCTTTTTTACACTTATTGAGTATCTACAGATCGACCGCACCTCAATCTGACGCACGGTGTGACCGGCATGGCTAAAAGTGTCTGATATCAGTTTGAAATTGACATTAACTTTAGAAAACAACACAAATGACATACGGAAAACCAAGAAAACACATTCGGATTGTTTTTATACTTTAGGAAAACTATCCATGAGTCATTTGTGACATGTACGAATCGACCGTACCTCAATCCGACGCACGGTGTGACCGGTATGACTAAAAGTGTCTGATATTAGTTTCAAATTAACTTTAGAAAACAACACAAGTGACAAACGGAATACCGAGAAAACACGTTTGGATTGTTTTGATACTTTAGGAAAACGATCCATGAGTCATTTTTGACATGTACGAATCAATTTCACCTCAATCCGACACATGGTGTGACCATCATGAATAAAAGTGTCTGATATCAGTTTGAAATTGACATTAACTTTAGAAAACAACACAAGTGACATACAGAATACTAAGAAAACGAGTTCAGATTGTTTTGATACTTTATTACAATTATCTATGAGTCATTTTTGACATGTAAGAATCGATCTCACCTCAATCAGATGCACGGTGTGACCGGTATGGCTAAATTTGTCTGATATCAGTTTGAAATTGACATAAACTTTAGAAAACAATACTACTGACATAAGGAATACTGAGAAAACACATTCGGATTGTTTTTATACTTTAGGAAAATGATCTATGAGTCATTTTTGACGTGTACGAATCGACCTCACCTCAATCTGACACACGGTGTGACCTGTATAGTTAAAAGTGTCTGATATTAGTTTCAAATTGACATAAACTTTAGAAAACAACACAAGTGACATACGGAAAACCAAGAAAACGCATTCGGATTGTTTTGATACTTAAGGAAAATGATCCATAAGTCATTTGTGATGTGTACGAATCGACCTCACCTCAATCCGATACACGGTGTGCCCAGTATGGCTAAAAGTGTCTGATATCAGTTTAAAATTGACATAAAATTTAGGAAACAACACAAGTGACATATAGAAAACTAAGAAAACATGTTAGGATTGTTTTGATAATTTAGGAAAACGATCCATGAGTCATTTGTGACATATAATAATTGACCGAACCTCAATCCGACGCATGGTGTGATCGGCATGGCTAAAAGTGTCTGATATCAGTTTGAAATTGACATTAACTTTAGAAAACAACACTAATGACATAAGGAATACCGAGAAAACACATTCAGATTATTTTGATACTTTAGTAAAATGATCCATGAGTCATTTGTGACATGTAAGAATCGACCTCACCTCAATCCGATGCACGGTGTGATCGGTATGGCTAAAAGTGTATGATATCAGTTTGAAATTGACATAAAATTTAGAAAACAACACTACTGACATTCGGAATACTGAGAAAACACTTTAGGATTGTTTTGATACTTTAGGAAAATGATCCATGAGTAATTTTTGATATTTAAGAATCGACCGCACCTCAATCCGACACACGGTGTGATCGTTATGGCTAAAAGTTCCAGATATCAGTTTCAAATTGACATAAACTTTAGAAAACAACAAAAGTGACATATAGAAAACCAAGAAAACGCGTTTGGATTGTTTTGATACTTTATTAAAATGATCCATGAGTCATTTTTGACGTGTAAAAATCTACCTCACCTCAATCCAACGCACGGTGTGACCGGTATGGCTAAAAGTATCTGATATCAGTTTCAAATTGACAAAAACTTTAGAAAACAACACAAGTGACATACGGAAAACTGAGCAAACACATTCATATTGTTTTGATACTTTAGGAAAATGATCCATGAGTCATTTTTGACGTGTAAAAATTGACCGTACCTCAATCCGACGCACGGTGTGACCATCATGGCTAAAAGTGTCTGATATCAGTTTAAAATTGACATTAACTTTAGAAAACAACACAAATGACATACAGAATACCGAGAAAATGCATTTTGATTGTTTTGATACTTTAGTAAAACGATCCATGAGTTATTTGTGACTTTTAAAAATCGACCTCATCTCAATTCGATGCACGGTGTGACCAGTATGGCTAAAAGTGTCTCATATCAGTTTGAAATTGACATAAACTTTAGAAAACAACACTACTGACATACGGAATACTGAGCAAACGCATTCCGATTGTTTTGATACTTTAGGAAAATGATCCATGAGTCATTTTTGATGTTTAAGAAATGACCTCACCTCAATCCAATGTACGGTGTGACCGGTATGGCTAAAAGTGTCTGATATCAGTTTCAAATTGACATAAACTTTAGAAAACAACACAAGTGACATACAGAAAAGCGTGAAAACGCATCTGGACTGTTTTGATACTTTAGGAAAATGATCCATGAGTCATTTGTGATGTGTAAGAATCAAACACACCTCAATCTGACGCACGGTGTGACCGGTATGGCTAAAAGTATCTGATATAAGTTTCAAATTGACAAAAACTTTAGAAAACAACACAAGTGACATACGGAAAACCAACCAAACGCGTTCGGATTGTTTTTATACTTTATGAAAACAATCCATTAGTCATTTTTAACGTGTAAAAATCAACCAAACCTCAATCTGATGCATGGTGTGACCGGTATGTCTAAAAGTATCTGATATCAGTTTCAAATTGACATAAACTTTAGAAAACAACACAAGTGACATACATAATACTGAGAAAACGCGTTCGGATTGTTTTGATACTTTAGAAAAATGATCCATGAGTCATTTTTTATTTTTAATAATTGACCGTACCTCAATCCGATGCACGATGTGACTGGTATGGCTAAAAGTGTCTGATATCAGTTTCAAATTGACATAAACTTTAGAAAACAACACAAGTGACATATGGAAAACTGAGCAAATGCGTTCATATTGTTTTGATACTTTATGAAAACTATACACTAGTCATTTGTGACGTGTACAAATCGACTGCACCACAATCCGACATACGGTGTGACTGGTATGGCTAAAAGTGTCTGATATCAGTTTCAAATTGACATAAACTTTAGAAAACAACACAAGTGACATACGGAATACCGAGAAAACATGTTTGGATTGTTTTGATACTTTAGGACAATGATACATGAGTAATTTTTAACGTTTAAGAATCGACTTCACCTCAATTCGATGCACGGTGTGACCGGTATGGCTAAAAGTGTATGATATCAGTTTGAAATTGACATAAACTTTAGAAAACAACACTATTGACATATGAAATATGGAGCAAACCCATTCGGATTTTTTTGATACTTTAGAAAAACGATCCATGATTCATTTTTCACGTTTAAAAATTGACCGCACCTCAATCTGATGCACGATGTGACCGGTATGGCTAAAAGTGTCTGATATCAGTTTGAAATTGACATAAACTTTAGAGAACAACACTACTGACATATGTAATACTGAGAAAACACGTTCGTACTGTTTTGATACTTTAGGACAACGATACATGAGTCATTTGTGACATGTAAAAATTGACCGAACCTCAATCCGACGCACGGTGTGACCAGTATGGCTAAAAGTGTCTAATATCAGTTTCAAATTGACATAAACTTTAGAAAACAACACAAGTGACATATGGGAAACTGAGAAAACATGTTCAGATTGTTTTTATACTTTAGTAAAACTATCCATGAGTCATTTGTGATCTGTAGGAATCGACCGCACCTCAATCCGACGCACGGTGTGACCTTCATGGCTTAAAGTGTCTGATATCAGTTTGAAATTGACATTAACTTTAGAAAACAACACAAGTGACATACTTAATACCGAGAAAAAGCCTCTGTATTGTTTTGATACTTTAGGAAAAATATCCATGAGTCATTTGTGATGCGTACAAATCGACTGCACCTCAATCTGACGCACGGTGTGACCGGTATGGCTGAAAGTGTCTGATATCAGTTTGAAATTGACATTAACTTTAGAAAACAACACTACTAACATACGGAATACTGAGAAAACACATTCGGATTGTTTTGATACTTTATAAAAACGATACATGAGTCATTTTTGACGTGTAAGAATCGATCACACCTCAATCTGATGCACGGTGTGACCGGTATGGCTAAAAGTGTCTGATATCAGTTTGAAATTGACATAAACTTTAGAAAACAACACTACTGACATACAGAATACTGAGCAAACGCATTTTTATTGTTTTGATACTTTAGGAAAACGATCCATGAGTCATTTTTGATGTGTACGAATCAACCACACCTTAATCCGATGCACAGTGTGACCGGTATAACTAAAAGTGTCTGATATCAATTTCAAATTGACATAAACTTTAGAAAACAACACAAGTGACATACGAAAAACCAAGAAAACGTGTTCGGATTGTTTTTATACTTTAGGAAAACTATCCATGAGTCATTTGTGACGTGTAAGAATCTACCACACCTCAATCCGACGCACGATGTGACCGGTATTGCTAAAAGTGTCTGATATCAGTTTCAAATTGACATAAACTTTAGAAAACAACACAAGTGACATACGGAAAACTGAGAAAACGTATTTGTATTGTTTTGATACTTCAGGAAAATGATACATGAGTTAGTTTTTACATGTAAGAATCGACCGAAACTCAATCCGACACACGGTGTGACCGGCGTGGCTAAAAGTTTCTGATATCAGTTTGAAATTGACATTAACTTTAGAAAACAACACAAATGACATATGGAATGCCAAGAAAATGCATTCGCATTGTTTTGATACTTTAGGAAAAAGATCCATGAGTCATATGTGATGTGTAAAAATTGATCGCACCTCAATCTGATGCACGGTGTGACCGGTATGGCTAAAAGTGTCTGATATCAGTTTGAAATTGATATAAACTTTAGAAAACAACACTACTGACATACGGAATACTGAGAAAACGTGTTCAGATTTTTTTGATACTTTAGGAAAACGATCAATGGTTCATTTGTGATGTGTAAGAATTGACCGAACCTCAATCTGATGCACGGGGTGACCGGTATGTCTAAAATTATCTGATATCAGTTTCAAATTGACATAAACGTTAGAAAACTACACAAGTGACATACGAAAAACCAAGAAAATGCATTCAAATTGTTTTTATACTTTAGGAAAATGATCCATGAGTCATTTTTGACATGTACGAATCGACCGAACCTCAATATGACGCACGGTGTGACCGGTATGGCTAAAAGTGTCTGATATTAGTTTCAAATTGACATAAACTTTAGAAAACAACACAAGTGACATACGGAAAACCGAGAAAATGTGTTCGGATTGTTTTGATACTTTAGAAAAAAGATCCATTAGTAATTTTTTATGCGTACGAATCAACTTCACCTCAATCCGACGCACGGTGTGACCGGTATGGCTAAAAGTGTATGATATGAGTTTCAAATTGACATAAACTTTAGAAAACAACACAAGTGACATATGGAAAACTGAGCAAATGCGTTCAGATTGTTTTGATAATTTAGGACAACGATCCATTAGTCATTTTTGACGTGTACTAGTGGACCACACCACAATCCGATGCACAGTGTAACCGGTAAATCTTTTCATTAGATAAAGAATCAGTATTTATTAAATGAGATAGATCATCCAAAAACATATTGATTTTACATTATTCCCTTTCATTGTTATCAGAATGAAAACATCTGAGTTTAAAATTTCATATTTTAGTTTCACATTTCCATATTAATTTATTCTTTCATATTAATGTTTTAATTTATTTCATTATTGTATTAATAACATAATATTTGTTTTCTTATATAGGTTAATTTCTTTCCCTAAGTTCGGATGCTTTGTTCGGAAACAAATACCGTGGACGAAATTTTTTGAGAGCGGATCACGGATATCAAAGGATGAAACATAAATGTTTATAACTGTTGTTGAATAATTGTAATTGTAACCATGTAAAAAAATGTTTAAAATGTATATAGCAGTGTGTGTTTTTGTATTCATGATGTTAAGTAAATGTATATACCATTGTCTGTCAAAATATTGTGTGCGGGTGCTATTTTGTGCAGGTGTGCATGTGCTATTTTTTGTAGGTATTCTGGTTTGTGCAGGTGTGCAGGTGTGCAGGTTCTGTTTTGCAGGTGCAGGGGAAGGTGCCTTTATCTGCACTTTTTTGAGCACTGATAAAGGACACCTTTAACAGCGCTAAAAGAGCGCTGATAAAGGACCCCCTTTATTAGCGCTCCGAAAAGCGCTGATATTGGCTACCTTTAAAAAGCGCTAAAAAAAGCGCTGATAAAGGGGGTCCTTTATCAGTGCTTTTTTTAGCACTGATAAAGGTCCCCTTTATCAGCGCTTTTCAGAGCACTGATAACTTTATCTACGCCGATATTAATAGCACTTTTCTAGCGTTGTTAATGTTGGTTTTTAGCGCTGATAAAAAGCCAAGTTGTAGTAGTGTGTGTGTATTGGTCCTTATAATTTAATAATATTATTAATGGGTATTATGACTCACACACTTAGATGTATTGATGAAAACCATGATGACAGATGTTCGCGACGGGGTAAGATATGTTGGGTGTGTCATGAGTAATACTACATTAATGAATAATTAAAGAAACGATTTGTCACTTTTACAGAAGTAGATATCGCAGGTCCTTTGATGGAAATTATATAGCCTAAATAAATTCATGGACATGATGTTCTACAGGAAAGTTCAATTCTAAGAAGTCAAAGAATGAGAAATCGAGCACATGGGTTGATGGCACTTGCATGCAACTCGCTTGATTGGAGATATTGGGACAAAGATATTATATTACACGGTAAGTGATGTTATTAATATTTTCATGACTTATTATATTCCCCCTTTACTTATTTTATATGAAATGTGCATAATTTGTGTGAAATATTAATGTTTTAATATTAAGTATAATATTTGAGCATTTTTAGAACTAGTCAAATTGAGTCAGTTTAATGTTTTAATTATAAATATCACTATACTGATCCAAATTGTGTGTTTCTTGTTTTATAGGATTCTCCTTTCAATATAAAACATTTAATTATAAGGCACCATGATCCAATTCTGCTATTTGAAGGGTCATATGGTCCTCACAAACAAGACCAAAGAATCTGTGAACAAACTGGACCAGCCTTGAAGATTGATTTACTGGGCTCAATCCAGAAGTCCAAAAACATTAACTCTCCACCATAATTCGGGGGACACTACATGTCATCTTGGATAAAAATTTCAAGGCCCAAATACAAGTACAAGTGGCACAAATAAATCTTTTAAGTCCAGCCCACCATTCTGGACGAGAATTAAAATCAGTATAGTATGCATGACATATCTCCTGATGTAAGCATCCAAGAGAGCTGAGATTTTTCAGTGTGAAAGAGGAGATATAGGCGGCCGACTTTTTGAAGAAGTCATTCGGATTTGAAGGCATCTTCCTGTTCAAAAATCCATTCACATTTTGGACATTGAAAAAGCATGGATAGAAATGGACAGTTTACCTTTGTTTAATAAAACTGCCATAACTTTGTATCCACTTGTCCAAATACCTCCATATTTTGACAGTAGTCGGAAAACTTTATTATCTACAACTGTGAAGAAGGAGATATTTGGAGATTCGGCTTTATGAATTTCCAAATTGGCGATGCAAGTGGAGGGATATATTGGGAATGCAAACAGTCCACTCCTTGGGATATAAATACTCTCCCCTTCTCTCCTTGAGAGGGGTTGGCATTTCAGAAGAGAAGAGATCATATTGGCACGACCAAAGCCTTTAAAAAGGCTTGGGAGGACCTGCCATACTCAAGTTTTTACTTGAGAGACCTTTCCTCCTCTCTTTGTTTTCACTTACTTTTGTGTTCTTCATTTTTGTAATCTTGTAATTCTCTTTCTTTGTAATTCTGTTTTAATGCAAGTTACTTCTTCAATATCTCTTATTCTCATACACCTTCTATAGTTTAATATTTATGTTCCTAAAATATTTTAAATTCAGTTGAATCCCCTTCCCTTCTTTTGCTTCCTCATTCAATCGAAAATCCGTTTTTAATTATCATCATCGTTCGTGTGTGTGTGTCAACGTACCACTCTTTTCTAATCCCTTTCTTTTCCTTCTATTCTTAATTTATCATCATAATTATTTTAACCAGAATATTAAACATCCAAATGGCTGAGTAAATCTCTCATTGGGGTGAGTTTTAATTTAGGTATGTTAAGTGATTGAGAGTTTTTCTCGATGAGTATTCTTTAAATTAATATTGTGTATGTTAAACTTAATATGTCATGGATTAATGATATGTTTTGTTTAACGAGTGGTTTCCATGGATTATTGGAACCATAAATACACTACCATAAATAAGTTTTGATTTATATTAGAACCCTAAGTTAAGTTAAGGCTTGGATTAAAGCCTTGACACTTAGGAATTCCAATCAACGTCAACTTATGACATGGGTGTTAATTTAATGCAATACAAAGTAAGGCTCAAGGATATCACATGCTTAACTCCCCAATAATTAACTCACCCCAATCTTTATCAATTTGGTAAATCAAACATCATCCATAAATCATTTCAATTAAGCTCTGCAAACAAACCCCCCTAATCAAAATACAATCAACTAAAAACAAACGACTATCACAAAGTGTCATCGCCGAGGATTCGACCCGAGTGCTGCTATACACATTAGCAGAGCACCGGAACTTTGACCGGTCGATAGGCGACAATCGGCCGTGCGTTTCAAATGGCGCCATTGCCGGGGATGGTGCTTTAAGTAGTCATTAGTTTCTGGTTATTGAAAAAAAAAACAAAAAAAAACAAATTTAAAAAAAAATTGAAAAAAAACACAAAGAAAAACCCGTCTTCACATAAAAATCATAAACTGAAAAAATACAAAGAAAAACCCATCTTCCTCTTTCTTCAAAAATATCTCTGAATGCCCCGTAGCCTTCCAAACAATCCCTCAGATTTGTTTGACCCTGAAATTGAGCGAACACTTCTCCAACTTAGGAGGAACATAAGAGATACTCAAATAATTCAAGAACCAATCCTCATCCAACCAGTTGAAATTGAAATGGCCAATCCTAGGGAACAAACCCTAAAAGAACTCGCTACCCCTGATATGAATTACCAACCTCTTGGTATTCAATATCCAAACATTGAAGCTGACTTCGAACTCAAATCGTGTTTGATTCATCTTCTACCTCATTTTCACGGGCTAGCCGGTGAGGATCCACATCTTCACCTTAAAGAGTTCCAAGTAGTATGCTCTACCATGAAGCCTCAAGGGGTTTCTGAAGAACAAATCAAGCTTAGAGCTTTCCCCTTTTCCCTAGCGGATTTTGCCAAGTCTTGGCTCTACTACCTCCCACCTGGTTCCATAAACTCATGGGTTGACATGAAGAGACTTTTCCTTGAGAAGTTCTTTCCCGATTCCTGAACAGCTTCTATCCGAAAGGAAATAAGAGGCATCCGTCAATTCCCTAATGAATCACTCCATGAGTATTGGGAGAGGTTCAAAAAGCTTGTGGAAACTTGTCCACACCATAAAATCCCTGACAAATTCCTGATCCAATACTTCTATGAGGGGTTATTGGCTATGGAGCGAACTCTCATTGATTCCGCAAGTGGCGGTGCTCTTGTTGACAAAACTCCTGCAGCTGCACGAGAACTCATAAGCAACATGGCTGCAAACACGCAGCAATTCCATACTCGAGCACATGCTCAAGTGAAACAAGCCCAAGAGAATCAATCCATAGAGCCCAACAAAATGACTGAGTGGATGAGTGAACTTACAGGTCTTGTGCGTCAACTAGCGGTGGCTACCAAAGCCCCAACCTCATCTTCTCCACAGTCACTATTCCCTGGACCTATCAAGAATTGTGGAATCTGCAACTCTCCATCTCATCCGACTGACACATGTCCACAACTTCAAGATGATCCATCTGATTCATCTAGTCCAATGGAGCTCAATGCGGCATATGCTCAACGAAACTTCAACCCTCAACAATCAGGTCAGTTTGTTAGAAACTTCAACCAACCCCACTCTGAGCCCTTCTCTTCTACCTTTAACCCACCTCTGAGGTATGGTAATCCCATTTCTCATCCTCCTCAGTTCCCTCATCAAAATCCAAACCAGTTCCAATATGGTCAAAGTGGTGGTAACATCCATCAACCTTATCCTTTTGTTCCTCAACCCCAAAGGAACAATCCTCCTCCTGGATTCCACTATCCTAACGAGCCTTCCCAATTCCCCACCCAATACAATCACTTTCCTAAGAACCAAAATCAAGGCCAACCCAATTTGGGACAAGCCTCTTCTTCTAAACAACCATGGGAAAGTGCTGTAGAGGATCTTGCTTCCTTCACCCGTTCTAGCCTCAAGAACATTGAAACCCAAATAGGTCAACTTGCATCCCACCTGAGCTAGCAACAACCATCCAATTCATCCCAACTCCCAGATCAACCATTACCCAACCCTAAGGGTAATGTAAGTGCGATTTCACTTAGATCGGGAAAGAAAATTGCTATGCCCCATGCTGATTGCTCTACCTCCCCTTTCAACGTTGATCTAGAAAATGAAAAGAACAAAAAGCTGGAAAAGGAACTTGAATCCACTCCTTCACCTCCTTCCATTCCTCTAAGGAACCCAATTCCTTTTCCTTAAGCCATCTCCAAGCCTAAGAAGTCCTTTGAACCTGATCCTGAAATGCTTGACATGTTTAGACGTGTTGAAGTGAACATACCCCTCTTAGATGCCATCAAAAAAATCCCTAAGTATGCCAAGTTTCTTAAGGAATTGTGCACCCATAAGAGGCAACTTAGGAACATTGAAAATGTTTCAACCCAACAGTCCATTCCCATGAAGTGCAAAGATCCAGGGACCTTCACGGTTCCATGTCAAATAGGGAGTTCCAACTTTGATGATGCACTCATAGACCTTGGAGCCTCAATTAATGTAATGCCCAAATCCATATTCTCCAACCTTGGTCTAGGTCCCTTGCACCCAACGGGTGTTGTCATTCAATTAGCCAATCGAAGCACTACCAGTCCTGAGGGGATAATTGAGGATGTTCTTGTTCGGGTCAATAATCTTATCTTCCCAGCTGATTTCTATGTCCTTGACATGGAAGGTGAGACGACCTCTTCTCGATCTCCCCTAATTCTAGGAAGACCATTCCTCATGACTGCGAGAACCAAGATTGATGTCCATTCAGGCATCTTATCCATGGAATTCGGTGACCAACTGGTCAAGTTCAACATTTTCCAAGCCATGCGATACCCATCTGAGGATCACTCTGCATTCTCAATCCATGCTTTTGAGGACACTTCTAAGATTAAATTGAACCCCAATCCACCATGTTCTTCATGTTCTAATGATAAAGGATCTTGTGAAATCTGCACCATGATTAACAAAGTCATAAATGGAGAAGTTGATGTGGACCTCTCATTCATAGACTCCATCAATCTAGAGGAACTTGAAAACTCTCTTAAATCCCACATCAACTCTGATCTCTACTGCTCCACCTTGGACAGTGTTGAGGAAAATGATCCAAACCCATCTGGAATCCCTTCTCCTGCTCCTAACTTGTCTAGCTCTCAAATCAAGGCTGAAACTGATCTAAAACCACTTCCTTCACACCTCAAGTATGCATTCCTTTTCCATGATCCCTCCTACCCTGTCATTATCTCTACTTCACTTTCTGAAACTGAGGAGTCCCAACTTGTTCAAGTGTTAGAGGAAAACAAAAATGCCTTAGGTTGGACCCTAGAGGATATTCCAGGAATCAACCCTGCCCTTTGCATGCATCACATCCATCTAGAGGAATCATCCAAACCAATTAGGCAACCTCAAAGAAGACTCAATCCACTCATACTTGAGGTAGTTAGGGAAGAGATTACCAAGCTTCTTCAAGCTGGTATTATCTACCCAATTTCTGATAGTGAATGGGTTAGTCCAATTCAAGTCGTTCCTAAGAAGGGAGGGATAACAGTTGTCACAAATGAACATGGAGAAGTGGTCACAACTAGAGTGAAAAACAAATGGCGTGTGTGCATCGATTATCGCAAATTGAATGATGAAACACGAAAAGATCACTACCCACTTCCTTTCCTTGACCAAATGCTTGAGAGATTGGCCGGAAAGTCACACTATTGCTTTCTTGATGGTTACACCGGCTACTTCCAAATTCCAATCGCACCTCAAGACCAAGAAAAGATCACATTCACTTGCCCCTTTGGAACCTATGCCTATCGGTGAATGCCTTTTGGCCTTTGTAATGCTCCTGCAACATTCCAGCGGTGTATGATGAGTATCTTTTCTGAATTCATTGAGAATTGCATGGAGGTCTTCATGGATGAATTTGCCATTTATGGCGAGTCATTTGAATCTTGCTTACATTCACTCTCTTTGGTCCTTCAAAAGTGTGTCAAGTGCAACCTTGTGCTGAATTTTGAAAAATGTCACTTCATGGTTTCAAATGGGATTGTTCTAGGTCACATAATTTCTCAAGAGGGTATCCAAGTTGATCCAGCCAAAATTGAGGTGATCCAATCACTTCCTGAACCCAAATCATTTCGAGACATTCGGTCCTTCCTTGGTCATGCCGGTTTCTATCGGTGATTCATTCATAACTTCAGCAAGATTTCCCTCCCACTCACTCATTTACTTCAAAATGATGTCACATTCAATTTTGATGAGGCTTGCAAGAGAGCCTTCATTGAACTCAAATCTTCTCTCACATCTGCTCCAATAATCCAACCCCTAGATTGGTCCTTACCATTTGAATTGATGTGTGATGCTTCTGATAGGGCCATTGAGGCTGTTCTTGGTCAAAGAAGAGAAAACATTCCTCATGTCATCTTTTATGCCTCAAAAACATTGGATGAAACTCAATCACACTACACTGTGACTGAAAAAGAACTTTTAGCTGTGGTTTTTGCCTTGGATAAATTCTGGCCCTATCTCTTAGGTGCCAAAATCATCATCTTCACGGACCACTCAGTATTAAAGTTCTTACTTAAGAAAAGTGATTCCAAACCAAGGCTAATAAGATGGATTTTAATGCTCCAAGAGTTTTACCTTGTGATAAAAGATAAACTTGGAAAAGAAAACCCTGTGGCTAACCACCTGAGTAGAATTTCTAATTCTTCTCATTCTGAAATAATTGATCCTGAATTTCCAACTGAACACCTCTCCTCTCTCACTCCAAAGTTACCATGGTATGCCCCAATTGTCAATTACTTGGTTTCCGGTGTTTTCCCTGAATATTTTTCAAAAGAACAAAAAGAAAAGATGAAAAGTGATTCAAAGCATTATTTTTGGGAAGATAATAAACTTTGGAAAACCGGGGCTGACATGGTAATTAGGATATGTGTTGATGAAACTGAACAATCCTCCATCTTGGAATTCTGCCACTCAATGCCTGGAGGTGGCCACTTTGGACCACAAAGGACTTCTCGAAAGGTCCTAGATTCTGGATTCTTTTGGCCTTCACTCTTCAAGGACTCACACAAGTTCTGTCAATCATGTCCCACTTGCCAAACGTTTGGCACAATTTCCAAAAGAAACGAAATGCCTCAAAATCCATTAATCTTCTGTGAGCTTTTCGATGTTTGGGGCATCGATTTCATGAGACCATTTCCCCCTTCCAATGGATTCTCATACATTCTTCTTGCGGTCGATTATGTTTCTAGGTGGGTCGAGGCCAAACCCACTAGGAAAGATGATGCTCAAACTGTGAGTGAGTTCCTCAAAACCCATATCTTCCATCGATTCGAAACACCACGTGCTTTGATAAGTGACTTAGGAACTCATTTCTGTAATAGAACCATGGAGTCACTTTTGAAAAAGAATGGGGTTGTACATAAAACATCCACTGCATATCACCCTCAAACAAATGGAATGGCTGAACTTTCTAACAGATAAGTGAAAAGAGTGCTTGAAAGAATTGTTTAGCCCACAAGAAAAGACTGGCCCGATAGACTTGGTGAAGCACTTTGGGCCTATCGAACAGCCTATAAGACACCCATTGGGATGTCTCCATTTAGGCTAGTCTTTGGTAAAGCCTGTCATTTACCAGTTGAAATCCAACATAAGTCATTTTGGGCTATCAAAACTTGTAATTTTGATTGTGAAAAATCTGGTGAAGAAAGATTGTTGCAGTTGACTGAATTGGAGGAGCTTCAACTCGATTCGTATGAGAACTCCATTCTCTACAAAGAAAAGGCAAAGTCACTCCATGACAAGAACATTCTTCGAAAGGTATTTCATGAAGGTGAAAAGGTAATGCTCTTCAATTCTCGATTTCGACTTCACCCAGGTAAGCTGAATTCTCGTTGGGATGGACCTTTTATTATTACTAATGTTTACCCATTTGGTGCAGTGCAAGTCGAAGACCCTTCTTCAAAAAGAACATTCACAGTTAACGGACATCGGTTAAAGCATCACCATGAGAGGTCTCATAATCCAGGAACCACGTCGACTTCCATCGAAACCCCATCCACTTCAATAGAACCACCACTGGATGGAGACCCGCCAAATCCAAACTAGGGGGAACCTCTTTCCCTCTAACTCTCTCTCTCCTCAATCTCTCTTCCCTCTCTTCTTCTCTCTATTTATTCTTCTTCCTCTCTCCCTCTCATTTTTTTTACAACATTCTTCCACAACCTTTTTTCTATTTTCTCTTTTGTGTGGATGTGTCATTAAAAATAAAAATAAAAATTTAAAAAAAATTAATTAAAAAAATGAAAATTAAAAAAAGGGGTGTCATAATTACTCATCATCCAATATTGAAATTTTGTCCAACCATTTTTGGGGAGTCAAAAGGCTTGTTTTAAACTCAAATATATTGAATTTTTATCTCAAACTTGGGTAAACAATTTTGTGTCAATAATAAACATTTTGAATGAACAATTTTTGGTGGAAAAAGATTCTCCCATACCGTGAGGAATAACATTAGCCTTCATGCCAAGGTCATCTATGGCCATCTTTTTCATTGTGTGTCTTCACCACTGATTGTGAGTCTTGAGTTTGTGGACCTTCGAGCTGAATTTCCATCTTTTGAGTGCATTAATATGATAGAGGCATTTTCTAAGCCACATGAGAATCAGAATAGCCAAATAGCCTCCCGTTACCCTTACATTGATCCTACTTTTGAAAGCCCCTTTGAGCCTATTAAAACCTTTCTTTTGATAGCCACATTACAAGCCTAATACCTTGTCCCACCCAACATCTTCATGGATTTTCATTGTACAATTTATTGAAATTTAAGTGTGGGGGGAATGGACTTCATTTTTGGGCGTACTTTCATTGATTTCCAATGTGTCATCATATGATTGAGGGCAAGCATCCATTCAAGTGTGGGGGAGAGGTTGTAATTCTGTGAGCTTTGGGGTGTATATGTGTAATTGTCATTTGTACAAAAGTCATTGAAAAGTGTTCAAAAAAAATGAAAAAAAATTATATTAAAAAAAAATGAAAAAAAAGGAATGGGTTGTGTCTTGGGTGGGTCAAAAATCATTCATCATCAACCTTTGATCGTGTTATAACTACTAAAATTAGTTCCATGAGAAGATCAAACATGGGTTGGGAGATGACTGTGAGACTTGTTTCAAGCACAACTTTCGAAAAAAAAGAGAAAAAAAAAAGAAAAAAAAAGAACACTTGAATCATATTGTATTGTGTCATTATTGGAAGTCTTCCATGTTGTACATATTCCATCATCTCACCCTATTCCATTTTCTATCTCCCTCACTTTTCATTCATCACACATTCATGCCCTTGTAAATATGTGTTTTTATTTCCTTTCAAATCAAATTTCAAAAAAAATGTGCATTGATTTTTCCATGTTGGTGTTTTTAACCCCTCTTTTCCTTTAGACATTATATACCTACCGTCCCATAGCCACTGAAAAACCCCTTAAAAGACCTCTTGATTCTTGTAAACATTAGATTTGGGAATGGAAGCTGAGAGCTCTTACAAACTCTTGATTTTCACTTTTTGTTGGTGAATGAGTGAACCTCCTAAAATACATTTTTATCATCTTGAGAGGAGTAAGTTTTGAGTGCCTACATTTTCTAATTCAAACCTTGAACATGAAAAAATGAATTGTTTCTGATGCATTATTGTGAACCAAATTTGTGATGGAATTCAATATGGATGAGTGAAATAGTCTAAACCTCCCCTGATTGGAGAAAACAAAATTTTAATATTTGTTGGTGAGTGAAAATGATTTTGTCATGTTTTTATATTTGTTGCACATGAGGACACACGCAAATCTAAGTGTGGGGGAGTTGATGTTATTAATATTTTCATGACTTATTATATTCCACATTTACTTATTTTATATGAAATGTGCATAATTTGTGTGAAATATTAATGTTTTAATATTAAGTATAATATTTGAGCATTTTTAGAAGTAGTCAAATTGAGTCAGTTTAATGTTTTAATTATAACTATCACTATACTGATCCAAATTGTGTGGTTCTTGTTTTGTAGGATTCTACTTTAAATATACAACATTTAATTAGAAGGAACCATGATCCAATTCTGCTATTTGAAGGGTCATATGGTCCTCACAAACAAAACCAAAGAATCTGTGAACAAACTGGACCAGCCTTGAAGATTGATTTACTGGGCTCAATCCAGAAGTCCAAAAACATTAACTATCCACCATAATTCGTGGGACACTACATTTCATCTTGGATAAAAATTTCAAGGCCCAAATACAAGTACAATGGGCCCAAATAAATCTTTTAAGTCCAGCCCACCATTCTGGCCGAGAATTAAAATCAGTATAGTATGCATGACATATCTCCTGATGTAAGCATCCAAGCGAGCTGATATTTTTCAGTGTGAAATAGGAGATATAGGCGGCCGACTTTGTTGAAGAAGTCATTCGGATTTGAAGGCATCTTCCTGTTCAAAAATCCATTCACATTTTGGACATTGAAAAAGCATGGATAGAAATGGACAGTTTACCTTTGTTTAATAAAACCGCCATAACTTTGGATCCACTTGTCCAAATGCCTCCATATTTTGACAGTAGTCGGAAAACTTTATTATCTACAACTTTGAATAAGGAGATATTTGGAGATTCGGTAAGCGTTCGTATGAGGTGACATGTCGTTATGGAATCAACTTCTTTCTCTTGGGTGCTTTGACTCGTAGCTAGACATTAATACTAGAATTTAGGTTAGTCTGCCTAATGCCAATGAGAAAAAGGCCTAGAAGGTCACACACTAAGTTAAACACATGTCATGGAAATAATATCATTGTTATTATTATTTTACATGAGGTTTCACATGGAATAATAAATTAAGTAACGACACCTATTCTAATTATTTATTATTACTTGGTGAATTAAATTCCTCATTATGTTATTATTCTCTATATTAACCAAGGGGTCATTCAACTGGATAACCAATCATTGTGTGCACAAAATACTTGGAGAAAAGCTCTCAAACCTAGAAAAAATTTTCCTCTCCAAGAATGCTCTCAAGAACGAGAGATATCTTCTTCCGCCGGATCAAGGAGAACGCTTTGGAAGTGATTCTCAAGGCAATCAAAGGCAGACAATGCAAGCACAAGGATCTTCCACACTATTACCTAGAGACTCCTTCGACGACTTCCATATATACATGGAGAATGTTTGGATCACTGCTAGAGTGTTTGGATCAAATTGGATGGAGAAGGAAGTTTGAGGAGTTTTCTTTTGCAGAGTGTTGTCTTTTGTTGTCAAAGAGGATAAAATCAATTCACTTTGTAAAAGCCTTAGTAAACTATGAAGATTCTTTTATGATTTGTATTTCACAAATATCATAAGTTTGAAGAACTTTTGATGAAATCCTTATGAAGGATATGGGGAGTAAAGAAGTGTTTTTTACAAAGGAAAGAAAGTGGCGCACAATTATAAGTGGCGCACAAGTATAAGTGGAACACAAGTGTATGCTTCTCTCAAGCCATATTTCAAGATCATCACATCAAAATATGACAAAGGAAATAAAGTAGCGCACAAGTTGAAGATGTACATGCAAGTAAGAATTTCCTCACAAGTATAAGTGGCACACAAGTAGGAATGGTGTGCAAGTGTATGTGGCGCGCAAGTCATGAGGTGGCGTGCAAGGTGAGTTGCATGCATCACACGCAGGGTCACCAAAATTCCTATAAATAGACGACTACCCTCCTCATTTTGTTTGTGATCAACACTTAAGAGAAAATTTGAGCTCTGATCACACAAGGAGTATAAAGTGGCATGCAAGATGAAGTGTCGTGCAAGTTGTGTGTTATGCACAAAAGTGGTGCGCAAGTAGAAGTGGTGCGCAAGTTGTAAGTTACACACAAGTAGGAAGTTGGGTGCTAGAAGTGTGTTGTTTATTGTAAGAACCCATACCTTCTTTTCATGTATGTTTTCCTTTTCTAGTCGTTTCTGAGAAAAATAGGAAATTCTAGAGGTCGTACAGGGGCGCACAATTGACACACAGTTGGCGCACGGTCTGAACAAACCATTCGGCCAGCCCAAGAAATCGTGCAACCCTTGACAGTGGGCTCCGCACGGGCAATGCACGGTCTGTCAAACTGTGTGGGAAAGTCGTGCAAAATCCCTGGGTGAGATAGTTTCAACCACACGGTTGGTGCACGGTTTGAAAAACCGTGTGGGGGTAACCGTGCGGTCACTTAAAGTTTGGGTTTTTTTAGTTTCGGGCCACTCGGGATTTCTCATTTCTTCTCCAAACTCTCTCCCACTAGAGCCTCACTCAGGATTTTGGGTTCTCAAAGGTTGAATGTGCTCCCCCACTCATTTTGGAGGAAAATTGAAGGGGTTTCTTGGTGGATCGAAGGCGGTTCTTCTCGAGTAAGTCCCTCCTCTTGGTTTCTCCTTGGTTTTCCCTAGATCTTCTATTCCCTCTCTCTAGGTTTTCTAGATCTACATATGTTTCATGTAAATCTAGTGTTGGGTTTACCTTGGGTGTTGATTTTATGTCTTATGGATGATAGGTAAGGAGATTTAGAGTGGTCTTTCGTGAAGCGGTTACCCGGATTTGTGGGTGTGGTTGATTGTGGATCGTTTTCACCGGAGCCCTAAAGGTAGGTGGTTTGTGCCTTTCCGTTGAAGTCTTTGAGTATTATGTGAAATTGTACATTACCCTTGAACGGGGTATTGCGTGTTTACCGTTTTAGCCCTATTGTTTTCCTGGCTTGCTTGTATGCTTGAGTAGAGGTCAATTGTTGTGAATATGGTGAATTACTACGATTTGGACGTGTTGCCCATGCATTGTTCTGTTTATGACAGTTTGGTCCTATTTAGCCTTTTTGGCCATTTTTCCTTTTTCCCATGCCTAAAGATTGTAGGATGGAGTGTTGAATTATGAAATTCTTGAGATGTTGTGGAATGTTTAGACATGTATCTCTGAGGTTTACTTTGGCCATATTGCATTGCTATGCGTTGACCAACCCAGGGCCGTGAGAACCTGGAGTAGTAGACTATAAGGGGATAGACTGAGTGAGCTTCCTCAGAGAGTCTTTGAGAATTATATACTATAAGGGTATAGACCGAGTGAGCTTCCTCATAGAGTCTTTGAACATCATAGACTATATGGGGATAGACCTAGTGAACTTCCTTAGAGATTCTTTGAGTATTATAGACTATGAGGGGATTGACCGAGTGAGCTTCCTCAGAGTCTTTGAATGACTTGGGCTATAAGGGGAATTGATTGGGTGAGTTTCCTCAGAGAGTCCTTGAACTTGGGGCTATAAGGGGAATTTACCTTGTGTGCTTCCTCAGAGAGTCCTTGACTACCCTAGACTATAAGGGGAATTGACTATGAGTGCTTCCTCATAGAGTCTTTATGAATTTTTATGACTGAACTAGAGGGGCTAGGCTGAGTGCACTGCCCAGAGGGTTGCTTTTACTTGCTAGGTAGGACCATAGGGGATGGCTGTGAGTAGTTCCTAGAGGGTTACTTGTTTGTGCTTAGCTTCTCGTTAGTTGTTGCTTGATATTAGAACTTCGGATTGTTTACTGTTCAACATGTTCATGTTTACTACTTTTTGTACTTTTACCTGCCATATATTCACTAACTGTTAGGCACATATCTTCAGGTGGGTTTCTACTAGGATTTAGTCTCACACCCTGTTTGGGAAATGATTTTGGGCCCAAACAGATTATATTGTTGTAGGTATAGATAAGGGAAAGCGCTCTTCCACTTCAGGTACTTGACTTGCTATGGAGCTGGAGAGCATGAGACCAAGCCTAGGCTTGCGATGCTGAGGATATTTTATCCTTTTCTTTTGTACTTGGTTCAGTACTGTTTATATTCAAAATTGTGACTTGTTTGGATATTTTCCTAGACATATGTATCATGCATCATTTATTATGCATTGCTCCAGTTGTTTATTATCTCAGTCTTCCGCTATTTACTGTTGTTGGATATTTACTACTTCCGCTATTTCATTTTTGTTTACTTCCACTGTGTACTCTGCCAATTAGGGAATAGTTTCCCCACTATCACACTCATAGACCTTGCTTCTAGTCAGAAACCTCTGGCATTTGGGGGAATGCGCTTGAGGCCATGTGACCAACTGGGTACAGGGTGCCTCTAGGTGGCTTCCGAATCCGGGACGTTACAAAGTGGTATCAGAGGGTTATTTTCTCTTAACTTACTATTTGGATCCTATAGGAAGAGATAGTATGGAATAGGTAATTAGTAATAAGATGTGTCCGGGAGTAGCTAACCCGCGTATAGGGAAAAGCTAATTTACCTCGATTATTTCAAGTTTTATGGTTTTGGAATTTTACAGTTGATTCGATTTCACCATTGGGTGATTCACATGCCTTGTGTTGTTACTGTTGATATTATTGAGGTTCTATTTCTATTGAAACCCGATGAGATGAGGGTATGTCATCTCATGCATCATATAGGCACTTGCTAGAAATCACATGTCATGCATTTTTTCCATGCCAATTATGGTACATTAGCAATTGCATGTTGTTGTGATAAATGTTGTGTAGAATATGCATACTGTTGTGATAGATTCCTTGATAAAAATACCTTTTGTTTGATAGGGTATTTTTTGTGTGAGGTTTTGTTTGAATGAATGTCAAACTTTGGTTCTTGAGGTGTTATGGGCCCTCATGGACCAGAATTTGGTGGATCATTGACTCCTTCACTTTGTTATAACATGTATAAGATGCCAATATTTGATTCTCGGGGAGTATGGTCCCTCACGGATTGAAATTTGGCACTTAAATGTTCATTTTCAGTGTTTTATGTGTTATGGAGTAGTTTCTGAGGCTTACTGTCCAGAAAAACCCATACTACACGTCGTGTTACTGACTGTGTGGGTAGAGACACAGGGTTGTAAAAATCTTGGTAGAACACTCCATGTACCGGATGTGCACGCCGTGTGTAGGGACATTGTATCCGTCCATGTAACTAATAACACAGGCCGGTGAATCTTTTTGAAGTACACGCCGTGTCCACCTTGAACATGCCGTGTAGTTTTGTCTTAAGAGAGTTGTGTGGCTAGACCATGTAGAAGAACTCGGGCAGGGAAGAGGATTCAAGTACATGCCATGTGATTAGACAACACACCGTATATCTGGGGTGTTACACAACCAGTTTAGGTACGAGTACACACCCATGTGAATGACCTAAGGGAATACGCTGTGTAAGAAAAGTACACGCCATTTAGTCATGTTTTACAAAAGTTGAATGCTTCATTTCTTCTTTTCTCTTCTTGTCCTTCCAATTTCAGTTTTTGATAATCTTGAATCTTAGGTGTGCGTTTGACCTTTCAGATTCATGTCACTGAGATGTCCTCCGGTTGACCGCCAGTTGCAGGGCAGTGATCAGATGCCTGATATGGATGATTAGGGACTTCCTGTAGATCCTTCTGTTGTGCCAGCCTTGGCACCAGCGGTTATACCAGTTGCAGGCACCGATGTGTAGTTTAGGGAGGGTTTTCTAAGGATTATGTAGACCTTCCAGGGAGCGTATCCTCCTGCCCCGTCAATAGCTAATTTGACGTGGGTTTTCCAACAGTAGCATCCTCCCACCTTCTTAGGGTAAAGAGGACCTCAGGCTGCAGAGTCGTGGCTTGAAGCCACACTGATGATCTTCGAGCATCTAGAGGTACCACCATAGAGGAGGGTGAAGCTCGCAACCTACATGCTCCGAGACTCCACCAAGAGGTGGTGGGATGTCATCTCCCAGGTGGGACGCCACTAGAATATGGCTTGGGAGGAGTTTCAGTGTATTTTCAATGATTACTTCCACCTGGAGACCTTGAGGGTCGACCGATCCCAGGAATTCATGAGCATAGAGTAGGGTACTCTTTCTGTGATGGAGTATTCCTCTCGTTTCACGGAGCTGCAACATTTCATGCCTATCCCAGCAGGTGATGAGTTGTTCCTAGCTAGGAAGTTTGAGGACGGTCTCAGACAGTAGATCTGTTCCCAGGTGAACATCTTCAAGTTGACTTCGATATCCTCTATTATCAACTAGGCGCTGATCACATAGCACAATCTGAGGGATTCTGGAGCAGTGAGCCAGGGCGGTTTGACATCCAGAGTTAGTATTCCTCCTGCAGATATCAGGAAGTGTTGTAGGGAGCTTTCTCGAGGAGATCAGATTAGGCGGGATGCACCTTCTAGTATCCACGTGGTGTGCTACCAGTGCGGGAGGAGTGGGCATATGAGGCCACGTTTCCCAAGAGAACCGATGGAGTGCCGATCTTTCGGCAGGATGGGCCATCTCCAGCATTTCTGTAAGTTTTTCCCTCCAGCAGCTGGGGACAGGGGTTCTTCTGTGACTCCTCGTACAGGATTAGCCCCACCAGCTTCTCACCAGTCTGGAAACTAGAGTTCTTCCAGTCATTCAGGCTGAGGTGTAGGTCGTGGCCGTGGTGGCCATTCACCAGGCTATCATCGACAACAGGGCAGATCAGCTCAGAGCGGTCAGGTAGGGTCATAGGGCCGTGGAGCAGGCCAGACTTTTGCGATGGAGTAGACCCAACAGGAGTAGGATCCCAGAACTTCCACCATTTGAGGTACAATCTTAGTAGCCTCAATTTTATCTTCTGCTCTTTTCAACACAGGGGCTTACCATAGCTTTATCTCTGTTGCTATTGTGGAAAGACTTGGTCTCTGAATCTTCTCTTCTGTTGATATCTTGACACTAGACACGCCATTGGAGACTAGAGCAGTTAGTGTACGTCAGTGCAGAGAGTTCCCTCTTGAGGTTGTGGGGTGCCACTTCTTATGGGACCTCTATGTCCTGGAGATGACGAGCTATGATATCATTCTCGGAATGGACTGGTTAGTTCCCTTTCAGGCAGTCATTGATTGCTATCTCCACAGGGTGAGTTTCATATCACCAGAGGGTGGATCTTTTCTTCATCGGGGTGAGTGGGATGTCCATGCGAGTCGAGAAGGACCCGTGCATCATGGGCTAGGAGGATTTATATCCCATATTACCAATCTATATCTGGATGACTAGGGGACTTCAAAATTAGACTTTCCTCCAGTAGTAAATCATTTTAGGGACATCTTTCCAGAGAACTTTTTAGGTTTTACTTTAGATCATGGGGTAGAATTTATATTGAGCTCGTGCCAAGAGCATCATCGGTGTCCATTCCTCCTTATAGTATGGCTACACCTAAGTTGCAGGAGATTAAGAAGCAGTTGGAGGATTTTCAGGCCAAGGGTTTCATCCGACCCATTACTTCTCCTTGGGGTTCGCCTATCCTGTTTGTGAAGAAGGCAGACATCACTCTCAGGATTTGTGTGGATTATCGAAAGCTGAACCAGTTGACGGTCAAGAACCGATATCCCTTACCGAGGACTGATGGTCTCTTTGATTAGCTTCGAGGAGCCCGGGTGTTCTCGAAGATTGACTTGAGGTCCAGTTACCATTAGTTGCGCGTTAGACCATCTGATATACCTCTCACAACTTTTAGGAGCAGTTATGGTCTATACGAGTATACAGTTATGTTGTTAGGTCTCACGAATGCGCCTGCAGTTTTCATGGAACTGATGAAATGAGTGTTCCATCCATACTTGGATTCCTTCATGGTGGTTTTCATGGATGAAATCTTTATGTACTCTCACACTTGACACGAACATGCAACCCATCTTGAGATCATTCTGAGTACACTAAGATAGAATTGGTTATATGCTAAGATCTCGAAATGCCACTTTTGGATAGATCAGATTCACTTCTTGGGTCATGTTATCTCAGAGACAGGATTATCAATAGACCTAGAGAAAGTGAAGGCTGTAGTTTCCTAGGATCAGCCGAATAACGTCTTTGAGTTGCAGAGTTTTCTAGGGATGGATGGATACTAAAAACGCTTCATATATGACTTTTCACGCTTAGCAGCACTGTTGATAGGTATAACTAAGAAGGGTGCGAAGTACTTGTGGTCAGATTCTTATGAGTCAGCCTTTCAAGAGTTGAAGGGGAGGTTTACATCAGCATCGATACTAGTCTTGACAGAGCCAGGCAAGAGATATACTATTTACTGTGATGCTTCAGGTATCAGGCTGGGAGCTGTGCTGATGCAGGGAGATGGAATCATTACGTACGGGTCTCGGCAGTTGAGGCCACATGAGAGGAATTACCCGATGCACGATCTGGAGTTGGCAGCTGTTGTTCATACCTTATGCTGTTAAAGACATTATCTTCTGGGAGAGCATTTTTTTTTGTTTTCACTGACCACAAAAGTCTCAAGTACATCTTCACTCAACGTGATCTGAATCTGACATAGCGCATGTGGGTCGAGTATCTTCAGTCCTTTGACTTTGAGCTTGCCTATACACCTAGAAAAGGCAACACAGTGGCTGACGTGTTGAGCATGATAACTCAAATACATGCAGTTTAGGAGTCCAGTAGTGAGTGACAACTTATGGATCTGTTCTATGAGATGCATTTGGAGGTGCACGACTGACAGGGGCAGAATTTTCTATCTTCTGTAGCTATTACCTCTACTATTCTCGATTGGGTATGGATGAGGCAGCTATCAGACTCAGAAGGCCTAGTTTTGTGGGAGAGTGTGTCAGGAGAGGACCCTCTTCCTAGACGGACAGTAGGCGAGGATGATATCTTACGTTTCCAGGGACACGTATGGGTTCCAGTAGACATACGCAAGGAGCTGATGCGGTATTTTCATTCCTCAGTTTGGGAAGTTCATCTTGGCGTCACCAAGATGTATCTTGATCTACACTGCCAGTATTGGTGGCCAGGTATGAAGAGAGATGTTGCTGGTTTTGTCATGAGGTGTTCCACCTGTCAGCAGGTGAAAGCGGAGCTTCAGCGACCAGCATGTATTTTGCAGCAGTTACCCATTCTAGAATGAAAGTGGAACAATGTCGCGATGGACTTCGTGACCGGTTTTCTGAGGTCGCATCAAGGGAATGATGTTGTTTGGGTTGTCATCGACAGGCTTATGAAGGTTGCTCACTTCTTTCCGATCAAGGATAACTTCAGTTTTGATTATCTGGGATGGTTTTATATGCAAGATATTGTACGTCTACATGGAGTTCCACACTCCATTGTTTCAGACAGGGATGCACATTTTACTTCTCGGGTCTGGTAGGGGCTTCATAAGGCTTTGGATACACATGTACTTTTGAGTACAGCATACCATCCTCAGATAGATGGACAGTCCGAGCATACGATTCAGGTGATTTAGGATATGCTCTGAGATTGCATTCTAGATTTTAGAGGTTCTTGGGAGAGACATATACCTCTAGTGGAGTTTTCCTACAACAATAGTTTTCAAGAAACTATTCAGATGGCACCTTATGATGCTTTGTATGGTAGGCCATGCTGATCACCCTTGTGTTGGCTGGAGGCAGGAGAGGCAGCTATGTTGGGACCTCATCTTGTCCAGAAGACCACAGAACATATAGAGTTGATTCGGAAGAGGATGGCTACTGCATAGTCTCATTAGAAGTCTTATGCTGATCAGCGGAGACGACCTCTGGAGTTTGAGGTTGGAGATCAGGTTTTTCTACGTATCACACCGAGGTTGGGGCACAGAAGGATCATGAGACATGGTAAGCTTTTTCCGAGGTACATCAGGCCGTTTGAGGTGTTGGAGAGAGTTGGGCTTGTTGCCTATCGGTTGCAGTTACCTCAGAGGTACCAGGCTATGCACGACGTCTTCCACGTTTCACAGCTTTGACATTACTTTTCAGACCTGTCTCATGTCTTGCAACCCAAGGTGGTTGAGTTAGAGGTGGATTCCTCGTTCAAGGAGAATCCTATCCGGATTGTTGATGGCAGTACAGAAGTTCTCCGTGGCCGATCTGTTCCTCTGGTATGAGTGTTATGGCAGTATGGACAAGTACAAGACAAGACTTGGGATAGAGAGGCCGATGTACGAGCATAGTGGCCAGAATTGTTTGGGGTTTCTTGTTTTGCGTCACCTTGTTAGGAAAATTTGGAGACAAATTTCTTTATGGGGGGAAGTTTGTAAGAACCCATACCTTATTTCTAGGTATTTTTTCATTTTTTGGTCATTTTTGAGAAAGAGAGGAAATTCTGGAGGTCGTACAGGGGCGCATGGTTGGCACACGGTTGGCGCACAGTCTGAAGAAACCATGCGGCCAGCCCAGGAAACCGTGAAACCCTTGACAGTGGGCTTCGAACGGGCATCACATGGTCTGTCAAACCGTGCAGGAAGCCGTACGAAATCCCTGGGTGAGACAGTGGCAACCACACGGTTGGCGCACAATTTTCCAAACTGTGTGAGGTAACCATGCGACCACTTAAAGTTAGGGTTTTTAAGTCCTGGGCCACTCAGGATTTCTCATTTCTTCTCCAAACTCTCTCCCACTCAATCCTCACTCAGTATTTTGGGTTCTCAAAGGTTGAAGGTGCTCCCCCACTCATTTTGGAGGCAAATCGAAGGGGTTTCTTTGTGGATCGAAGGCGGTTCTTCTCGAGTAAGTCCCTCCTGTTGGTTTCTTCTTGGTTTCCCTAGATCTTCTCTTCCCTCTCTCTAGGTTTTCTAGATCTACATCCATTGCATGTAGATCTAGTGTTGGGTTTACCTTGGGTGATGATTTTACGGCTTGTGGATGATAGGGAAGGAGATTTAGAGCTTTCTTTTGTAAAGCGATTACCCAGATTTGTGGGTGCGGTTGATTATGGATCATTTTTTCCAAAACCCTAAAGGTAGGTGGTTTGTGCCTTTTCGTTGAAGTATTTGAGTATTATGTGAAATTGTGCCAATACCCTTGAATGGGGTATTGCACGTTTACCATTTTAGCCCTATTGTTTTCCTGTCTTGCTTGTATTCTTGAGTAGAGGTCAGTTGTTGTGAATAGAGTGAATTACTACGCTTTGGATGTGTTGCCCATGCATTGTTCTATTTAAACCATTTGGTCATGTTTAGCCTTTTTGGACGTTTTTCCTGTTTTCCCATGCCTAGAGATTGTAGGATGGAGTGTTGAATTCTAACATGCTTGAGATGTTGTGGACTGTTTATCCAAGTAGCTCTGAAGTTTACTTTAGCCATGTTGCATTGCTATGCGTTGACTTACCCAGGGCCGTGAGAACCTAGAGTAGTAGAATATAAGGGAATAGACCGGGTGAGCTTCCTCAGAGAGTCTTTGAGAATTATAAACTATAAGGGGATAGATCGAGTGATATTCCTTAGAGAGTCTTTGAACATCATAGACTATATGGGGGTAGACTGAGTGAGCTTCCTCAGAGAGTCTTTGAGCATTATAGACTATGAGGGGATTGACCGAGTGAGCTTCCTCAGAGAGTCTTTTTTTACTTTGAATTACCTTGAACCATCCTAGACTATAGGAAGAATTGATCGAGTGAGCTTCCTCATATAGTCTTTGAACGACTTGGGATATTAGGGGAATTGACTGGGTGAGCTTCCTCAGAGATTCCTTGACCTTGGGGCTATAAGGGGAATTGACCTTGTGTGATTCCTCAGAGAGTCCTTGACTACCCTAGACTATAAGGGGAATTGACTGTGAGTGATTCCCCAAAGAGTCTTTATGAATTCGTATGACTGAACCAAAGGGGCTAGGCTGAGTGTACTGTCTAGAGGGTTGCTTGTACTTGTTAGGTAGGACCAGAGGGGATGGATGTGAGTACTTCCCAGAGGGTTACCTTTTTGTGCTTAGCAGCTCATTAGCTATTGCTTGATATTAGAACTGTGGATTATTTATTGTTCAGCATGTTCCACTTTACTACTTTCTATTCTTTTACCTACCATATATTCACTGACTGTTAGGCACATACCTTCGGGTGGTTTCCTACTGGGATTTAGTCTCAAACCCTGTTTGGGCCATGCTTTTGGGCCCAAACAGATTATATTGTTTCAGATATAGATAAGGGCAAGAGCCCTTCCACTTCAGGTACTTGACTTTCTATGGAGCTGGAGAGCATGAGACCAAGCCTAGGCTTGTGATGCTGAGGAGCAGTTATCTTTTTCTTTTATACTTGGTTCAGTACTGTTTGTATTCAGCATTGTGACTTGTTTGACTGTTTTCCTAGACATATGTATCATGCATCATTTATTATGCATTGCTCCAATTGTTTATTATCTTAGTCTTCCACTGTTTACTGTTGTTGGATATTTACTGCTTCCTCTATTGCATGTTTGTTTACTTCCACTATATACTCTGCCAATGAGGGAATAGTTTCTCCACAATCACACTCATGGCCCTCACTACTAGTCGGCAGCCTCTAGCGTTTGGGGAAATGTGCTTGAGGCCATGTGACCAACCGGGTACGGGGCACCTCTGGGTGGGTTTTGGATCCAGAACATTACATTTATAAACCCAAAGTGGCATGCAAATTGTGAGTTGTGCACAATTGTAGCACGTAAGTAGTTAGTGGCGCACAAGCAGAGAGGCGCGCAAGCAGAGTGGCGCACAAGGAGGGAGGCACGCAAGTAGGGAGGCACACAAGCAGGGAGGCGCACAAGCAGGGAGGCCCCACTACCACAAAACAGAGCAAGGGAAGCGCTGCCTTTTATCAGCGCTAAGCAGAAAGCACTGATAAAGGGGCGGGCCTTTATCAGCGCTAGCTAAAAGCACTGATAAATGTTCCCTTTATCAGCACTAAAACAAACACTGATAAAGGCTACATTTATCAGCACTATTATCAGTGTTGATAAAAGTTTTTATTATTAATTTATATAAAATTATTATATTTATATTCAAAAATAATGTTTATTTGTATACATTAAATAAAAAACAAATTTTTATAATTAATATATATTTTTTAATAATTCAAATATATATATATATATAATGTTTTAATTGAAAAAATTATTTCTAAGATTATAATTAAATAAATATAGATATAATTAAATAATTATAAGATTATAATAAATTACATTAAATAATAAATACATTTATTAGATTTATTATATTTATTAGAGATTTATTAGATTTGTTGGATAAATTCATTGTATTTATTATATTTTTTTATTTAATATATTTAATATATTTATTTTATTTATAAATATATAATACCTTTTAATATATATATTTATAATTAAAATTCTTGAATATACATGTGTTTTCCAATGAATTTGTTTAACGAATATATTGATCATGCATATATGTTATGTATCAAATGCATGAATTCATTTATACATTACATCTCGCTATCCATTGATGTGGTATATTAATTAATTCATAATGTTACCCATATGAACTATATATATTCCAAAAAATGTACTTATAAAATTACATTAAATATATTTAAATAATAAATATATTTTATTATATTTTTAATGATATATATAAATAATTTTCAAATACATTTGTAATTATAATTTTATTAATATATATATATTAACAATTATATACCAATATTTATAAATATATACTATTTATAGTTATAATTTTTTAATAAATAAATATATATTTATCCTATATATCATTTTAAATAAATATATAATAATATAAATAAATTATTAAAATTATGCCTCTGTTGGCGCTTTTTTAGCGCTGATAAAGGCCTAAATTTATCATCGCTAAAAAAGCACTGATAAAATAAGTCTTTATCAGTGATATAATTTTTGTGCTGATAAATAGGTATTTTATCAGCGCATTTTTAGCATTGATAAAGTCCTATCTTTATCAGCATTAATAAAGTGCTGATAAAATAGGTATTTATCAGTGTTATAATTTTAGTGCGGATAAATAGATATTTTATCAGTGCTTTTTTAGCGCTGATAAAGGTATGTTTTATCAGTGTTTTTTACTTTAGCACTGATAAAACATACCTTTATTAGTGCTTTTAACTAGCGCTGATAAAGTTTCTAGCGGTTTTTATAAAAGAACCCTACCAGGCTCCTCCTCTCTCACACCCGTTCAAGCTTTCACATAATCTGTACCCTGGGCCATCAACCCCTCCTCCACTGCGACCCCTCCTCCTCCTCCTCCTCCTCCTATGTCGCTGCTACCTTCTCCTCCTTCTTTTCCATGACCCTCCTCTTCCTCCTCCGTCACCGCTACCTTCTCCTCCTCCGTCGCCGCGACCCTTCTCCTCCTCCTTCTCTGCCACCACTGCCTCCTCCTCTTCCTCCTCCGGCCAGTGGCCACCGACTCATCTTCCTCCACTGCTGCATCCTCCTCCTCCTCTGCCTCCTTATCCTCCTCTTCATTGCACGGTCTCTGTTGTCCACGTGACCTTCTTCGACATGCCCTTCTCATCCGACGACCATACCGACAGCCTCCTCTATAGCGCACAAATTCCCCCGGTGAGTCTCTTATGTAATAAATTTTTACTCTTATGCATTATAAAGGTAGTTGGTGTGAAATTATAGTCTTTGGGTCACTTTGAAAGCACTTGATACTATTGCGCATCTGTTTTTTATGAAATCTGGATGCCTTTTGGAATCCCAGAGGTTGTTTTTGTTTGGTGATGATTAGATTCTGAGAGGATATTTTGAGATGGAGATAGATGACATGGTCTAGGAAGAATTTTATTAGTTGCATGATGGTTCTTAGGTGATAGAATAATGGCTAGTTTATTTGGATTAGTGTTTGGCTATGGAATGACATCAGGGGTCATATTAGACCATGATATATTAAGATGAGCATGATATTCCTCTGACGAGCAAGGAATCATGCTCTAGTATTGAATGGAATATTGGTGGTGGAAGTTGAGAATTATTTAGTTTGGTTATCTGGGGTTTTAATTATAAAATTACATAAGATATTTGGTTTAGACTGTGATGTGTATTCGTGGTAGGTTTTTGGATTCCTTCAGAGTTAGTAATTTATATTATAATGCGATATAACATGTCAGTGGTTTCCAACCCTTTTGAGGTAGCTCAGGTGGAGGATGTTTTACTTATGCTATCATGTGATGTTATATGTAATGATTTGACACTTGCATTTATTATTTAATATTGTTTTTTATAGGAAGTTTTTAGAGCTATTTAAGGCTTTACAAGGAAAATATTTGTGTTTAGGCTGTACTTGGATGGTGGAGGTGTATCTATGGAGTTTAGAAATTTGGGAATGAAGGAGAAGACCGAAATTGTACTATAATTCTTAGGTGTGGTTGGGTAAGTTTCATTGTAAGTAGAGCTAGGTGTTTCATTAAAAATTTTAAAATGTATTTTGGTAAGAAATTTTGTAGGTGGGAGGCACCATGGATCGAAATTGGCTTTCATGAGTTAAGTGTTATGGTGGGGAGTATCTTAGACTGAGTGATTGACTAAACATTGACATGATCTTTTCTCAAGATGGTAAAGCTTAAGTAAGTACCATATCATCATCTTAGTGATGGTTATGAGATTTGGCTCAAGATCAGGTGGCATTGTGTCTTTTTTTGGGTGGTACGATTTGAAATACTGTTGGGAGTTTAGGAATAGAATGCATTTTTTGACTCCAAATAGATAACCGATAGTGGTGATTCAATATTATTACCACTAGGACATATCAAGTATGATAAACATAATGGTGGAGAGTTTGTAATTCCTCATCAATATTGGCATTTGAATTTTCAGGAGGAGATGGAATTTTTTTCAATTAGTGGACAAATCATTTTTAAAAATGAGGGTTGGGTATATAACTTGGAAGTTGGGAACATCTTAAAAGAGTTTTTTATATATTTTGAGGCTTGAGATGTGTCTTAGGTTCTTAAACAAGTCATGAAATATTTAGGAGCTGAAATTCTAGTTTTGGGGTAGCATCCTAGGGAGCATGGTTTGGACATGATTAGTGATAACCATGCACCACAATAGGGAATATTGGTTTGCATAGGCACATAGTTTGTTTAAATCATGTGAGGAGACTTATAAAACCATAAAAAATTAATTAATAAATTTTAAAGGAATTTCTCATGGTTTTCAAACTATTTGTTAAACCATGCACATTAACCATGTGAAATGGTGTGTCCTGGATAGTGAATACTGAATAGTTTGCACATGGTTTTGAAAACCATATGGAAAAACCTTGAACCCCTTTTAAAAGTGAAGTTTTACAAAAAATTCCCCTCTGAAACTTTTATGTTTTACTGGATTTTCCCCTTTTCTCATCTAGAACCCCTCCATGCTACGCCACCCTCTCGCTCTTCTCCTCTTGGGTGGTTCTCCCTCACCCGGTGTATGTTTCATCTTTCATCACTTTTATTGGAGAGCCTAGGATAATTTTACATATTTTATTCCTTCTATTTTAGTTTTATTTCGTTGTCATACATTTTTCCACTTGGTTAAGCTAATATGCTCTATTTTTTTACATTTTTATAGTTTCTCATTTTCACCCATTTTATACTGAATCAGAGGATGATATTTGGTGAGTGAGGGCTTAGAGGTTATGGTGTAGTGATGAAAAATGCATCATAGTCCCTTTCCCCAAGATTATATGATCTCATTATTGACCGTGCATGTGGATTCTAGGTGTGTTTTTACCAAGTACCATTGTGGTGTGGCCATCTCCTTTGTGTTGTAGTTCTTTCTCATTTGGGACCCATTGTGGCATGGCCCTATGTGTTGTGTTGTGATGCATGTTTTCCCAGATTTCCTATGTGTTTTTTTGTGATTCATGTCTTGTTCTCCCTTATATTTATGTCCTTTCTGATTAAGTCCATCAACATATCTACATCATTCAGCCCCCCAAGATTATCATTTATACATTCTACATCACTTGTAACTACATGATGAATGAAACCAAACCTATTAAGATTCAATGAGGATTGTAAATATTTCCTATATATTTGTCCATAGGTTATGAATTCATCACATAAGTTTTAATTTCTTATTAGTTTTTTATGTCTACTTCACACACTAGGTTCAACAAACATTACTACCATACAAATGAGGAAATCCTTAGTAGTGACTACTATAATGTCCAATCTATAAAAGATTTATTAGATATGATACTATCAGGACCCAACCCCATAGGAACTCTAGTGGATTTGAGAATATATTGTTGTCTGACCCCCCCCCCCCCCCAATCCTATATTTAATTGGACATGGGTCAGTTACAATTGGAAATGTAATGATACGGACCAAGCTGGTATCATAACCAACAACTGACCTGACTTTCCACTAACCTAAGAGGCGTTCATGATCCCTACGAGATAACAAAAATCCCCTAAAAAAATACAATTAATGTGGAATATTTTACCCCTAAATTAGAGTAAATTTAAATGATATTTCTCCTGAAAACTAATCATTTCCCATTCATAAGTTGAACATCTAGGAAAATAGTAGATACGAAAAAAATAAACAAACAGGAAGCAGATATCATAGATGGAAAATAAAATCCCACTATTGACCAATAAATATTTTTAAACAGACATGTCCCATTCCTAAATCTCATTGGACCTATTTTGGATAGGTATAACATATGAGTTCTCATTTTATGTTTTCTTTTCAGTTGGAAATCTCCTCTGCTTCACGCCTCTCCTCTTCCGCGAACACACCTCTACCACACACTAAATGACACCTTCGTGGTGAGTTTTCTCCTCTTACTCATTGGTTTCCTCTTGTTCACATGTTATTACTATTTGATAATAAAGGTTATGTTGTGAAATATATGGGCTAAATTCCTCACTGAAAATTGTGGATGTTGGTGGTTCTTATTTTCTCACTAAATGAATTACATGTTGGTTGGTTCCTGTTGAACATTTGAATATAAAAATTGGTAATTTACATATACTTGGATAATGAATGAATTCCCAAGGATGATAAAACTTCTATGATAACCCCTGAATTAACAAATAAAATTGAATAAGGGATGCTTTGTAAAATCTGAAATTGTGTTTTTTTGGTTTGTATGATGTTGCGATTGTGAGCACGATTTTGTGTTTGTATGGTGTTGTGGTTGTTGGAATGATTGGTATGACAATTTTTTTCCATGTTGTAGTTCCTCCACCATTGAATATCAATCCAAACCTTACCCATTTCAATGGCACCACCACTTTTTTACTAGTTTAATTCCACTAAATCTTAGAAAACCACTTCACTAGAGGAATCTATGAGACACTTTATGGACACACTAGTCAAATAACCATAAAACAACATGTAATGAATCCTTCCACCTACAAGAAATATATTAAAAATTATAACATATATTAGTTTAATACCATAGTTCTTGACTTGAGACATTATGTTTCTAGAGAAACACTAAAAAACTGGTTTAGAATAATACATATAGATCACATGTGGGATACTAAAACATGCTAGTGCAAGGGCTTCTCATAGATAGTTCCATTGATCATGTGGTTGGGAAGATGGGTGTGATCTACTTTGATCCTTATTAATGCATGGAGATGTGACGATATTGTTTACCATAGCTAGTTCCATTGATTATAGTTGGATGATGACCTTAGTTGAGTATCTTCTGTGCAATTATTTTGTTAAATATTAATATTACTGAATCAAATAGGATGAATATGAACAAAGAATGGATGAATGCCAATCATTTGAAAAAAGAGTATGAAGATGGCGTGAAAGAGTTTATCAACTTTGCAAAAGATCATGCATATAAACCTTCTTAAATCCTTTGTCCATGTTTATGCTGTTGTTATTCAAGAAAAAATAGTCCAGAGGAGTTGGAAGAACACTTGATCTGTCACGAAATAGATCAAAGTTATACATGTTGGAATAAACACCGAGAAAAAATGAATGTAGGTAGTGGTTGGGATAACACTGTGTTTTATGGATTATATGATATGATTACAAGCATGAATAATGAAGATGATAGTATGAAGGATGTGATTATATATGTAAATGATGATGTAGATCGTATTGAGGAAATGACAAGGACAATTGAAGATTAACTTAGTGATTGCCCAAAATTGTTTGAGAAGTTAAAGAGTTGTGCAAAGACACCATTGTATGCTGGTTGCACTAAATATACAACATTGTTAGCTATACTAAAGCTATATAATTTGAAAGAAGGAAATAGGTGGAGTGATGCCAGTTTTATGAAACTACTTTCACTCCTGAATGACATGCTCTCAGAAGATAATGAGCTCCCTGAGCTGAACATACAACGCCAAATGAATGCTATGCTCGATGGGTATGATCTATAAAAGAATACACACCTGCCCAAATGGTTTTATACTGTTTCTCAAGGACCAAAAATCCCTTAAACAATATAACATCCCGTCTTTTTATAACATAACTTTCATTTCATTACACGGAACTGAGGATCGTTAAGGTTTAGTGTCTTGGAAACAAGGAACATAATACATGAAAAAAACATAAAACATTATTCTTAAACACTTGAAAGGCTTCTCCTTAAGTTAATCCTAGGTTCATTACTGCATCTCATAACCTGGGGACATACATCAAAAGAAAGGGTGAGCAGAAGGCCCAGTAAGGGAAACAAGAGAAACATTTTACATGTGAACTTGAGATACTTCAATAAGGACATGAAAAGAACTTTAAGGCATGAGAAAGAAATCATGAGATACATCATAATAAAAATAACATTTTACATAACTTGAAGATGTGGCTGCAACATTTAATATTGACAATCATTTCGTTTCACCAAGGTCCATCCCCAAGGTGTCGTTAAAAATTACCAAGGCTATTCACCAAGGCGTCGTTAAAATGGTCATCTCTAGAGATTAAGTCTTTACCCAATGCATTGGAGCGCTATTAGGGCGCACCCTTAAATTTGCCTTTATTATCATGTGAGACACATATATCATCATCAATCATTTAATAAACAACCCATATATCATAAAAGAAATGGGTTTCATTTCATAATCATAACGTTTTAAAAACTTCTTTAAAGACATTATCTTTATGTCACTTTAAACCCACGGAAAGGGAAAGCGGGTCTCATGTATGTAAATCCCAGAATTTAAAATAGAACATTTTGATATATATGTGAATACCATTTTAGAAATAAGAGATTTTAGTATTCAATTTATAATATAAAATAATTTTGAGAAAAGAGAGAGGCACTTTGAGACGAAAATTCTGCAGCATAACGGCTATGTTTCGGGGTTTTAGAAAACATTGAAAAGAGAGGGGACATGGGTCAAACAATCATAATTGACCCATAAAACAGTAGAGGGACAGAATAAGAAGGATATATGGACATGGTGATGAAATTTCAAGGACATACCATTTGAAATGAAAAACATGGAAGGAAGACAAAAATTAGATTTCTCTTATGAAAATTCGGCAGCCTAACGGCGTCACTTAAACTTCAACAAAAATGAATTGAAAAGATAAAATAGGGTCTCTCATCATATGATCATAAGAGATCAGTATGATAGATATAGATATCATACCCCAACATAATAAAAAGGAACTTGAAAGATTTGACATGAAAATTGAACTTGAAAAATGAGAAGGGTGAAAGAATCACTTAAAAATTCGGCAGCCTAACGGCGTCACTTAAACTTTCATAAAACGAAATGATGAGAGTAAGAGGGGATCTATCATCATATAAACATGAAAATGGCGGTAAGAGGAATATAAAATAACATCCTCTCACATAATAACATGGAGCATAAAAGGAATGACATAAAAGAGATTACATGAAAAGAAAGAGAGAGGTCGGATCCATTACCTTAAAACGTGACTCTTGAAACTCAAAGTTTTGGACCTTGAGGGCTTGGGGGCACCTTGGGAGGACTCCTTGGGAGGTAAGGAGACCATAAATTCGTTGATAATGGTTTTTGAGTCGAAAGGATGAGAGGAGGTCTTGGTATTTATAGGGAAAGTGAGGGGACAAGGCATTAATGGCCAAGGGACACCTCACAAGTGCTTTTCTCAAACCCATGTGCTCTCCCATGATATTTTCCATAAAGTTAGGCCAAATGGGGCCCCCAAAACAATAATTCATTACCCTTGGCCGGTCAACCCTTAAAAAAACTCATGAAATCATCATGACATAGTTATGATGTCCTTAAACATACTGAAACCCTAAAACTGCATTTTTACTATTCACGGAAAAATTCATCTTTCTCAGAAAAATCCCAAAATTTCACCTTAACCAAAAATCGATGTTCTAATTACATTTATGAACTCCATTTTATAAAAATAATTTTCTAAATATTTTTAATTTAATTTTTAAATAAAAACACTATTCATCGAGAATTCATTTTTTTCAGAAAAATCCCCAAAAATTACCATAACATAATACCGATGCTCTGAGTTCAAAAATAAAGTCCTTTTTATAAAAATAATTTTTTAATTATTTTTAATTAAATTTTTAATTAAAAACACTATTCACCCAAAAAAAACTAATACTTGACTAATAATTTATGAAACCGTTATTTACCCATTTTATTGAATCACATTACTTAATCAAGGTGTCTAAATTATATTAAAACTTTCTTTGAGTGAAATTACTAATCCATTTGGTCACATTACTAATCCTAAGCGTAAAATCACTATTCATAATTTACTATTCATCAAAAATTAAGTTGATTTTATTAGACTCCAAATTCCTTACTGAACACTTTTGTAGAAGACCATTTTTTGAAAATCATTACACATCATTAATTATTTAGGGTTTACATAAATATTTTAAAATATCCCTTTTTCAAAAATTCATCAATAAAATATATCCTAAAATTATCCGGACAAAAGAAATTCCACAAACATCACTAAAGGAAGAGATCTCAGTTTATTCACCCGAAAGGATTACACAAGGAAGCTAGGGTCTCGTCACATAGCCCCTTATAACACCGGCATAAGACTTAAGTGTAAGGTGTGCTATGGTGAGAGAATCTGAGGGAGGCTTAGATAACATTGCCCTAGTAGTAATCTCTACTAACTTGAACTTCTCCCGTAGGCGTTTCCGTTCAAGCTTGACATACTGGAGTTCGGCTTGGGCTTGGTCCAAAGCGAAGCCCATAGATGCTACCTCCTTCCCAAGCTCTGATAAGTGGGCTTCATAAGGGTCGAGTCTACTGGATGAAGCCATCGACTCCTCTTTCTGCATTAACCATTAACATCTTATTAAATCATTAAGAGTAAGTTAATATACTAATCAAAAAGATTGGGTTGTTACAAACAATGGCCAAAGTGTGGTGCTTCTTGATACAATAAAGATGAATCCATTCCTACGAAAGTTTTATGGTAATTTCCAATCATTCCAAGGTTTAGGCGATTATATGGAAGTGAGGAGACTATAAGAAAATTGACATGGCATACAGATACAATAATTAAAGATGGGAAACTACATCACCCAATAGATTCTACTCAGTGAAAGAGAATTGATCAAGAGTATCATGAATTTGGAAATGAGTTGAGAAATATTTGTCTTGCGTTATCTACAGATGGAGTGAATCCTTTTGGTTTTCAAAGTAGCTGTCACAGTACAAGGATGAATATATTGGTAAATTATAACTTACCACCATGGTTATGTATGAAATGAAAATACATCAGGTTATATATGATTATATTAGGACAAAAAAAAAACAGGTAATGATATTGATGTTTATTTGGATCCATTGATCGAAGATTTGAAATTATCGTGGGATTCAGGTGTTACGTTGTATGATACTTACAAAAATGAAGATTTCACTTTGAGAGCCATGTTGTATGGAACGATAAATGAATTTCTTGATTATGGAAATTTTTTAGGATATAGAATTAAAGTAACTCAAGGGTGTCCCATTTTAGAACAAGTTACACAGTCAATTAGGTTGAAACATTCATCGAAAACCGTGTTTCTAGGACATCACAGGGTTCTACCCCGACGGTATAAGTACCGATCTTGGACGACAGCATTCGATGGAAGTTCATAATAATGTACAACACCATATCCACTAATAGGTGATCATTTTTTTTGAGAAAGTAAAATATATGGACACTAATTTTGGTAAACCGTTTTTGAAAAACCTTACGAAAATCGGTTGGAAAAAGCGACCAATTTTTTTGAATTACCATACTAGAATTGTCTGTATGTGAGACATTTTATTGATGTTATGCATATTGAAAAAAATTTATGCGATAGTGTCATTGGAATGTTGCTAAATGAACCTAGAAAAAAAAGGATGGAATTAAGGCTAGGTTGGATATGGTTGAGATGGGAATACGAGAAGAGTTGGCACCAGTGAAGGGAGAAAAATGAGCATTTCTTCCTCCTACTGATTAAACTCTTTTCAGGAAGGAGAGATATCAGTTTTCCAACTTCTTGAGTGAAGTAAATGTTCCATAGGGGTATTCATCAAATATCAAGAACATCGTCTCAATGACCAATTTAAAGTTAAAGGGTCCGAAATCACGTGACTACCATGTTTTTATGCAAGATCTAATTTCTAAAGCTTTATGTTGTATTTTTCCCAAGATTGTATTCCATACATTAATGAAGCTCTGTTTATTCTTCAAAGATATATGCAGCAAAGTTATAGACCCAGAAAAATTGCCAACTATAGAAAGTGAAATTTCCGTCATATTATGTGAATTGGAAATGTTCTTCCCGTCGAAATTATTTGATATGATGGTTCATCTAATGGTTCATTTGGTGAGAGAGATTCAACTATGTTGTCATGTATATTATAGATGGTTGTACCCCATTGAATGGTATATGAATATTTTGAAAGGGTGTGTCAAAAATCAAAGTCAGCCAGAGGGTTGTATTGCAGAGAGATATATTGTTGAGGAAGACATTGAATTCTATACTGAATACCTGTCTAGTGTGGAAAACATTGGCCTAACGAAATCTCGTCACACTGGGTGCCTTGAGGGTGAAGGAATTTCTGGAAGATAGGTTGTCACAATCAATATTACAGATCAGGAGCAGGCCCAAATTTACATTTTTCATAACAGTTTCGACGTTGACCCATATGTTCAAACCCACAAATAAATTCTTAGGCATTTGAATCCATCTAGGGATGAAAAATGGAAATCATATACACATAATTGATATTTTATAGGATGGTTTTGGGATAGTATTTTTAAGAAGTTAGATGAAAATCCAGACTCAATTTCAAAATGACTTCGATGGCTAGTTGGTGTACCCAGTATGTATGTATTATCTTATAATGCTTATGTAGTTAATGGTTATATATTCTATACTAATGAACATGATGAAGAAAGTACCATGTAGAATAGTGTAGTTACACTTGTGGATGAAGCGATCCATGTTTCTGGTTCTAAGGATAGAAATCCAATTTATGCAAATATGTCATACTTTGGCATCATCAAACAAATATGGGAGTTGGATTATACGAAATTCCAAGTGCTGATTTTTCAATGTAAGTGGGTTGATAACAGGAGTGATGTTAAAATAGATGAATTGGGATTCATGAAAGTTGATTTTAGTAAGGAAGGAGAGAAAGACAAACCATTTATAATGGTATCATAGGCAGTACAAGTATTTTATGTTCCAGATCCCGTAAATCGAAACTGGTCAATTGTTCTGTTATCGACCAAAACAACTGAAGGGTCAGATAAAAGTTCAATAGAGGATGACCCTTTCATTGATACTTCACAATCATTTCGCAGTGGTACCAATGTATATGACATTTTTTATGTCAGAGGAGACCACAATGAAGGGATTTACATAGTCGATAGAGAGGTCAAATCTCTTCAGCCTTTAAAAAAAGAAGAGAGTTAAATAATCAGGTTATTTTTTTATTGTAATATACATTGTGTTACGTTATGTTATTATCTATTCACTTATGCTTTTATGTAATCTAAATTAAATGTTAAACCACTTCTACAGATAATGAATTTTGCACCTACTGATGCGCCCAATCCCGAGGCACAACAGGTCTCCCAACCTGTTGTTGCCGGTCCCAGTGCAGAGCAACAACAGGTTTCTCAACCTATTGATGCTGGTCCTAGTTATGAGGTACAACAGGTTTATCAAACTATTTTTTCTGGTCCTAGTGTCAATACTAGCACTCCAGAGGAACATGATGATGATGCTGAAACTGAGGAAATGGTAGGCAATGAAACCCTAATGACACAAAAAAAAAAACAAGAGCACCGTAGTTTGACAGTGTTATCCAAAACCCTTAAGGAAAAAGAAAAAGGCATCAAATCTGAGGTGGGATGGAATAAGAGAGGCCAGTATGTTAACCCCAACAAAGCCATGTTTGGTAGCTACATTGGAATTGTCACTCGGCAACACGCGCTGATTGATGTTTAGTCATGGTACCATGTTGTTGCCAGGATGAAGACACTAATGTGGGAAGAGATTATAGTAACATTATGATATCATTTCTTTAATTTATTAAAATAAAATAAAATACTAAAACATTGACTTACTCTTCATCATCCCTTATAGAGTGCATTTGTAGTAGATGCCTCGCACAAGGAATATGTATTAAGAGTTGAAGGAAGGATTCATAGAGGCTTCCACACAATTTTAATGAAATGTCATCTTAAAGATGATGTAGGAAAAATCAAGCCACACCCACCTCCTATTTATGCACACTTGATATCCCAAGGAGTGTGAGATGTGTTTAGCAGCTGTCATACAGAGCATAATTTTCAGGTACATTGTGTCTAGTAATACGTTGTTTGAAGTTGCTTGTATTCATCAATTTGATTGACAGTTTTTTATTTATGAAACAACAACCAAGTGCTTAAAATAAAGAATGGGCAGAAAAACCAGCATACCCCTACAATAAAGCAAGGATGGAGTACGCTTCACTTGAGAAAAAAATTGTTATGTATTTTAAATCTACCGTAATACTTTTATGTGACATAAAAGAACACCATAACCATGTTCCTCTGTTTATATGCAGATTGATGAATCCAAATTGAAATCCACTTCCATCCCATGCCATGTGCTATGGAAGGAGGCTCGTGTAAATAAAGAGGGGATACTGATAGATGAAAACACACAAAAAGTGGAGGAATCATGTGTAAGTATGACATAATATAAATTTGAGTTGCTTTAAATAGCTATTACATAACAATGACTACTTATTTTCCTATATTTTCTATCTGACATAGTCATAGGAATCAACAACACCCACACTAGATGAATACATACTTTTAGAGGCCTCGAAGAAGCTAGAACAGTATGGCCACATCAGAGGTGTGGGTTTTGGGGTGACACCTCGAACATATTTTCCGAAAGAAAAACAAGTAGAGGATCAAACTGAGGAAATGAAAAATATGAGAGAAACAATAAGTATTTTTCAAGAAGAATTAAAATACTAGAGAGATATGATAGCAAGTTTTATGGGGGGGAGTCAAATAGAAGAAACAACTCAATAACAACCCGTGCGTGAAGATCCCACCCCACCCCCACCAACTTTGAGGTGAGTCATTCCCCTAAAAAACTTGACTTAGATGAGCTAATAAATGTTCTAATAATTTTTTCTGTGAAATTTGAATCACATATACATTGATACCTTTCATGTAATAATATTCTATAAGGTGAAAATAACTGTGATTTATATTTATCAACTCCCACCTATTGCCTTGTAGTGAGGGATACAGTGTTCAATATGTAGAACGGCATGCTACACAACATACCACTTCAAATAGGTCATATTAGAGTCTTGATTAATGTAGCTAATGATACGAGCGTCGATCTACCTATTCCAAATGACAATGATGACATTCATACGGTCGAACAATCTATTGGAACATTCATCGCATGACCGTTAATTCTTGTAAAAAACATGTCGACAAGGAGGTATTCATTTCCAATTTATTTTTCAAGTTGAACCTTTCAAATTTAATGAAAAAAGTTTTGAACTAATGACTATTATTGCAGAACGACAAAGGGAAGGGTGTGAAATGAAATATCAGCTCAAAACTATCTCAAGGATCAACCAACCGATTGAAGCGATCTACAGAGAGCACCTTCACCCTGACTATTCTATACCACATTTAATATCATTATAGGATCATGTGGATGAAAAGTTGATAGATGTAAATACTCAAATAGTTGATTTTGAAAATAATATGTATAGAGAGGAGGAATCATATTTCATTAGTGCTGAAAATGTAGATGAAATTCTAAAGTATGAATGGCTAGGTGCCTCAGTTGTAAATGTATACATGAGGCATGTTTTCATAATTTGATTTTAAAAAGATGATATACTATGATAATTATGAATAAATACATTTCATATTTTTTTGTAGGCATATATATGAAAAAAAATTGAAGAGATTTTCCCATGAAAAAAATTTGGACTCATTAGTCCTCACATCACCTCTTCAAAAGAAGAAATAAATGATGATAAAGAGGGTGAAATAATTTCATCCCTGCTCCAATCATTTGAGAACAAAATTATGGATGAAAAACTCTTTTTAATACCAACGATGTAGGGGTAAAACTCTAAAATTTAATCATATCAACTATATTTTCATTTCTTTCATTACTTATTCCTTTTTTTTAGGCAGCATTGGATGCCCATTACGGTCAATTTGGATACTCCAAATATTTATTTTATGGATTCAATGCATAGATATCCAACAAACTGACCACGCATGACTGAGTTTTCCAATTTGTAATACACTAAATCCAACATTTTAGAACTAAACATCTAGTTATATAATTTATATTATCTTTTAATGAGGATTCTGTTATGATAGGGTGGTGCATCAATATCGTCTACTTCATGTAATGGATCCAGGGCCTAAGAACAAGAATGCCCACAAGATCTATAATTGGAAAAGTATCCTGGTATATATAATAATATTGTACTATCCAAATACATATCAAAACAAATTACTTATTTTTCTCAATGTTTCTACAGTGTCCAAAACAAAAAAACAGAAAAGACTGTGGTTATTATGTTTGTAAATTTATGAAAGAGATCATATTTAATCAACAAACTAGCATCCCTGAAGAGGTATTTTCAAAAATAATTACTAGTTCATTTAAAATATTTATTAATCCTTTGGGTATTTATATTTTCTCCATACTACCATGATTGTTGCAAAAACTCATATTCACAAGATGATATAGATGTGTTTAGAAATGAATGGGCAACATACTTGATGGAAGATTGTACACAAATAGGATAAAGGTGAATTCCTACTATTTATGTTATCCTTATATGATCATTGATATCTCCCTTTTTTACACTTATTGAGAATCTATGATCACACTTTCTTATGTTTCATATCATTAGGTTATGAATAATGGTTTTAGAAATGATTTGTCTTTCTAGTAAAGAATAACTTAATGAGAGACTCTTATGAACTAGTTCTTTATGTTTCAATGTTTCCAAAAGCACTAGACCTAAACTATTATGGCATGTATCATTTATATTCTATATTTTGGTCATTTATGTTTTTGTTTCTACTGATGTAGTGTGTTGGAATAAAATTGGTTGTTCATCACTCACAAATTTAATAACAAAACTAAGGAATCTTTGTGCACTTTACTACTGTTGGTTAACTACCGCTTAGCACAACATTTGATGTGAACTTCTGATCCGGTGTCCTCGTGAAGATCTCATCCCACACCATCTCTATGATATCATCATTCATCATTCACTTTTCCTTCTCTTCCTGCACCCATTTACTAGGTAAATGGGTGCAGGAAGAGAAGGAAAAGTGAATTCTGAATGATCATATCATAGAGATGGTGTGGGGTGAGAGCATCAGGAGGACGTCGAATCTGAAGTTCAGATCAGATGATTACTAAGAGATAGTTAACCAATAGTAGTAAAGTTCACAAATAATCATTAGTTTTGTTATTAGCTTATATCGAGACCAAATAAACCTTCTAGAAATACGTAAAGGTAATGTTACAATTTAATATATCTATTTTAATGAAAAATTATACAATGAAACATTGATTTGATTTTCATTATTCCTTGTAGGGTTTGTTTATTTTAGAATATTTTTTTCCATGTGACATGCCTTTGAAGGAAGAGTAATGACACTGTGTTTTCTCAATCATAGAGGTAATATTGATGTTTACACAGTAAAAGCATTGTCCATAGAATTAGTGCATTGTTTCATATTTATGTTTAATTTATTTATTTTGTGTAAGGAATATTAATATAATCATATGTTATATCAATGTATGAAATGTTTAGGTCATTATAGTTGGTATGAAAGTAACTAGTCTATTCAAAATCGATAAAATGCATTCAGTTGTTTTGATACTTTAGGGAGATGATCCATAAGTCATGTCTATGTGAACACGACTCCAAAAGCGCATCGAACAAAAAATGATGAGCGGAAATAACCAAAAAGCCTAATCCACATCATTCGACACCTCATGCCCCTATGACCTTGTCCCTAAAACCATGATTGTCAACACCATCTCAAGTCTCAAGAGCCATGAACTTTTCATGACGACTTCATCACCTCAAATCCTGATGACCAAGTCACCTCAACCTGGTGATCATCATCACTCCAAGTATTTGACCCAAGCCCCACTTGACGAACCATATCGCCTCAATCTAGATGATCAGCACCCACCTCAATCCTAAGTCCAAGCCCATTATATTCTCATGGAATCAAGTAACTAATATAACAATTCGATTTAATTCAAATTTACACTCGGCCTAAACTTTCCAAGTTAATAAAAACCTCTTACCTGACTTAACCAATAATAGTGTAGCAAGATCATGCCCATATGAATCTCATATAATCATTAGAAAAATTTAATAAGCATGTATTTAATTAATTAGGTCCTCACTAGAACAACCCACATAGTGTATATGACCCCCCCCCCCAACACTCAAAAAATCAAGAAGAAATCTAGGAACCACCTACCTTGTACTAGAATTCACTCACTCATTTGATATCATCCTCAAAATCAACCCGAATAGGAAGAAAATGGAATTTTAGATGAATGCCTTGAAAATTGGAAAAAAGGGCTCGAAAGGATTTACTACTCTATATGGCGAGATAAATAGAAAATAGAATCTAGAAAATTGAAGGTATTATTAAGATGAATCTGTATCCACTAATAGATCAAAGATCAAAGTCTGGATAATGGAGTTCCCTCAAATCCTAGGGAGAAGGAAGATGGAGGAGCTCCCTTTTTTGTGCATTGTAAATGGGAGGAAAGGGAGGAGAAAGAAGGAAATAGTGAACGAGAGAAAAAAAATTAATTTCCCACTTTTTAATGGGACACATGGTTTGGCCACATAGTTTGGATAACTGTGTGCCAACCTTATAGTGCCCACTATCTAAGAACCACACTACACACAGTTAGGCACACGATTTTCCAAACTATGAGAAAACTATACAAATCAACTCTATTAAAAACTGAAGAGGTTTCACATGACCGTTCACCACCACCTACATAGTTTTCTAAGACCTAAATGTGTAGCTAAATCCCAACTACCCACTCCTGGTACTGCTCTCAGTCCGACCTCAGATCCCTAAGTCTGCCCTATTCCCTGGCTCCCACCTGTCTGATATAGCTTTCTACAAAACCTCTCCAAATGGTTCATCTGGTCGCACACATGACACTTTAGAACCTTATCACATTGCGTCTGAACATGCCCTAGATTCCTATACTAAAAGAATAGTACTGTAAACCCACTCCTTGGAAGTTTTTCTACCCTCGGTGTCTTTGGATGAAGTGCTCAAAGAATGTAGCCTCAAAATCCTTTTGATACAGTCCCTTGTGTCAGACTGCCTATACCTATACATCCCACAAGCGTTATGTCTTTCCTATGAGCATGTATGTAACCTGCCTCACCCTCCGACCTGGGGTGTCTCGAGCTGGTTAAAGATAGTTTGTACCAACCCTATCAAGTTCTCTATTTTTTGTAGTCCACCATCACTCTAAAATAGTGATGGGTGTTGAGACTGGAACTCTCGAGTCAAGTATGCCATAGATAGCTCATCTCCCTAGGATCCCCTATCAATGCCCTATATGAAACAAACCAGGCTCACCCTGAGCTTCTCATCAATACATGGCCCAAAGTTTTCCATCTACAGCTTTTCCATCTACAACTTTCTCGCTTGTACCAAATCCTATACCTGGAGATCATGATCATCTCGACCCTTCAGGGCCTCATCCCATGAACACTTAAGCAGCACCGTATCCCCACCCTCCTGAAACTCCACTGAATCCAATCTAGGTATCATCCCACTGGATACCAATCATGATGGTCAAACAACAATATCATTGTATATATACAAATATCACCAATAGAAAAGGTTTTAACATGTAACACATCTCACCACCCTTACACTCCCTTACCACACCATGTCACACAACATATGGTCTCAAGGCCGCTTACCTACCCATATCAAGGTTAGGTATCAAGTATCATCTAGTCTTATGTACCCCCACCTACCCACATTAGAGTTAAGAATCACATATAATCTGGACTCATGGACCCTTTACTACCTATGATAAGGCCACACATCAAATATCATGTATCAATTCGAGTTAGTTGAGTATAATTCCACTGAAGAGGCTATACAGAAAAACACTATTTTGTTTCTTTGTTGACACTTTAAACAACTCACCACAAATAATAATCTATGTTTACCCTTATCAGGGTCAGGACCATATATCAGATGCATATAAAGTCACATACAGATCTCATTGGAACCTCATTTTTGGGTTGGCTGAGTAGAATGCCACTAAAAGAGGCTAAGTAAGAAAACACTATTTAGCTTCTTTGCTGACACTTTAAACAATCCAACCCATTCTTATCTAAATCCTTGTTCCCGATGAAAACCACAAGAAATCATACATCATATGATCCTAAGTTCCTATCATGATGTGTAATCAAACCTCCCTTGCCACACTGGGCCAAGAGTCAAAATCCACATAATAGCTAAATATCACACCCAAGTGTGCCACTTGAGGTGGAAATCAAATCAATTGTAAAAGAGAAAAGTAAAACATCAATTTACTACTATTGGAAACTTAGTATGTCCCCTGTGCATGGGGATGAAAGCACCCAAAAATAAGATCTGTACCTAGTCTGGACATACTCAAAAGAACAAGTGACATACTCAAAACCAAGAAAACCCATTAAGATTGTTTTAATATTTTAAAATAATGATCTATGAATCATTTGTGACATGAAAGAATCAACCCTACCTCAATGTGATGCACGATGTGACCGGTATAACTCCAAATGTGTCTTTTTTATTAAAAATTGACATTTTATTAATGTATTCTTTCATATTAATGTTTAATTTATTTCATTATTGTATTACTAACATAATATTTGTTTTCTTATATAAGTGGAATTTTTTTCTTGAGTTTTAATGCTTCGTTCGGAAACTAATACCATGGATGAAAATTTTTGAGAGTGTATCACATATGAAAAAAGGATGAAACATTAATGTTTTTAATTGTGTGTTGGATAGTTGTAATTTTAACCATATAAAACATTTTTTGAAATGTATATAGTAGTGTTTTTTTATATGCATGATGTCAAGTAAATGTATATATCATTGTTTGTGAAACTCTTGTGTGAGTTATTTCATTATTTCGTGCTTTGTTTGTGTGTAGGTGCTATTTTGTGCAGCTGTTTTGTGTGCAGGTGTTGTTTTGTGCTGTTTGTGTGCAGGTGCAGGTGCTGTTTATGTGTAGGTGTAGGTGTTGGGTGTGCTGTTAAATAAACAACACATCATAGGTAAGTTGGCCTTTATTAGTGCTATTTTGAGCACTGATAAAGGTGGACCTTTAACAGCGATAAAAAATTGGTGATAAATTGGGCCTTTATCAGCGCTCAAAATAGCATTGATAAAGGTGACCCTTTATCAACACTGAAAAATCGCAGATAAAGGGGGGACCTTTATCAATGATTTTTTTGCACGGATAAAGGGACCCATTTATCAGTGCCTTTTTAGCGCTATTAAAGGGGACCCCTATTTATCTTCGACATGATTAACAACGCTTTTCTAGTGCTATTAAAGGTGGTTTCTAGCACTGATAAAAGCCTTATTTGTTGTAGTGCCCGTAATTAGGAAGTGACGCGCAAGATGTTTTCACCAGGAGATTCTTACCAGCTTCTGGGTAGGAAAGTGAAGAATTTTTTTGATAGATTTTATTTGTGAAATCTCTTCAAGAATCACAGTAACATTTTATTTTCCTATTTGTGCTAATAGGGAGCACATGCACTATTGGATTGTTTTCAATATGCTACATGATTTTAAGGGAATATCCTACTCTTTGTATTCCACATAAAAGGATTGTTTTCTAGAGGATTGTGTGGTACTGCATTGTTTCTATACCATACCAAGTACGTATCTACTCTTGTTGAGTAGTGAACCTTGTAAATATTGTGTTTCTGTGGTTGTGTGTGTTCAGCAGGGAAGGAACTCTTTTACAGGAGGTGAATATTGTTTAAAAAAAGGAAACATAAAAAGAAAAGGGTATCCTTGATTCACCCCTCCCCCTCTTAGTGATACTTGGATCTTGACTGGGAACTTTAATTGGTATCAGAGGTAGGTTCCCTTCGTTTGTTCTTTACTAAAGTTATGATGGAGAATTTGAATTGTGTAAACAGTAAGGGGATTCCAATATTTGATGGAAAGAACTATCATATATGGAAATATATAATGATTCCTTATATTATTTCTTTGGGGTATGAAGTTCTTTAAACTAAAACTAATGGTTTTCCTCCTATTGATGAAAAGGTTACTCTTATTCCTGCTGATAAAAAGAATATCGAGAATGATGGAAGAGATAAAAATTCATTACTCTAATCTCTTTATGAGAGTGTGTTTTTAAAAGTGAAAGGTGTCGCTACAGCTAAAGGCATCTGGGATGAGTTGAATAACATCTATGAAGGAAATACAAAAGTAAAGAAGGCAAAACTAAAAATCTGTAGGCTGAAGTATGAAGACTTTAAAATGGGAGAATTTGAATCTATTAGGAAATTATTTACCAGGGTAAATAACATTATCAGTACAATCAGATGTCTTGGTGAAAAGTTGGAGGATTCAATAATTGTTGAAAAGATCTTGAGAATTCTGACCGACAAGTTTGATGCTAAAGTTTCTTCATTAGAAGACATAGACCTTGAAACATTATCTATGGATTATTTTCATAGCACTCTCATTACTTATGAAATGAGAAGGGATAAGACTATGAAGAACAAAAAAAATCTAATAGAAAAATGTCATTCAAGGATACAAAGAGAGAAAAGTCAAAGAATACTTTTATTGAAGATGAAGATAGTTAATAGGATTCTGAAGATGAGGTATGTAAAAATTTTGATGGAATTTTATCCTTATTTTCTAAGAATGTGAAAATAGGTATAGGGAAATACAAGGGGAAACTTACCTCAAAATGTTTTGAATGTGGAGTCGTTGGTCACTTGGCGACTAACTGTCTTCAAAAGAAGAAATAAGAAGACAATGATGATGATGATAGAAGGCCAAGAAGGTCGTAGAAGAAACAAGTTGACAAATATAAGTATTTTTCAAAGTGGAAGGATAAAAAGTTCTTCAAATCAAAAGGAATAAACTTTTTATCTAAAGATGGAGAATAAGATGATAGTGAAGTTGAATACAATAAATTTTTTTCTGAGAAATCTCTAGAGAATACCTTTATTGTAGTAGTGAATAGTAAAGATTACAGGAGTAGTAGTTCTGAAGAAGAAGAAACTCAATTTGAATATAATCTGAAAGAAGAGTTGAAATAATGTTTGAGGAAGATCAGAAGGCTTGAGAAGGAAAACAAGAATTTGAAAACTGAAAATTCCACTTTAAAAAATCAAGAAGGTTTTCCTAATGAGAAAGTTGAGATAGAAAATGAGATTGATGATCTGAATAATTCTATTGAGAATGAAAAGAATCATAATGATCATCTTGAAGTAAAGCTGAAGGAAAAAAGAAGAAGAGTTGGAACTTGTCCAATAGAAGCTTTATAAAGATGAAGAAAGGAATATCAGTTTCAAACAATCTATCTCAGAAGTTGGTGAAAGTTATAGTAAGAAAGAACCAAATAAGGATCAACAAAATTTACCTTCAAAGGTTGAGAAGGAAGATGTAATTGGTTCTAATAAGAACAAAGCTATAAAGACTATGTATGTGGCCAAAGTTAGCAATTTCAAAAAATCAGAAGTATATAAAAATCCTGATTCCAGAAAGATTTCTAATACTTCTAGTTCTGATAAGTCTGAATATAAATATGATCTAAATAAGAAAGTTATGATTGAAAATAGGAAGGATGATAGTCAGCAGAGTTATGTTAAGAAGAGTGTTGAGAAGCATGTTCACAACTACAGTCAGTATGTAAGTTTTAGAGTGAAATATTCATTATATGGCTATTGCTGGTATTGTGATGGATTCAGACACATGGAAAATATGTGTTGGTTTAACCAGAAACATTTCTACTATTCCACAAGTTATGGAAGAACAAGTTTGAGGGGGAGTCAATCCTCTCAAAAGTAGAAGTATGAGAAGGAAGTTTAGAAGAAATCTGAGAAGGCTATTGTGAAAGTTGAAAATAGGTTACAACCATTGGAAAATATTTTTGAAATATGTGAACAACCTAGATATTTTTATAAGGGATGTATTGTTTTATTTCCAACACAACAAAAGGTTCTTAATAAATCTCAGAAGTTGGAGGTGAAGAATGAAATAGAAGAATAAAAATCTCTTGTTGTCAAAACCACTTTAAAAACTACAAAGGTAGAACATCCATGGATTCTTGATAGTTTGTTTTCTTCTCATATGATAGGAGAATTAAAGTTAATGAATAATGTGAAAGACTTCAAAGAAGTAACAATGACATTTGGAAAAGATGGATCTCTGAAGATCAAAGGTGTTGGATCAACCATCACTGGGAAAGAAAAAATGAAATATAGGAAAACATTATATGTTGATGGGATAAAACACAATCTTGTGAGTGTTTCAAAACTTTTTTATGAGGGAAACAAAGTTATCTTTAGAAAATATGGGTTTTTTGTGAAAAGCGAAAATGATGGAAAGGTAGTTACAAGAGGACAATGTAAAAAATGGAACTTGTTCCAAGTTGTTGAAGTACAGAACTCTTGTTACATGGGCATGGTGGATGAAAATCAGTTATGGAATAAAAGGATGGGAAATATGTGTCAAAGAAACATGTTCAAGTTATCAATACGAGATAGTGTCCGAGATATGCCTGATTTATCAAGAAGAAAAGATTGGTGTTTCACTATTTGTGAAAAGGGGAAGATTACAAACTCTATGCATAAGCGAGTTGACATTCATTCAAAAAAAACCTTGGAACTAATACATTATGATATCTATGGACCAATGAGAAAGCAATCAACAAAAGGATATAAGTACTTCATTACTTTCATTGATGACTTTACTCACATTACTTGTGTTATGTACATGAGACATAAGTCAGATGCTCTGAAAATGTTTAAGACTTTTAGGAGAAAAGAAGAGAAGGTATGTGAGTATTCAGTGAAAAAGTTGAGAATTGATAATGGTAGAGAGTATGAGAATGAATAGTTTGAAAGTTATCTTGAGAATCATAGAATTCGGCATGAGTTCAGTTCATTATACACACCTCAACAGAATGGGGTTGCTGAAAGAAATAATAGAAGTCTGGTGGAAATGGGAGAACTATGTTACTCAAACATAGTCTTTCACATTATTATTGGAAGCAATCTAGGAGCACTACTGTATATATTCATAACTAATGTTTCTATAGGAAAAATTCATATATGACTCCATACAAAATTTTCTATGGAAAACTCCAAGTCTGAAACACTTAAGAGTTTTTGGGAGTCTATGCATTATAAAAAGGAAAGGTGGAAACCTTGGTAAGTTTGAGCAAAGAGGATATGAGGGAATTTTTATTGGATATGATCTAGAAGGAAGAGGATATAAATGTTTCAACAAAGAAACAGGGAGAATTATTTATTTTGATGATGTGAAAGTTGTTGAAAATATTGAGAAAGAAAAGCAAGCTTATGATGATGTGGAAGATGAGCAGGATAAAGAAAGTTTTGTTAAAAATTCTGACAATACTACAGATAGTGGTAATCCTACTCAAGAAGAAGAAATAGAGTCAGCAATTTCAAGTGATGAGGAAAAAGTTCCAACAGCTCATCCTAGGCTGAGGAAGCAAGTGGAATATCAGAATATTATTGGTGATCAATATTAGAAAGTTCAAACAAGAAAAATGTCAAAAGTTGTGACACACACTTCGTTGTATTCAAAATTAGAGCTGAATGATGTGAATGAAGCTTTTGAGAATCTAAAATGGGTTCAGGCTATGAATTAAGAGATTGACCAGATATAAAAGAATGATACATGGGAACTTATACCCAAGCCAGAAAATAAGAACATTATTGGTAAAAAGTGGGTTTTTTAGAACAAGATGAATGAAGAAGGTGAAGTGATAAGAAATAAAGAAAGATTGGTTTACAAAGGGTATTCAAAAATTGAAGGCATTGATTTTTATGAAATGCTTGCTTCGATGGAAAGGTTAGAAAAAATCATAATATTTCTTGCTATTGCTGCACAAAGAGGTTACAAAATATTTTAAATGGATGTAAAATACGCATTCTTGAATGGTGATCTTGAAGAGGACGTTTACATTGATCAAACCTATGGATTTTTTATTTGGAAGGATGAAGTTATGTGTGCGGGTTGAAGAAGGCTTTTTGTGGGTTACAATAGGCTCTTAGGGCATGTTATTCTAAATTGGACACTTTCTTTAGGAAGAAGAATTTCAATAAGGGTAGAGTTGACAACAATCATTACATCAAGGAATGTGAGGTGTTTTCTCTCATCGTAATATTTATGTTGATGACATTATCTTTGCTGGAAATGATGAAAGATCACATGAAAGATTTTATAAGGAGATTAATAAGTTATTTGAGATTTCCATGCTTGGAGAAATGAAATAATTTATTAGGTTAAAAAATTTACATAAGAGGAACCACATTTTTCTTTCTCAAGAAAAGTATGCTAAGGAACTTCAAAAGAATTTTGGTATGGAAAATTCAAAATAGTTTCCACACTGATCTTAGTGGGAACCAAGTTGTCTAAAGATGGAGAAGGCAATGAAGTTGATCAGAGAGATTTTTGAAATCTGATTAGAAGTTTATTATATTTGAATTCCTCAATACCCGACATTGTTTATGTTGTTACATTATGTGCAAGGTTTCAGAGTTCTCTTAAAGAATCACATTTAATTGCTGAAAAGAGGATTCTAATATATATCAAAGTCACAACAAATTTTGGAATTTAGTATGATGGAACAAAAAATATTAATTTGTTCAGGTATTCAGATGCTGATTGGACAGGAAATGATGATGATAAAAGATCCACATTTGGTAGAGTTTTCTTTCTGGGGAAAAGTTGTGTTAGTTGGTATACAAAGATACAGAATTCCGTGACACTTAGCACAAATGATACTGAGTATGTTGCTTCCACTCAAGATGCTACCCAAATTATGTGGATGAAGACTTAGTTAGAAGATATACTTAATGAAGTGAAGCTCCCCTTACTATTATAATGTGATAATCAGAGTGCAATCAATCTTACAAGGAACCTAGTACAACATTATCATTAAAAAACATTGACATAAATTACCACTTCATCAAATAGTAGGTGGAGAAGAATGAATTGAAGCTGGAGTATGTTCCTACATCGGAACAAGTTTGATATATTCACAAAACCATTACCGAAGGAACCATTTGCTAAATTGAGGTTCAACATGGGTGTCCAACCTTATTCTCATCAAGGTTGAGGTGTATGTGTCTGTCCCCACTCTCATATTACCTTTGGATAGTGTTTTCAAGGGGGATAATTCTTTCATAAATCTATCCTTATGGAAGCATGCATAAAGGGGGAGTTGTGGGTAAGCTGTGAATCCAACATGTGTGTGTGTGTGAACTATTCTAACTATTTGTTGGAGTGGTTATGGGAATTTTTTTTGTATTCCAGAAAATTTGAAGAAGTTAAGTATACTGAGGTAGAAGCTTATAATATTTTGTGAAGAAGGCTGAGGAGATATGATAATGAAATTTCAAAGTCACTTCTTTTGGAAAACATGGTTTTGACTGTCAATAATTCTTATTTCCTACAACGAGTTAGCTCACATAGGCTTAGAATAGTTAATAAGAAATTAATTTCTTGAGGTTACAAAGTTTAAGGATTTATGAATCTTGGTTAACAAAAAAATCCAAAGGGGGATATTTTTGGGACCAAGTTGGATGGAGAAGGAAGTTTGAGGAGTTTTCTTTTGTAGAGTGTTGTCTTTTATTGTCAAAGAGGATAAATCAATTCACTTTTTAAAAGCCTTGTTAAACTATGATGATGATTTTATGATTTTTATTTAAAAAATATCATAAGTCTGGGGAACTTGTGATGAAATCCTTATGAAAGATAGGGGGAGTAAAGAAGTGTTTTTGATAAAGGAAATAAAGTGGCGCTCAAGTATAAGTGGTGCGCAAGTGTGGCGCGCAAGTACAAGTGGCGTGAAAGTGTATGTTGAACTCCAGTCATATTTCAAGATCATCACATCAAAATATGACAAATGAAAGAAAGTGACATGAAATTTAAAGATTGGCACGCAAGTATGAAGTGGCGCACAAGTATAAGTGGCACGCAAGAAGGAATGTCACACAAGTGTATGTGGTGCGCAATTCATGAAGTGGCATGCAAGGTGAGTTGCCTGGCTTGCACGTAGGGTCACCAAAATTCCTATAAATAGATGTCTACTATCCTCATTTTTTTATTCTCAACACTTAAAGATAAAATTTGATCTCTGATCGCCCAAGTAGTAGAAAGTGGCATACAAGCTGAAGTGTCGTGCAAGCTGTGTGTTATGCACAAAAGTGGCGTGCAAGTAGAAGTGGCATGCAAGTTGTAAGTTGTGCACAAGCAGGAAGTTGGGTTCCAGAAGTGTATTGTTTATAAGCCCAAAGTGGTGCACAAATTGTGATTTGTGAACAATTGTGGCATGCAAGTAGTTAGTGGCATGCAAGAAGGGAGGATCAAAAGTAGAGTGGCATGAAAGGAGGGATACATGAAAGTAGCATGGCGCGCAAGCAGGGAGGCACAGAATAAGGGAGGAATGCAAGATGGGAGGCACACAAGTAGGTAGGCACATAAGCAGGGAGGCATGCAAGCAAGGAGTGACGTGAAATCTATTTGCACCATGAGGTTCTTACCAGCTTCTGGGTAGGAAGGTGAAGAATGTTTTTGAGAGATTTGATTTGTGAAAGCTTTTAAAGAAGCAAAAAAACATTGTATTACCCTATTTGTGCTAATTGGGAGAACACACACTATAGGATTGTTTTCAAAGTGCTACATGAGTTTAAGGGCATATCCTACTCATTTTATTCCACATAAAAGGATTTTTTTATAGTATATTGTGTGGTAATGGATTGTTTTCATACCATACCAAGGACATAACTACTCTTTTTGAGTAGTTAACCTTGTAAATATTGTGTTCCTATGGTTGTGTGTGTTCAGCCGGGAAGGAACTCTTTTATAGGAGGTGAAGGTTGTTTAAAAAAGAATGAAACATAAAAAGAAAAGGATATCACTGATTCAACCCCTCCCTCTCTGAGTGATACTTGGATCCTGACTGGAAACTTTATAGAATATTCCTATCCTTGGATTATACATCGCAATGAAGTTGCGCCTCAAAACCAAGGTCGGACGCATCAAAGAGGAAAGAATCACCTTGGAGATAATTCTATAATTTAATTATATTAATTATAAACAAAATATGTTGATCCTATCTTATCGGTTCCAGGTTCTATCCTTTGTATTTTATCTTTGATTCAATTCCACAGATACTAAAATTCATCATCATATTGATCCCTAATTAATTATCGATTAGGGAAATTTTCAAAGTTGGGTACACGCCCATCCCACACTTCTGCTGTGCCTAGAACCTACAAGTGGTATCAGTGGGGGTCAAATTTTCATTTATAATTATTTAAATAATTCATTGATGATTGATGATTTAATTATTTAGTTTATCAGTTCATGTTTAATAATTCTTGTAATCTGAATTTTGAGATCTATTCCTCCCTTATCATTTCTCATAGATCTAATAGAAATGAATAATTTTATGATTAAAATTAAATTGAGGATCTCATTAGGAGGCGTCAACGGTTCTGTCTAGATAACACAATAATACACTCAGTGTAGTCATATCTACATGCTATATATTTGTGTTCAATGCATAAAGAGTAATTAGGTAATTATTCAAGCCATGTGCATTAATGCCATGAAATGTAGTTAATTATTACACCACATGTTGACCATGAAAGACTGTTACACAGTCATCTGGACTACATGCCCTGTGTCCCACTAGACACAGGGTGTAGTCCCTTCGGGTCAGGGTCAAGTCATGTATTCCATACAAGGATTACCTGATTAGTGACTATGTAATGCGGAGTCTACACGATGTGTGGGCCACTGGAGAATCCGTGTACTTTGAAGATTTATAAAGTACACCTCATACACCATTTCCCCAAGCGTGTACTTTAAATGGACAGTGAGGAGGGTACATGCTGTGTAGTTGGATATACACATCATGTACTATTTCTAGATTATGTAGATTTAAAAATTTATATTATGTAAAACCTTGAGACATGTACCTTTGTGTGGGAATAAATCTGGGACACAACATGTGATAGGAGTTTGATATATATATATATAAATGTTTAATTAACATATGTGTAATGTTCAAAGATATGCACATCATGTATGAGTTGTATAACAATTATAATTATGTGTGCATGCTATATGTCACAAAGAATAAAGTGTATACAAGTATAAATACATGCTGGGTAGTTTTTGATGGGTATTCACTGGGTTTCCTCCAAGGTACAATTTATATACAAGGTTATGAATGAGAATCTCAAGGAAATCTAGAAAATGATTAAGATAAAAAAAGGATTGATTAATTAAAGATAACGATTAATCAATTTAAGTATAATTTATCTTAATAAGAATGATTAAATAATTGAACGATTGTTTTATTAAATTCATAATTTGTTGCATGTATGTGGATGATCATGAGCTAGACTAGACCTTTGTATGCGATTGGTTACCTTTTAATTTATTTATTAAATTAAAATTGTTAGCCTTCATGCCTTCTCTTTATTAATATGTAGGGATTGTGTGCCCATAGTTTATTTTATGTAAACCCCCCTTTACCCCTCACCTGTGTGTGAGTTAAAAGAATATATAATGGATGGATCTCTCAAGATAGTAGAGGCGGTTCAAGTTAAGGATCTGAGGTGAAACCAATCCAAGGAGATACAAAGGTGGATAGGTGGAAAGCTGTAAACACGAACCTTAAACGGTTCAAGGTGTTTCTACCTTAGGTCAGGGTTAGTTTACCAACCACTAGATAAACTAAACAATAGTAAATCTCATGATTATACCCTTTTTTATTTCTTTCAGTTTTATAGTTATTCATTATGGATGTTTGACATGGTCACATAATTAATGAACTAACAAACATACAAGATGAAACTAAAATAAAAACGGCTTATGCGTAAATATTATCTATACACGGGTAATCACTTAAGTATATCCCACTTAATATTAAAAAGCATGTTAAAAGATAATAAGTGTAAATTTAGGCATAAAGGATAAAAATCATTCAATTAAATATTAAGTCGGTATAGCCTTCCATTACTTCGGTTAGAATTGAACCATAATTCAAAGTGCTTGACCAACCCTATTTGAGGTGATTTCAATTATCGGGGAATTATAATTTGATGTTTTGGGTTGACTTAACTTAGTTTACATAAAGATTTGACTTCCCTAGAAGTAATTGTTATAACTAAGAGTCAAAGGTTGAGGAAATCCAAAATTATGGATTTCAAGATTGGGGAGTCCACTCAATAAATCAAGGAGCCACGAGTTAATGTAGTTGTCATTTAGAATGCCTAACTAAAACCTTTCAAGTTTCTTGACCAACCCTAGTTGGGGTAATGTGAAGGGAAATATGGATCCTTGACACTATAATGTACAATAAATAGGAAATTCCGAATCCAATGGTGAGGGATATTGGGTTTTGACAAAAAAGTGGGATACTAATAGATATTAATTAATTTATTTGTCTAAATTTATCAAGATAAAGTACTAAAACTCTGTTCTTCTTAATTTGTAGAAACAAAAATCAAAATGACATCAAACATATCATTGTGATACATACTCGAGAAGGAAAAACTTCTCACTAACACTAATTTACAAGAGTGAAAAAGGTGCCTTCAGGTTATCTATCACTATGAGAGGAAACTTTATGTGCTTGAAGAGCCTTTACCAGTTGTGCCTGGAAATGAGGTGAGTGAGGGGGAAATATCTGTGTATGAGAAACATCTAAATGATGTTACAAATGTTCAGTGCCTCATGCTATTATTCATGAACAATGATCTCTTGAAGCAACATGAGTAAATGGATGCTTATAGCATGATGTATCGCCTTCAGGATCTCTATCAAGAGAAGGCGATATAAGAGAGGTATGAGATCTCCAATGATTTGTTCACTACCAAGCTTATAGAGTTTATGCCATCTAGACCACATGTATTCAAGCTTATTGGCTACATTGAGCATCTAGACATCTTAGGGATTAAATTTCCAGATGAGTTACAAACATATATCATACTATCATCGCTTCCTAAGACCTTATCTAGTTTTATTGTGAATAATAATATGAACAATAATGAGAAGAGTCTATCAGAACTTATTACCCTAATTCACTAAGTTGATAAGGACATGGGGCATGAAAAACCTGAAGTCCTTGTGAGGAATTAGAAGAGGAAGGACAAGGCAAAGGGGTCTAAGATTTATAAACAATATAAATCCTCCAAGAACCGTCCGACCAAGAAGAAGAAGATTAAGAGGTAGGGAATAGAAAATGAGGCAGTATGCTTTACATGTGGCAAGTTAGGCCATTGGAATAGGAACTACACCCAGAGGAAAGGGGAAGCCAAAGGTGCATTCTTTATCGAGTGAAATCTTTCCATTTCTATGAATTGGGTATTAGATACAAATTTTGGGGCTCACATCTGTATTAAAATGCAGGAACCAAGTAGATTATGGAAAATTTCCAGAGGAGAGGTGGATCTACGAGCTGCCAATGGTGCGAGGTTGGCTGCTCTTGCCATTGGTGACTACCACCTCACATTGTCGACAAGAATGATTTTGGTTTTACATGGCTGTTATTATCTACATAGTGTTACCAAGAACATAATTTTTGTATTGAGTTTAGATACAGATAGATTTATTATCAAGTTCAGAAATTTTTTTGTAACTTTTATAAGGACAACATATGTTATGTTATGGAACATTTAAATAATAGTATGTATGTATTAAATTAAGAGAACCAAGTTTTTTCAATTGATAATAAACCAAGTTCACATGACTCATATAACACCTATTTGTGGAATCACTGCCTTGGTCATGTAAATGATAAGTGCCTAACAAAGATTTGTCAAGATGGTTATTTAGACTCTTCTGAGATAAAACCACTTGATATATGTCACACTTGTTTACAAAGGGAAAATGACCAAACCACTATTTGGTGGATAGGGTGAAAAGGCTGAAAATCTTCTAGGATTGGTATACACTAATTTGTGTGAACCATTTCTAGTAGAATATAGATGTGGATATTCTTACTATATTACTTTTACTGGTGGATTGAATAGATATGGCTTTGTCTACTTAATGAGGTATAAGTCAGAGTCCTTTGAGAAATTCAAGGAGTTAAATAATGGAGTAGAGAATCAGATTGGTAAGAAGATAAAGAAGATTCGATCAGATCTAGGTGGAGAATATCTTAACCAAGGGTTCATCAAACTTTTATAGGGGTCTGGGATTCTATCTCAACTCACTACACCTTATACACCATAGTGGAATAGTGTTAGTGAATGGAGGAACTGTACCTTGTTGGACATGGTAAGGTCAATGATGAGTCATGCAGATCTTCCATTATCCTTTTGGGGATATGCATTACAAACTACAACATACACATTAAACCAAGTACCAACTAATGCGTAAAACAGGATTCCTTCAAGCTATGGAGTGGAAAGAAACCCACTTTGTTGCATACATGTGTATGGAGATGTGAGGCATTTGTTAAGGCTTTCTCAAGAAACAAACTAGCACCCTGGGGCACAAAGTGTATCTTTATAGGTTATCCCAAGCAAACAAAGGGATACTACTTATACAACCCCTCAGATAAGAAATTGAATGTTACTAGACATGTTGTCTTTCTTGAGAGGGAGCACATCCTCAAAAAGGATAGTGGGAGTAAGATTGACTTTGATGAAGTTGATGATAAATATACACAAGAGTTGGTACATGAATAAGTTCCATAGGTCCCTATGGAAGTGGTATCTCTTGAAACACAAGTACTGTGTAGGAGCACAAGAGAGGTAAGGGAACCAGAGAGATATGGTTTTCTTATCACTAAGGAAGGTGACTCATTATTTCTGGACAATAATGAACCTCTCTCCTACAAGGAAGTAGTAGAGAGCACAAAATCTACAAGATGGCTAGAAGCTATGAATTTTGAGATGGATTCCACGTATCATAACCAAGTATGGGTTCTAGTTGATGCTCCAATTGATGTAAAACCTATTGAGTGTAAATGGGTATTCAAAAATAAACTGGACATGGAAGGTCAAGTAAGTACCTATAAAGAAAGGATAGTGACTAAAGGTTTTAAATAGAATCAAGGAATTGACTATAATGAAAATCTTTCACCAGTTTCCATGTTTAAATCCATAAGAATCATACTTTCCATAACAGATTTCCCTGACTATGATATTTGGAAGATGGATGTTAAAACCAGATTCCTTAATGAGAACCTTTATGAAGATGTTTATATGAAATAACCAGAAGGTTTTGTGACACCAGGTGATGCTAAGAGGGTATGCGAATTGAAAATATTGATTTATGCATTAAAGCAAGCATCCATATCATGGAACATTTGATTCAATGAATCCATAAGATAATTTGGTTTCATTAAGAATGAATGTGAGTGATTATCCACTGAAAGTGGATAATATTCATTGTTAATATCTTAATATTTATGTGTTTCATAGTCAATAAAACTAATTTTTAGTGCATTATAGAAATTGAACTTCATTTCTCATCTTAAGCGCAATTCACGTTTAAAATGAAAATTTGGGCCCAATCAATCATCTATTTGTGGAGAACGTTATATTCAATTTTTGAATTTAATATTTTGGGATATAATTTATCACTTTGTTTGGAATATTTTATCTTTTTGTATTGATGGATAAATCCCAGGAGAAGATGGATATTTTTCATCATGAATGAAAAAATTTTCTGGAGAAAGAATAATGGGCCTAAGGCCCATCAAACAAATGTGGGGCCCACAAACCAAGCCCAATGAATCTAAAATTTTTACTAAATAAAAACAAAAATATGGGGATAATTTTATTCAACTGTGGCTAGAGCTAATTTCAAAGTTTTCATGGATATATATGGATCTGAAGTTTACATTTAAATGGTGGGACCGATATGAATGCCCATAAATTCTTCCCACCATTTCAGGCATAACATTCAAAAGGATGCACCAAATGACCTGAAATTTGGAAAGCTGATAGAGGACACATGGAAGAAGATATTTTTATTCTACTAATGCTAATGATTTGGCCATATTTAATGTCGAATTTGAACGTCCAAAAGGAGGATGAATCTGGACAGTTTTCTGGGTCAACTTCGAAACGTCTAATTACCTTGATTTTTTCACCCTCCTTTTGACTCTCTAAATTAATGGGGATGGAATTTATTATTGTGGGGTGTCTCTAAGTCTCCTTATTTGCCTATATAAGGAGCTTGTGGTGAATGTAATTGGCATCTAATATTTTCCTTTCAATCGAAGTTTTTATTTCTTTCAATTGTAATTTCCAGCTTTCATTTTGTAATCGCATTGTCAATTTTTCCCATGTAGGTTTTTCTTTAACATTTAGTATTTTAATAAAAAAAATTCTTATTCTTCAATTTTTATTTTAATTTTCTTCACACGTTGATACCATTAAATCATGGTGTGAATTTATTCACACCAACACTTGTGAATTTCTCACACAACGGTGGAGTGTAGATTTTTATTAATGTTTTTCTTCTTCAATCCCACTTATTTAAGTCAACTTATCACTTCTATTGATAGAATAGAATCGATGGAGGGCTAAAAATTTATGGTTTGGTCCTAGAGAGTTGCATGAGATGGATTGGATGTTATTTTATGTACTTTAATTTTTAAAACTGTTTGTTATTTTATGATTTCCATTCGATGAGTTATGTTCTTCTTCGTCTTTTCCAAGTTTAACGATGACAAATTCTAAGTTCTAGTATGATCCAATTACTTGGAGTGATCATGAAATTGATCCTATAAGTGAATTGGTGATTAGCCTTGAAATTGTGTAAGAACTAAATTGGTGAATGAGGTTGTGGAATTATCTCGTTTTGTGGATTCATCTTGAATTAGTGATCTCAAGACTTTTAAGAAATAAATGCATCCAATCCACCCCAAGAAACAACCTAGGATCAACCCATATTAATTAATTGTTTTAAATCAAGTAAATTTGTCTTTTTTAATTGTTATTTAAATTAAATAATTAGTTATCCAATCAATTCAAACCCAAGTTGACCACTTCATAGACCATCCTCTAACAAATCATAGTGTCTCAAGGTTACTTTTTCAGTCCCTGTGGATTTGATCCCTACTTGTTCTTCAACGACCGCTTTTACCGGTAGGGTAAATTTGGGTGCAACCAGTGATCCATGTGTTTACAAGTAGTTTAATGGGAATACGGTCATTATTATAGTAGTGTATTTTGATGACATATTGCTTATTGGAAATGACATACCAGTCTTGTAGTTAGTCAAGGAATGGTTGAACAAGTGATTCTCCATGAAGGACTTAGGTAAAGTAGCCTACATTCTAGGGATCAAGATCATTTATGATAGATCCAAGAGGCTTCTTGGACTAAGTCAAAGTACATACATTAACCAGATACTAAAGAGATTTAGTATGGAATAATCTAAGAGGGTATTGGTTCCAGTGTCACATGGTATACATCTTTCCAAGAAAATGTGACCCCAAACATAACATGAGAAATATAGGATGAGTAAGATTCTATATTCTTTTGCGATATGATCTATCATGTATGCCATTTTATGTACTAGACTTTATGTTTCCTATGCACTGAGCATGGTAGACAAATATCAAGCAGATCGAGGAGAACAACATTAGAATGTTGTCAGGACTATCCTTAAGTATCTGAGAAGAAGTAAGGATGTGTTCCTGGTGTATAGAAGATATGAGGAGATTGTCATCAGAGGGTATGCTGATGCTGGTTTTCCTAAAAATTATAATGATCTGAAGTCACAATCAGGACATGTTTAATGTCTCAATGGAGGATCTATGAGATGGACGAGTTCAAAGCATCCAATTGTCGCTAATTCTATAGTGGAGTATGAATATATAGAAGCTTCTTGAATATATGTTATATGGTTGGATGATATCATTTGAAGGGACACAAATGATATAGGCTATCAGGGGTGGGGACTCATGAAACTTTGAGGCACCTTATCATGGTGTGTGCCCTTGGTAATATCTAGGAGGATATTATGAGAAAAAGACCCGCCAGTAGGAAATCTATATTCATAAGTGTCATTGGATGTTCCTATCTGCAGACGTGTGTATTGGTCCTTAGACTTTAAGATTATTATTAATGGGTATTATGACTCGTGCGCTTATATGTATTGATGAAAACCATGATGAAAGATATTCGCAGGGAGGTGGGATATGTTGGGTGCATCATGAGTAATATTGCATTAATGAATAATGTGAAAAAGGATTTTTCACTTCTAGGGAAACAGATATCTCATTCCCTTTGATGGAAATGATATAGCCCAACTAAATCCATTTTCATGGTGTTCTCTAGGAAAGTTCAATTTTGGGAAGTCAAAGAATGAGAAATCGAGCACATGGGTTGATGGAACTTGCATGAAACCTTCTTGATTAGAGATATCAGGACAAATGGATTATATTACATGGTAAGAATTCATATGAGGTGACATGTCGTTACGGCATCAACTTCTTTCTCTTGGGTGACTTGACCCATTACTAGACAGTAATCTTAGACTTTAGGCAAGTCTGACTAATGCCAATGAGAAAGAGGCCTAGAGGGTCACACACTAAGTGTATCTAGTATCTCAGTTAAATAATTTATATATTTAACAAGTTGAATAAATATTATTCCTGGTTGGGGTTTAATAATTATTCAAGTATTCCTGATCACATTTATTTTGTTGTTAGTTATTAGAGAGAATATATTATGGATGAAATATTTATTTATCGGCTGATAATAAAATTATATTTATTTAATAAATATAAAGTCATTATTTAAGGCCCGATAAATATTGAGGAAGATTGGTGGACCAAGTTGGGTCTAGTGAGAAATAATATTAAATAATATTTAGTTAAATAATATTTAAATATAACATGCAAGTTAAGTAAATGTCATGGAAATAATAGCATTTCTATTATTATTTGATATGGGGTTTCACATGGAATAATAAATTAAGTAACAACACCTATGCTAATTATTTATTATTACCAGGTTAATTAAATTCCCTGTTTTGTTATTTTTCTCTATATTAGCCAAGGGGTCATTCGATTGGATAACCAATCGTTGTGTGCACAACATCCTTGGAGAAAAGATATTGAGCCTAGAGAACTCTTCCCTCTCCAAGAACTCTATGGAGAAAGAGAGAGATCCTCCTCCACTGAATCAAAGAGAATGCTTTGGAAGTGATTCTAAAGGTGATCAAAGGTGGACATTGCAAGCGTAAGGATCTTCTGCGCTAGTACCTAGAGACTCCTTCGACGATGTCTGAAGATACGTGGAGCACATGTGGATCACCACTAGAGGATTCCTATCCTTGGATTAAACATCACAATGAAGACACACCTTAGACCCATGCTCGGATGTATTAACAGAGAAAGAATCACCTTGGAGGTAATTCTATAATTAAATTAAATTAATTATAAACAAAATATATTGATCCTCTCTTCTTGGTTCCAGGTTCTCTCCTTTTACTTTTATCTTTGATTGAATTCTATGGATACTGGTGTTCATCATCGTATTGATCCTGGATTAATCATCAATTATGGAAATTTGTAAAGTTGGGTACATGCCCATCCTGCGCTTCTGCCTACACAATATACATCCATATCACGACCTCCAATGCATTTTTCTGTCTCCAAATAATCTCATCAACTAAAATTGAACATGTTGTCTCATGAACTGTAAAAAAAGAAAACAAAAATTAAAACTAAACATAATAAATCATAATTGTAGTAGAAAAATAGAAGGAAAGTGATCTTTTTGTAGCAAAATATTCTTATCTATTATCCATTTAAAGAACTAAATTTAGAATTTATAGAAATTTAAGATCTTTGAAATACAACTAAAATCTTAGTTGAAAAGCTTTTGAAAGCCTCTGATACCAAATGTTGGTTGGAGTGAGTATCTCAATAGGGGTGGATCGAGTACCTCATAAAATTTTCTTTTAAAAACAAGTTTAAGTAAAATCTCCCAATTAAAATAAAATCACCCAGTTAATCAAAATAGTAGATCGATATAAATTATGATTTTTTTAAAATATTTATCAAATAGTGATTATGTATCAGTTAAAACAAAATATATAAATTACTTTAACTTTTGAAATCAATTTACTTAGTAAAAAATTTATATAAACACTAGTTAAGATTAACTATCAAAGTAGTGGTTTTGTTTATAGTTTAAAGTAAATTCAGTTTAATGCTTTGTAACCAAACCAAAACAAAAAAAAATAGTAGAATTAAAAGATGGGGTTTAGTCTCAAGCCAAGACCTAATCCCCTAAACTTAGCAATCACCCACTACCAACAAGATTATATAAAATAATCTTGATCCACAACCTGGATCGAGTAAACATACAAAAACTAACCATCTATCAAGGCCATGCAAGGACCTATTCTACAATAATCATGGGAATGAACCAATCACAGACCATACACAAAACTCTTCCATAGAACCTTGGGTAAATAAATGTAAATAGAGTTAAGAAGATATCTTGTATCTTCCAGTTATAGTGTAATATTGGAAAGTGAGATAACACATTGGTGCCAGGTGAGCCCTTTTAAGAGAGGTTGGCAGGAGGAGGCTCACCTTATTCTATCATGTGAATTTGGATGTGGTGAGTCGAAATCCACAACTAGTGAATCATTTTAAATGTGACAGTTATGTTTTGGGTGTCAGATGAGGATTTTCAAGGAAGATATGGTGCATATGGGTTGTTCTAGGATAATGGAGGTACACTCGTTTTGGCTTCAAATATGTAAATTGAGAGTCAGTACTGGTATTGACCAACACTCTCTCTCATGTTGGGATACAATACATCGAGAACCATGTTGAGCAGGTCGGTGGACCTCTTAGAATAAGTATCGGTATGAAAATTCCAATGATGGGAGGCATCGGGGTTCAAAACCAGTCTTATGAGTTAAGTACTATGGTGGGAAGAACCATGGGATGAATAATCAGTGGGAAAAAAACATGTGGGAGTATCAGGATAGATGAAATACATAGATAATTTTCAAGGTGTTTCAATGATAAATATGAGTGTTGGCTCGGGATTGGATGACTTAGTATCTTATGTTTGGGGTTACTTTTGAGGAGATTGTTGGGCATTGAGAATGGAATGAGGTTCAAGGGTGATAAAATGATGACCAGTGTGGGTCAGGAAATATAGATGGATGGCCACCATGACTTCTTGAGGATGAGAAGTTTTATGGTGGGGAGTTTGTAAGGATCAGGTGTATGGATGGACCTTGAGTCTCTGTAAGAATTTTGGCTTTCTCATTTGATTGAGGGGTCAGATTTCTGGTCATTATTCAAATTCAAGTTCTGAGGGTTAAAAGCCCTCAAAAGAGCCACTTTGGACATGAGATGAGTGTTGGGTGTTATACTAGGAGTTTAGGAGAGCTCCAGAGGGAGGATGGGGATGGTCAAGCTATTATAGTAACCATCGACCAACCGATAGCCTTTCTAGAAGCTAGAAAAACCTGGTGGGTACACCAGCTCTCTAGTTTCCCGGTACCAACTAGTTGGTGGCCCCCTGGGCTGTTTTTTAATGAGGGTTCATCCTATCATTTCACCATGGGTTGACCCATTTCCTTTTTATTAGGGTTTTTGGCCCCTTGGAGGCGAGTAACACTCGCCTTGCGTGCCTCCATTCCCCTCCTCTCCTCTTGGGTGGATCTCCATCATCTGACATTTGAATCAAATATCATCACTTGTGTTGGAGAGATGGAGGTATGTCTATGAATTCTCTTTCCTTTATCTTGATCCTCTTTCATTATCAATAGGTGTTATTTTAGTTTTCAATAATAGGACCTATTTTCAAAGTATTTGTATGCTACTTTGTTTTCTTTCGTTTCAGGATGAACCAGCACTAGTGCAGAAAACGTTTTTTACAGCAGTTATTTTTTATTTTTTACATCGTCTTTTAGATAAAGTTATTACAGGAGACATTATAAACATTTTTTTTACATAGTTTATTTTACAACCGACGTAAAAAACATAAATCCGAAGGGTTTTTCACGTCAGTTGATAAAAAACCGACATGAAAAATGCTTCAGAGTCGTGGTTTATTATGTCGGTTATTTAATAACCAACGTGGTATATACCCTTTCATGTCGGTTATTATATAACTGACATCATAAATCACTCCTTCGAAGCATTTATCACATCGGTTATAAAAATAACTGACGTGATAAACTTGTCTGCAAAGCGGTTTCCAATGTCAGTTATATAATAACTAACATGAAAACATATCTACGATGTCGGTTATTTTATAATCGATGTGAAAAACTAACCATTTCCATTTATTACATCGGTTATGAAATAACCGACGTAAAAACCATTTCCCATGAATTTATTACGTCGGTTTCCAAATAACCGACGTTAAAACTAATCCAAATGATTTTTTTACGTCAGTTATGAAATAACCGACATTGAAAACAATTTTTTTAAAAATAAAACCAATCAACCACTGCTATGCCCTTCCAAAATACCTGAAACAGACCAAAAAGTTACCCAAAACAGACCAAAAATATACCAAACCCCCCACCCCACCCCAATGGACAACCCCCACCACCAATCAACCACTACTATAACCTTCCAAAAGACCTGAAACAGACCAAAACCCGGCCAAAACAGACCAGAACCCCCCCTCCACTGTACAACCCCCACCACACCCCTGGAAACCCACCCCACTAGACACCCCCAGACCAAAAATAGACCAAAACATGACCAACCCCCCCCCCACTGGATAGCCCCCACCACACCCCTGGACCCCCCCCCACACCCTTGGACTTCCCCCCACCCCCTGGATAGCCCCCCACACCCCTAAACAACCCCCACCCTCCTGGACACCCCCACACCCCTGGACTGCCCCCAACCCCTGGACAGCCCCCCACACCCCTAGACAACCCCCCACCCTCCTGGACACCCCACCCCTGGACAACACTCCCACACCCCTGGAAAGCCCTCCCACACCCCTAGAACCCCCCCCCCCCCACTGGACAACCCCCACCACACCCCTGGACACCCCCACACCCCTGGACTTCCCCCCACCACCAGGATAGCCCCCCACACCCCTGGACAACTTCCCACCCTCCTAGACACCCCCACCCCCTGGACAGCACTCCCACACTCTTGGACAACCCTCTAACACCCCTAGAACCCCCCACCCTCCTAGACACCCCCAACCCACTGAACAACACTCCCCTGGACAGCCCTCCCACACCCCTAGAACCCCCATATCTACTGGACTGCCCCCACACCCTTGGATATCCCCCCACTCACTTGGACATCCCTCACACTCTCCTGGACACCCTTCCACCACACCCCTGGACACCCCACCTCACTGGACACCCCCAAACAAAAAACAGACCAAAAAAATACCAAAACCTGACCAAAACCAGACCAGACCCCCCCCCCCACCCCACCAGACAGCCCCCACCACACCCCTAGACACCTCCCACACCCCTGGACTTCCCCCACCCCCTAGACAACCCCCACCCCTGGACAACCCCCCAACCTCCTAGACACCTTCCCTGGAAAACACTCCATCACCTCTGGACAGCCCTCCCACACCCCTAGAACCCCCACCCTCCTGGACACCCCCACCCCACTGGACAACACTCCCCTGGACAGCCCTCCCACACCCCTAGAAACTCCCCCACCCCACCCCACTTGAATGCCCCCCACACCCCTGGACATCCCCTGGACATTCCCCCACTCGCCTGGACATCTCTCCCACCCTCCTGGACACCCTCCCACCCTCCCACCCCACTGGACATCCCCCACCACACCCCTGGACACCCCCCACCTCACTGGACACCCCCAGAACAAAAATAGACAAAAACCCGACCAAAATCAAACCAGAACCCCCACCCCACTAGACAGCCCCCACCACACCCCTAGACCCCCCCACACCACTGGACTGCCCCCCCACACCTCCAGGACAACCCCCCCACACCCCTGGACAACCCCCCACCCTCTTGGACACCCCACCCCCTAGACAATACTCCCACACCCCTGGAAAACCCTCCCACACCCCTAGAGACACCCACCCTCCTGGACACCCCCACCCCACTGGACAACACTCCCCTGGGCAGCCCTCCCACACCCCTAGAACACCCCCACCCCATTGGACTTCCCCCACACCCCTGGACACCCCCTGGACATCCCCCCACTCACCTGGACATCCCACCCACCCTCCTGGACACCTTCCCACCCTCCCACCCCACTAGAAAGCCCCCACCACACCCCTGGACACCCCCACCTCACTGGACACCCCCAGACCAAAAACATACCAAAACCCGACCAAAATCAGACCAGACCCCCCCCCCACCCCATTGGATAGCCCCCACTATACCCCTGGACACCCCCCCCACACCCCTGGACTGCCACCCACCCCTTGGACAACCCCTGGACAACCGGTGTTGGGAGAGGAGGCGCCGCCATCCCTCGGGGGGCTGAACACCGCTGGAAGGTACTCATCACTCTCACATGCGAAGCTTGAGCTCTCAAAATGTTTCACCAATGCTTTCTTCCCTTTTAAATATCATTCATTCTATCACTTTAATGATAGTATAACCAGGGGGAAACGCCGTCATGTGTGACTAAAATACCTGGATCTTGGAGGTGGCAATCTTCCGGATCTTGTGGGAATGGAAATGATGCTCCTAAGGCTACCCGTGAGACACTTGAAACGATGTTAAAAAAAAGCCCAGCGGTGGGAAGAGGGTTCCGGTTCAGTTGGTGGAGAGGGACGCAGAGAAGATGACTGCTATGATCTGAAATATACCCAAAAAGTACATGTAAGTGACTATTTAGTTTCCCAAATTAGATGATTGAACAAATACAGGGTTTTTTGTGTGTGTTTTTTTGTGACATACGAGATATGATGGTAATGTTCCTAGACCAACATTGCTTGTAGGAGACCAAAAAAACACACAAACAACCCTATATTTGTTCAAGAATCTGATTTGGGAAACTAAAAATTCACTTACGTGTACTTGTTGGGTATATTTCGGATCATCACAGTCGTCTTCTACGCATCCCTCTCCACCAACTAAACCGGCGCCCTCTTCCCACCGTCAGGATTTTTGTTAACGTCGTTTCAGGTGTCTCATGGGCAGCCTTGGGAGCATCATTTCCAGTCCTGAAAGATCTGGGAGATTGCCACCGCCAAGATCCAGGTATTTTAGTCACACATGAAAATGTTTTCCCCTGGTTATAATTGAATCAAAGTGATAGAATGAATGATGTTTATAGGGGAAGAAAGCATTGGTGAAAATTTTTGAGAGCTCAAGCTTCGCATGTGAGAGTGATGAGTACCTTCTAGTGGCGTTTATCCCCCCAAGGTATGGCAGTGCCTCCTCTCCCACCCCCCTGGATTCCCCCCCCATCCCCCTGGACACCTTGGACACCCCCAACCCACTAGACAACCCTTCCACACCTCTGGAAACCCCCCTCACCCCACAGGACACCCCCACACCCCTGGACTCCCCCTGGACAGCCCCCACTCCCCTGGACAGCCCTCCCACCCTTCTGGAAATGCTCCCACCCCCCTGAACTGCCCCCCCCCCACTCTCGTGGACACCCAGGACACCCCCACCCCACCGGATAGCCCTCCCACACCCCTGGATACCCCCACCCCACTGGACACCCCCCACATCCTTGGAACCCCTCCCACCCAGACCAGAATCCATACCAGAAAAACCATCATAAGTAGACCAAAACAAGAAGTAGACCAAAATTAAACATTCACATATATAACAATAAAAAATTACAATTTCATCTTAAAAAAACTAAATCCAACCTAAATGACTACCAAATACAAAATTACAATGACAATATTCAAAATTACATTTTACACTACAAACAACTAAAATTCAATCAAAACTGTAAAATAATTTGACCATTCCACTTGTAAGTGTTTGATGTCTTGAGCACTATAGGGTTGAGGTTCATCAAATAACTATAAATTAAAAGGGTAGTAGTTAACGTGTATAATGAATAAATCAAATGAAATATTATGGAAAAGTTTAAAATGAAATCTTACCAAGTCAAAGTTCACAACTATTCTAGTTGTTATTATTTCAAACATAAATCTTAATATATAATATCCGCATTTGATGAGCCTTGTTGTTCATGACAATTCTGTTTGAATGAGTGTAAATTCAATATATTATTTTTATGTAATAAATCAAAAAGTACAAATTATAAATGGATATTTACCTTTACATTTACATATTTGATCTTCACACTCTTTTTCTTTGTGTTTTTTCAAAAGTAGACCCATCCCCTGTTAGAAAATAATACGAATGGGATAGATTTAAAATTCATTATAATATATAAAACTATTGAGAAATTGAAACTTACTTTTCCAAAATTTTCTTAAAACTTTCCCACACATCTCCATGGACAGAGCATATCCGATAAAGGGTTTTCTCCCTTGGGAAAAAAACCCCTAACATCCAATGATCACTGATAAAAGAAAATTTATGGTTAGTGGTTTTTTATGTTAAAAGATAATGAAGTCTTTGAGAGATATGTGTTTCATACCTCTCACAAAAAGGCATCATCCAACATTTTGTGACTATATTCTGTTCAAGTCTTTCAGTAATATAAAGCGTTCTTTGTTCCTCATCCAATGTACGTGCTTCATGGGAAATGAAATGCGGGTCCATGAATCCAAATACATCTATCTGCTCATTATTCTCACAAATGTTATAAAGATACCTAATACAAAACAGACATAAGTATACATTTTTAATAAATATAATGCATGGAAAAGGTGTTAATACTTACATGGAAAAAATTTGCACCACGTTGATGCCCAACTTATCTCCAGTAACAATCTCCATGATATCAGTTTTCACAATCCCAACAGTTATTGCACGTCCAAAAACATGATATTTCATTGGAAACTCATAATGATCCACCAAAAAGATTGAATATCTTGACAATATGTCAAGACTACTAGAATCTGTATCTGATGTCATGGCCATTTGTCTTTGTTGTTGTCTATAAAGTATTTATTTACCTTTGAAGTATTCCTGTAAAAATAAATAGAAAAATACATTAGTTTTCAAATGATAAAACAACTTAAATAAAAAAATAAAATAGATGATATAACATACATACCTCTATGGTAATGAGTCATAGAAGTCTGGATGGCCAAATTAAAAAATGGTTGATACTATGTCCAACTGTCTTCACCTCATCTGTAGGTAATGTTACTTGAGCTGGTCTATCTATAATATCTTGTACATTGACCCTATGATTCTCTACCTCTAATTGTTGATGATGAACTGTATCTCCTATAAAATATACCAACCCATATGCAACTATATGATGTTGAGGATCATCAACATACAACTCGCAATAAGTAAAAAGCTACAGCAGAGGAGTAGGATAAAAAATGGGGTCTGTAGGATAAGGTGGGGGAGTGGGAGCTACTGGCAGAGGTGGAGGATAAATAATGGGGTCTACAGGGGGAGGTGGAGGAGTGGGATCTGCAGTCTAAAATTGTCTTTGCATGTCTGAAAACATAGACTGTACTGATTCTCTAATCTTTTCCTCCATCACCGCATTAATATTATAAACTTCATCCTCCAAGGATTCTATTTTTTATAAACACCCTCAATGTAAGAAGTTGAAGAATGTGACAAAACTTTTCTTACTGATACACCTGCCGGATATCCTCGTACACGACCAGGATGTTCGGGCTTTCCCAATGCTACAGATAAAATATCTCACCTCCCAGCAGCTATAAATACCCCCTGTGAGCTTTGCTCCTCAAGAGAATCCTGTATTAATTAATTGAACATTTCTGTAATGATTGAAATTATATGAAAAAAATAGTTAACTTAAATAAATAAAATTGATATCTTACAATCCTCTCATCTATGATTCTCGAATATTTTGAAAGATATTTCCCTTTTTTTCCCATCTGAGCTCTCTTCCATTTTTCATGTCTAGATGGAGGGATGGAGGGGCCACCTCTCCAGAGCTTGAAGACTCGGCTTTTAGTTTTTGTAATTTTCCTGCCATAATTTTTTCTTCCAATAATGTATACCCTCCCCGAGATAAAATATGAGGGTATACATTTTTAGATTGGATCTTCTGATGATATTTCCTTGTTTTCTGTAAATTAATAATAAGAAATCATTAACAAAACATTAATAAGATCATTTATATAAGAAAGCTTATAAAATTTTACATTGCCCTTACCAAAAATGAATCTTTTCTTCTACTTTCAAAAAACTGTATCCATGTGTCTTCATCTATGAAAGGATATATACAACATGGATTTTCATGACTCCTATGACCAAAAATGAAATCAGATGAGAGGGTTGATTTGAAATCACTCCATCTCATGGTAGCCATTGATAAGAATTTCTTCCTGACTCCTCCAATGTCAGGAATATCAAATGTCATTTGATAAAGAAGAGGTTAAATGTATTATATATACTAGAAACATTTAAAGAATATTCAAACAATTGCAAAAGATCTTACCAAAATTTTCTCCCACAACTGATAGATTATCGCTTTTTCCACACTTCTCCAGTCATCATACAAAATGATTACTTTTCTCTTACCCTGAGTTTATACAAAACTCTTAAAATCTTTTGCATTTGGACCTATAGGAATATCATTCTCATCAAACACAACGAGTATCCTATGATCCTACGTACAGGAAAGTGATAATTTTGGTAAACGTGTGCACCCACATTTACCAACTCTTGAACTCTTTTTCGTAATGAGAGCACATGAGGAAGATTGGGGAACATCAAGAGAAGCATGTGAATGTTCCTCCACAGAGGTATGACCAATATGGCCATCACTAAAATCATGTGTTTGATCAACTGATTGATCTTTCATTATCCTTCAAATAAAAAAAACAAACATTAGTTCACAAATATAAAAATTCAAATATTACAATACTAATGTAAACAGAAAATAGAGAATTGTACTAAGTTACATAATAGTAAACATGGTAAATATGGTAAGCATGTTAAACAATGGTAAAGAAGGTAATGATGGTAAATATGGTAAAGATGGTAAACATGGTAAACATGGTAAACCTGGTAAACATGGTAAAGTAATTGTCATTGAACAAAAATAATAGATATATAATTTATGTAATGGTAAAAATGATAAATTAAACTAAAACAAAATTAAAAAAAACAAAAAAAAAACTTATACTTATTTTTTTTAATACATGTTTTAATAAAGAAAAAACTTACAATATCTAACATTTTATGAAAATAATAAATGTAAAAAAGAAATAAAAAAATGTTACCTGTAATTTTAGGAATGTACAAATGGATTGTTTTCCCAAATTCCTTCATCGTGATCATTCTTGATGGAACAAACCATGTCTTCAACATTCTCATCATTATGTTCTGTTAATCTTTCCATGGAATTAGGAATCTCACATAAATCAGCATCTTCATCAAGTTCATCTTTACCAACATATTGTTTTTTCCCTTGTAAAACAACAGCCCACTGCATATCTGATTGATCTACTACATAGAAAATTTGTTTTTCATGTGTTACCATTATAAAAGAATTAGTTGTGTCTTCTAATCTATTCATATTAACAACTTTCATTCAAAATTCATCGTGTCTAACACTGTTGTTAGTAATAAACCATTTACAGTTAAAAATAGGAACTTTAATTTTAAAGTAATCAACCTCCCATATTTTTTCAATCACTCCATAATATGCACTTGATGTAGAAATTGGGTTTTTGTCTTTAACACTCAAAAAATGCATTGCTTCTACAAACACCAATACCCCACTATTCTGAACTGCACTTCTATTGTCCTGAGATTTCATATGAAATGTATAGCCATTAATGTCATAACCGGACCATGTTATCAAATTTAAACATGGACCACCCACTACCCATTTTAATGTCTATAATAAATCTGATCTACCAAGTAAGGTATTTTTAAACCATGACAAAAGTGGTTTGTTGTGCTCATTCAAAATCCACATTTCTTTCTTCTTTAGATGACATTGTTTCAACTCATTAATATGCAATGTGATATACGGTTGAGCATCAGCTATGTTATTCAAGATGTATAATTCTAACTTCTTCATCAATTCATCTGACAATAATTTGACTTTCAAGCCATGAATCCCCTTTCCCTCATTATTAACTCATTCATGGAGAGATGGAGGCAAACCTATGTGCTGCGCCACAGCCAAGTAGCTCGTAAAAAACTCTTCAACCTCCTCAGAAATATACTTTTCAATAATTGAGGCTTCAGGTCGATATGGATTCTTAACATACCCTTTCAACATTTTCATATACCTTTTAAAAGGATGCATCCAATGAAGATATACAGGTCCAAAAATCTTTATTTCTTGAACCAGATGAATCATTAAATGTACCATTATATTAAAAAAAAATTAGAGGAAAATACACTTCCAATTGAAAAACTATAAAAATTTCATCCTTTTCCAAAATGTTCAAAGCATTCACATCAATCACATTATTACAAATTGAATTGAAAAAATAACACAAGTTCATTATAGTCTTTCTGACACGGATGGGCAATATTCCACGTAATTCAACTGGTAGAAGTTGTTGCATCATGACATGACAATCATGAGATTTCATACCTATCAACTTCAAGTCCTTCAATGAGACAATTTTTTTTTACATTTTAAGAATAACCTTGAGGCACTTTGATATCATGAAGACACTGAAAAAATCTAATTTTCTCCCTCTTGGATAATTTATGATAAGCTGGGGGAAGAAATGTTTGTCTTCCATTAGGAGTGGGAGATAACTCCAAACGTATTCCCATTGATAATAAGTCTAATCTTGCCTTCAACAAATCTTTTGTCATTCCTTTAATTTCTAACAATGTTCCAATAAAACTATCACAGATATTCTTCTCCACGTGCATTACATCAATATTATGTTTAAATTCATGATATCTCCAATATGATACCTCAAAAAATATTGAACTTTTCATCCAAATATGTCTATCATTACCAGATTTATGTGTCTTTCCCAATGTCACATCAAGGTTTTCCACCCTCTCAAAATACAGATCAGGGGATAAAGGTTTTGGAGCAATATCAAATTATTGCGAGCCATTGAATGCATTTTTTAGTCTTCTATAAGAGTGATCCATAGGAAAAAACTTTTGATGACCCATGTACACTATTTTCCTCCCATGATGAAATTGACAATATAAAGTCTGTTGTTCGCAAATTGGACATGATTTATGCCCTTTAACACTGTATCCAGACAAATTTCCATATGCTGGGAAGTCATTTATAGTGAACATAAGCACTGCATTTAGTTGAAAATATTCCATTTTATAAGAATCATACACCCTAATACCATCTTCCCATAAAAGTTTCAAATCATCAATCAATGGTGACAAGAAAACATCAATATCATTGTCGAGTTGCTTCAGACCAGAGATCATTAAACTCAACATGAAATATTTGCACTTCATACAAACTTCAGGAGAGAGGTTGTAAATTACCAATAAAACATTCCATGAACTATGTGTGCTACTGAGGGTTCGGTATGGATTCATTCCATCTGTGCACAACCCTAGTCTGATATTTCTAATTTTATTTCCAAATGTAGGATACTACTCATCAATTTTCTTCCATTGTGGACAATCAGCTGGATGACGTATTTTTTCATCACATATCCACTCATCAGCATGCCATATTAACCTTTTTTCATCATGTGAATTAGAAAATAAATGTTTGAAATGATGAATTATAGGAAGATACCAAAATACCTTGGAAGGGATCTTTGTAATCTCTACATCAGCCTATGATTTTTTTTTACCTTATACTGTGATGTCCCAAATTTAGGAAACTCTAACAGAAATTCATATTCCTTCCTATATATCATACAGTCATTCGGACATGCATGTATTTTCTTGTATCCCAATCCCATCGAGCATAATATTTTCTTGGCTTTATAATATGAATCTTGAAGATCGTTATCTTTTGGAAGAATGTCTTTCATCAATTGTAGCAGCTCTGTAAAATTTCTGTCACTCCATCCATGTTTCGCCTTCAGGTTAATGAATTTTAACGCTGTAGACAAAACCGTAAAATCTGTAGAACCAGGATACAATGGTTTTTCATCATCACCATATAGACGCGCAACTGTCGGTTCTATCTCAATTTGTTTTGATGTAATATCGTGAATCATTTCTTTAATTCCATTAGAGTTACCATCTTTCAAATCATCATCATTAGTAGATCTGACATTTCGTCTAGTTTCACCATTCCAAATACAAGGGCTATAAATTGGATTAAAACCATGACAAATCAGATGATATTTTATCTCTCTACTTTTCAACTTCTTCATATTCAAACATTTCAGGCATGGACATAAAAAAATGTCACTACTTGGAACATTTCGTTTATAAAATTACAAAAATGCATCAAAACCTACCTCATATTCATTACTCATTCAATGTGTCATAATACAACTTTGACTCATTATTACCTATAACAAATATCAAAATTATACATCTTTTTAAGATAAGACAAATATATGTTTATATGAAAAATATCATAATTTGAATGTAAAAAATTTTGAAATATAAAACAAATATATGCGTATTTAAAAAAAATATGCTTGAAAATGATTTTAAAAAGAAAATATAGTTAGATATAATAGTTTTAAATTCAACTTGGATCCTTTATTTTTAAGGTTCACAAAGAATACATCCTAGTGAAACTGGATACCAAATTCACCCTTCCGTAAAAAAGAAATATAAAGTATAAATATTAAAATATGTATATATTCACTATTGAAAAATTACACAAATCCAAAAGATTTGAAACCTCTAGACAGCCCCCACCCCTCTGGATATCCCCCCACCCCCTGGACACCACCCCACCCTCTTGAACACCACCCCCACCCCCTAGACACCCATACCCCCCTTGAAACACCCCCACCCCCTTGGACACCATCCCACCCCCTTGGAAACCACCCCCACCCCCTTGGACACCCCCTGGACACCACCACCCCCTTGGACAGCCCCCCACCCCATGGACACCACCTCCCACCCCTTGGACACCCCCCTGTACAGCCCCCCCCCCCCTCTGAATAGCCCCCACACCCCCTAGACAACCCCCACCCTTCTAGACAGCCCCCACCCCCTTGGACACCCCCACCCCTCCTGGACACCACCCCACCCCTACCCCCTTGGACACCCCCCTGGACACCCCCACCCCATTGGACACCACCCCTACCCCCTTGGACACCCCCTGGACACCACCACCCCCTTGGATAGCCCCCACCCCCTGGACACCACCCCTACACCCTTGGACACCCCCTGTACACCATCACCCCCTTGGATATCCCCCCACCCCTCTGGATATCCCCCCACCCCTGGACAGCCCCCCACCCCTCTAGACAGCCCCCACCCCCTTGGACAGCCCCACCCCTCCTAATAACCCTAGAAAACCTCAATTACTATAAAACCATCAATTTAAAAATGACCAAACATCCCAAATAATAGAAGGAATGAAGGAGAAGAAGAAGTGGTCAAAGAATAAACAAAGAAACAATGAAGAAAGGAAGAAGAAAATGGAATAAGAAACTTATTTAAGGAAATCAAATTTCAATAGAAGGAAAGAATCAAACACCATAGCAGAGAGAATTCCATGGAATCCAAGAAAACCATGGGGCCTCCAATGGTTGATAGAAAATTGGATAAAATGGAGTAAACCAGAGAATCAATTCAAATTTAAAATAAAAACTCATATAGAGAAAATCACAGTGTAAATCCTATCATCATGGAACAATGGGGTCAGGATAACTGCATCTTTGAAAACCACGACATGGTCTCCCCAATAACCCATAATTTTATCATAGTCAATGATTGGTCAAAATATATATAACCAAATAGAATCATATTGGAACACCCCTCATCTATTCATAATGCTTGAATCCCTAAAAATCATAGTGGAAACCTCAAACTCATTAAATATCCACAAATGTCCCCCTATTCAATTTGAAAGAAATCTTGGCTACATCATAGTACAAAACTGACCACCATGATGGAACCACCATAAATTAAACAACACTAATAAATTATATCCTAATATCCATGAAACAATACAATAATCATGTCATAATCTCACAAACCATGATGCAATAGTCAATCCCAACTGACACTTATCCCCCACCCCCTTGAACACCACCCCCACCCCCTTGGACACCCCCTGGACACCACCACCCCCTTGGACAGCCCCCCAACCCCTAGACACCACCCCCACCCCCTTGGACATCCCTTGGACACCACCACCCCCTTGGACATCCCCCCAACCCTCTGGACAGCCCCCACCCCCTGAACAGTCCCCCACCCCTCTAGACAGCCCCCACCCCCTTGGACACCACCCCCACCCCTACCCCATTGGACACCCCAACCCTCTGGACAGCCCCCCCCCGGACAACCCCCCCAAACCCTCTGGACAGACCCCCACCCCCTTGGACAGCCCCCCACCCACCCCCTTGGGCATCCCCCCACCCCCTTCGACACCCCACCCCCTTGGACCCCCCCCCCCCACACACCCCTGGACTGCCCCCTCCCCACCTCCATGGACACCCTGGACACCCCCCAACCCTCTGGACAGCCCTCCGAACCCTCTGGACAACCCCCACCAACCTGGACAACCCATCACCCCTTTAGACAGCCCCACCCCCCGGACACCCCCTACCCCCTTGGACAACCCACTCACCTCCCTGGACACCACCCCCACCCCATGGACACCCCCACCCCGTTGGAAACCCCCAACCCCCTTGGATATCCCCCGCACACCACTGGACACCCCCACCCCCTTTGACACCCCACACCCCCTTGGACACCCCCAACCCCCTTGGACAGCCCCCACACCCCCTAGACACCACCCCCACCCCCTATCCCCTTAGAAACCCCCTTGGACACCCCCCAACCTTCTGTACAGCCCTCTGGACAACCCCCCAAACCCTCTATACAGGACCCCACCCCCTTGGACAGCCCCCACCCCCTTGAACATCCCCCACCCCCTTGGACAGCCCCCACCACCTTCGACACCCCCACCCCCTTGGACCCCCCCACCCACCCACACACCCCTGGACTGCCCCCCCCCCCCCCCCCCACCTCCATGGACACCCTAACCCTCTAGACAGCCCCCCGAACCCTCTGGATAGCCCCCACCCCTCTGGATAGCCCCCCCACCCCCTGGACTTCCCCCATCCCTCTAGACAGCCCCCACCCCCTGGACACCCCCTACCCCCTTGGACAGCCCACTCACCTCCCTGGACACCACCCCCACCCCCTGGACACCCATATCCCCTTGGACAGCCCCCTCAGCCCCCTCACCCCCTAGAAAACACCACCCTACCCCCTTGGACAGCCCCCGTACCCCCTTGGACACCACCCCCACCCCCTTTGCCATCCCCCACACCCCCTTAGACACCCCAACCCCCTTGGACAGCCCCCACACCCCCTAGACACCCCCACCCCTTTGACACCCCCTAGACACCCCCATTCCACTGGACAGCCCACCCAACCCCCCTAGACACCCCCACCCACTTGCACAACCCCCACCCCTTAGAAACCCCCTATACATGCACACACACATGATAGAACACAAAAAAAATCATAAACTTGCATGATATCACTTCCATAGGTTTATTTTACCAAAAAATAATTTAGCATGGTATAGATGAACACTATGAAACTTACCATGATAGCAAGAATAAAGGAAAATAACATCTCAAAAAATTAGTTTAGGGAATCGTGGAAAATAAAAATTGAAAAGGAGTCATGTGAGGATTACTTGAGTGTTGTGAGTCGACCTGATAGATCTGATGATAATAAATATGAATAATGATGTTGAAAAAACGAGGCTAGAGGGCACGACTTCGATGAATCGTTTCTAGGTTTTCCACACGAGAGAGACAAGTCACAGGTCGCCCGATCGAAGAAAACAGTATGACTGAATACGGGGTGTGATAAATCATTTAAAATATTTATCACGTCGGTTATTTAATAACCGACATGGTAAAATATTTTTTTAATGGTTACAAAGTCGTTTATTTAATAAATGATGTAGAAAACAATTTATCACATTGTTTATAAAATAACTGACATGATATATGTCGCTTTATACCGACGTGATAAATTAATGAGATTAGCTTTATCACGTCGGTTTTTTTTATAACCGATGTGGTAAAGTGTTGAGCTTTCCTTTATCACATCAGTTATAAAATAACCAACATGATAAAGCACGCCAGATCCAATTTTTACATCGGTTATAAAATAACCGACGTAAAAAATCTAATCTCCGTATATTTTACGTCGGTTATATAGAACCGACGTGAAAAATGTCGACGTGTTAAACATTTTTTCCACTAGTGTTATTTTCTTGATTTACTATTTGGAGACAATATATTGGATATTATGAATGCTTGGGCATTATTAACCTGTGTTTTTGGTAAAAACCAAGTTGCCTAAATTATAATTATTATTCTTCTTTTTCCTATTATTGTTGATATTATTTAACTGTTGGGTGACACACATGTTGTGTGGTGTTGTTGATTATTACTATGTTTGAGGATTTTCTTTCATCCTTGGTTCGATGATATGAGGGAAATGATCATTGTTACATGCATCATTATAGGCACCTATAATTCACATGTCATGCATATTGTCATGCCATATAGGTGCATTTTACTGCTTTGCATTATTTTATATGCTTGTGATTGCTGAGTGATTCTGTGATAGTTAGCTTATGTTTTTATTACTCTTGGTTGTGATTGAGTGATTTCCTATCTCAATTCACGAGGTGTATGGGCCCTCATGGGTTGGGATGAGTAATTTACCTAGTCGAGCCATTTTGTTATAAATAAATGGGTGTCATTTCTAGTGATGGGTGTATGGGCACTGGTTCATCGGAAATGGATATACATTATAAAGTGAATCCTGAAATCTAAAATGAATTGGTTTCACATCCTTATGTCACCTTTTCATGTTTATGAAAGGTAAAGGACTGAACCTGGAAATTAAATGTAAAGTGAAATGAAACTTATACTTGAGCACTTACTGATACCTAGCTGTCTAAGCAGGTAGTTGGGATAGTATGCCTTGGGTAGTAAGTTTTCCTAAATTAATCTTCCTTTAGTGATTTTATCTTTCTAATTCTAATCTTGTTTTGAGGAATGTGCTTGGATATTGTAGAAAAATGTTGCCACAGCGTCCTCATATCATGTTCCAGGAGGGTGGCGATGACCATGCTCCAGATGTGGTGGGCCCTGAGCTTCCGATCTTACCTCCAGGAGTTCCACTTGAGGCACCACCTGTTGTACCTGATATAGTAATTGATGCCTTGGTTTTTGATAGTTTCATACGTCTGATGCAATCCATGCATGGTGCTCTACAAGTTTCACCTACAGTGGTTGATCTGACTCATGAGTTCTAGCAGCAGCATCCTCCTACTTTATCAGGGGATGGTAGTCCACAGGCTACTGAGTCTTGGATATAGGCCACCTTATCTATCTTTGAGCATATGGAGATGCCTTCATAGTAGAGGTTCAATATTTTCATATACATTCTTTAGGATTCGACCAATAATTGGTGGGATGTTATTACCCAGGCTGGTCATCATCAGGGCATGTTATGGGTTGATTTCCAGACTGCCTTCTATGATCAGTTCTTTCCTCAAATGACGAGAGATGACATAGCTAGAGAGTTCATGCATCTCGAGAAGGGTTCTATGTCAGTTATGGTGTATTCATCACATTTCACAGAGTTACAGTGCTTTGCACCGCTTCTAGCCGGTGATGAGATTTTGCGTGCTAGATGTTTTGAGGATGGGCTCTAGTATTTCATTTGTATGTAGGTTAGTATATTTTTTCTATCTATTTTTTATACAATAATCAATTAGGCTCTTATCACTGAGCACAACCTGAGGGATGAAAATAGTACTAGGTTTAAAGGATCATTGTCACAGCATGCCAGTAGTTCTTCTAGTGGCAGGAAATGTTCTCTTGAGGTTTCTTATCATGGAAGTGACAAAAAAAGTACCCATTTTGATAGCTCTTTGGTGTGTCATATGTGTGGATGATGGGGGAATTTAAAGCCTTAGTGTGATAGAGTCCCACTAGAGTGCTAGGCTTGCAGCTGTATAGGACATCTTCAACATTTCTGTAGGACCTTTCCACCAGCTTCAAGTGGAAAAAGATCAGAACCAGCTCCACCTTCAGGAGCGAGTTCTTTTACACCACGTCAAGTGGGGAGTTGGAATAAAACTATTAGGTCTGTTCGAGGAGGAGGTCGTGGTCACAGTAGCAAAACCCCTCATCACTAGCAGTTCCAACAGAGCAGTTATGATCATAGTAGTCCATTTGTTGCACAGGGCCGCAGATCAGGCCAGTTGAATGTACTACAGCTGATACCCAAGGATCAGGTTGCAGGAACATCTACAGTATGAGGTACTATTCTAGTAGCCTCTACTATTGTATCTACTTTATTCTATGCAGGTGATTTGAACTCTTTTATCTCTGTATCCATTATGAAAAGTCTCTGACTATAGATACAGTATCATTATGGTGTAATGAACCTAAATACACCGTTAGGGGTACGAACAACGGGAATATGCCAGTGTAGGGACTATCCCCTTAAGATAGGTAGTTACTTTTTCTTATAGAATCTCTTCATTCTCAAGATGACATGATTTTATGTCATTCTCAGAATGGAGTGGTTGGTTCACTATCATGATTTTGTAGACTACTATCGTCATAGAGTATCTTTTACATCACCAGAGGGTAACAATTATCTACATAAGGGTGAGTGGGATGTCTAGGATGTTAGAGCTAGACCAAAGAATCATGGGTTAGGCAGAGTGACCACCCAGATCAAAAATCTCTTTATGGAGGATTAGGGTTTATGAAAAGCTTATTTTCCCCCATTGGTGGATCATTTTAGGGATATCTTTCCTGACGTTTTTTTTGGATTACCTCCTGAGAGAGAGGTAGAGTTTAAAATTGAGCTTGTTCCAGGAGAAGTTCCATTATCCATTCTTCCATATAGTATGAAACCTATAGATCTTTAGGATATCAATCGGTAGTTAGAGGATTTGGAGGAAAAAGGCTTCATACAGACCAATACATCCTCTTGGGGTTTGCCCGTGATTTTTTCCAAGAAGGCATATGGGAACTTACATCTTTTTGTGGATTATATAAGTTTGAACCAGCTTACGATCAAGAACCAATATCCACTTAATTGAATAGATGATATCTTTGAACAGCTCTGAGGAGTAAAGATCTTCTCCAAGATCGACCTGAGATCGTGTTATCATCATGTGTGAGTCAGACTATCAGACATACCTCATACAACTTTTCATAGTAAGTATGGTATGTATGAGAACCTTTTTATGTTGTTCGGTCTTACAAAATCACCTACCATTTTAATGGATTTGATGAATGGGATTTTCCACCCATATTTGGATTCTTTTATCGTGGTCTTTGTAGATGACATCTTGGTGTATTCTCATACTAGTAGCGACCATGCCAAACATCTTGAGATCCTTTTGAGTACACTGAGAGAGAAATAACTTTATGAAAATATTTCTAAGTGCTACTTATATATATACAAAGTCCACTTCCTAGGTCATATTATCTTAGAATCAGGAGTATCTATTAACTCTGAAAAGGTTAGTGTTGTAGTTTCCTAGGATCAGACCAAGAACGTGTTTGATATACGAAGTTTCTTGGGGATGGATGGATATTACAATCTTTTAATACAATACTTTTCTCACATTTCTTCACTTATTACTGTTCTTACAAAGAAGGTTGTCAAGTTCATATGGTCAAAAGCATGTGAGAAAGACTTTTAGGAGCCGAAAGGGAGGATTGTCTCAACACCTATTCTGACTCTTCCAGAGATAAGTATAGGTTATACTGTCTTATGTGATGCATTAGGCATCGGTCTAGGAGTAGTGATTATGTATAAGGACAAATTTGTTGCGTATAGTTCTCGATAGTTAAGGCCTCATGAGAGAAACTACTCAATGCATGACCTTGAGCTAGCAGCAGTTGTCTATGTCTTACATTGCTGGAGACATTATCAATTGGGTGAGCACTTTGTGGTGTACACAGACCACAAGATCCACAAATATATCTTTTCACAATGTAACTTGAACCTCAAACAATAGATATGGGTCAAATATCTACAATCCTTTGATTTTGATCTTGCCTATATGCTTGGGAAGGGTAATGTGGTTGCAGATGCACTGAATCAGAAAACTCAAGCATAGGACATACAAAAAGCCAGTGATGAATTGAAATTGATGGTCCTATTTTTTGAGCTACATCTGGAGTTTCATGATAGTCACGAGAAGTCTTACCTCTCATCCTTGACAGTTACCTCTTCCCTCCTTGAAAAGGAGAATAGTAGACCGTTTTCAAATCCTGAAGGCTTGGTTCTCTGTGAGAGTATATCAGGAGACAACCCACCTCTGTATTGGTTTGTGGATATAGACGACGTCCTATGTATACATGGACATGTCTGGGTTCCTACATATATGAGAGAGGAGTTGATGAAATATTCTCATGCTTCTCAGTGGGCAGTTTATCCAGGCATCTCAAAGATGTATTGAGATATGTGATGCTAGTATTTGTGTCCTGGAATGAAACATCATATTACAGGATTTATCACTAGGTGTTCCACCTATCAGCTGGTGAAGGTGGAGCACCAGAGACCTACAGGCTTGTTATAATCACTTCCAGTCCCGGAATAGAAATGGGAAGATGTTTCTACGGATTTTGTAGTCATCTTACCTAGGTCGCTCAAGGGTAGAGATGCTATCTAGGTAGTCATTAATCGACTAAAAAAATCATCCCACTTCATTCCTATTCGAGAGACTTTATCGGTTGATGAGTTGGGAAGACTATATGTATGTGATATCATATGACTACACGAGATCCCTCGTACTATCGTTTCATATCAGGATTCTCATTTCACGTCACGGTTATGGCAGGGATTTCAAAAGGCTATGGGGACTCAGGTACTTCTAAGCACAACTTTTCACCATCAGGCCGATGGATAATCAGAACGGACAATACATGTTTTAGAGGATATGCTTCGAGCATGTGTACTTGATTTCGGTGGTTCTTGGGAGAAGAATATCCCTCTCACCAAGTTCACTTATAATAAAAGTTTTTCAGGTGACAATTCAAATGGATCATTTTGAGGCCTTATATGGTAGGTCATTCCATTCACCCCTGTGCTATTTAGAGGTAGGTGAGGTAGACCTACTAGGTCCTCATCTCATTCAGGAAACTTTAAAGTAGGTTCAGGTGATCAGAAAGCATATGACTACTGCTCAGTCTAGATAAAAATATTTTTTCAATCACTATCGATGACCTCTAAAGTTCGAGGTTGGGGATCATATTTTTCTTTGGGTATCACCCAGGCTTGGGAATAGATGGTTACAAAAGCATGGAATTATGTCTCCTCATTACGTAGGGTCGTTTGAGGTTCTAGAGAGAGTTGGGTTGGTAGCCTATTAGTTACTACTACCTCAGAGGCATCGTGTCATGCACAACGTCCTTCATGTTTCACAGCTTCTCCAATATCATGTCAATCCATCTCATACCTTTGATCCTGAGGAAGTTGAGTTAGATGTTAATGCTACCTTTAAGGAATATCCAGTATGCATTGTTGATCTGATCATGAAGGCTCTCTGAGGTTGGTATGTCCCTCTAGTACGGGTGTTATGGCAGCACGATCGAGTATAAGAGGAGACTTGGGAGAGGGAAGTCAATGTACATTCCCAATATCCAGAGTTATTCTCAGGTAGTGTTTCACCACCCTTGGAAGGTGAACTTAGGGTCGAGTTCTTTTAAGGGGGGAAGACAATAAGAACCAAGTTTTTCACTTAGGTGTGGATCCTTTAAATTTTAGTCTAAATATTTACTTTGGACCTAATAAGGATGTCTAACGTGTTAACAAAGGTCCCAGGGGTGTCTGGGAAAATTTTGGATCTAAAACCTATCTCTTTGGGGAAAACTGGGCAGGTCGCATAGTTAGCGCATGGTTTGCCTAACTGTGCAGATTGTGTTTTTATAGATAGAGCCGCTCACACAATTTTTGCACGACCGTGCGACCTAACCATGAAAAGTGGAACCTTTTCTCAGGAAATATCACATGGTTTGCATACGGTTTGTCAAACTGTGCGGAAAAATTGTACACGGGCTAAAATTCTGGGTATTTTTCCTAAAATTCCCTTAATGATCTATTTACTCCCCTCTTTTTCTCTAATTTGTAAACCAGCGAGATTAAGCCCCCTTTCTCCCATTTTAGAGAATTTTGAAGATCTAAAAGTAGGATCAAGAGATATCCTTCATCTGATAACCGATCAATATTCTATTCATCATGTTGGATGCGCAATGGTAAGTACTTGAGTCCATTTAAGCCATTCTTCTTATCTTTTTCTCTCAATTGAGACATTGGGGTATGCAAATTTTTCTCTTTTTCTTAGATCTACTACGATCTGATCCAAATCAAGGGCCAATACCAAAGGAGAAGGATCATACAACCCTAAGGTGAGTGGTCTATAACTCATCCCTAAAGTTTTTTGATTTTGGATTTATCGTGTGGGGCACACCGATTTCGTTGGGTGGCGTTTATTGAATTTATATTCCATGCTTATAATCATTAGAACCATATGGATATGCTCTCTTCATATATGTGATTAATTGTTGGTGGTTATGACCACAATTACATCCCTTACATGTCGAAGGTTATGTCATAATTGGGTTTTTAATATTTAACATGTTTGAGCCACCATTTGGGTGTGACTTTGCTTGACCCTTCTAAGGGTAAGATTTTCTATATTAAATGGATTGATTTATATTATTATTGGCATAATGGAAAGTACCATGTATGCATACCACTTGACGCGCCTAAGGTAAGTGCTTCAAATTGATAATTAAATGTGAATGATTAATTGGATGCACATCCGTAGCAGCCCTTACCACATTAATGAAAGGTAGAAGAATGAACCCTAAATTATGGAATATGCCTTAAATGGATTAAATGAATGGTTTCATGCTACTTATCCTTGTCACACTAATGAAAGGCAAGTATTGAACCAAATGACTTGATTAAAATGTTGCATGTTACTTGACCTTATCACACAAATGAAAGGTAATGCTTGAACCAAATGAAATATTACATAACTTCATAATTAAATAGAAATGGACTGACTCGAGCTTGCCTTGGATTCTGATTAGAGAATATCATGAGCACTCGGGAACCCCATTTCGATTCAAGGATATGGCTTGCATAGGTTGATACCTACCTAGATCCCGATCCTTGTCTATTCTTAGATGCCTGGTATGACACCGCAGGATTCCTTCATATTATCATAGGATTCCATGGATACACTCCTTGGATCCCTTCAACATCATTACAGGATGCCTTGGATACACTCCTTGGATCGATCATTGATAAGTATGTGCCATGGTTAAAGCCCATCGAGCCCAGTCATTGCTTAGCCATGTTTTACCTGGGTTGATCACCTTAGACTCGGTAGGCGCCTCATTGTGGAATGCCTTGGATTACGCTCCTTGGATTTCACTCTTACGCCATGCCAAGGTATAGTTATTACTGAGTTGGTGACCCTTGAGGTCTATGCCACGTTGGTTATTACCTTGGGACTTCATTATTAAATATCATAGATCATGGCTTCCTTGTTACATCTTGGAACCCTCACAATTTATACTATCACGAGGTGATGTCAGTGTTGGCTATTCCTCACGAGACCTATCAATAGAAAATTGGTAATTACTTAATTAAGTAAACTAGTTACATGTTCATACACCAGTCGAGGGTTGAAGTAGGTACTTGGGTATTTAGTTACATTGTACTTATTTACTTTATATATGCATGCCTGCACACTGTTACATTTACATTACATGGGCTGGATGTTATAGACACCGTTGGTGGTGGCCCACTGAGATTTATCTCACACCCTCTCTGGACGTCGTTTGGTACCTCGGACAGATTACATGATTTCAGGTGTTGACAAAGGGAAGCATACGACTTCGAACACTTAATTGCTTGCTGTTTAGTATGAAACTTGATAGTAGAGGACCAAATTGGAACTCGAGATGCTTGGGATAGTCTTTTGATTCCTTTATAATATTATGAAACATATTATATCCGCTGTCTTGTATCCATGTTTTCTAGTTTTCTAGTGACACGACATATCATCACCAGTTGATGTATTGTTGAATGTTATTATAGTTGTTTCAGTTATTATTACTATTTTCTCTATTTTTTTCCATTGCGCCTTCTGTTTTCTTATATTTATTCTTCTATTTAACTCTGTTATTTGTATCTGATGTGCTACATTGTGGTAATGAGGGCATATTCTCCCCACGGACACACCATAGGCCCTTGCTACTAATCGGCAGCCTCTGGTGTTCGGGGAGATTCACTTGAGGCCATGTGGCCCACTGGGCTCAGGGAACCTATTAAGTGGCATCCGGGTCTGGGACATCATATTAGTTTTATTTTATGTCTTCAAAATTTTCAACAAGGCCAGATTCCTTAGTATTTTTGTTTTTTACATTTTTTTATGTTTTATTGATCTTCTATTTTGTTTATTTTCATGTGAACCATTGTTTATTTTATTTTTCATGGATTTCCAATGTATGGATGCACAATGCTGAAATTTCAGTTGAATTACACTATTTATTAAATATTATTTATCAAGGAAATTTTTTTCCAATTGAGCATAGTCTAATGCCCTATCACTTATCGCCAATACATGGGGATTAAAAACACCTCTTTGGTGTTGTCATGGACCATCTCGGGTGTCCATATCTTGGGGGGGGGGGTAGTCCGATTCGTTAAAAAATGGTATCAAGGCCCCGATTTTGGTTTATGTTATTTGTAGAGTCATGGTAGATGAGACATAGGACTATCAGAACTCAGGAGATTGGTCATGAGGGGGTTCCTAATCCCCACCTTTCATTCAGAACCCTGAGTTGTCAGGGAAAGTTGGGAGTTATTTATTTTAATTTTGAGTTGAATCCATCCTTCTATATGGGTACAATTTCAGCTTCAAAGTATGTTGGAAGAGGAGTCGGTAAGCTGTATGGGCGGAGTGCAGAGCGTGTAGACTGTGCACATGAACCATGTATCATGGAAGGGTGTGGTTTTGATTTGTTTTCCATTACTTGAAGTCTCTTAATGTTTTATATTAATCTTATGGATTGATTTTGATTGATATTGAAATTTTTTATATGATCTTTACATATTTATTTGAATTTATTCTAAGTGATAAATGGATTAAGATAATTTCTTTGAGGTATTATTTTTATTTAATTATGTGGGTCTCATTCCTTGAATTATAACCTTTGGAGTTTTATTTTTTATTTTAAATATGAACTTCTTGACAGTTATTTTTTAAATTAAATGGGGCTTTCCTTTTTATGTGTATGTTTTTTTTGTAAATTTTCAGTGGTTTTAATGAAAGAAAAGGTGTTCTCTCATACCATAGATGAGCTTCCAAATTGATGGTTTCATTTTATTTAAAATATTTAAAATATAATAAAAGTTTTAATGAAAAGTTTTAATGTAAAGATCAAAATATAAAAATATTTCAAATTTAAATTAGTAATATAGAAAATTTTGGAAATTGAAATTTTTTCAAGTGGTGAAAACATACTCGTAAATCCATGAAAATTTGTTTAAGTACGTGTTTGTTTTGCTAAATAAGTTTCGATCTATAACAATTAGTATTTAAAATGAATTGTCCTTGGTGTTGGGTTTGTAAATTCTTGGTTGGTGGTAAGAGGTCTTGAAATGGATGTGGGAATTACTTCAATCTAATCGTCGCAAAATAAATTACATAGCTCAAACTGAAAAAACATATTTTAGTGGATAAAGATTTGATAAAGGGTTACCAATTCATTTTATGGACCTGTGTGTTTTAGATCATGAATGTGTAATGTTCTAGTTTATGGGCATTAATATGGTTGGTTCTCTTTTGTTTTCCTCTTCATGGTCTCTTTAAATGAAAATGCCTATATATTTAATCTTATGCATAAACTTTTAGAAAAATTATATTTCTTGAAAAACTTTTTTGATTAAACGGGGGTAAAAAAATGTGCCGAAGTTAGTTTTATTTTGAAAGAAATGGTCTTTTTAACATTTAAAGGGGTTTGATTTTTATTATTTGACACATTGATTTTTGATTTTGTAAGGAAAATCTAAAATCTTGTAGCTTTGAAAAGTGTTTTGTAGGTTGGGCCATGTTTGGTTTTAAATTGAGTAAACTTTATCATTTCAATGAAGGTGATTTGAATTTTATGATTTTTTACTTATCATTCATGTTGGAAATATTTTATATATAAAGGATGATACATATTTTTCATGGTATGCTACTTTTAATGTATCATGTTTGAGGGTATTTGATTATTTGCATTGGTTCCTTTATGATTATATTTTTCCTTACAATTGAGTTTCCACTTATTGTTATGATTTTGGTGAATCATTTGTTGGATAATATTTGGTTCCATGGTTGGGAGAACCTGAACTGTGTACATAGTTTTAATAAATAGATTTATGGGGCTTCATGTGGAGTTTTTGAGTTCAAGGATTTGTTATCATATCATCTGAATGATTTCCTCTCAAGTAAGTTTGCAGTTTCTAGGGATATAATGTTTTAATAATGGGGAGGTTGTAAAAACCAGTGTTAGTAATTAATTTTCAGTTTAAGAGATTTATTAAAAAGGGGAAAATATGATTAAAAATAAATTTATTGAATGATTTTGGTTCCATTGACAAAAAAAATGAAAACATAGTTTGTTTATATATAAATAAATAATTAAATAAATAAATAAATATATGAATATAAACAGACACACACACAAACAAACATATATATATATATATATGATGTTTTAAGAATAATTATTAATTCATTAATAATAATTATAATGAAATAACAATATTATTATTATTATTTTGAATTTGATTGGTTTTATTTTTATTGGTATGATAATTATATTATCAAATATATTAACACATTGAATGAAAAATAATAATAAGAGTTAAAAAATAATAGATATAAATGAAAGAAAGTGGGGCAAAACAGAGATATGATCGTTAAAAAAATCCCAGAACCAAATGGATAGGAGGGGATCAGGTAATTTAGGTGGGTGGGTTTTTTTAGTTTTATGGGGTAGGGTTTTTTTATATTTGAGAAATGGGTTTGTTCAGCGCCACTTCAAGTGGCGCTGAACAAAAAATGGGCAAAGCGCCACTTGAAGTGGCGCTTTGACCTCACACCACCCCCAACCCCCCCCCCCCACATATATATATAAAATAAATATATTTATTATAATAAATATAAAAAATACAATAAATACATAATTATATTTTTTATAATAAATACAAAAACTATAATAAATTTATTTATTTATAATAAATATTTATAATAAATATCAAATAAATATTATAATATTATTATAATAAATATAAATTTGTTATACAATTATTATACATTATTATAAATATTATAATGTTATAATATTATAATATTTATTATAATAAATATCTAATAAATGTATAATAAATACTATCATAATAAATGCACAATAAATGTATAATAAATATTTATAATACATTTATATTTATAATAAATACTTATTATAATTAAATATTATAATATTTATAATAATAAATATCTAATAAATGTATAATAAATATTATTATAATAAATATTCATTTATAATATCAATTATAATAAATATTATTATTATATTTATTATAATAAATGTATAATAAATATTATTATAATAAATATTATAATAAATGTATAATAAATGTATAGTAAATGTATAATAAATATTTATAATACATTTATTATAAATGTATATTTATTATAATAAATATTATAATATTTAATTATAATAAATGTATATTTATATTTAGATTTATAATAAATATTATAATATTTATTATAATAAATATAAATTTATTTATTATAATAAATCTACATTTATTTTATACATTTATTATAATAAATATGTACAATAAATGTATTATAAATATTATAATACATTTATTTTTTAATTAAAATATAATAAATGTAATATGTAATTATTTATCTTTATTATATAATTATCATATCTATATTTATTATATTTATATCTATATAATTATATTATAAATAAATATAATATGTAATATAATATAATAAATGTAATCTGATACATTTATTTTTTTAATTATAATAAATGTATATTTATAATTATATAAATGTATAATAAATATAATAAATATAAATGTATAATTACATATTACATTTATTATAATAAATAAATAATTACATATTAAATTCATTATAATAAATAAATGTATATTTATAATTACATTTATAAATGTATATTTATTATAATAAATAAATGTATATTACATTTATAAATAATTACGTATTTATTGTAATAAATAAATGTATATTTATTATAATAAATAAATGTATATTTATTATAATAAATAAATGTATATTTATTATAATAAATAAATGTATATTACATTTAGAAAATAATTACATATTTATTATAATAAAAAAATATATATTACATTTATAATAAATGTATATTTATATAAATAAATATTATTAATGAAAATTAATAAATGTATATTTATTAATGAATATTATAATAAATAAATGTATATTTATAATTACATTTATAAATGTATATTTATAATAAATGTATATTTATAAATAAATATTATTAATAAATATTATTAATGAATATTAATAAATGTATATTTATTAATGAATATTATAATAAATAAATGTATATTTATAATTACATTTATAAATGTATATTTATTGTAATAAATAAATGTATATTACATTTATAAATAATTACACATTTATTATAATAAATAAATGTATATTACATTTATAAGTAAATTATTTATATATATTACATTTATAAGTAATTACATATTTATTATAATAAATGTATATTAAATTTATAAATAAATAATCATTTATTTAGTTAATAAATGTATATTACATTTATGTAAATGTTTTTTTATCACATATTTATTATAATAAATAATTACATTTATAAATTTATATTACATTTATAATAAATATCTAATAAATGTATATTTATATAAATGTATATTTATTATAATAAATATAATGTATATTACATTTATAAATAATTACATATTTATTATAATAAATAAATGTATATTTATAATTATATAATTATAGTATATAATTATTTATAGATATGATAATCATATAATAAAGATAAATAATTACATATTACATTTATTATATTATAATTAAAAAATAAATGTATTATAATATTTATTATACATTTATTATACATATTTATTATAGTAAATGTATAAAATAAATGTAGATTTATTATAATAAATAAATTTATATTTATTATAAATATAAATATAAATATACATTTATTATAATTAAATATTATAATATTTATTATAATAAATATACATTTATAATAAATGTATTATAAATATTTATTATACATTTATTATACATTTATTATAATATTTATTATAATAATTTTTATTATAATAGATATTATTAATGTATATTTATTATAATAATATTTATTATACATTTATTATATATTTATTATTATAAATATTATAATATTTAATTATAATCAGTATTTATTATAAATATAAATGTATTATAAATATTTATTATACATTTATTATAAATTTATTCTCCATTTATTATAATAGTACTTATTATACATTTATTAGATATTTATTATAATAAATATTATAATATTTATTATAATATTTATTAGATATTTATTATAAATATTTATTATAAATAAATAAATTTATTATAATTTTTGTATTTATTATAAAAAATATAATTATGTATTTATTGTATTTTTTATATTTATTATAATAAATAAATTTATTATATATATGTGTGTGGGGTTTGGGGGTGGTGTGGGGTCGCCACTCCACTTTTTGTTCAGCGCCACTTGAAGTGGCGCTGAACAAACCCATTTCCCCAATATAAAAAAACTCGACCCCATAAAACTAAAAAAAACACCCACATAAATTACCCGGAGGGGATCAGCCCATACGCGGTAGAGGCAGGGTGCGACCTCCCCTTCCACTGTGCATTGATTCTCGGCATCTCTTCCCTCCGACCTTACGCTGTGTTTGGTGAGATTTTAGTAAAAGAAAAGAAATGATTTGATATTTTATAAAAGAAAAGAAAAGAAAAGAAAAGATTGCCATTTCTCTTCTCGTGTTTGGATCAATAATTTAGTAAAAGAAAAGAAATGATTTTGATTTCTCTCCATCTTGTTTGGTGAATCTTTTTAAAAGAAAAGAAAAGAAATTCTTTTATGACAGATTTAGAAAATAGGGATAAAATTGGAATTTTAAAATATTAATAACCCTCCACCATCATTTCTATCCAAATCATCCCAATTTTGGGGTGATTTGAAAACAACAGCAGGAGAGAAATCTATTTCTCTCCATTTCTCCCCTTATCATTTCTCTCCTCTTAAAATTATCTGGTCAAACATGAGAAACCAATATCTCCCCTCAATATCATTTCTTTTCTCTTCGTATCACTCCTGCCAAACTAGCCCTTAAGGCGAATCATTCCAGATCAGGGTTTCCTCCCATCCTCCTCCTCCCTCCACTTTCTTCTTGTTATTCTCTCTTCTCTCTCTGCACCATGCATCTGGCCGAACCCTAGGTAGGGTTTGAGTTCTAATTCATTTCGGTTCTTGATGCAAGAGCGTGCAAATGTTTCCTTTGGCCTTATCCCCTCGCATTTGATGGATTCGCTCCATATTCACTTGCTTCCAAGTAGGTGTTTCTATGTTTCTATCTTTTCCTAGCATTCCATGTTGTGCTTGAATTTTCTATATTCTAGTTTCTTGGAAATTATGGATGATATGTGTCCATTTTAATTGACTTGAAGTATTTCTCAATAGAATTTGGTATTTAAAATACGTGTTTAAACCTTTAATTGATTTTCAATAGAAAATTCATGGGTTTTGTTTGGAATTTCATTCTTCAAGAATTAAGATGTGTGGTTTGAATCTATTCATGGGTGTTTATTGATTTTATATGTTTATGGTATTTGAAAAATTTCTTAGTGATGTTGTACTTTATTGTTTTTTGGTTAATAATACTTAATGGTTTTTAAAGTGGGGTTTTGCCCTTGGTTTCATAGAATTTCAAAATGGAATTTGGTTCCAAAAATGTTTTCCTTATGGATTTTGAAAACATGACTTTAGATCATAATCTATTGGCTTGTTTGGCACTTTAAAATGATGTTTATGGGTAACATTTGTTTCAAAATTGGTTTTTCAAATGCGTTTTGAGAATTATGACCTTAGTTTTAAATTTAAAGTCCCAATGGTAACCTCTATTTAACTAGATACACCCATATGGTGTGATCATGTGTTTTGGATCACTAGCGATAAATATATTGTTATAGTTTGTGTCGTTGATATATTTAAATAATATAGAGATTGCATAAGAGTATTTTGGGAGGTGGGATGAGGGTTATTTCATTTTTAAATGTTGCCTCACCTCTCGCCACTCACTTCATAGGAATCCCTGACATCTTATTGAGGATTTTATAGACAGTTGATAACTAGTCTCGATTAGATGGCTAGATCCTCCTTGGTATGGCATGAGCCTAGGACTTTGGTGAGTAACACAGGTAAGGCTAGTTAAGAGTAGCTGGTTGGTTATAGACTCGAGAATGCATTGATAGGTCGATAGATGGTTCCAACCCGAGTACGTCTAAGAGCTTCCCATGATCATTGATAGGATTCCAATGTGCGTGAAGGAGAAACGATGGATTTCTATTAGCAATAGAACCCAGTTACAACAGAAAAATAGTAGAAGAAAAAGAAAGAGGGAAGAACTGGAGAAGAAGAGAGAAACTTCTCTGGGAACGTTTCCCCTAAGACCTGGCAGTAGCCTCCTTTAGCTATGTTGCAATCCAAACTCAAGATACCATTCCTCTCCCTTCCCAACACCAGACCCACCTCATTTATTAGCCCCACCCACCGCCTAACAACCATGCCAGCTAACCTGTCCATCACATTACTAAATTTCCCATGATAGTGAAAGAGTACTCCCAATCTTCCCCTAAAATAGCAGCACCCCAGGACCCCCTTAACAACATCTCTCCAGCTTAACGTTCCTATCAATTCTACCCCTCTTGAAAAACACCTTGTCCTCAAGGTGAATCCAAGCTCCAGAAGAAGTAGAAAGCTTTTGGTGAATGTTGTGTTGCTTGAAGAAGTCATCAGTCCCCAGCATCCCCGTCGTTGTCCTTTTTTGATCCAGAAGTATTGAAAAAATAAGGTCTCCTGTGTAACTAGTTCTGAAACCACCACCACCAGCTGAACCATTTTGAATTCCCCCCCAGCTTAGCACATCTCCATCCTTGGTGACTGTCAAACAGTGGCTGACCCCATAATTGCTAGCAGCTGCTATGATCTTGTCCCCTTCGATGGCAACAACTGCTGACACTTCTTCCACAGAAAAATATTTAAGAATATGACGAGACACCTTCCGATGTTGTGGTTCTTGTACTCCTATATATTCCCTATAGCCCCTAGCAGCTAAAGTCTGAACCACTGATGAACGTGGGTCAACAAGATGGTGCAATAGAACTGTCCCAGTTGCAACACCAATCTGAGGAAAAAGTTTAGAGATAAGTAACTCGTCTTGCCTAAAATTTGACAAGAAGTTCGCCCTCCTTGGACACCACCTTGTCCTCAAGGTGGAAAAATTCCATGAAATTTTGGTACCCAACCATGGTGTTAAACAGCTTGCAAAGAATCTATACTACCCACGAATGATAGTTTCACGCACTCCTTCCTCTAGAGATGTCTCAAATGAAAAGATTGCTTTGAAAATTTCATCCATGAATTTCCTTTCCGGTATTGGTTGGCCATCACCCTCCTCGATTCCCTTAGCTCTACCAAGAGTCTCTATGATGCTAGCAGCATTACAAATCCCATTATCTGTTTCTGTTCCATGGAAGATCATACCTACAAATCTTATGCATATTCCAAGTGTCGCAAAAACACAAATTTATAGAATCAAGTTGGATTTTCCACCACCATATTGTCTAGGTATCTTCATTCCCATAACATCTTTATTCATATAAGAAAATAATGTTTTATCCATGACAAGTGTAGAATACGAGTGTAGGGGGAGAATTCCCCTTACCTCAATGTGAGGTGGAGACATTATTTTATAGATGAGTAAAATGGAATACATGGTGGAGTATTCCGATGTGGGACTCAGAAATACCCAATATAAAAAAACTGGGTTTAACACACCCCCTCAAGCTGGACATGTCCATCTTGGACCAAGAGTCCCACAAAAGAAAGATGACAACGAACAAGACCATACACACTCCCCCTAAAGCTGGGTTTTTGATGCTGTAGATACCCAGTTTGGTATAGAGAGAGTCCAAAAGAGATCCCAAGAGGCCTTTTGTGAAGATGTTGGCATGCTGATCCGCTTTCGGAATGTGTCCGAAACTGATATGGTTTTACTTGAGATGATGGAAAATAAAGTGACATTCCACCTCGATATGCTTCGTTTGTTCATGAAAGATGATATTTGAAGTAATCTTTGTGGCCGCATGATTATCACACCAGATATGAGCAGACGTTTGCAGTGGGAAGTTATGGAGGAGATGACGAAGCCAGTGGATCTCAGCAGTGACTGTGACCATGACACGGTATTAAGACTCTGCACTAGATCTGGAGATGAAAATCTGCATCTTGTTGTGCTAAGATATGAGATTACCTGCCCAGAAAATGGAAAACTCAGAAGTAGACTTGCGAGTAGCAAGACAACCAGTATAGTCAGCATCATAGAAGGCCTCAACATTCATATGAGCATGATGTGAGTACCGAAGACCACAGACAGGGTCTTTCTTGATGTACATGAAAATGCGAAGGACAACATCCCACTGAGATTTAGTCGGATGCTCCATGAATTGTCTTACTTTGTTAACAACGCTGACAATGTTCGGTCGTGTCATAGTGAGGTAATTGAGTTTTCCCACTAGACGGCAATATCTCTATGGGTGAGGAAAGGGTGTCGTGTTGTCATAGAGAGAACATTCCCCAGGCTCAAGAGGAGTGCCCACGACAATTTCCTGACTCAAACCCGCATCTTGCGAGATCCATGGAATATTTCCTTTGGCAGAGAAATATGGTGTCCATAGAACGAGAGACCTCGATGCCAAGAAAGTATGTGAGAGGACAGAGATCTTTGGTGTGAAAGTGGTGGTGAAGATGGATCTTGAGTTGGGAGATTCTAGTGGAGTCGCTTTTGGTGACGATGATATCATCAACATATACCACCAGTAGGATGCAACCGTTAGACGTTGTATGGTAGAAGACAACGTGGTACTTCATACTTCTAGAGAGTCCAAATGTGGTAAATATGGTGCTGAAGCGGCCAAACCAAGCACGGGGAGACTGTTTGAGACCACAGAGAGAGCGATGGAGTCGCCAGACATGGGATTTGGCTCCTTAGGCATGAAATCTTGGGGGCTACTACAGATATACCTCTTCTTCAAGAAAACCATGGAGAAATACATTCTTGACATCCGGTTGATGAAGCGGCCAATGATGATAAGTGACCAGAGAGATGAATAAACGGACTGATTCCATCTTGAAAACCAGAGATAAGGTCTCAAAATAGTCGATGCCATATGCTTGAGCAAATCCCTTAGCTACAAGTCGGGCTTTGAGGAAATGCAGAGTGCCATCAACATTGAGGCAGACCGTATAAATCCATTTGCAGCTGACCACCTGTTTGCCTTCTGGAAGGGGGACCAGATCCCAAGTATGTTTGTCATCTAGATCCTGCACTTCATCCCGCATTGCTTTTAGCCACTCTGGGTGAGATTTGGCATAGTTAACTATGCAGGGAATAAATATCGTCTCCAGATCTAACAAAAATCTATATGAAGATGTATAGAGAGGATTATTCTGACAAGAACGAGCACCTTTTCGGAGTGCAATGGGAAAGTCATCTAGTGCTGGGGCAGGAGCATCGGAAAAAGATGAGACGATGGTTTCCTCAGCCTGGACATGGGGTATATATCGATGGGAGACATGAGTATACTACACCAAACCGATGATCAGCAGGGGAGACACCAGAGGAGGGTGGATGATGAGAGGAAGACAATCATCGTTGGTAGTGTTGAGAAGGGGAGAGGGAAGAGTAAAAGGAGAGTTCTTAAAAAATGACACATTAGTAGAGAGATGATATATCACCGTAAGTCGGGAGAGAAGCACTGATATCTGCGTTGAGTGCAGTAATATCTGAGGAAAATGCAACGAAGAGATTTTGAAGAAAGTTTGGAGAGGTTGGGGCGAGTGTCCCAAACATAACACCGACACCCAAACACATGAAGTGGAAGTGAGTGATGAGGGAGAGAGGAGAACAGAGTCCAAAAAGTAGTCTCCTCCTGAAGGATAAGAGAGGGAAGTTGGTTCAGAAAGTAGGTAGCATTCAAGATGATATCAAACCAGAAAAGGAGAGGAACCTTCATGTGGAATAGGAGGGCAAGAGCAGTCTTCAGAATATGGCAATGTTTCCGCTTGGCCACTCCATTCTGTTGAGGTATATTGGGGCAGGATGTCTGATAAATTATGCCTTTATCTTTGAGAAATTGCAGAAAGGAAGCGGATATATATTCATGTCTATTGTCGGAGTGGGTTTTCTTAAGGTAGGTGGAGAATTGAGTATGAATTTCATTATAAAATTTCTAAAAAGTAGAAAAAATTTCAGTCCAATCATGAAGAATGTAAATCCAGGTTATCCGTGAGTAGTCATTAATAAAGGATATATAATAACTGTACTCAGACTGGCTAGAAACCCTGCAAGGACCCAATACATCAAATGAACAAGGTCGAAAGGACTCGTTTCACGTGGTTCCAGTTGAGGAACATACGTCACCCGATGATGTTTAGAAAACTTGTAGGATTCACAATGGAAGGAAAGTTGAGGACTAAATTGGGGGGAAAAACTTATGTAGGATGAAAGCTGGTTGATGACCAAGGTGAGAATGTAGGTCAAGGGCACGAGCTGATGTGAATAATCAAGCAAGTGATGGTTGAATATCGAACATGTAAACCCCATTTTGAAGATGACCTCGACAAATTTCCCAATTCGTCGTCCGTTCCTGAAAAACAACACCAGAGGAAGTGAAAGTAGCAACACAATTTACATCTTTGGTGAGTTTGCTGACGTTGATAAGATTAAATGGACTGTGAGGAACATGTACGACCAAATCTAGGTGAATAGACGGTGTTAAGGGTCATATGCCAAATCCGGTTATGGGGATTGTTGATCCATTAACAACAGTAATTTTAGAGGAACCAATTTAAGGATGATAGGTAGTAAACACATCGGAGTCCCCTGTGAGATGTTCTGATTCACCAGAGTCAAGCATCCAAGCTATCAGTTGATGAGATACACAGGTGGTAGAGCTGTCAGTTTGAGCAATGGGGGTTGGAGAAGAGGACGGTGGCACAACAACCCGATAAGATTGTATCAAGGCAACCTCCTCCTTCGAGAGAACAATTCCGTAATGAGTACCGGTTGAAGGGGGACTTCCTTTTGGTAGATATGATGACAGATCATGGGAAAACTGCTTAGGTGGATGCACAAATGCATGGATGAAGCATGGGGCTGTTGTGTAGGAAGGCCGGGACGTTGCCGCAAGAGGTGGGTTGAGAAACCGTGAGGGAGGCGGGGTCCAGGAGACCGCGGGAGGTGGGATAGGAGTGCCGAGGAAGGAAGGTCTGAGATACATTATCGGATGTGGTCTAGGGAAAGTGTCGCGGGAGGGGTTCGCCTGGCGAGCGGTGCGGGTCGTTTGCTTTGGATGCTGGTCGGGACGTGCTGTGGGAAAGGCGGAGGTTGGTCGTGCCGTGACGATCGGGAAGGAGGGTCGTGGCCAGGACACGCAGAGGGAGGGCCTCAAGAGGGTGGGTCTCGGCTGGTTAGGACGATGCCATGCACAATAAGGGCGACGGGTGGCCGCTTCAATCGGGAGGCCGATGAGTGGGTGAGGCTGGGAGATCACCGCGGGAGGGGATGTGGCCCAGAGTCATCGTGAAGGCGGGTTGGGACGCCGTGAGAAGGAGGCAGAGATCAAGAGTGCCGAGGAGGTAGGTTCGGGACTCTGCCGGGAAGCCTGCTGGAGGGAGGGATCAGGAGGCGGGGGTCAGTCGTGGAGTCAGGAGGCCGCTGAAAGGTAGGGGCTGGTCGCGAAGCTGGAGAGCATCGTGGGAAGGCGGGTGAGTGCTGATCGAGATGCCCGGAGAGCGCCGCGGGAGGGAAGGCGAGGGTCAATCGTGAAGTAGGGAGGGGCTTCAGAGGTGGGCGACGCCATAGGAGGGCGTGAGCGGGTGGGGACCGGGAATCCGTGGGAGGGAGGGCGGTGGCCGGTCACGGAGCTGGGAGGGGTGGCGTCAAGCGGGAGCCGTGCACAAGGGGGCAAGTAGGTGGAGCAGAGAGTTCTACCTAGATCGGGAGCCACACGCGAGGAGGTTGTGCGGAGGGTTCCGCTTGGAGAGGGGTGGAGCCGCAACGGAGGAGGGGATCTGGGATCCGCAACAGACAGGGAGGGTGGTGGGTAGGTCATCGCTGCCGGAGGGGGGGGGCAGGATATTCCGCAAAAGAGGTGATAGGGACCGGTGGGAGGGCTCTGCCGGGAAGGACAAAGGGCTGTCTGGAGGGAGGAGTGTCACGAAAGAGATGGGGAAAAATATTATTGAGAAAATCCCTCTAATACCATTTAGAAGATGAGTGTAGGATGAGAATTCCCCTTACCTCAATGTGAGGTGGGGACATGATTTTATAAATATGTAAAATGGAATACATGGTGGAGTATTCCGATGTGGGACTTGGAAATACCCAATATAATAAAACTGGGTTTAACCACAAGAAACATGGAAGAAAATATAAAAATGTTGAATTGCATTTATAAAGTAGTTGTCAAACCCCAAAACATTTCCCACACCTCTGCCTTTGCACTTGCACCTACATCTTTGAACCATGTTTGAGCACTTTCCACCTTGATAGTGGTGAACTAATCCTCTCTAACCTTTCTACATTTTGAAGCTACAACATGACTTACGTGTTGTTATGTAGTTCCAACTAGAGGTTGTTTATGATCATTACTTGTGTCCCTAAAATTCTCTCAAACAAATATGAAGAAAGGCATGGTATCTTTGAAAATCTCTAAAAACAGCATCCTTGGATGCCATGGTTGGGTTAAGTGGCGGTGCATACTCCCTTAGTCTGTTGAGACTCTTCATAACCCCTTGACATAAGAATTATTGGAAAGATCATTCCTAATAATTGAATCTTGAGATCTAACCTTGTAAAGTGTAGAAATTTGTCTCAAGATTTGGAGACAATCCTACTTTACAATTTCCCAATCCCCCTGATGCAAATATTCACCAACACTTGCTTGGAAGCAAGGGAGAGTGATGCTTATAGGTGATTCTATTTTTTCCCACCGTTAACATCAGCGTTCACTTCTTCCACATGATTTTTCTCCTTTATATGTGGTGGCTCGCGAACCTCCAGGCCTACCCTATGAGCATACTGAACTGAGGATGCAGACATGAAAGCTACCGGTTTCATTACAACTACTATTGCGGTTTCTATCTTGTCTGTGCCTAGGCTGAATCCAAATCTCATCACATTATGACATTCCAGACCGGCCACATCATGCTTGAGTTTTGAAAATATAGGAGTCTATTGAATGTAAAAAATAGGATTGGCACTCTTATCTCCTGCAAGTTGAGAGTCAGTAGCAGGAACTAATCACCTACAATGACCGCGCGGTCTAATTTCCTCTATAAACAGATGTGTCTAAAGGATCAGAAGTAAGTTTCATAAAGGTATAATTAGCAAGATCCAACTCGTGTGGCTTGATTCCTGCCATCATAGGATATTTAGTGATGCTCAAACCTTCATTCTTTGGCCCAACCGCAATATTCCTCTTCTTTCACATCGAGTCACTTTCGTTCTTACTACATGACGTTAAACTGTATGGCTGATGTCCTCGTCGCATGACACTAAACTGCATGGGTTTCCATAACTACGTACAAGCTTGATTTTCAGTCCAATGAGATATGTAAGGATGCCTAGATCCTATATCTTGTCCCAACCACCACATGATACAAAATTTTCCTGTCTTTTCTCTAGTTTCCTCCATGTGGTGAGGAACCTTTACCCTTGTTTCTCACATCGATCATAGCTCACGTGGTCTTAAGAATTTTGGTAGGGGTTTCCCCGCATAATCGAGACATATCAGCTCATGACAGGGTTAACATTGTCTTGAATGCAAATCCTTAAAAGGCACACTGAGTCCTCACCGTATGATGTTAAAAATGCACGATTGATGTCTCTTGCATGACATAAAACTGTGCATTGCCATGGACCTCGCCCGAGAGGACCACTATCATTGGTTTTGGTCTCCCACCGCACCTCCATTAAAGAAATATGTGTGCCTTGATTCATATCATTATAGGATACGTAGTGACGTCCAAATCTCCAATTCCGAATCCAGCTACAACAATCAATGGGAACAATGCCCCCCTCTGCGTACGGGTTAGACCTGTGTAGAGAGTTTCCCGTTCAAGTAATATGTGTGGCTTGATTCCTTCCATTAAGAGATACATAGTGACGTACAGACCTCCATTTTTAGGCCCAATCGCAATATTCCCTTTTCACATCGGGGAGCCTACATTCTTACCGTAAGACGTTAAATTGCTTGGTTTCTTAAGAACTGTGTGTGGATTGATTCCTATCATCACATGATACGTAGTGACACTCAGATATCCAATCCTAGGTCCAGATACAACAATCAACATGAACAATTCCCCCCTCTGCGTACGGGTCAGACCTGCATAGAGAGTCTCGGTCAAGAACTATGTGTGGCATGATTCCTGTCATCACGAGATACGTAGCCACGTCTGGAACTCTGATTCATGCAGCCATCCCCAATAAAACATAAATGTCCTTCCATCCCTGCGTATGGGTCAGACCTGTGCAGAGAAATTTCATACAAGAAATATGTGTGACTTGATTACTGACATCACAAGATATGTAGCGACGCCCAGATCTCCAATCCTGGGTTCAGACGCAACACATAAATGTTAAAAATGCACCCCTAATTGCATATGGGCTAGATCTATGTTGTGAACTTCATTACTGTATGTTGTTAAACTACAAGGAAAGGAATACGTCCTTACCACATGACGTTAAACTGTAAGGAAAACATCCCAGTCATAGGACATTAAAACTGCACAACAAACATGTACCCACTACATGACGTTAAAATGTGCAGACCATCACCCATCATTATCCCTTATCAAAAGACCACAAAAGCGTGACCCCTCAACCCATAAATCACACTTCATGTCTTTAGTGCCTTGGGTTGTCGCAAACCTTTCATGACCCTTGGAAAGGAAAAAATATATCTCTATTTGACCATGCTATCGATGCATAGGGATTAAACCTACCAACTAGAGACATATTGGCCCGATAGGAAGGGCTTTCTGATCCATGTGAGTCTGACGTCATCGCAGTAGAACTCAACACCTTAGGGTGTTCTGATCCATCCTCGATATTATTTTCTCATATCATTACTCATGGCCTGAGAACCTCAAGCCATGATTTACAACTTTTTCACCTTCTTCTCAGAAGGATGTTGGAGTAATTTGGACCATGGTTATCCTTATCAGGATATTGTGTGATATTCCCCTCATATCATGTTCATGTGCATCACGAACTTAAACTTCCTGCACTTTGGTCAAAGCTGTTCGACCTTAAACTTTAGCCGTTGATGGTCCAGGTCGCAAAACCCTAAACTGTTAGTAAAAGAGACAAAACTTTTCAGGTCAAAAACCTGCAAAGGGTGGTCTGAGAAAAAGTTAAGTCTCTGCTCGCTAAACTCTTTATCTCCAGATTTTAGTTAAAAGTCAGAACGTAAATAAATAAGACATAAAGCTCATAAGGCCCACTTTGCGGCCCTACTAAAAGCTGATCCATGCTCTCTTGACCCCCTAGTCTAGAAAAAAGTTAGAATAATGATTTTTCACATCTCTCTGCCTCGATAATGTGTTCATCAGGCGACACACCTTTAGGGTGCTCGAAACCCTTCTTGAATTTTACATTTTCCATAAAACACACTTCATGATTTGAGCGCCTTGGGTCTCCACAAACCTTTCATGGTCCCTGGAAAGGAAAAGATATCTCTCTGTTTGACCTTGATATTGATGCATAAGGGATTAGATTTACCAACCAGAGACATCTTGACCCTATATGAAGGGATTTCTGATCCTTGTGAGCCTGACGTCACCGTGACATAACTCATCACCTTAGAGTGTTCTAGGAAATTCCCGGCACGATCGTTCCATACCGTCCTGATGACTCGAGAATTTTGAACCATGATTTACAATCCCTGTGATCAAACTATTCAAGCGGGATCGACATCCTCGATGTTACGTCATCGTATTTTGTACCATTTCTCAAAGCAAGAATGCGACACTCCATTCCTGAACCTTTTGATGGCCCACACCCCGTGACTCGAAACCACAGGGTGTAGGGCCCGAGCTTCCCAACTAAGTGCTAAATTGCCCTAGGGTGCCAGAACCCTTCCTGGATAGCTTTCTCTCCACTTCCTACTTCATCATACAAATGTTTGAGTCTTCGTAGATCTTTCATGTCCCTCGAAAAAGGGTTGGGACAACTCTATTTGACAATGCTATCAACGTATAAGGATTTTGACCTACCAAATAGAAGCATATCCTCCTTGAAGTAAAGGAACTTCGATTATTGTGAGCCCTGGTAACATCGTGGCATAACCCCATCAGGGTGTTATGGGTCATCCCTGGAACGTCTGCCCCATTCCATATTCATTGACTCAAACTTTTGGGTTATGACTTTCTCAATCCATATTTCAACTATCCAGGTGGACTCAGTTTCCCTATATTTTCATCGTCCACCCATACCATCTCTAGAATCTTTCATGAATCTTGGAAAGGAATGGGGACACCTTTGTTTGACCATATTATCGACGCATGAGGGCTTTGACCTACCAACCGGAGGTATCTCCTCCCTGCAAGAAAGAAACTCCAATCCTCGTGATCCCTGGTGACACTAAAGTGAAACTCAGCACCTTAGGGTCCCTAGCATGTATTCCCCATACTCCATATCCATTAATCAAGTCCTGACACCAAGACTTTAAATTGAACGGTATTTGAAGTCCCGTTAATAAGACTTTAAACTGCATGACATCTCAATCTCCGAGCTAGAAGACCCTAAACTACAACAATAGAAGGTCTGAACTAAAAGACTATAAACTACAATAATAGAAGGTCTGAGCCAAAAGATCCTAAACTACTGCAATAGAAGGTCTGATCCAGAAGACCCTAAACTATAACAATAGAAGGGCCAAGCTAAAAGACCCTGAACTACAATAATAGATTGTCTGAGCTAAAATACTCGAAACTACAACAATAAAAGGTCCGAGCTAAAAGATCTTAAACTAAAACACAACAATGGTCTAGTTTTCAAGACCAAAAGAGACATAATACTCGCCAGGTTGAAAACCCGATAAGGGCATCTGGGAAAAATTCAAGTCTTTGCTCGCCGGGCATATGCTTTTCATGTTCCAACCAATATTGAGCATTAATAAAATGAAAAAGGCATAAAAATTGTCAGGTCGAAAACCTGTAAGTGGGAGACCTAACTAAGCCGAGACCATGCCTACTAAGCCTTCCCTTATATGAAACTTAGGCAAAAATTGGGGAAGTATAAAATAAAAAGATACAAAGCTTGTGAGGCCCATCATACAACCTTAACAAAAATCAAGCTATGATCGCTAAGTCCATTGACTTCAGCCAAAGACAGAGCATTCTCCCTCCGGGACATATTTTACCCAAATTATCCTTTTGTGAATCAGGTAATCTCAAGATAACTAGAGTAGATACATCAATAAGGAATCTCATGTTGGTGGACATTCATGAGCATTCCCTAAGAAAAATCTATTGTGATTTAAACATTCAAATCCAGACGTTTAGGTTTACTTGATAGTATAGGAAGGATGGGTATCATTGATGATCTATGCACATCAAATCAATGAATTTTCATGAACATCATGAATAAAAGGAAACTTAACAATGACATAAAGTTTAGAGAATTCATTCATTGATAAGGTTCACAAAAGGGAGGAATCACCACATTTCGGAGCCTCTCCTGGGATTTTATCAAAACAAAAACATTGGTGATCAGACTATAGTAAGAGTTGATCGACTAAGTTTTCCAAGTCAGCGAGAGTCCGACGAGAAGTGTCAATTGGCCATCGAAGTGCTGCCTGCCCTACTTCTACTTATACCTGAAGATGAAGAGTCTCGATAAGAGAAGACAACTGCTCCACTCTTTTCTGGGTCCTTGTTAATGAGTATGATGATGTCGAAAGACCATATTTTGAGTGAACTATGATCTCCTCATGTATCGTTATCTATGTGGTCAAGACATCTATTTGGACATGTAACTCAGATATTATCTGATGACTCTGTTCCAACGCCTTCGAAGCTTCCCTCATTAGTTTTTCTAGGGGAGTCCCCTAATCGAAATTGTGCAATCCCCTCTTGCTAGTAGCCAACTCTTGTCATGTCAGGATGATTTATCGCATGATTTCATATAATGGCTAGTGATCAAAGTTGTCCGCCTCCAAATCATGAAAGAGGAGACGAAGACGTTCTTGGTCACAAAATGTTTCCAGGGTAGTCTCAGTGATCAAGTTGTGATTATGCTTCCAGATTAGCTTATGCTGTGTCTGATCCTCCGCAACTGCTGGAGTAGGTATGTCAAAAGGAGGAACAATCGACTGAGCTGATGAAGAAGAAAGAGAGGAATCCCCATATACCCTTCTCTCAAAAGATGCATCATCCATTTCTCGTATTGAAAGACTAGCTTCCTCAAAAAATTATGCCCCACTAATGGGATAGTCGTCGCTAGGACACTTCCTTGAAAACTCACCCGAGTTTTGAATCAGCTCTATTCAGCACACCACTTGGGTAGGCTTCATCCCAAGTCTGAGCATAATCATAATCTAGGAAGACTGGGGTGACAATGTTGGATTGGTGTAGCCCGATCCGTTTTGTATGACGATTGGGCTGAATGCTTGCGGCCCGTACTGCGCACCAGGCGGCAACTTTTACAGTGAGCTCGTTGGGGGTTGTAGAGGGAAATGCGCCCCTGCTCCGGGGGTTGAATGCCCCCAATCCTTTTTTGAGGAACTGTAGCAACTCTGACCATTGTAGCAGAGCTGACCAACCGGCATCTATAGGGCACTATAGCAGTGTAGACTTTTGGAATGACTATTGTAGCTCCTTGGACTTCTAGCTGCCAGCCACTATAGAACTTTTGAATTGGGTGGCTGCGACACTGTAGCGATACAGACTTACACCCACCTTTCACTGTAGATATGTGGAATTCCTGTGTTCTTGGTGGAATAGTGGATTGTCTTCTTCCTTTTGTAGCCCATTTCGGGCTAGGGTTCCTTATTGAAAAACTCTGAGATACTCCCTGTAAATTGTGCTCTCGAAACTAGTGAAACTTTTGCCTCTCCGTGGATGTAGGGATCATTTTCCAAACCACGTAAATATCTGCGTCCAAGTTATTCTTATTATTTTTTCCATTTTACTCTTCCGTGAATCGTTTCTTTCTGTCATTGCGACTCCCGACATTTCCACATAAGCCAACAGGCGGAAATATAATCTCAACATTTGTATCCTCACATGCCAATATAATCCAAAATTGACGGATAATCTCGGGATGTCATTATCCTCGCACGCCAGCTGAGGGGAGAGGAGAAACCATTTGGATGCATTTGAATTGGTGAGCGAACCGGTAAGGGGTATATGGCTCGCAAATGATCAACTCATTCATCCTTGACCCATACCAAAGGGAGATCTTGTATGACCATTCATCAAGAGAGTCATCGCCATTATCAATAATTGGTCCAATTAATGCAGGATAAGGTATGAAGTTGAAGCGATCAGACCGACTAAACATGTCAATGACCATAATTTTCAAATAGCGTCGGAGCGTCCGCGATCATGTCAGTGCAGTGTGGAGCGGTCCATTACCATCCCTGGATGTTGAGTCGCGTCGCAGTATGTGATTCCGCCGGTCGCGCCACAATCACACTGTCACGGATCGTGCACGATATTGCTGGTCTCGGACACGCCTCATATTTAAGTGCAAAAAAATTGAGGTATTTTTTGCTCTAGCCTACGCCGCACCAACCCCTCGACGCCATTGACAACCCCCCCTCCCCACCGCACCTACTCCTCGACACATGCGACGACCCCCCTACACATTGACCCCTCAACGTAGCCGCCGACCCCCCGGCGCATTAACCCCTCTCCGCTGATGCTCCCCCCCTCATCGAGTCGAAAAGGTTGGTCGAACTTCCACGACCCTTTATTTTATTTTATTTTATGTGTTTATTTCCTCTGTTTTTTTCACCCCTTTTTTATTTTGTTTTTTGGTTTTTTATTTTATGTGTGAGTTAAAATTTTACATTTTGCACCCCTTTTTAAAATTTTCTTTCTTTTATTATTGTATATGTATTATTTTGATTCTGTTTTATATTTTAATTATCATATTTTAATTTCTCAACATATATATGTATAGAATTATATAATTTCAATTTTATTAATTTTCCCGATGGGATAAAAAAACGGTCGCGACGTGAACCGTGTTTCCGCTATCCCACTATAGGACCCCGCTGCAATCAGAGATTGACTACTATGTCAGGCCCAACAACATTGCCTCAACCCCAAAGATGTTTGAGCATCCTGGGGTGGAAGAAGGCATCAGAGATCCCAATAGTGTTGTGATATTCATAGCTGTGGTAATGCTCCCCTATCCAGCCAAATAAAAACTGGAAAGGACCACCAATTCTATAAGGGATGTTGCCCTGTTGAATATGGCCTAGAAGCTGGTAAAGGCATGCAAGAGTCAGTACAACTAGATTGAGAGGTTGTACCTCTACTAACTGAGCTGCCATCACCAGCATGTTTACTCAGATTCCCGAGCATGCATCCCCAGCCGGGAAAGGCCATCTGTTCAAGAACATGGCCATGAAACTTGCCGACATAAGTCTTGGGGATATCTTCGGCCTCACCTAATAGCCCCATGTAGTATATTCTTTGGCTTCCAGGATTTTCCAATATGAGCTGGCACTGTCATGGACCTGCCGGGAAGGGCACCGATGAGGGCAACTGGACTTCTATGGGTAAAACTGCCTCGGTTCTGTATACCAATGAATATCGAGTCTCTTGTGTAGCAGTACGTGTGGTGGTATGGTAGACCAAGAGCACAAAGGAGCTTATCTGGCCAAGACTTCTGAAGTATATTTGACAGAGTTTTATTGAAAGTCTCTATCTTTCCATTTGCTGATGCTTGATAACGGGATGAGTGGTTGGACTCGATGTTGTACTCCTGATACAACTTCTTCAACTCTATAGAATAGATTCTTTGTCCCGACTTCCTTGAGGGTGTATTGTCTCAGCCCATTTGGATAAAAATTCATTAGTAGTAATGATGTACTTAAACTAATTAGCTGTGGCTGAGGGATATGACCCCACAACATCCATTCCCCATACGAAAAACAACCATAAATATTTAGCTGTATGTAGAAATTCTGAGGGTTGATGGATGAAGTTTTCATTAATTTGGCATGCATGACATTTCCTGGTGAATTCCACAAAGTCCCGTATCATTGTTTTCTTGTAGTAACCCAACCTCTTGATTTGGTGGGAGACACTAGTGTAGAAAACGTTTTTAACATCACCATTTTTTACGTCGGTTATAAAATCACCGACGTAAAAAATATTGAGAGTAAATTTTTTACGTCGGTTATTTTAATAACCGACGTAAAAAATGAGGCATCTAACGAATTTTTTACGTCGGTTATTCTATAACCGACGTAAAAAAGGCGGCATCAGAGGCCTTTTTTACGTCGGTTATTTGATAACTGACGTAAAAACTAAACCCGCGGAATTTTTTTACATCGTTTATATTATAACCGACGTAAAAAACCAACACACGACAGTTTTTACGTCAGTTATAAAATAACCGACGTAAGAACTGTGGTTTCTGATGTGTTTTTACGTCGGTTATAGAATAACCGATGTAAAAAACCAACACGCGGCTTTTTTTACGTCGGTTGTAAAATAACCAACGTAAAAAATGTGGTATCTGATACATTTATAACATCGGTTATTATAATAACCGACATTATAAATGTAATAAAAATAGTTTATAACGTTGGTTATTAAATAACCGACGTTATAAAACATTTAAAAAATTTATCACGCCCCGTGGATTGTCATTTCTGATTTTTCGATCGACAGACCTGCGACTCGTCTCTCTCACACGGAAAACCTAGAATCGACTCTTAGATCTCATTTCTTTAAACTTGTTTTGCCATAATTGTTTACCATATTTACTCTCCTCGAATTTATTATCACCACTCGCAACACTCAGGTGAGCCTCCCATGACTTTATTTCGTTCGTTTTTTTCCTGGATAGTATTTATTTACGTTTTGTGATTTTTTTGTTTAAACTAGGTAAGATTATTCGATTTCGAGCCCTATTACCTTTTTTTTCATCATCGTCTTATTTATTATCACCGGATCTATTAGATCGACTCGCAATGATCAAGTAAGCCTCACCTACTTCTATTTCGTTTGTTTTTGTTTCACGGATGCCCTACATTTATGGTAATATTTGTTGTCATTGACAACTAATGATCTCATTCACCTATATTACTGCAAATTATATCTAAACCATTATGATACACCCATTCCGTGTACCAGTGTGATTTATTTTATAAGTATATATGGTTTTTCATGGTGGAATGTTTGTGTTCGATCCTTGTTTGTTTCTATTTTGGGTATCACTTTTTGTTGTTCCATAAACTATTTACGTCGCTTATTTTCGTGGACTATTATAAGTATTCATATGTTATTAAAACCCGATTCATTGAAAAATAGAGCATTTTAGACTAGTAGGAGATATAGTTCATGGTTCTCATTTTGAATAATGGCATGATACCAAAACTAGTAGCTTGAGGTTAAAATCCCTAGATATGCCAAAACTAGTTGCTTGAGGTTAAAATACCATGGTTCTGGGGGGATGTACAGAGGGTTGGGGGCTGTCTAGAGGGGTTGGGGGCTGTCCAGAGGGTTGGGGGCTGTCCAGGGTGTCCATGGAGGTGAGGGGGTAGTCCAGGGGTGTGTGTGGGGGGGGGGGGGGGTCCAAGGGGTGGGGGTGTTGAAGGGGGTGGGGGGGATGTCCAAGGGGGTGGGTGGGGGGGGGGGGGGCTGTCCAAGGGGTTGGGGGCCTGTCCAGAGGGTTTGGGGGGTTTTTCGGGGGGTGGGGGCTGTTCAGAGGGTTGGGGTGTCTAGGGGGTGTCCAAGTGGGTAGGGGGTGGGGGTGGTTTTCAAGAGGGGTGGGGGTGTCCAAGGGGGTGGGGGGTGCTGTCTAGAGGGGTGGGGGCTGTCCAGGGGGTGTCCAAGGGGATGGGGATGGTGTCCAGAGGGTTCAGGGGGCTGTGTGTGTGGGGGGGGGTGTCTAAGGGCGTGGGGGTGTCTAAGGGGGTGGGGGCTGTCCAATGGGGTGGGGGCCTGTCTAGAGGGTTTGGGGGTTGTCCAGGGGGGGGGGGGTTCCAGAGGGTTGGGGGTTTCCAGGGGGGTGTCCAAGGGGGTACGAGGTGGGTGGTGGTGTCCAGGAGGGGTGGGGGTGTCCAGGAGGGGTGGGGGTGTCCAAGGGGGTGGGGGGAGTCCAGGGGGTGGGGGTGGTGTCCTGAGGGGTGGGGGGCTATCCAAGGGTGTGGTGGTGTCCAGGGGGTGTCCAAGGGGGTGGGGGTGGTGTCCAGGGGGTGGGGGGGCTATCCATGGGGGTGGTGGTGTTTAGGGGGTGTCCAAGGGGGTGGGGAGTGGTGTCCAGGGGGTGGAGGGTGGTGTCCAGGGGGTGGGGGGTTGTCCAAGGGGGTGGTGGTGTCCAGGGGGTGTCCAAGGGGGTGGGGGATAAGTGTCAGTTGGGATTGACTATTGCATCGTGGTTTGTGAGATTATGACATGATTATTGTATGGTTTCATGGATATTAGTGTTGCAATATGATTCCATTGTGACGCGATGATTGGCTTTACATTGTGATTTTCTCCATCTGAGTTTTTATTTTAAATTTGATTTGATTCTTAGGTTTACTCCATTTTCTCCAATTTTCTATCAACCATTGGAGGCCCCATGGTTTTCTTTGATTCCATGGAATTTAAAACTGTTATATCTAACTATATTTTCTTTTTAAAATCATATTCAAGCATATTTTTTTAAATACGCATAGATTTGTTTTATATTTCAAAATTGTTTTACATTAAAATTATTTATTTTTTCATATAAACGCATATTTGTCTTATCTTAAAAAGATGTATAATTTTGATATTTATTATAGGTAATAATGAGTCGAAGTTGGATTACAGCACATCGAATGAGCAATGAATATGAGGAAGGTGTTGATGCCTTTTTGGAATTTTCTAAACAAAATGTTCCAAGTAGTGACATTTTTTTCTGTCTATGCCTGAAATGTTTGAATATGAAGAAGTTGAAAAGTAGAGAGATAAAAGATCATCTGATCTGTCATGGTTTTAATCCAAGTTACAACCCTTGGATTTGGCATGGTGAAACTAGACGGAATGTCACTGATGATGATGATTTGCAAGATGGTGACTCCGATGGAATTGAAGAAATGATTCGCAATATTGCAATAGAACAAATTGAGATAGAACCAATAGTTTCACATCTATATAGTGATGCCGAAAAACCATTATATCCTGGTTGTACAGATTTTACGGTTTTTTCGGTGGTGTTAAGATTGATTAACCTGAAGGAGAAACATGGATGGAGTGACATAAGTTTTATAGAGCTGCTACAATTGATGAAAGAAATTATTCCAAAAAATAATGATCTTCCAGATTCACATTATAAGGCCAAGAAAATATTATGCCTGATGGGATTGGGATACAAGAAAATACATGCCTATTCGAATGACTGTATGATATATAGGAAGGAATATGAATTTCTGTCAGAGTGTCCTAAATGTGGGACATCATGGTATAAGGTGAAAGAAAAATCACAGGCTGATGTAGAGAATACAAAGATCCCTTCAAAGGTATTTTGGTATCTTCCTATAATTCATCATTTAAAACGTTTATTTTCTAATTCACATGATGAAAAAAGGTTAAGATGGCATGCTGATGAGCAGTTATGTGATGGAAAAATACATCATCCATCTGATTGTCCACAATGGAAGAAAATTGATGAGCAGTATCCTACATTTGGAAATTAAATTAGAAATCTCAGACTAGGGTTGTACACAGATGGAATGAATCCATACCGGACCCTCAGTAGAACACATAGTTCATGGCCTGTTTTATTGGTAATTTACAACCTCTCTCCTAAAGTTTGTATGAAGCGCAAATATGTCATGTTGAGTATAATGATCTCTGGTCCAAAGCAACCCAGCAGTGATATTGATGTTTTCTTATCACTGTTGATTGATGATTTTAAACTTTTATGGGAGGATGGTATTAGGGTGTATGATTCTTATAAAATTGAATACTTTCAAATGCATGCAGTACTTTTGTTCACTATAAATGACTTCCCAGCATATAGAAATTTGTCTGGATACAATGTTAAAGGGAATAAAGCATGTCCAATTTGCGAACAACAGATGTCATATTTTCAATTGAATCATGGGAGGAAAATAGTGTACATGGGTCATCAAAAGTTTTTGCTTATGGATCACTCTTATAGAAGACTAAAAAAGGCATTCAATGGATCACAAGAATTTGATATTGCTCCAAAAACTTTATCCCCAGATCTGTATTTTGAAAGGGTAAAAAACCTTGATGTGACATTGGGAAAGACACAGAAATCTGGTAATGATAGACATATTTAGAAGAAAAGGTCAATATTTTTTGAGCTACCATATTGGAGATATCATGAAGTTAAACATAATATTGATGTCATGCACGTGGGGAAGAATATATCTGATAGTTTGATTGGAACATTGTTAGATATTAAAGGAAAGAAAAAATATGGGTTGAATGCAAGATTAGACTTACTATCAATGAGAATGTGTTTGGAGTTAGCTCCCACTCTTAATGGAAGACGAACATTTCTTCCCCCGGCGTGTCATACATTATCGAAGAGGGAGAAAATTATATTTTTTTAGTGTCTTCATGATATCAAAGTGCCTCAAGGTTATTCTTAAAATGTAAAAAAAATTGTCTCATTAAAGGACTTGAAGTTGATTGGTATGAAATATCATGATTGTCACGTCATGATGCAACAACTTATACCAGTTTTATTGCGTGGAATATTTCCCATTCGTGTCAGAAAGACTATATTGAAGTTGTGTTATTTTTTTAATTCAATATGTAATAAGGTGATTGATGTGAATGCTTTGAACATTTTGGAAAATGATTCAATTTTTATACTTTTTCAATTGGAAATGTATTTTCATCCAACTTTTTTTGATACAATGGTGCATTTAATGATTTATCTGGTTCGATAAATAAAGCTTTGTGAACCTGTATATCTTCGTTGGATGTATCCTTTTGAAAGGTATATGAAAATATTGAAGGGGTATGTTAAGAATCCATATCGACCTAAAGCCTCCATTATTGAAAATTATATTTCTGAGGAGGTTGCAGAGTTTTGTACGATCTACTTGGATATGGCGCAACACATAGGTTTGCCTCCATCTCACCATGAACGAGTTAATAATGAGGGAAAGGGGATTTATGGCTTGAAAGTCAAATCGTTGTCAGCTGAACAGATGAAGAAGTTAGAATCATACATCTTGAATAACATAGATGATGCTCAACCGTATATCACATTGCATATTAATGAGTTGAAACAATGTCATCCAAAGAAGAAAGAAATGTAGATTTTGAATGAGAACAACAAAACATTTTTGTCATGGTTTAAAAAGACCTTGCTTGGTAGATCATATGTATTAGAGGCATTAAAATGGATAGTGGGTGGTCCATGTTTAAATGTGATATCATGGTCTGGTTATGACATTAATGGATATACATTTCATACTAAAGCTCAGGACAACAGAAGTGTAGTTCAGAATAATGGTGTATTGGTGTTTGCAGAAGCAATGCATTTTTTGAGTGTTAAGGACAAAAACCCAATTTTTGCATCAAGTTCATATTATAAAGTGATTGAAGACATATGGTAGGTGGATTACTTTAAAATTAAAGTTCCTGTTTTTAACTGTAAATGGTTTATCAGTAACAACAGTATCAGACACGATGAATTTGGAATGACAGTTGTTAATCTGAATAGATTGGAAGACACAACTGATTCTTTTATAATGACAACACATGAAAAACAAAATTTCTATGTAGTAGATCAATCAGATATGAAGTGGGATGTTGTTTTACAAGGGAAAAAACAATATGTTGGTGAGGATGAACTTGCTGAAGATTTTGATTTATGTGAGATCCCTACTTCCATGGAAATATTAACAGAACATAATGATGATCATGTTGAAGACATGGTTTGTGCCATAAGGAACGATCACGACGAAGGAATTTGGGAAAACAATCCATTTGTACATTCCTAAAATTACAGGTAACATTTGTTTATTTCTTGTTTACATTTATTATTTTCATAAAATGGTAGATATTGTAAGTTTTTTATTTATTAAAACATGTATTAAAACAAAATAAGTATATGTTTTTGTTTGTTTTATTTTTGTTTAGTTTACTTTATTATGTTTACCATTACAATAATTATATATCTATTGTTTTTTTCAGTGACAATTAGTTTACCATTTTTACCATGTTTACCAGGTTTACCATGTTTAAATTTTGTTTAGTTTACTTTATCATGTTTACCATTACATAAATTATATATCTATTATTTTTTTCAGTGACAATTACTTTACCATGTTTACTATGTTTACTAGGTTTACCATGTTTACCATCTTGACTATCTTTACCATCTTTACCATTTTTTAAAATGGTTACCATATTAATCGTGTTTACTATTACGTAACTTAGTACAATTTTCTATTTTCTGATTACAGTAGTATTAAAATATTTGAATTTGTATATTTTTGAACTAATGTTTGTTTTTTTGATTTGAAGGATAATGGAAGATCAATCAGTTGATCAACCACATGATTATGAAGATGAGAATATTGGTCATACCTCTGGGGAGGAACATTCACATGCTCCTCTTGATGTTCCCCAATATTCCTCATGTGCTCCCATTACTACAAAGAGTTAAAGAGTTGGTAAACGTGGGTGCACATGTTTACCAAAATTATCACTTGACCGTACGCAGGATTAGAGGATTCCCATTTAGTTTGATGAGGATGATATTCCTAGAGGTCCAAATGCAAAATATTTTAAGAGTTTTGTATCCACTCAGGGTAAGATCAAAGTAAGAATTTTATATGATGATTGGAGAAGTTTGGACAAAGCGATAATCTCTCAGTTGTGGAAGATGATTTTGGTAGGATCTTTTTCTATTGTTTTCCTATTTTTTAAATGTTTCTAGTATATATAATATGTTTAACCTATTCTTTATCAGATGACATTTGATATTTCTGACACTGGAGGAGTCAGGAAGAAATGCTTATCGATGGCTTCCAGGAGATGGAGAGATTTCAAATCAACCCTCACATCTGATTTCATTTTTGGTCATAGGATTCATGACAATCCATGTCATATATATCCTTTCATAGATGAAGACACATGGAGACAGTTTGTTGAAAAAAAGAAGAAAAGAATCATTTTTGGTAAGGGCAATGTAAACTTTTATAATATTTCTTATATAAATGATCTTATTATTGTTTTGTTAATGATTTCTTATTCTTAATTTACAGAAAACAAGGAAATATCATCAGGATATCCAATCTAAATATGTATACCCTCATAGTTTATCTCAGGGAGGGTATACATTATTAGAAGAACAAATGATGGTGGAAAAATTAAAAAAAACTAACAGTCGAGTCTTCAAGCTCTGGAGAGGTGGACCCTCCATCCCCTACATCTAGACATGAAAAATGGAAGAGAGCTCATATGGGAAAAAAGGGAAATATCTTTCGGAAGATTCGAGAATCATAGCTGAGAGGATTGTAAGATATCTATTTTATTTATTCAAGTTAACTATTTTCTTAATATAATCTCAATCATTACAGAAATGTTCAATTAATTAATACAGGATTCTCTTGAGAAGTAGATCTCATAGGGGGTATTTACAACTGCTGGGAGGCAAGATATTTTATCTGCAGCATTGGGAAAGCCCGAACATCCTGGTCGTGTACGAGGATATCTGGCAGGTGTATCAGTAAGAAAAGTATTTCCACATTCCTCAACTACTTATTTTGAGGGTGTTTATAAAAAAAATAGAATCCTTGGAGGCTGAAGTTCATAATATTAATGTGACGATGGAGGAAAATATTAGAGCGTCGGTACAGTCTATGCTTGCAGACATGCAAAGACAATTTCAGACTGCAAATCCCACTCCTCCACCTCCCCTTGCAGACCCCATTATTTATCCCCCACCTCCGCCAGTAGCTCCCACTCCCCCACCTCAGCCCGTGGACCCCATTTTTTATCCTACTCCTCCGCTGCAGCTTCCTATTTTATTGCGATTTGTATGTTGATGATCCTCAACATCATATAGTTGCATATGGGTTGGTATATTGTATAAAAGATACAGTTCATCATCAACAATTAGAGGTAGAGAATCAGAGGGTCAATGTACGGGATATTATAGATAGATCAGCTCGAGTACCATTACCTACGGATGAGGTGACGACAGTTGGACATAGTATCAACCATTTTTTAATTTGGCCATCCAAACTTCTTCAACTCATTACCATAGAGTTATGTATGTTATATATTCTATTTTATTTTTTATTAAAGTTGTTTTATCATTTAAAAACTAATATATTTTTCTATTTATTTTTACAGGAATACTTCAAAGGTAAAGAAATACTGTATAGACAACAAGAAAGATAAATGGATATGACATCAAATACAGATTCTAGTAGTCTTGACAGATTGTCAAGATATTCAAATTTTTTGGCAGATCATTATGAGTTTCCAATAGAAGCTCGTGTTTGTGGACGTGCAATAACTGTGTGGATTATGAAATCTGATATCATAGAGCTTGTTACTGGAGATAAGTTGGGCATCAATGTGGTGTATATTTTTTCCATGTAAGTCTTAACACCTTTTCCCTATGTTATATTTATTAAAAATGTATACTTATGTCTGTTTTGTATTAGGTATCTTTATAAAATTTGTGAGAAGAATGAGCGGACAGATGTATATGGGTTCATGTACCCACATTTGATTTCCCCTGAATCATGTGCATTGGATGAGGAACAAAGAATGGTTTATATTGCTAAAATACTTGAACAGAATATAGTCACACAATGTTGGATAATGCCTTTTTGGGAGAGGTATGAAACACATCTCTCTCAAAGTGTTCATTATCTTTTAACATAAAAAACCACTAACCTTAAATTTTTTTTATCAGTGATCATTGGATGTTAGGAGTTTTTTTCCCAAGGGAGAAGACACTTTATTGGATATGCTCTGTCCATGGTGATGTGTATAAAGTTTAAAGAAAATGTTGGAAAAGTAAGTTTCAATTTCTCAATAGTTTTATATATTATAATGAATTTTAAATTTATCCCATTCGTATTATTTTCTAATAGGGGATGGGTCTACTTTCAAAAAAACACAAAGAAAAGGATTGTGAAGATAAAATTTGTAAATGTAAAGGTAAATATCCATTTATAATTTGTACTATTTGATTTATTGCATAAAAATAATATTTTGAATTTACACTCATTCAAACAGAATTGTCATGAACAACAAGGAGTCATCAAATGCAGATATTATATGTTAAGATTTATGTATGAAATAATAACAACTAGGATAGTTGTGAACTTTGACCTGGTAATATTTCCTTTTAAACTTTTCCATAATAGTTCATTTGATTTATTCATTATACAGGTTAACTACTATCCTTTTAATTTGTAGCTATTTGATGACCCTTGACCCTATAGTGTTGAAGACGTCAAACACTTACAAGTGGAATGGTCAAATTATTTTACAGGTTTGACTGTTTTTTAGTTGTTTGTAGTGTAAAATGTAATTTTGAATACTGTCATTGTAATTGTGTATTTGGTAGTCATTTAGGTTGGATTTAGTTTTTTTAAGTTGACATTGTAAGTTTTGAATGTTATATATGTGAATGTTTAATTTTGCTCTACTTCTTGTTTTGGTCTACTTATGATGGTTTTTCTGGTATGGATTCTGGTCTGGGGAGAGGGGTTGCAAGGGTGTGGGGGTGTTTAATGGGGTGTGGGAGTGTTTAATGGGGTGGGGGTATCCAGGGGTGTGGGAGTGTTGTCCGGTGGGGTGGGGGGTATCATGGGTGTCCATGAGAGTGGGGGGCATTCCAGGGGGGTAGGAGCGTTTCCAGGAGGGTGGAAGGGTTGTCCAGGGGAGTTGGGGGTTGTCCATGGGGTGTCCAGGGGTGTGGGGGGTGTCTTGTGGGGTGAGGGGGATTTCCATGGGTGTGGGAGGGATGTCCAGTGGGGGGGGGGGGTCCAGGGTGTCCATGGGGATGGGGGGGGGGCAGTCCAGGGGGGTGGGAGAGGAGGTGCTGCCATCCCTCAGGGGGATGAACACTGCTGGAAGGTACTCATCACTCCCACATGTGAAACATTTTGAGATATCAAGCTTCGTATGTGGTAGTGATGAGTACCTTCCAGCGGCATGCCCCCGAGGGATGGCGACACCTCCTCTCCCAACACCAGCTATCCAGGGGTTGTCCAGGGGTTGGGGGGCAGTCTAGGGGTGTGTGGGGGGTGTCTAGGGGGTGGTGGGGTAGTCTAGGGGTGTGGGGGTGTTCAGGGGTGTGGTGGGGCAGTACAGTGGGGTGAGGGGGTTCTAGTCTGTTTTTGGTAACCTTTTGGTCATGTTTCAGGGGTGTGGGGGGTTGTCCAGGGGTGTTGGGGGTTGTCCAGGGGGTGGGGGGCATTCTAGGGGTGTGGGGGTTGTCCAGTGGGGTGATGGGGTTCTAGTCTATTTTTGGTAACTTTTTGGTCTGTTTCAAGTGTGTGGGAGGGCTGTCCAGGGGTGTGGGAGTGCTGTCCAGGGGGTGGGGGGTATACAGGGGGGTGGGGGATGTCCAGGGGGTGGTGGTGATGTCCAAGGGTGTGGGGGTGTCTAAGGGTGTGGTGGGGGCAGTCCATTGGGGTGAGGGGGTTCTGGTCTGTTGTTGGTAACTTTTTGGTCATGTTTCAGTGGTGTGGGGGGGGGGGGGTCTGTCCAGGGGTGTGGGAGTGTTTTCCAGGGGGTGGGGGTATACATGAGGGTGGGGGTTGTCCAGGGGTGTGGGGGATGTCCAGGGGGTGGTGGGGATGTGAAGGGGTGTTTGGGGCAGTCCAGGGGGTCAGGGGGCAGTCCAGGGGTGTGGGGGTGTCCAGGGGTGTCGTGGGGGATGTCCAGTGGGGTGAGGGGGGTTGTCCAGGGGGAGGGGGTGGGGGGGGGGGTTGTCCAGTGGGGAAAGTTTTAAATGATATCAATGTAAATGCTTAATTTTTCTTTGGTTCTTGTTTTGGTCTACTTCTGTTTTTCTGGTACAAATTCTTGGTTTGGTTTCTGGTTGTTTCTGGGGAGAGCAGAGGACTTTTTTCTATTTAAAAAAAATTGTGTTTTCACGTCGGTTATTAAATAACTGACGTGATAAACACCCCCCGCACTAGTTTATCACATTGGTTATTTAATAACCGACGTGATAAACCATCCCTCTTGGTTTATCACGTCGGTTATTTAATAACCGACATGATAAACACCCCCCGCACTGGTTTATCATGTCGGTTATTTACTAACTGACGTGATAAATCCCCCTGGTTTATCACGTCAGTTATTTAATAACCGACATCATAAACACCCCCCGCAATGGTTTATCACGTTGGTTATTAAATAACTGATGTGATAAACACCGCTCTGTTATGTTTTTTATGTCGGTTTTTAAATAACCGGCATAGAAAAAACAATATTTATAATGTCGTCCGTATTAACGTCGGCTAAAAACCGACGCAAAAAATGAAAAATAACCAACATAAAAAACATTTTTTTCACTAGTGAGAGCATGATCCCAGACTGATGAGTGCCATAAGAGCTCGCATGGACTTCTTCTATGATGATAGGGATCTCTCTTTGCTACGCATTTGAGGAGGATTCTGTCAAAGCCTCTCTTGTAGAGGGATTTTTTCTCATTTAGACCATCTCGCATGGTAAAGTTCGCTGCTTGACACCGAATCTGTTTCCTTTTGACTCGGTCTTCCAGGAGGATCCCCTTTTGGTGATAATCAATTATGAGATTCATCTATCTAGGGTTGGATATCGGTTCATCACGCTCTGGGGTGGTATTGACATGATTTATTTCTTCTATACCGCGGACGATGATCAATGATACTATCCTTCGGTGCATGATGCAGAAGACCACCTCTTCCTGATTAGGGTTGGCCAGGACTATAGCTAAATTAGCCAATGCGTTGGTACGAGCATTCTGTGATCGGGGGACATGATGTAATGTGGGTTCAAAAGGGAACTCTGCCATCAGTTCTCTAATGTAACTAGTGAGGGGCCATTTGTTCCTTTTTATGGCATATTCTCCATTGATCTGCTTTATCACAAGATCGGAATCCCCTTTGATGTTCAGGTGGGTTATTTGTAGCTGTAGGGATAGTTCCAAGCCAATGATGAAGGTTTGACATTCAACCCTATTATTCGTGCAACCTTCAGATAGTGATAAAGAGTAGGACAAAATTGCTTTGTTTGGAGAAACAAACACAATCCCTAGACCAACCCGGTTGAGTTTCATATTTTTTAGTCTCTTGATAATAGGACTTCGTGAGGCACCATCAAAATACATCTCCCATGTCCAGGGTGTGTCATCGGCATAGAAAACCTCATCATTTAGAAATTCGATGTCCACTGGTGTACTTTTCGGGGTGGGATGTGCCGCGAGGAAATCAGCCAGGGCCTACCCTTTCACTGACTTCTATGACAAAAACTGAATGGCATATTGTTGTAGAATGACCTCCCATCAGGCCAAACACCCTGTCAACATAGCAAGACCAAGGATGTACTTGAGCAGGTCAATACGAGAGATCTGGTGGACTTCGTGGTGCTGCAAGTAATGCCTCAACTTTTGCACTGCAAAGATGAGTGTGAGACAACTCTTCTCGACATCAGAATATCGAGTCTCAGTTCCGATTATCATTCAAATGATGTAGTATAGGTTGTTCTCATTCTCTGCTACCATTTTTCTGTGCGAGGAGAGCGCCAAGTGATCCATCCATGGCGACCATGTATAAGATGGGTGACTTTCCCTCCACCGGTGACATCAGGATTGATGGGTGCTGCATGTAACATCTTAAAAATTTACAAACAGATTTAATATAGAATGCATGAAACACTGAGTCTCTACAAAACAACACTTTATTATAACCTAACCAATAAACATAATTTTTCCACTTCTGTAATTTGAATTTTGAAAAACTGACATACACGGTTGCCTTCAGTAAGATATTTAGAGTCTGATAAGACAAACTAAATTTTTGATGAATAGTAACATACCCTTATGAATAGTAATGAATAGTAAATCGGCCAAAAAATAGAACCTTCACCCATGAATGTATAAATACAATTTAGACATCTTATAAGTGAAAAACAATCATAGTATAAGTATTGATATTTTTGTATGTCATAAATATTTTAATTACAATTTTATGATTAATTTAATAATTTAAAATGGAAATATATTTTCATAAAATGTAATCATAAATTTTTACTTTATTATTTTATGGTTATAATATAATTTTATGGGCCCTTGATTAATTTCTCAAGGTGTTATAAAACGAGTTATGGTTTTAATGTTGTTTTTTCTGGAATAAATTATGATTTTATTTAAAAATTAAATTAAAAATATTTAGAAAATTATTTTCAAAAAATGGATTTCATTTTTGAATTCTACACATCGAAAAATGGTTGGGGTGAATTTTTGGGATTTTTCTAAAATACTTGAATTTTTCGTGAATAGTAAAAATACAGTTGAGTTTTCAGTATGTTTAATGACATCATAATAAAGTAATAATTAATATAAAATCCTGGTTTACTTCCGTATAGTAAAATATGACATGAGGTGTCCCAAGTGGTAAATACCATGGACAAATACCATGAGAAAGCCCATGGTTTTGCAAAAATCACTAATGAGGTGTCTTTTGAAATTACTAAAAAACTCCCTCTCATTTACTATAAATACCCACTCATTCCTTCATTTTCATTCATTTTAAACTCATCATCCTCGAATCTCTGGTAGTTTTACCTCCTTAGTAGTCCTCTCAAGGTGTCCTAATCCCCCAAGGTCCCAACCTTCAAGTTTTAGGAGTTACTCTATAAGGTAAGGGAATCTATCACCCTTCTCTTTTTCAAGCTTTCACTTTATGTTATTCTTCTTAATTTCTTTTGGATTGTGATGGGATATGTCATTCCATATTCCACCTTAATTTCCATATTATGTAAGAATGATTAGAGACCCATTTTTCTATCATCAACATATTTTATGAATTTTTAAGCGACGCTGTTAGGCTATCAAATTTTTTCATAAGGGATTTCTCAACTTTTATTTTATTTTGAGTTTTTTTCTTTTTATTTCCTCACCTACTTTCATCCAAATGTTCTGATGACTCCAGCATCATGCATGTACTGGAATTTTGTCATGATAAAGTAATAATTCTTCATCATCTCTCATTTCCCATTCTTCTATACTAAAAATGAAAACACCATTCGAGATGTGCTAATTTACCACATTCAAGGACGATGGGTTTTCAATTTCTATTACAGTTTTCAATTTTGGTCATGAAACCATTCTTATGGTTTAACCAGACTATAATATATGTATTATGTCTCATTTATGGTTCTGGAATCTTTTTGTACACATGGTTTTGATTTATAATACAAAATGAGTTCGTGGTGTTCAAAAACCGCCAATTAACCCAAACAGTTATCATTAAATAATGTATATAATGATTCATTTTCACTCCAAGTAACCAAATAAATTTACAATGATGTAACCTTTTGGATGTTCACTAATAACATATAACTTCAATTCTGGAAAACAAGCTTCTTTAAAAACATTTTTTACATGATTTCACTTCATTGAGACATCATTTATGCCTCAAATGCAATATCAATGTCCTTCCCTTTTATTTTCTGGGATATACATGTTTAAAATCTGATTTCATGACAAATACAAATGATTTTCTAAAATAACTCTTCTTTCCAAAAGTAAAAAAAGATTTTTCTCATCTCACTTTAATTTTTATGAGATTTATTCCTTGTTCACCACTCCTTACTTGTGGTGTATGTACTTCACTTTGGTATATCATATCAAGAGTCCTTATTCTCATAATATTATAAGGGATTATGATTTGAATGTTTCAAAGGGGTATGAGACACTTTGGAATGTTCAAGGATTATTTCCTTAAGAAATTTTCAATGGTCTCATTTAAAAGTATCTTTATTTATGTCAACATCCTTTAATGAATCTTGTATTTCCTAGAGATTTATCTCCTATGATATCATCTATAAAATATGTTGTTGAAGGGTTTTTTATTAGTTTGAATGTGAATGTTCTATCTTGATACCATTCACTATATTACTCTGAATGGTTAGTGCTTATGTTTAATGACTGGGGAAAGTCATTTACATTTCATATGTTAGTTTCAATATGAATGTATATGTTATTTATGTTTATCTCCATTTATAAGAGGAATGCATTGGACTTATTATGGGATGGGTGGGGTCTACTATAGCCCCTCGATGCATCGGTAGGTCTCATGAGACAAACTAGGTCATGGTATGAGACCTGGAAAAAATGGTTATTTATGGTCTTGGCATGAGGCCTTGATGGTATGGTTATGATGTCCGATATATGCATTTCCCTCTTTATGAGAATAGTATTGATATTTCATATGGTTATTCAACTAGTAGAATACCCATGATTATGTTTTATTATGACATTATTTATTCAGCTCTTATTCCTGCTATAATGTGTTCAAGTTTATTTTTTTAAAGGCATGTGTTTTAGTTATTCACCATGCCTAATGTTTATGTTTATGTTATTTTCTGTTGTATTTCTTATCCTTACTGAGCATCTGAGCTCACCCTTTTCTTATGTTTCATTTTCTTAGGACATGAAAAAGTTTATTATGAATGACCTTCAGAGATAAACTTAGATTTGTGGATGTTCCCAATAAAACTTTTATATTGTATTTCCTTTCAAGTTGTATTATTGAATCTGTGTATGTATTCGGTTTTCCAAAACTACTAAACTACTCGGTCATTCGGGATTTTATTCCTTGTAATCATGCCAATGTATTAAAATAATGCATCAACTCCGGGCTTCTGGGATCAGGGTGTTAAACTGCAGGTACTGCTCAAGACTCTCAAAGGATGCTCGATAGTCCTCATCCCATCGATAGGGGATTCACTTCTTCATTATCTTGGTGAAGGGGAGAGATTTTCTGGCTAGGTTGGATATGAAACGTCGAATGCCTTCAGTTTTTTGAGATTCTGAGGGGGTGAAATCGCCAGGATTGCGATGGTATTTTCATGGTCGACCTCAAGGCCACGATGGTGTACTACAAATCCAAGAAACGTCCTGAATGTTACTCTGAAAGCACATTTCAGCGGATTCATCTTCAGACTGTGCTGTTACAACTTGTTGAAGACTGTTTGATGGTCCGTGAAGTGATCATATCGCTATCGGGATTTGACCAAGTCATCAACTTAACATTCTGCTATTCATATCAAGAAAGGCTTAAAGATATGATGCATGAAGCGTTGATAAGTAGTGTCAGTGTTCTTTAATCCAAAGGGGCCTGATAGCAAAAGATCCCCTTAGGTGTTATGAAGGCAGTGACTTCCTCATCTTCAGGGGCCATTTTTATCTGATTGTACTCCGAGTACCCATCTATGAAATAAAGGGTTTGGAAGCTATTAGTTGCATCGATCAAGAGTTATGTGATCAAAAATGAGAAATCTTCCTTCAAGCAACGTCGATTAAGGTTTCTAAAATTGATGCAGACCTTAATCTGTATGTTCTTTTTCTTGGTAGGGATGATATTGGAGAGCCATCTTGGGAATTGGACCTCCCGGGAAAAGTTAGCTTTGATCAATTTGTCAACTTTCGATTCTACGTTAGTAGCGTGAGGGGTGCATCCTCCTGACTGCCTGCTTGAAACCTCAATGGTCTTTGGTAAGCCTAAGTGGTGTGTGGCCACATCAGGGTTCTCTTTGGGAATTTCTGTATAATTCCAAGAAAACCCATATCGATGTTTCTTTAGAAATTCAATGTACATCTCTTGCTCCACAAGAGGCATGGCGACACTAATCAGTGCAGGCCGCTGGTCTTCTTCTGTTCCTATATTTATTTGCCTGAGCTCATCAATAGTAGTGGAGATGCCTTCCTCAAATGTGGGAGGGGAATTTTCGTGGAGGCATTTTTAGGTGTGGTAGATAATCTGATGGTTTCTCTATCACCTTCAGGACGAGAGAGACCATGAGAAGATACATTGTCATCCTCTTCTTCTAGAGTTGTTGCAGAGAGATTCCAGGGCTGATTTTCCTTCATGTTGTCACTGAGGATAGAAAGAGTTTAGACATCTAGGATTAAGTCTACTGTCTCAATCAGTTTTATGGATAACACAAAATTGTTGTTGAGTATACTCCAGGTATTTGCAGGGGTTCTCCCCAAGCCATTGGGGGTTGCAACATGTATGTTTTCATCCACCATTGGTTGTTTGCCTTTTCTTTTATAGAAGTCTGCTTCCACATATGTGGCTTTGCAAGACTCGAAGGGAGAGCTGTCACCATATAGTATGTCGACCTTTCCATCTATGAGGTATTTCAAACACTGATGAAATGTTGAAGGTACCGCCATATGGATGTGAAGACATGGTCATCTGAGCAGGACATTGTATGTAATGTCTAGCTGGATAACCATGAACTCAGCGTTAGATGTGAGATCCCCAAACTGAGTTTTGAGATTGATCTTTCCGAGAGGTCTTTGCTTGCTCTTATCATACCTTTGAATGATCAACTTTGTGGGAGATAAGTCCCTTTCTCTATATCCCATACATCGGAGGGTTTGAATCGGGATGAGGTTGATCCCAAAACCATTGTCAATCACGTCCCTTCGGATGTCAACACTGTCGAGTCGGCCTGAAACATATAGGGGTCTGATGTGTCCCTGGATGACCTCTTCCCGATCCAACTCTGTGAACGAGATGACAACATGAAATTTTGATGACATAGTATCCACTCGATAATGGCTGCAGTGAATTCTGTTTCGAACTCCTGTGGGCTTTGGAGGGCTTCGATGAGTGCCTCTCTGAGTTCTTTCAAAAGATGGAGCGCATCCAAGATTGAGAGTTTGGTTTGAACAATCACCAACTATTTCAGAATGTTGTACTTTTATGCCAGAGATCAGCGATTCCCAAGGTGAGGTTTCTCCTTATCATGCAGTTCAAGTGATGGGGAATCAGAGGTAGACGGGCCCGGTGCTTGTGTAGAGGTTGAGGGAGCATTTGCTGCCAGTGGCGTAGGTCGCGCCGACCTTCCCTGTTGTCTGGGCTGATCAGTTAATCACACTTCTGCAAGATGGTCGTGTAAGACTACTGGGTTGGGGCGACCGATGGAGGGTTCTGGAGAACCTATGTGTTTCTGTTGGGCTTGCTAGAGTGTTTGTCTATGATTCACTGTATATATGTCCTGTGTGGGGAGGTGATCAAAATATTGGGTCCGACCACGCCCATGCTGTCCGTTTTATCCTCGGCTCTTGCGCCTTTGGCTCTGACTCCCCGGTCAGGTACGGTGAACTTATACTCGGAGGCGTATTCATTATCAGAGAAGGGGTCTATCAAGTGTATCACATTGATATAACCAAAGATGAAATCTTCATTTGATGAGGGTTCCGATTGGTGGGGTGGTTCCTGTGCTTTGAATGTTGCAAGATAAAAATCTGCAACAGTTAGAGTTTGTGTCGGAGCTGAATATGACTCTTACTCTTCTATATCTTCCTATGTTCAATGGCCACGTTCACCTCTGGGAGGTGTATTTGATGTCACCTCCCTAGGCGACATGACCGTTATGGGTTTTTGAAGCTGTGCTCTCAGGATGACATGGGCTTGATCAACTGTTTTTCGAGTCATTCAATTGTCGAACTTCTGCCCATGCTTGGATTGAACATTTTTCCAATCACCTTATTCTGAGTGGGCAACAATTACGCAGGTCACCTATGCCAGTGAATTTTTTAACATCACCTGTTCGGAATTGACCATGCTTTGGAGGACGTCTTTAAAGACAAAATAATCCCGGATGTTGTGACCCAGCCTTCTATAGAAGGGCAGTAGTCGAGACGATCAGCGAGGTTGACCTCATTGGGATTCCTGGGCTGTGGCACCTTGAGTAGATTGTTGTCCATGACTGCAATGAAATAACCGGGGACTTACTCGTTTCGGAAGAAGTATGTTTCATTCATCTGTTCCTCAAATCCGGTGCACCCCTGATCTCTTTTTGCTTATTACTGAAGGAGATCTTGTTGTTGTTATCGCTCGATAGGAGGTGCTTGACGATTCATGACCTTCTTAGGTGCTTGAATGGGCTATGTTACTGGGTTTAGGGAACAAGTGCAGTTTTTGTCTTGTCGAGCCTTTTCCCCTCTGTCGAGGGAATGAGTCGAGACTTAGCTCGATTCCACTGAATGACATCTTCCAAACATTGTACCGTTTCTACAAACTCACGGAATCCACATGGATATTTCACCAGGATCAGAAATGTCTGCAGCTCATACTGAAGATTTTCAGCATAGAGTTCCAGAAATTTCTTATGTGAGAGAGGGATGCTGAGCGAATAGGTTAGACCCTTTCATTTGGTGATGAATTCATACACTTTCTCGTTTCTTCACTACTTTCAATTCATCAGGTCGACAATTGTCATTTTCCTTAGTGTAGAGCTGAACTGATAAATGAACTGACGACTGAGGTCTTCCCATCCTGCAACGGATCCTACTGGAAGGATACTGTACCAAACAAAGGTTGACCCTATCAGAGTCTTTACAAAACACCTCAACTTTGTTGCCTCCTATTGATATCGAGGACCCATCATTGGGCTGCATCAGGACATGAAATGTGTGAGATGTTGTTTCGGATTTTCCACAGTGTCAAAGGTGGAGAAGGTAGGATTGCTGAAATTGGGTGGGGGAAAAGGGTCATCCACCTATTCGGGATATGACTTCTTCTCGGGTTTCACAGGTGCACGCTGCTCTTCCAAGACTTCCATTTGAGCAGCCAGAGACTCAATGAGGCGGCTCTGTTTTTATATCGTGTTGATTTTCGATCCATGCTAAGACCGAGTGATTGCCTTGGTGAGGGAGAGGTTGTCACCGTAATGGAGGGAAGTCGCGATCATCTTCAACTCTCTCATTTATGTAGACCGACTGCCTGGATCTAGATTTGGTCTGACGCTCAGATGTCGCTCTTGCAGACATATTTACTCTTTCATGATGTATGGGAGGGAGGGATATTCATCTCTGTCTAAAGACGATACCCAGTTGGAATGTTGCTCCTGAGTAGCTCCTCATTGAGTTGTCTGAGAGTTTGTATCTCACTCTCATATTGTGCCAACTGTTCCTCTGTGAAAGGAATTTTGACTCTTCTGGGTGGCGAGTGGGATATGACCACTTCTTTCCCTTTATCCTTGGCTGTGTTCCGCCGTAGAGGTGACAACTCAATATTCGGAGGTGTCGGGTTTTGGATTATCCTCTGGTTTCAGGTACGTGCAGCCTCAACGTGTGCATCCAGATCCTCCTCTTAGGGTATATTTCCCATATTGCGTCCCTCAACATTCTTGTCTTGATCCACATTATCTATTGTGTTGGCGGTGAAGACATTCACAGAGGTATATCGGGAAATGGTAGTTATCCCATTATTCTCAACACAACAGGATGATTATGCACTACCCATCTCAGGGTCATTTCTCAAACCCTTGTCCATATTGGACCTTTTTGGCTTACGATCCCAGCGTAGTTTGATTGTCTTTGTTGTACGTTTCTCTCGTCTTGGCCTATGAATAGTGACCTTGAGGGTGTTTCTGACTATGTTTGTCGAATGAGCCATGAATAGCTGAGGATTGTCTTGCGGCGGGTGGAATGGATGGGATGTCGACCGTCGATGTTTACCTCCCAACCCGGAGAAGACTGATTCTCTCTACGGTGATGATGATGAAAATGCTCCCAACCTTACGGGCTGGGTAATATTTGGGGCCACAATTGGAATTTTTTGATCTTGTTCTTGAGGATACAATGATTCCAGTTGAGGATTTGATGATTCCTGGGATGGACATTGAGATATAAATGCCCCCAGCCCAACGGGCTAGGGTTGATTTGGAACTGCCGTTGATTTCTCCAGGACCCTCTCGGGAGGTGATGCACCTGGTGATGACGATTGAGATATAAATGTCTTCAGTCCAGTGGTTGTTGAGATTCTTCACATTTATTGATGAGAGAATAAATTTATTAATGGAGGGATTCATCACATTTATTGATGAGAGATGAAAATTATTAATGGGGATATTTATATCACCATTAATTAAAGATTTTATCCTAACATTAATGGATATTTAATTCTCAATATTAATGGATGGAATAATGGATGTTGACTGCATTAATTGATTATTATGGACTTGGTTTCTATATAAGGAGGATGCATAAACATATTTTGAAAAACAAGGGTGTTTCAGTAAGATGTAGTCGATAAGGGAGACCTGAGAAGGGGTTGCTGCATTTGCGGTGGCCCGTGTGGCACGACGACGACAGCAAAATTATCTTGGATGTGTGGCGATGTTCTTGGCAGGGTGTTCAAGATTCAGTCCACCAGGAGCAAGAAGGGGGCTGCCGTGTCGGCGGTAGCATGTGCGGCGCGTCGGGGTTTGACAGGTGCAGAGCAGCGACTATGGAATTGATGATCATGGCCACGTATCGAAAGTCTTCCTGATAGCGGTGATCAGGTGGCGTGTCTTGATTGTAGATGGGCGGTACATCATGGTGGAAAGATCATTCGGGTGTCGCAAGCTAGTGCGAGGTTGACGCATGTTTGGGTTAAGATATCTGAGGTAGTGATGTTTCATCGACAGAAGGGTGACGTTTTGTCACAGATTGATTTTCCGATACATGGTGTCAGTGGTATGTTTATTAGAGAGATGACAGATGTGTATTGGGGTGTGGTTTTCACACAGGTTTTTTACGCTCTCTCATTTGTAATTCAAGTTTGGGTATTGCTTGGATTCTTGTTTTCTCTGATTCATAGTGGATATTTGGGAATTTTCCCGTGGTTTTTTAATCCTCCACATGGGAGGGTTTTTCCATGTTAAAAATCTTGCATGTTGATTTCTTCCTTCTGCTTATATCGCTTCGGGTTTGTCATGATATTTTTTAGCAAGAAATTTTCGGCCCGGACTCGGGATTCTCCCCAACAGTGGGCTAGTGTTGATTTGCAGCTGCTGTCCATATGTCCTGAATCCTCTCAGGGATTGACGGTCTGAGGGATGGAAGGTGTGGTAAATATTCCCCCGGCCCGGTGGCAGAGTTCGCTCCTGGATGGTTTCTAGGACAGCTGCTATTACGACTTGTTTGATATGGCATGCCCAGAGAGCGTCATGCGACTTTCTTGACATGTCCAAGGGACATCACATGATCCAAATGATAGGTCGAGAGAGTGTCGCATGATTTGAGCGACATGTTTCAGTGGTGTCACATGATCTGGGTGGGTCATGTGAATCACATGAAGATCAGTGAATCCGTCTTCACATAAGTCTCCCATCCTTTCCAGTCTTTATTCTATCCATTATTGCATACATGCCTTAGGTTTGTCCAGTATTAGTTTATTTTAGGTTTTGCGTGATCCAGCCGACATGCAAGACCTCCTTCGCATAATCCGGCTGACACGCCGGAAGTCCTTCGCATGGTATATAGAGTGATCACACGAAGCGTCTATGCATGCCGCGTGATCATTTAAGTCATTCCCCTGACTTTACATGGTAGAAGACTTCTGCAATCGCATGCCCAGTTGCTCCGAGAAGTCCACTCCTGCGCTCCTTTTGGCGATCAATTGTGGATGCATTTTTTGTGTTCAGGGGGAGAGATTTATAGGTCTCGCTGCCTCGGTTATATGCTGCCTTGTGCGACGTGTACCTCGCAAATATGAGCTGGAGTCGGTGGAAGGATTTTGGTATCATGTGCTTCATGAGATCATGCCTTAGGTCATCCGTGGGACGTCGCATGATAAACAACGACCATAAGAATGTCCCGTTAGTGCCCCGTTTATTAGACATCGGGTCGATTAGAGGAATTTCGCCTAACCATGTGGACATGTCGATGAGGTTTTACAAGGTCAGATCAACATGTCTAAGAGTTTTCGTGAGATCAGGATACCCGTGGAAAGGCTTTCGAGTGATTGAAGATGACTTTGTGGGGGCCACTCCCAATGTGGGGAGGAAGTTTGCAGGAGTCTCATTTGGCGGCAGCACCAATCCAGGCGGCTACAGAAGTTTCTCTGTCGGCAAGGAGAAGGAGTCTCCTTTGGTGGGCAGCCGGCGGCGGGAGGAGTTCACATGGGTAGATGAGCTACCCAACTTCCTCTATAAAATGTGAATTAATCCTCCGTTTAGATATGAGGAGGGAGAGATGTAACCGGTCTAATTTGTGTTGTTGTAATCCTCCGACGTGTTTCCAGAGAAGAGAGAAATATAGAGAACGACCCTTCCTCCCGTGGACGTAGGCTTTATGCTGAACCACGTAAAAATCCTTGTGTTCCTATGTTTTCTTCCCTGTGTGTGTTTTCCGGTGCCACGCAACCCCGCTGCACCCCAACAAGTGGTATCAGAGGCGAGTCGGAGCAAACGGAGGTGAACCGGCGAGGCGACGACGAGTTTTCCGGTTGCTGGAAAATTGAAAGTGTTCGGAAAATTTTTCTGAGGCCATATCCGTGAAGAGGGCGGGGAGATGATTCCAACGGCACAAGCGGTGATAAAAACGGAGTTGAAACGAGCCCGGTAGGCTCGGTCAAAGTTCGGTCAAACCCGCGGGTGAACAGTACTCCCATGCCGGAGAAGACAACACTGTTCACGCCACTGGCGAAAATTCCAGCGAGTTTCCGGCGGGAATTCCGGCATGCCACGTCAGCGACACGTCAGCGCCACGTCAGCGAGCGATCTGGATCGTTGAGCTTGTTTTGGCTATATCTCGGACAATCGGAGTCCATTTGCAACGATCCAAGAGTCAATTCCAACTAGTTCAACCATTCCAGACACATCCGTATGGTTGAAGTTTTGTAATTCACACTCCATGAGGTGGTTTTAAAAGGAGTGCGAAAGTGACGGTGGTGATCGTGTTTTGTGACAATGAGGATGATTTTGTTGTAGCACAACGAAGAGCGTGTGTTGTGGCGAGCTGCGACAACAGTGAACTTGAGCGGGGTTGTTACTTGATAGGATAAGTTGATGATGGAAGACTGAAGACTTTGGCGTGCGAGGCAGGATATAGGGCTCATGGATGTGACCTGGCGAGGATGGCGAGGATGGAGTTCCCTTCGAGGAACAGGTAGGGATGATGATGAATCCATCATTGATTGTGGGGTGTTCGCCGATGAACCCTTTTGGCGGTGGGTTGCCGGCAAAGGGATTGTGACAACCTTGACTTTTCGGGTGTAAGAAGAATGATGGGGCAAAGAAGAATCATGTTCGGTTTGCCGATAAAGTTTTTAACACCTGCAAGGAGACTGCAGGTCTTGCTTCTACCCCAAATTGGTCGTGAGGGGGAGATTTGTGGGGGCCACTCCCAATGTGGGGAGGAAGTTTGCGGGAGTCTCGTTTGGCGGCAACACCAATCCAGGCGGCTACGGAAGTTTCTCTTTCGGCAAGGAGAAGGATTCTCCTTTGGTGGGTAGCCGGCGGCGGGAGGAGTTCACAGGGGTAGATGAGCTACCCAACTTCCTCTATAAAATGGGAATTAATCGTCCGTTTAGATCTGAGGAGGGAGAGATGTAACGGGTGTAATTTGTGTTGTTGTAATCCTTCGATGTGTTTCCGAAGAAGAGAGAAATATAGAGAACGACCCTTCCTCCCGTGGACGTAGGCTTTATGCCGAACCACGTAAAAATCCTTGTGTTCCTCCGTTTTCTTCCCTGTGTGTGTTTTCCGGTGCCACGCAACCCCGCTGCGCCCCAACAGACTCGTCTGGGGTTATTTACGAGACTAAGACAACTTGTCAAGGGGGGATCATGAGATCATGCTGGCTTGTCGAGGGGGGCTTCGCAAGATCAACGGTGATCACCCGGGGCGTATAAACTCATTCTCATGAAAATCAGCATACCTTCCCCTCGCGAGAAGCTCCCGTTATTTCCCTTTTTATTTTCTCCTTTATTTTACAAGGGCAGGAGACCTCGCACAGACTTGCGAGTGTTGTCGAAGACAATCACTCTCCAATAATGGGTCTTGTGATGATGTACGAGCATTCTCATGGATAACCTTTCCATTTGTCTATGGAGCCGAAGGGGTAGCGCAGAATCGATTGGATATGTCTGAAACCCTTCGCATGATGAGGGTGACATGTCAATAGGTTCTCGCACAACAAGGTGGACATGTCGCCAGGGCTCCATGAGGTCTTGCAAACTGCGTGAGCGCGTCACTGAATATCAATGACTGCATAAGGCCTCCTTTTTCATATTTTCATCCTTTATTTTACAAGAAAAATTGGATGTGTTGTGGGGAGCACCCCTGCGTGAGAGGCAGTCCCCACAGAATAGCCTAGATCTATTGGGTGTTTTGGTTTGTTAAAATCCGAAATGCATAAACAACATTTATATTCAATTTATAACATGCAAACTGATAAAGATAAACTATAATGTTCGCATTTCAATCAGAACATCAAATGAAATATTCAAATGAATTTATAGCAGCATTGAATAAGAGACACACATATAAGAGTGGCTTATTCATATACATACTCGCAGTAGCAATTACAACAATCAAAGCTTGCAGTTAATTCTCATTCAAACAGAAGACATAATCTGAACACATTGATTCATCCAAAACAGAATCAAACAGCAATGAGAACAATAAATCAGCAGCAATGGAAACCAACCATTCAAAGGGGTTCCAATAGCTTCTAATAAACCATTTAAATTCCAAATTAGAATTAAATTTAATATTCAAGAAGCAATGAATCGATCAACGATTTATAGTTCGAACAAATGCGGAAAGGAAAAGAAAGCAGTAAAAGGGACACCAAGGATTTACACGCTTCGGCCATAGGCCTACGTGCATGGGGCATGATCATCACGGGTTTTTCACTATGAAAAATAAAAGAGTACAAGTAGCAGCAATGGAAAACAGCGCCACAACACAAACTCAACGCATGCAACAAGCATTAAAATCAAAACTGGTACAAGACTCAAGAACCCAGAAAAATAGATAAAGAATTGACTGATACCCCCTTACCAGGGCTCAGTCTCACCTTTATCATCACCGTAGAGCCTCAGGTTTGATGTATATTGTTGCAGTCGAGTCACCGTCGTTTGGTCCTTAAGACCACGCTGGTTCCACTGTAGATCGCCTTGCAGCCACGGTTTGTGTTGGCCACCACACATCCCTCTGTCGACGCAATCGGTGCCTAGTACTCCTTTCTATCCAGCAAAAGAGGACCCGCGATGCCCACAAGAATCTTGACGTAGCCCACCAGAACCTCGCAGCACTGCCCTAAAAAATGAGCCGCAATCAAACCCGTCCAAAAGCAGCCCCATAGTCTTCCTAGTGATACTCTGAATCGCCTCGTGCCAGACTGCGGCAGCATGCCTGTAGGTACCAGATTCTAGCAAGCAGGATGGCACGTCCATGATTTCTTCATCCTCTTTAGACGGCGCTAGAAGCAGATGGCGGGGACATGAATGATTTGGATGAAGTCGACACTCAAGAAGCCCTCTTACTCGGGGAAGCCAAGTCCGTAGAAACCAAAATCGTCGGCCTCTGGGTCCAAGAAACAAGAAACCATGTCTCGAACATCATCGCTCCACCAATCCAAGAAGAACCATAGCCGCTTGCCTGTTGAGATCCTCCAGAAGAATTGAGCGCTGCCTTGGAATCAATCGACTGAAGTTGATCCCCCCCGATGAATGCGGAAGCAGAGTCGCCCCTTGCCCTGCCTTCCGGCCAGATCCACTGGTGCTGACACCTTGCCGCACGAGGAGCCCCTCTGACTGCTCTCTCTCTTGAGGCCAACCCAAGATGCCCAGTTGTGCTGCTCCATCGCTTCCGGTGAAATGGTGCCCTCTCACCTCAAAAGGAACCACACCGGAAAGGAGTATGAGAGGCACGTGGATGGTGGAGATGAAATGGACGGTGCCCCTGTTTCAACTGCGTAACAGATTCTTAACAAAAAATCATATTAAAATAACAGCATTTAATTAAAAAAATAAAAAAGAATAACCGATTCACAAATCTCCACCTTGGAAATTAAATGCATGAACAGATTTAATATGAAAACCCACAATCTCCACCTTGAAAATTAAAACATAAACCACATCATGATTCTGCGCCACCTAACATCAACTTGGGAATATCCCAAAAAAAAATCTACGGGGTATGATCTGAACAGTCCCTCTACCATGTATCAATGTGACACATGTCGCCCAAAGTTGAATGATATTATAAACCGCTACTAAACATGCTCAGAAAAATGGCTCTAAACATAAACAGAGCACATACATGTACTTACCTGAGTCGCACTCTATGATTATTCCAACAAGGAAGACGGGACCAGTAAATCACATGCCAACAGGTCCCTGAATCAGCTCACCTGTGCACTGCAGAATACAAATAAATAGAGCAGTACCATCCTCACACAAAACATGGAAAGAAACAAAACATCTCAGAATTTCACAAAGAATGCAACTAGGAAATAAAACAGGTCAGAACAAACAAGCAGCAAAAGACACAAAGCTCAAAAGCAAGAAAATCGCTCACTCAACCTGAATCTAAAACAGACCCAGGAAACTCTCCACCTGAGGAGAAGACATTTCCTAGAACCGAGCCAACAAGATAGATTCCTAAAAAAAAGGGTACTACTACAAATCTCATGCAGTCCCAAGAGTCATAAGGGCAAACTCTAGACCCCTGAGAACACCGACGATCCAAGGGCAGCACGCTACCGACCAAGAAAACCCATCTCAGTCTAGATTCCTAATGATATCTAGGAACTGCCTAATATCACTAAAGAGATCCTGATAGAACCGCCATGAAGCCCGATCGTCACCAGACATATTCACATGACACTGTCACTCTAAACACTGCTCAGGCCCAATCACCACTCGTAACGGGTCACATCCTAGAGAAACCAACCCAAAAACAGGACATACCAGAGGAACAAACCCAGAGAAAATTACCAACTCACTCTCCTAATGCTAGAGGCAGCAAAAGGAGCAACGCAGAGAGGAGAATCATGCATAGTAAAGGAAACAACCCAAAAAAGGACTCCACTTGAACCCACAAAAACATATCAGGACCAAAGGACCAAGAACTGTCGGCTTTAAAACCGAGACACGCCGCCTGGACTTTTGACGCAAGGCACCATAAGATCTTCAACCGAATGGATTCAGAATCTCCCCCATAGGAGACGACTGCCTAAACAAAAGACAAAAGGATACTTCCTCACACAAAGGGGAAACTACAAGGACACATGCAAGCAGTCCCAACATTCTATGACAACTCAAAACGTGAGAACAAAGGTTGGGAGCCAGCTAGAAACTAGGGGAAAACAAGCCACTAAAGGGCCACACATCCTAGTCTAGACTTACTAATGGCCACAGTTCCTAGGAAACCAAACAAAGCCTCTAAACAGGGTCGAACAGTAAACAAAGAAGATTGGTGGCCAACCAAGCGACACTGCACCCACAAGCTACCCAAACCTAAACACCGAACTCGCAACGAGATTATACCCAGAGCAAATAGTCCTAAAGGATGTGGAGGAACACAGCGGAGCTAACATAAGATCATCTCCTAGGCAAAAGGCAGACACTAGAGACACACGATCCTACCAAGACCTTTCTGCTAACCATCTCTCAAACATAGGAAAACCTCACAAAGTACCCTTTCCTACCCCGAAACCATAGACACCCATAGGTAGAAACTACCAAGAGGCATATTTTGAGGCTCAGACAGGTAAAAGAAAATGGAAATCAAACAACGAGGAATCAAACTACCAACAGTAGAATGAAATTACAACCCAAGAGAGCTAACGACCCAGCTGAACGAAACAATCAAAACAGGCTGCAACAAGTAAAATCCACTAGCAAAACATTTGAAAGCAATGAACAAACGATTTAAAATTTTAACAAAACAAAACTTAAACTCAATTAGGCTCTAATACCACTTTGTTGCGGGGAGCGCCCCTGCGCGAGAAGCAGTCCCCACAGAATAGCCCGGATCTATTGGGTGTTTGGGTTTGTTAAAATCCGAAATTCATAAACAACATTTATATTCAATTTATAACATGCAAATTGATAAAGATAAACTATAATGTTCGCATTGCAATCAGAACATCAAATGAAATATTCAAATGAATTTATAGCAGCATGGAATAAGAGACACACATATAGCAGTGGCTTATTCATATACATACTCACAGTGGCAATTACAACTATCAAAGCTTGCAGTTAATTCTCATTCAAATAGAAGACATAATCTGAACACATTGATTCATCCAAAACAGAATCAAATAGTAATGAGAACAATAAAGTGACAGAAATGGAAACCAACCATTCAAAGGGGTTCCAATAGCTTCTAATAAACCATTTAAATTCCAAATTAGAATTAAATTTAATATTCAAGATGAAATGAATCGATTAGTGATTTATAGGTCGAACAAATGCGGAAAGGAAAAGAAAGCAGTAAAAGGGACACCAAGGATTTACACGCTTCGGCCATAGGCCTACGTGCACGGCGCAGGATCATCATGGGTTTTTTCACTATGAAAAATAAAAAAGTACAAGTAGCAGCAATGGAAAACAGCGCCACAACACAAACTCAATGCATGGAACAAGCATTAAAATCAAAACAGGTACAAGACTCAAGAACCCAGAAAAAAAGATAAAGAATTGACCGAGACCCCCTTACCAGGGCTCAGTCTCACTTTTATCATCACCGTAGAGCCTCAGGTTTGATGCAGATTGTTGCAGTCGTGTCACCGTCGTTTGGTCCTTAAGACCACACTGGTTCCACTGTAGATCGCCTTGCAGCCACGGTTTGTGTTGGCCACCACACATCCCTCTGTCGACGCAATCAGTGCTCAGTACTCCTTTCTTTCCAGCAAAAGAGGACCCGCGATGCCCACGAGAATCTTGATGTAGCCCACCAGAACCTTGCAGCACTGCCCTAAAAAACGAGCCGCAATCAAACCCGTCCAAAAGCAGCCCCAGAGTCTTTCCAGTGATACTCTGAATCGCCTCGTGCCAGACTGCGGCAGCGTGCCTGTAGGTACCGGATTCTAGCGAGCAGGATGGCACATCCACATTTTCTTCATCCTCTTTAGACGTCGCTGGAAGCAGATGGCGGGGACCCGAATGATTTGGACGAAGTTGACACCGAAGAAGCCCTCTTGATCGGGGAAGCCAAGTCCGTAGAAACCAAAATCGTCGGCCTTCGAGTCCAAGAAACAAGAAACCTTGTCTCAAACATCGTCACTCCACCAATCCAAGAAGAACCGTCACTGCTTGCCTGTTGAGATCCTCTAGAAGAATCGAGCACTGCCTTGAAATCAATCGACCAAAGCTGAGCCCCCTGATGAATGCAGAAGCGGAGTCGCCCCTTGCCCTACCTTCCGGCCAGATCCACTGGTGTTGACCCCTTGCCGCACGAGGAGCCCCTCTGACCGCTCTCTCTCTTAAGGCCAACCCAAGCTGCCCAGCTGTGCTGCTCCATCGCTTCCGGTGAAACGGTGCCCTCGCACCTCAGAAGGAACCACACTGGAAAGGAGTATGAGAGGCACGTGGATGGTGGAGATGAAATGGACGGTGCCCCTGTTTCAACTGCGTAACATATTCTTAACAAAAAATCATATTAAAATAGAAAAAATTAATTAAAAAAATTAAAAAGAATAACCGATTCACAAATCTCCACCTTGGAAATTAAATGCATGAACAGATTTAATATGCAAACCCACAATCTCCACCTTGAAAATTAAAAAATAAACCACATGATGATTCTGCGCCACCTAACATCAACTTGGGCATATCCCAAAAAAAAACCCTACGGGGTATGACCCGAACAGTCCCTCTACCATGTATCAATGTGACACATGTCGCCCGAAGTTGAATGATATTATAAACTGCTACTAAACATGCTTAGAAAAATGGCTCTAAACATAAACAGAGCACATACCTGTACTTACCTAAGTCGCACTCTGTGATGATGCCAACAAGGAAGACGGGACCAGCAAATCACATGCCAACGGGTCCCTGAATCAGCTCACCTATGCACTGCAGAACACAAATAAACAGAGCAGTACCATCCTCACACAAAACATGGAAAGAAACAAAACATCTCAGAATTTCACAAAGAATGCAAATAGGAAATAAAACAGGTCAGAACAAACAAGCAGCAAAAGACACAAAGCTCAAAAGCAAGCAAATCGCTCACTCAACGTGAATCTAAAAAAGACCCAGGAAACTCTCCACCTGAGGAGAAGATATTGCCTAGAACCGATCCAACAAGAGAGATTCCTCAAAAAAAGGGTATTACTGCAAATCTCATGCAGTCCCAAGAGTCCTAAGTGCAAACTCTAGACCCATGAGAACACCGGTGATCCAAGGGCAACACGCTACCGACCAAGAAAACCCATCTCTGTCTAGCTTCCTAACGATATCTAGGAACTGCCTAATATCGCTAAAGAGATCCTGACAGAACCTCCATGAAGCCTGATCATCACCATACCTATTCACATGACACTATCACTCTAAACACTGCCCAGGCCCAATCACCACTCATAACGGGTCACATCCTAGAGAAACCAACCCAAAAACAGTACATACGAGAGGAACAAACCCAGAGAAAATTACCAACTCACTCTCCTAAGGCTAGAGGCAGCAACAGGAGCAACGCGGAGAGGAGAATCATACATAGTAAGGAAACAACCCAAAAAAGGTCTCCACCTGAACCCACAAAAACATATCAGCACCAAAGGACCAAGAACCGTCGACTTTAAAACTGAGACATGCCATCTGGACTTTCGACGCAAGGCACCATAAGATCCTCAACCGAATGGATTCAGAATCTCCCCCATAGGAGACGACCGCCTAAACAAAAGCCAAAAGAAGACTTCCTCACACAAAGGGGAAACTGCAAGGACACATGCAAGCAGTCCAACATTCTATGACAGCTCAAAACGCGAGAACAAAGGTTGGGAGCCAGCTAGAAACTAGGGGAAAACAAGCCACTAAAGGGTCACACATCCTAGTCTAGACTTACTAACGGCACCCGGTTCCTAGGAAACCAAACAAAGTCGCTAAACAGGGTCGAACAGTAAACAAAGAAGCTTGGTGGCCAACCAAGCGACACTGCACCCACAAGCTACCCAAACCTAAACACTGAACTCGCAACGGGACCATACCCGGAGCAAACAGTCCTAAAGGATGCGGAGGAACACAACGGAGCTAACATAAGCTCATCTCCTAGGAAAAAGGCAGACACTAGAGACGCACGATCCTACCAAGACCTTACTGCTAACCAGCTCTCAAACATAGGCAAACCTCACAAAGTACCCATTCATACCCCGAAACCATAGACACACATAGGTAGCAACTACCAAGAGGCATCTTTTGAGGCTCAGACAGGTAAAAGAAAATGGAAATCAAACAACGAGGAATCAAACTACCAATAGTAGAATGAAATTACAACCCAAGAGAGCTAACGACCCTGCTGAATGAAACAATCAAAACAGGCTGCAACAAGTAAAATCCACTAGCAAAACATTTGAAAGCAATGAACAAACGATTTCAAATTTTAACAAAACAAAACTTAAACCCAATTAGGCTCTAATACCACTTTGTTGCGGGGAGCGCCCCTGCGCGAGAGGCAGTCCCCACAGAATAGCCCGGATCTATTGAGTGTTTTGGTTTGTTAAAATCCAAAATGCATAAACAATGTTTATATTCAATTTATAACATGCAAACTGATAAAGATAAACTATAATGTTCACATTGAAATCATAACATCAAATGAAATATTCAAATTAATTTACAGCAGCATTGAATAAGAGACACACATATCGTAGTGGCTTATTCATATACATACTCGTAGTGGCAATTACAACAATCAAAGCTTGCAGTTAATCCTCATTCAAATAGAAGACATAATCTGAACACATTGATTCATCCAAAACAGAATCAGACAGCAATGAGAACAATAAAGCGGCAGCAATGGAAACCAACTATTCAAAGGGGTTCCAATAGCTTTTAATAAACCATTTAAATTCCAAATTAGAATTAAATTTAATATTCAAGAAGCAATGAATCGATCAGCGATTTATAGGTCGATCAAATGCGGAAAGGAAAAGAAAGCAGTAAAAGGGACACCAAGGATTTACACGCTTCGGCCATAGGCCCACGTGCACAGGGCAGAATCATCACGGGTTTTTTCACTATGCAAAATAAAAGAGTACAAGTAGCAGCAATGGAAAACAGCGCCACAACACAAACTCAACGCATGCAACAAGCATTAAAATCAAAATAGGTACAAGACTCAAGAACCCAGAAAAACAGATAAAGAATTGACTGAGACCCCCTTACCAGGGCTCGGTATCACCTTTATCATCACCGTAGAGCCTCAGGTTTGATGCAGATTGTTGTAGTCGAGTCACCGTCGTTTGGTCCTTAAGACCACGCTGGTTCCACTGTAGATCACCTTGTAGCCACGGTTTGTGCTGGCCACCACACATCCCTCTGTCGACGCAATCGGTGCCCAGTACTCCTTTCTGTCCAGCAAAAGAGGACCCGGGATGCCCACGAGAATCTTGACGTAGCCCACCAGAACCTCATAGCACTGCCCTAAAAAACGAGCCGCAATCAAACCCGTCCAAAAGCAGCCCCAGATTCTTCCCAGTGATACTCTGAATCGCCTCGTGCCAGACTGCGGTAGCGTGCCAGTAGGTACCGGATTCTAGCGAGCAGGATGGCACGTCCACGATTTCTTCATCCGCGCTAGAAGCAGATGGCTGGGACGCGAATTATTTGGACGAAGTCGACACCGAAGAAGCCCTCTTGCTCGGGGAAGCCAAGTCTGTAGAAACCAAAATCGTCGGCCTCCGGGTCCAAGAAATACGAAACTCTGTCTCGAACATCGTCGCTCCACTAATCCAAGAAGAACCGTCGCTGCTTGCCTGTTGAGATCCTCCAGAAGAATCGAGCACTGCCTTGGAATCAATCGACCGAAGCTGAGCCCCCCCGATGAATGCGGAAGCAGAGTCGCCCCTCGTCCTACCTCCCGGCCAGATCCATTGGTGCTGACCCCTTGCTGCACGAGGAGCCCCTCTGACCGCTCTCTCTCTCTTGAGGCCAACCCAAGCTGCCCAGCTATGCTGCTCCATCTCTTCCGGTGAAACGGTGCCCTCGCACCTCAAAAGGAACCACACCGGAAAGGAGTATGAGAGGCACGTGGATGGTGGAGATGAAATGGACGATTCCCCTGTTTCAACTGCATAACAGATTCTTAACAAAAAAGCATATTAAAATAACAACATTTAATTAAAAAAATAAAAAAGAATAACCGATTCACAAATCTCCACCTTGAAAATTAAATGCATGAACAGATTTAATATGCAAACCCACAATCTCCACCTTGCAAATTAAAACATAAACCACCTGATGATTTTGCGCCACCTAACATCAACATGGGCATATCCCCAAAAAAACCTACGGGGTATGACCCGAACAGTCCCTTTACCATGTATCAATGTGACACATGTCGCCCGAAGTTGAATGATATTATAAACCGCTACTAAACATGCTCAGAAAAATGGCTCTAAACATAAACAGAGCACATACCTGTACTTACCTGAGTCGCACTCTGTGATGATGTCAACAAGGAAGACGGGACCAGCAAATCACATGCCAACAGGTCCCTGAATCAGCTCACCTGTGCACTGCAGAACACAAATAAACAAAGCAGTACCATCCTCACACAAAACATGGAAAGAAACAAAACATCTCAGAATTTCACAGAGAATGCAACTAGGAAATAAAACAGGTCAGAACAAACAAGCAGGAAAAGACACAAAGCTCAAAAGCAAGCAAATCGCTCACTCAACCTGAATCTAAAACAGACCGAGGAAACTCTCCACCTGAGGAGAAGACATTGCCTAGAACCGAGCCAATAAGAGAGATTCCTAAAAAAAAGGGTACTACTGCAAATCTCATGCAGTCCCAAGAGTCCTAAGGGCAAACTCTAGACCCACGAGAACACCGGCAATCCAAGGGCAGCACGCTACCGACCAAGAAAACCCATCTCGGTCTAGCTTTCTAACGATATCTAGGAACTGCCTAATTCGCTAAAGAGATCCTGACAGAACCGCCATGAAGCCCGATCGTCACTAGACCTATTCACATGACACTGTCACTCTAAACACTGCCCAGGCCCAATCACCACTCGTAACGGGTCACATCCTAGAGAAACCAACCAAAAAACAGGACATACCAGAGGAACAAAGCCAGAGCAAATTACCAACTCACTCTCCTAAGGCTAGAGGCAGCAACAGGAGCAACGCGGAGAGGAGAATCATGCATAGTAAAAGAAACAACCGAAAAAAGGTCTCCACCTGAACCCACAAAAACATATCAGGACCAAAGGACCAAGAACCGTCGGCTTTAAAACGGAGACACGCCGCCTGGACTTTCGACGCAAGGCACCATAAGATCCTCAACCGAATGGATTCCGAATATCCCCCATAGGAGACGACCGCCTAAACAAAAGCCAAAAGGAGACTTCCTCACACAAAGGGGAAACTGCAAGGACACATGCAAGCAGTCCCAACATTCTATGACAGCTCAAAACGCGAGAACAAATGTTGGGAGCCAGCTAGAAACTAGGGGAAAACAAGCCACTAAAGGGCCACACATCCTAGTCTAGACTTACTAACGGCACGCGGTTCCTAGGAAACCAAACAAAGCCGCTAAACAGGGTCGAACAGTAAACAAAGAAGCTTGGTGGCCAACCAAGCGACACTGCACCCACAAGCTACCCAAACCTAAACACCGAACTCGCAACGGGACCATACCCGGAGCAAACAGTCCTAAAGGATTCGGAGGAACACAGCGGAGCTAACATAAGCTCATCTCCTAGGCAAAAGGCAGACACTAGAGACACACGATCCTACCAAGACCTTACTGCTAACCAGCTCTCAAACATAGGCAAACCTCACAAAGTACCCATTCCTACCCCGAAACCATAGACACACATAGGTAGCAACTACCAAGAGGCATCTTTTGAGGCTCAGACAGGTAAAAGAAAATGGAAAGCAAACAACGAGGAATCAAACTACCAATAGTAGAATGAAATTACAACCCAAGAGAGCTAACGACCCAGCTGAACGAAACAATCAAAACAGGCTGCAACAAGTAAAAACCACTAGCGAAACATTTGAAAGCAATGAACAAACGATTTCAAATTTTAACAAAACAAAACTTAAACCCAATTAGGCTCTGATACCACTTTGTTGTGGGGAGCGCCCCTGTGCGAGAGGCAGTCCCCACAGAATAGCCCGGATCTATTGGGTGTTTTGGTTTGTTAAAATCCGAAATGCATAAACAACGTTTATATTCAATTTATAACATGCAAACTGATAAAGATAAACTATAATGTTCGCATTGCAATCAGAACATCAAATGAAATATTCAAATGAATTTACAGCAGCATTGAATAAGAGACACACATATAGCAGTGACTTATTCATATACATACTCGCAGTGACAATTACAACAATCAAAGCTTGCAGTTAATTCTCATTCAAACAGAAGACATAATCTGAACACATTGATTCATCCAAAACAGAATCAAACAGCAATGAGAACAATAAAGCGGCAGCAATGGAAACCAACCATTCAAAGGGATTCCAATAGCTTCTAATAAACCATTTAACTTCCAAATTAGAATTAAATTTAATATTCAAGAAGCAATGAATCGATCAACGATTTATAGGTCGAACAAATGCGGAAAGGAAAAGAAAGCAGTAAAAGGGACACCAAGGATTTACACGCTTCGGTCATAGGCCTACGTGCACGGGGCATGATCATCACAGGTTTTTTCACTATGCAAAATAAAAGAGTACAAGTAGCAGCAATGGAAAACAGCGCCACAACACAAACTCAACGCATGCAACAAGCATTAAAATCAAAACAGGTACAAGACTCAAAAACCCAGAAAAACAGATAAAGAATTGACCGAGACCCCCTTACCAGGGCTCAGTCTCACCTTTATCATCACCGTAGAGCCTTAGGTTTGATGCAGATTGTTGCAGTCGAGTCACCGTCGTTTGGTCCTTAAGACCACGCTGGTTCCACTGTAGATCGCCTTGCATCCACGGTTTGTGCTGGCCACCACACATCCCTCTGTCGACGCAATCGGTGCCCAGTACTCCTTTCTGTCGAGCAAAAGAGGACCCGCGATGCCCACGAGAATCTTGACGTAGCCCACCAGAACCTCGCAGCACTTCCCTAAAAAACGAGCCGCAGTCAAACCCGTCCAAAAGCAGCCCCAGAGTCTTCCCAGTGATACTCTGAATCGGCTCGTGCCAGACTGCGGCAGCGTACCTGTAGGTACCGGATTCTAGCGAGCAGGATGGCACGTCCACGATTTCTTCATCCTCTTTAGACGTCGCTGGAAGCAGATGGCGGGGACGCGAATGATTTGGACGAAGTCGACACTGAAGAAGCCCTCTTGCTCAGGGAAGCCAAGTCCGCAGAAACCAAAATCGTCGGCCTCCGGGTCCAAGAAACAAGAAACCCTGTCTCGAACATCGTCGCTCCACCAATCCAAGAAGAACCATCGCCGCTTGCCTGTTGAGATCCTCCAGAAGAATCGAGCGCTGCCTTGGAATCAATCGACCGAAGCTGAGTCCTCCCGATGAATGCGGAAGTAGAGTCGCCCCTCGCCCTGCCTCCCGGCCAGATCCACTGGTGCTGACCCCTTGCCCCACGAGGAGCCCCTCTGACCGCTCTCTCTCTTGAGGCCAACCCAAGCTGCCCAGCTGTGCTGCTCCATCGCTTCCGGTGAAACGGTGCCCTCGCAACTCAAAAGGAACCACACCGGAAAAGAGTATGAGAGGCACGTGGACGGTGGAGATGAAATGGGCGTAACAGATTCTTAACAAAAAAGCATATTAAAGTAACAACATTTAATTAACAAAATAAAAAAGAATTACCGATTCACAGGATGTTTGTCAGACGTTTGTCGGTTGACAAGTCGCGTGATTAGAAGAGCTTGTGTGACAGCCTTCGCTCGATCATCAACGATTGTTTGAGTGCCTTCGCAAGAACAAGGAGGCTTGCCAAAGGGTCTCCGCGTGATCTTCAGCATGTTATGCGCTTTGCATGATCCGGCCTCCGTTTTTTCATATTTTCATATTTTATTTTACAAAGAGTTTTGGATGTTTGTCAGACGCCTGCCGGTTGACAAGCCGCGTAATCAGAAGAGCTTGTGTGACAGCCTCGCTCGATCTTCAAAGATTGTTTCAGTGCCTTCGCAAGAACAAGGTGGCTTGGCAAAGGGGCTCCGCGTGATCTTCAACATGTTATGCGCTTCGCATGACCTTCCGAAGGTCATGCGATCGCGTGTCCTTTTGAAGGTTACGCGATTCGCGTGATTTGGCCACCTTCTTTTCCTTTTCTTTGCAGAGAATATAATACCCATGTTTCAGGTATTTCTTCCCTTGTAGATTTGCTGATGCTCATTTGGCAGATGTTTACAAAGACACTTCGGTCTAGACTGTCGATCTACCTGGACTTGTACTGCGAGTTCCGCTCCTTGCCTCTGCCTCGCTTAGAACTTCTGGAAATCGAGCATTCGGAGCTAAAACATTTTGCTGTTTGCCTCAATTCTCACATCTCAAGCTAGAGAAGCCAAGATTTGCCTTTCTGTAGAGAGCAGAAGGGAAATTGAATGTGTTCATACCTTGTAACTCTTGTACAACACTTGTTTCTTTCATAGCAAATGGTGCGGATGGGACAAGTGTTCCGTGTCGAATCGGAAACTCCTCTATCGTTCTCGTCCGGCATGGACTGAGATGACATTCCAACAACACCAGCTGTCGCTGGCAGTGTCTGTCCGAAAATCGATAAACGGAGGGACTGCATCATCGCCTCCAAGCTGACACTCTCGGTCTCCATCTCTTTCGACTGTTCTTGCAGAAATCTCTTCAGCTCACATACCTCTCCCAGTGCATCCTCGATCACTTCCAACATAGTCATCGGAACCTCCATTCACCTCGATCCTCCCCTATCGCGAGTCAACTCTTAGTGAAAGCACCAGAGTGATAGGATTCCAAGGTGCGTGAAGGAGAAACGATGGATTTCTATTAGCAGTAGAGCTCAGCTACAACAGAAAAACAGTAGAGGAAAAAGAAAGAGAGAAGAACCAGAGAAGAAAAGGGAAACTCCCCTGGGAACGCTGCCCCTGAGGCCTGGCTGCAGCCTCCTTCAGCTATGCTATGCTGAAAGCCAAACTCAAAATACCATTCCTCCCCCTTCCTAACACCAGCCCCACCTCAGTCATTCCCATTGAGTATTTTGTTCCCCTGGCATTTGTTGCCAGCCCTTGGGGATCGGGACGCCCATCCGGTGTTGTCGTGGACCTGATCGGGTGCTCAGGTCACGTGCGGACCAGGCCGGTTTGTGATATGGTGTACTCAGTTAAGGGACTAAAGAGATGGAATAGAAGGGAAGTTATCATAGAAATATATAGGTCTGTTAGAGATTATGTAGTGAATTGATGAAGTGACATATTATATGGAATTATTATTGTGATACAATATGGTTCATAAAGACATTCATGTATCTCAGCTGGGAAGATATCTATAGGATTCATCTCATATTCTTGATTGGAAATTGCCGAACTTGCAACCTGATATAACTTTAATAAAATGACTAATGAGAATTTTGGACCAACAATAAATGATTTTAAGGGGGAGGTCTTTTACTTTAGTTTAAGTGTTGTGGAATCACGGCGATAAACAAAGGCAAAACATGGATGAGAGAATACCATATATGACAGTAATGGTAAAATATTTTAGAGGAATTAGAGTACCATTCTGTGTGTGGAAAGTCTTTATTATGGGGATAATCGCAACATTGATATTTTCGAGATTATTTAATGGATGTTGATGAAGACTATTAGTACTTCTGACAGTTCCCACTCTATTTTGAAATCTCGGCCCCCTATCCTAAAAACTTACCAACGTAGGAAGGGTAATATGGGAAATGAGACTCAATAAGTTGGTTAAGTCGGTTAACCGACTATAAGAAGGCAGAGGGGAGGATCTGCTGGGCACGAATTCACTTTTCCTGGAGACACAGATTGTGAGCTGTGTGGAGTGCAATAGGCTCGAAGGTGAGGGCGACCTGCGAGAGATCTCATCGGCTGCTTATTCTACATATAAGATTTTTCCAGAAGCTTCTTGGGTGTTCTTTTCTGTAATTTTTCACTTCACTCTACTTTGTAATTCGAAAGTGGTAATAAAACTTCCGGAAAGTTTCCTTCGATTAGTATGTAAAAATAGAAAACCTATCTGTTTTCTTCTCACTTCTAGAACAACTTAACATTTTTTGGCAACTCCACTGGGGAACTCCACACCGTGGAGAATGGGATCCTGTTGAGAGCTGTCTAGGAGATAACATCGGAGAAGTGAGATTGAGGAGTGAGACGCTTGGATGCAGACGAGAATGGAGAATAGAATGACTGTTGTTGAGTCTGTTGTGGAAACGTTTCAGCGAACTATGGCGGCAGTCCAAGAAAGTTTGAATCGACTAACTCGTGGACAAACTGAGAGCCAAAGGATGGTGCAACAGATTGAGGAACGACTTTGTAAAGACCCGTAAAATTCAAGGGAAATTTTTTCTAAATTTTCTTTGACATTTTTCAAGAACGCAGTTTCTGACGGCGCCTGATTCCGAGGCCCGGTGTGCCCGGAATCAATTTCCGAAGTTTAGCTCGGGTACGTTCAGTGAACGAACGAGTGGGTTTTTCTATCTTTTGAACCGGTGCTCGGAATTGAAATCCGAGGGTACCGATGAAACCGCAGAGCCGATAATTGCTTAAGATCACCTTTTCTGGGGTTGCGTTTGCTCGAGAAGAGATGTTAAAAATTGTGGAAAGTAAAAATAAAATTGAGCTACAATTTTATTTCTTTAAAAGTGGTTATATCCTTTGAGTGGAAGTTAGGGAACTACCCATGAGAGGTTAAGAGGGTGGTGGGGCCCACACGAGACCCTAACCCCCCTTGATCTTCCCATAACCCCCTTGACCTCCCATAACTCACCTCCCTCTTTAATTTTGTAACTCCACTTTAACTTAAGTGACTCCTCTCCTCCTCACCTCCCACATTAATTCATGCCACCTAAACATTAATTAATTTGACAACTCAACTTCAATTAATTAAGTGTGTTGGTTTTGAATTTTGTATTTTTGAATGCATGGCATGGGTAAATAAAATAAGGTGGAGCCTTATTTTTATTTTGGTTAGAATTGTTGTGTTAAGAGGAAGGGAAGAGAGCATTTGAGTTTTGAAAAACTTCCTCCGAAGAAGAAGAACGCTTCATCTCCTTTGTTGAAGAATGTGAAGAACACCGAAGCTTCGACGAAGAACGTCGTCTCATCTTGCACCTTCTCTCCACGTCAAAGGAAGCGAGACGCCGCATTCTTCATCGGGCGATCACTGACGACGTGCCTTCTCCTCTTCTTCCTCCGCGTCAAAGGAGGAGACACCACCGCGGGGAACGTCGCCATTGACGACGACTCACCCTCCGACGTCAACGGAATCAGCACCGATCTTCTGCGACGTCCGATCATCGCGACGCTTTCCTCTTCCGCGACTCGACGACGTGTGACGTCTTTGCAAGCTAGGGGTTTGGTTTTTATGTCGTGAATAATTTTAGACGTTCTTCAATATTAACGGCCAACTGTTATCAAAATAACGGAGGATGTCGGACCGCACAAACACGGCTGAACCTCCTCCCCTTTTTATTTTGATGGTTATCTACGTGGCTTAAAATGGAAGCGACGCAGTGCCGTAGCACCGTGCGAGAATTTAGAGAATCACGACGAAAAAGCGCGGCGTCGTCGCGCCGCGCCTTTGAGGCCGAACGAATCCACGGTCGGAGTCGGGCAGCGGCGAAGGGGCGCGGCGCCGTCGCGCCACGTCGGAAAATCACGAAGACGGCGCGATTTGTTATTTGACTTGCGGATCGACGAGCGATGTCGGAACGGGCCGCATAGGCGATTTGAAGTCTCCGTAGTGATGTTCGGGTCCCGGGAGGACCATTGGAGAAGACGGGAGGCGAAACGGACCACCGGAACGAGTCCGGTGGTCCGCGGTAGGCGGCGACGGTGCACCGTCGGAACGGAACCGCCGCGGCGGCGAGCCGAACTGGAACGGCTTAGCCGTTCCGGAGGCCGAGCGGCGCGGCTTAAAGTCGCGCCGGATATGTTGACCGCGGGGGTTTGTAACCCCAGCACCCGCTGGCCACGCGGGCACCGCGTCTGCGCCAGCGCGGCTGGACAACCGGCCGGGCCGCCCAGGCCGGGCCGGGCCGCGCCCAGGCTGGGCTGGGTCGGACCGGGCCCGAACCCCCTATTTTCGGATTGTTTCCATTAGAACGCTCATAACTTGGGCTACGGACCTACGATCGATGTACCGTCAGTTGCGATATGATCCTTGGATTGAGACGGTCGTTTTGGTATATTACACTCAAGGTTTCGAAGAACTTTGGGTTCGGCCGGGTTGGTTCGGATACGAAACCAACCGGACCCTCGTAGCGGAAACGCTTATATCTTGAGCTCCGGACGTTCGGTTGATGTGCCGCTGACTTTGTTGGTTTCCTCTTGATGAGACGGAACTTTTGACATACTTCGCCTGAGATTTGGATGCAGTTGGATAGTGGCCGGGTTGGATTGTACCTGAAATCCAACCGGGCCCCTGGAACGGAAAAGCTGATAACTTTCAGAATGGACGTCCGTTTGACGAACCGTCAGCGGCGTTGGTGATCTTGTTGAGAAACAGTCTTTTTGAGTATACCCTATTAGAGTTCGGGATACAGTTGAGATACGTCCGGGTTGGTTCGGACACGAAACCAACCGGGCCCCTAGGACGAAAAGGCTAATAGCTCACGGACCGGGCGTCCGATTGACGCGTCGTCTGTTGCGTTGAGACCCCTATGACGAGGCGGTCCTTTGAGATACTTCTTCGTGGGACTTTGAGATACTTGGAGTATCGACCTGTAGCTCGTGGAGCGGACCCTCCCAGAGACGAGCGTGCGGAGTACGAAGATCGTGTAACCGACTGAGACCTAACGACTGCTTGACCGACTCGACTTGGAGTGAGTCGACTAGCCCAGTGGACGGAGCACTACTTTTTTTGGGTGCAGACCCATGGCGGACGGAGCACTACCTGTGTGACAGTGCAGACCCGCGGTACTCGTCCTCAGAGTACCTATGCAGGCTATTAGGGGGTGTGCACTACTGTGTTTGGGTGACATACCCCGGCGGGAAGCACTACTGTGTTTGGGTGGATGACCCGCGGTACTCGACAGGAGGAGTACCTCAGCAGTCTTAGGTTAGTGAGCAGTACCTCGGAGTCGTGACAGGACCACTGTACATTCCAGAGACGGGGCTCTTCAGCAGTTACGGTTTCGATAATGAAAATCCTGGTTTGAGATGAATCTTTGACCTTTGTGTTTACCTCATGATTGAGATGGGTCACTTAATAACTTAGGTATATGTATGGGCATATACCTGGGTAGTGATTATCCGTTGATTTCATAATCTTTGTGTTTCCTCATGATTGAGATGGGTTACTTGATAACTTAGGTATATGTATGTGCATATACCTAAGTAGAGGTTATCTGTTGAGATCTTCTTTGTGGTTATCCTTGTTGGATTTAGTGAGACCTTGAGGGTCTCAGGGTCCCTACTGAGTATCGTTATACTCACCCCTGCACGGGCTATGCCCGCACCTCGTTGTGTTGGTTGCAGACAACGGGCAGTGCTGACGGAGGCCGAGTGTTCGAAGACTGGACGATACCCGGAGGTGGACCTCACGACGAGTCAGTATCAGAAGGTGGACTTCACGGTGAGACGATACTCGGAGGAGGTTGACGGGCAAGAGAGTTGTGGAGGCCATCTGTACCTACCCTTCAGGTAGGATCCATGGTGGACGAACCAGGAGCTGCGCTATCTGTACCTACCCTTCAGGTAGGATCCGAGGAGGACGACTCCAGAGCTGCTTCCTTTCTTCTAGTTGTTGTCTTTTTCTGTTGTGCTTTCGTTCAGTTGTAGTTGTACTTTCAGTTGGGTTTGTATTCTGGCTCATTTACTTTTCAACACTTTCTTTTGTACTTAGTGTTTTACTTCCGCTTGTACTCTGTGGTGTTTTGTTTACTTTTATAAAGGCAATGTCTTCCTAGTTATCGGGATTTACGCCTTTGGTGCTAGTCTCCAGCCCCTGGCCTATGGAAGGCGGGCTTGGGGTAGTCACGGCACGGGCCCTGAGGACGGGTTGTGACAAATTGGTATCAGAGGAGTCGGTTCTACCACAGAACTTATAACTCTGATATTTTATTTCTGTGAAGCGATAGTGATAAGAGTACCGAGTGTGGTCTTTAGTTCAGGGAGTCCATTGTTGGTGCGGGCGGCCAACGTATCCATACACCAGGACCCTGACAACTGATTTCCGACTTTGTGCACGAAAACACTGATTGCGTGTGTGTTTCCAGAAGTTTTTAAAAAGTCATCTCAAACCAGGTCAGCTCACCAGGTATAATCGTTTGACCGTGTCATGTTGTTTCTTTCAGAATGCCTTTCCATGGACAACCAGCTAGAGCCCAGAGGGATGTGCGTACTGACAGCCTGCCGAACGACGAGACTTCGGTGCAGGGCCCTCTTGCAGTTGAGGCACCAGCGGAGGCACCAGCAGTACTACCATACGTTGGGCCACCGATGCCACCAGCCCCAGCAGTAGGCGATGCATGCCACTTGAGCGCGCTGCACGAGTTCCAGCACCAGAGGCCACCCAGGTTCCAGGGAGAGATGGACCCGCAAGCGGCTGAGGATTGGCTGGAGGCAGTGGTGAGAGTTTTCAGGCTAGTGGGGACGCCTGCAGATTTCATGGTGATCTTTGCTGCCAGCCTTCTTCAGGTAGCAGTAGGAAGGTGGTGGAGCCACTTGTTCCAGTTTTGCGACGGGATAACCTTCACATGGGAAGACTTCGAGACCTTCTTCAGGGTGGATTTTGTGCCAGTAGCTCTACACCCCGAGCATGTACAAGAGCTGCTGCCTTTGCCGCAGGATTTTCGATCAGTAGCCGAGTCATCTGTGGGCAGTAGACAGATGATGCAGAAGTCCAAGAGGACCAGAGCCAGCCATACGAGGAGCAGGAAGTGTTATGAATGCGGCAGGAAGGGTCACCTGGCACATGACTGTCCGACCCCCCGCACAGTCGATCCGCAGGCGTTGGAGGAGCCACTGAGGCAGAAGTAGCGGCGGGTGCTTGAGCAACAGCCAGACAGTGGACAAGGCAGTAGAGCTCCAGGAGCAGGTGGATAGGAGCGGAACTAGTGGATACGTCCCTTGTACTTCTAGTTCTATATTGCTGTTGTATTCGTGTCTTTGTACTATGAGCTTCAATAATAAAAAGACACTTATCTTTGTGATGTTTGACTTCTTGTGCTTTTGTTTGGTTGATACTGAGTGGTCCCGGTTAAGACTGTTGACTTGACCCTCACTTTCGATATTTCTACTGGAGGAGACCCAGTGACCTCACACTGATGCCGACAGTGTGACTCGATCCTTGGAGGCGAGAGTGCCATTTGGATCTCTTGGTAGTTACGTCGAGGCCTTACGACGTCATCCATGGAATGAATGCATCATTCATGTCAGGATTGACTGTATTAGGCAATAGGAATGGTTCATCCAGGGGATGAGACCGAGTTTCTCTTTTCGGCAAAGGATAAATTTTAGCAGCTCTTTTAGATCATAGGCAAAGAAGGTGCAAATCATCCAGGAGCAGATGAAGACTGCACAGTGCAGTAGAAACAGGAAACTGGCACCAGTCTTAGAGACTCGGACGTGTTAAATGTTTCAAGAAGAGGAAGCTTAAGGGAGAGATGAGTCTGCGAAGCAGCAGACATGGAGGCAGAGCTAGGAGAGCAGCATGAGGTGGTGTACATTTTAACATGCTACAACCACCCGCCTTAGTTGTCCCCGCCAGGATCAGGGAGCTGGAGGGTGGAGGAAGAGTGCGGCTGCGTGCGGTCAAGGAGAGTGACCCAATGGCTCTAAGAATGATTCAAGGGACAGTCTGTGTCCACCACTAGCTGCTGTAGTAACAGACATTGATATGAATCATTCCTTCCTTTCACGAATCTTGTCCCAGACCTAGAGTTTCCGGTAAGCCGTAGACTTGACCCTCACGTCTGGAGATACCTTGGGAGAAGACTCGATAATCACACTTACGCTGACGATGTGGTCAGACCATCGAGGCAAGAGTTTCGGTTGGAATCTCTTGGTGTCAGCGTCGAGGCCTTACGACATTGGTTTGAGTATGGACTGAGCAATCACAGTTCATACACAAATTGACGGTATTAGGAAAAAAGGTTGTGGTTTAACTACGACGTCGGGATGGGTTTTCCTTGGTCGGCGAAAAGGAAACCCCAGGCAGCACAGGATAAACTCATGCACAGGAGGGTGCGACCGATCACTCTTGAGTCGGTCAACCCTACCCTCGTGGCAGCAGTCATTTTGAGTTTCTGTTCTAACAGGAATTAGAGACCTCTAGAGTTCGAGGATGACGATCACGTCCTTATACGGGTCTCACCTTGATGAGGTTTACGGAGATGTGGTCGAGGCGACAAGTTATCTCCGAGGTTCAACGGACCTTTCTAGGTCCTCAGCCGGGTAGGCGAGGTAGTTTACCGCTTGACCCATCTACCTCAGTTGCACCAGGTGCACGACGACTTCCACGTATCTCAACTGAGGAGATATGTGCTCGACCCTTCGCATATCATCAACCATGGGGAGCTGGACTTGGGCGATGGGGTGACTTTCTCGGAGGTTCCAGTGGGGACTGAGGATCGATAGGAGCGGATTCTACGAGGACGGTCGATTCCTCAGGTGCACTTTCTTTGGCAGTACAGGAATCTCCTGGTAAGCACATGCGAGCGGAAGACTCAGATGCGTGCTCAATACCGCTTTTGTATCCCTAGTCTGTGTTTAAGAATTACGAGGACGTAAAGGCCTGAGGTGAGAGTAATGTAAAGACCCGTAAAATTCAAGGTAAATTTTTTCTAAAATTTCTTTGGGATTTTACAAGAACGCAGTTTCTGACGGCGCCTGATTCCGAGGCCCAGTGTGTCTGGAATCAATTTCTGAAGTTTAGCTCGGGTACGTTCAGTGAACGAATGAGCGGGTTTTTCTATCTTTTGAACTGGTGCTCGGAATTGAAATCCGAGGGTACCGATTAAACCGCAGTGCCGATAATTGCTTAAGATCACCTTTTCTGGGGTTGCATTTGCTCGGGAAGAGATGTTAAAAATTGTGGAAAGTAAAAATAAAATTGAGCTACAATTTTATTTCTTTAAAAGTGGTTATATCCTTTGAGTGGAAGTTAGGGAACTACCAATGAGAGGTTAAGAGGGTGGTGGGGCCCACACGAGACCCTAACCCCCCTTGATCTTCCCATAACCCCTTTGAACTCCCATAACTCACCTCCCTCTTTAATTTTGTAACTCCACTTTAACTTAAGTGACTCCTCTCCTCCTCACCTCCCACATCAATTCATGCCACCTAAACATTAATTAATTTGACAACTCAAGATCAATTAATTAAGTGGGTTGGTTTTGAATTTTGTATTTTTGAATGCATGGCATGGGTAAATAAAATAAGGTGGAGCCTTATTTTTATTTTGGTTAGAATTGTTGTGTTAAGAGGAAGGGAAGAGAGCATTTGAGTTTTGAAGAACTTCCTCCGAAGAAGAAGAACGCTTCATCTCCTTTGTTGAAGAACGTGAAGAACACCGAAGCTTCGACGAAGAACGTCGTCTCATCTTGCACCTTCTCTCCACGTCAAAGGAAGCGAGACGCCGCATTCTTCATCGGGCGATCACCGACGACGTGCCTTCTCCTCTTCTTCCTTCGCGTCAAGGGAGGAGACACCACCGCGGGGAACGTCGCCATTGACGACGACTCACCCTCCGGCGTCAACGGAATCGACACCGATCTTCCGAGACGTCCGATCATCGCGACGCTTGCCTCTTCCGCGGCTCGACGACGTGTGACGTCTTTGCAAGGTAGGGGTTTGATTTTTATGTCGTGAATAATTTTAGACTTTCTTCGATATTAACGGCCAACTATTATCAAAATAACGGAGGAGGTCGGACCGCACAAACATGGCCGAACCTCCTCCCCTTTTTATTTTGATGGTCATCTACGTGGCTTGAAATGGAAGCGACGCAGTGCCGTCGCACCGTGCAGGAATTTAGAGAATCATGATGAAGAAGTGAGGCGCCGTCGCGCCGCGCCTTTGAGGCCAAATGAATATGTGGTCGGAGTCGGGCCGCGGCGAAGGGGTGCGGCGCCGTCGCGCCGCGCCGGAAAACCACGAAGACGGCACGATTTGTTATTTGACGTGCGGATCGACGGGCGATGTCGGAACTGGCCGCAAAGGCGATTTGAAGTCTCCGTAGTGATGTTCGGGTCCCGGGAGGACCGTTGGAGAAGACGAGAGGCGAAACGGACCACCAGAATGAGTCCGGTGGTCCGCGGTAGGCGACGACGGTGCGCCGCCGGAACGGAACCGCCGTGGCTGAGCCGCGGCGGCGGGCCAAACCGGAATGGCTTAGCCGTTCCGGAGGCCGAGCGGCGCGGCTTAAAGCCGAGCCGGATATGTTGACCGCGGGGGTTTGTAACCCCCGCACCCGCTGGCCACGCGGGCGCCGCGGCTGGCCAACCGGCCGGGCCGGGCCGCGCCCAAACGGGCCGGACCCGGACCCGGTTCGGGCCGACCCAGGGGGTCTCGGGCCGGGTCGGACCGGGCCCGAACCCCCTATTTTCGGATTGTTTCCGTTCGAACGACCATAACTTGGGCTAAGGACCTCCGATCGACGCACCGTCAGTTGCGATGTGATCCTTGGATCGAGACGGTCGTTTAGATATATTACACTTGAGGTTTCGGAGAACTTTGGGTTCGGCCAGGTTGGTTCGGATACGAAACCAACCGGGCCCTCGGAGCGGAAACGCTTATATCTTGAGCTCCGGACGTCCGGTTGACGTGCCGTCGACTTTGTTGGTTTCATCTTGATGAGACGGAACTTTGGACATACTTCGCCTAAGATTTGGATGCAGTTGGATAGTGGCCGGGTTGGATTGTACCCGAAATCCAACCGGGCCCCTGGAACGGAAAAGCTGATAACTTTCAGACTGGACGTCCGTTTGACGAACCGTCAGCGGCGTTGGTGATCTTGTTGAGAAACGGTCTCTTTGAGTATACCCTATGAGAGTTCGGGGTACAGTTGAGATACGACCGGGTTGGTTCGCACACGAAACCAACTGGGCCCCTGGGACGAAAAAGCTAATAGCTCACGGACCGGACGTCCGATTGACGCGCCGTCTGTTGCGTTGAGACCCCTATGACGAGGTGGTCCTTTGAGATACTTCTTAGCGGGACTTTGAGTTACTTGGAGTATCGACCTGTAGCTCGTGGAGCGGACCCTCCCAGAGACGAGCGTGCGGAGTACGGAGACCGTGTAGCCAACTGAGACCTGACAACTGCTTGACCGACTTGACTTTGTTTGGGTGCAGACCCATGGCGGACGGAGCACTACCTGTGTGACAGTGCAGACCCGCGGTACTCGTCCGAAGAGTACCTCTGCAGGCTATTAGGGGGTGTGCACTACTGTGTTTGGGTGGCATACCCCGGCGGGAAGCACTACTGTGTTTGGGTGGCTGACCCGCGGTACTCGACAGGAGGAGTACCTCAGTAGTCTTAGGTTAGTGAGCAGTAACTCGGAGTTGTGACAGGACCACTATACACTCCAGAGACGGGGCTTTTCAGCAGTTACGGTTTCGATAATGAAAATCCTAATTTGAGCTGAATCTTTGACCTTTTTGTTTACCTCATGATTGAGATGGGTCACTTGATAACTTAGGTATATGTATGAGAATATACCTGGGTAGTGGTTATCTGTTGATATCATAATCTTTGTGTTTCCTCATGATTGAGATGGGTTACTTGATAACTTAGGTATATGTATTGGCATATACCTAAGTAGAGGTTATCTGTTGAGATCTTCTTTGTGGTTATCCTTGTTGGATTTAGTGAGACCTTGAGGGTCTCGGGGTCCCTACTGAGTATCGTTATACTCACCCCTACACGGGCTATGCCCGCACCTCGTTGTGTTTGTTGTAGACAACGGGCAGTGCTGACGGAGGCTGAGTGTTCGAAGACTGGACGATACCCGGAGGTGGACCTCACGACGAGTTAGTATCAGGAGGTGGACTTCACGGTGAGACGATACTCGGAGGAGGTTGACGGGCAAGAGCGTTATGAAGGCCATCTATACCTACCCTTCAGGTAGGATCCGTGGTGGACGAACCAGGAGTTGCGCTATCTGTATCTACCCTTCAGGTAGGATCCGAGGAGGATGACTCAGGAGCTGCTTCCTTTCTTCCAGTTTTTGTCTTTTTCTATTGTACTTTTGTTCAGTTGTAGTTGTACTTTCAGTTGGGTTTGTATTCTGGCCCATTTACTTTTCAGCACTTTCTTTTGTACTTAGTGTTTTACTTCCGCTTGTACTCTATGGTGTTTTGTTTACTTTTATAAAGGCAAGGTCTTCCCAGTTATCGGGATTTACGCCTTTGGTGCTAGTCGCCAGCCCCTGGCCTATGGAAGACAGACTTGGGGTAGTCACGGCACGGGCCCTGAGGACGGGTCGTGACAGACTTAGTCATCGAATGCGGAATATGGAAGAACAAAATTTGGAACGAATTAAGTCTTTAGAGATACAGACTGGACCAGGAAGTAAAATCAGGAGAACTGAGGAAGTAGCTTTAGCAAAGCTTGGAAACGAAGGCTATTTGGGAATTGAGCCTGGATGAGGCGCTGTGAGTAGTGCAATACTGGAGGATGAGAAACTTGCAGAAAGCTTGCGAACTGTTATGCAGAGAATAGAGCTGCCACCTTTTACAGGAGAGGGTCATTTCGGTTGGATAACAAAGGCCGAGACATATTTTTTAATTAACCATATTCGGGAGGAGATGAAGCTGCATCATGCACAACTTTGCATAGAAAATATGACTATTGGTTTTTGTCATGGCATGGGGAGACACCAGGGGAAACATGGGAAAAATTTGGATTGGCTCTATTAGATTGATATGTGAACAGTACAGAGGGAGATTCAATAAGATTCTTGAAGACTTTGATGAATATATAGAAGAATTTGAACAGGTGTCCTTGAGGATACCAGATTTTTTGAAGCCATGGTACATGAGTTTGTTTATGGGAGGATTACAGCTAGAAATCAAGAATCGTGTTTCAACTCATGAACCTGTTAATAAAGTTAGATTGCACACTTTTTCCAGAAAAGTAGAGCGGGAATTGATGGGAGAAGAGGTATTGTGGAATGTTCGGGGGCGATTTCCAATACCACCTGTCCCGAGAGTTCAGTCTGTTGGGGTAATAAATCCTCAGTTAAACAAGACAATGGTTGAGCGGGGAAAAAGGGAGGAGCTAAAAAGTGAAGTAGGAGATGAACGAGGGTCCGGAGTAAGGGCAATAAGTCGGCAAGAACGTGAAGAAAGACGGTGAAAGGGATTGTGTTTTCGTTGTGGACAAATTTTGGTCCAATGCATCAGTGTCCTGACAAGCATATGAGAGTTGTTGTATGGGAATATGATGACTCAAAAGAGGAGGCAGCTGAAAAAAGTGGCAATATTGTGGAGTCAGAGCAGGGAATACAGTGTGAAACAAATGGAAATCGACATGAGAATCTGTTGGGAGAGGTGGTTGAATTCTGAAGCATGGGTACAGCAAGGATGGAATCAATATTTTTGGCTGGAAGTATTTCTGGAATACCCATACTAGCCCTAGTCGATTGTGGTGCTATTTGTAATTTTATCTCTAAGAATTTTATTAAAATGGCATCGCTGGAAGTTGAACTTACTAGGCCATTTGGTATAAGGCTTGGGGATGGATATCGGGTTTTGTCGCAGGGAGTCTTCAAGAAGGTAACAATTTGTTTGGAAATTTTTTTTCTTCTATTGAAGCATTTGTTTTTGATATAGGAGGTTTGGAAATGGTGCTTTACATTAAATGGTTAAAGAGTTTGGGTAATGTGATGACTAATTAGAGTGAAAAGACCATGGAATTTTTGTGGGAAGACAAAGAAATTAAGTTGCAAGTGGTGCCAAAGAGAGAAGAAGATACAGTGGACTTGTCAGAGGAAGATGTTAGCTCTGGAAGGCTGGATTTGGAAGGCCCAAATTACTTTTCCAAGAACAAAAAATGTTCAGAAATAAGAAAATAGACTGCAACAGAGTTATATACAACAACAAATAGAGTGGATTGAGCGGAGGTATCAGAAATTTTTTGAAGTCCCACAGGGATTGCCACTAAGAAGATTAACGGATCATGACATAATCTTTGAGGAGGGGGAAAACCGGTGAATATACGACCATATAAGCTTGCCCACTACTTAAAAGAAGAGGTAGAGAAACAAGTGGCAGAACTGTTAACTAGTGGATTTATTCAAAATAGTAACTTCCTGTATGTCAGACCGATTATTCTAGTCAAGAAAAAAGATGGAGGGTGGCCAATGCATGTGGATTATCGGGCTGTAAATAAGCTGAAAATTCCTGACCGGTTTCCAATTTTGGTCATAGAGGAATTGTTGGATGAGTTGAGCGGTGCTTGTTATTTTACAAAGATCAATTTAAAATCAGGGTTCCACCAGATGCGGGTAAGGGCTGGAGATAAGTGCAAGACCGCTTTCGGAACTCATGAGGGACACTATGAATATCTTGTAATGCCTTTTGGTCTCATGAACACCCGACAACTTTCCAATCCACTATGAATCAGGTATTTAAGGAGCTGCTGCGAAGGTATGTGTTGGTATTTTTTTATGATATATTGATCTATAGTAAAACTTGGGCAGAACACCAAAAACACCTAGATATAGTATTATGTATACTGCTGAAAAACTAGCTACATGCAAATAAGAAAGTGCTATTTTTTCCAACAAAAAGTAGAATATTTGGGGCATATTATTTCTAGTAAGGGGGTAACAATGGATCCTACAAAGATTGAATGTGTTGTGAACTCGCCGAGACCACAAAATGTTAAAGGAGTGAGGTGATTTTTGGGTCTTCCTGGTTACTACAAGAAATTTGTTGAAGGGTATGGAAAAATAGTGAAGCCACTAATGGAATTAACCAAGAAAATGGGTTTCTTTGGAATTCAACTGCTGAAAATGCATTTGAGGAACTAAAAAAATGATGTTTAGTCTCGGCACCAACTTTAGCCTTGCCAAATTTTCAGAAAACTTTTGTTGTAGAATGTGATGCATCAGGTAGGGGAATAGGAGCTATTTTGATGCAGGAAGGGCGATCGGTAGCCTATTTTAGCAAGGCATTGGAAGAAAACCACCTTTCTAAGTCTGTTTATGAAAAGGAGGTGATGACACTTGTTTTAGCCGTAATCCATTGGATGCAGTATTTGATTGGGTAGCATTTTACTGTGTATACTGATCACACACTGAAACATTTGCTGAGCCAGCATTACCACATAGCTTACCAGCAATGTTGGCAGTCCAAGATATTAGGACCGGACTTCGACGTGGTTTATAAACCTGGAAAAGTAAATCAAGCAGCTGACTCTTTGCCACTGCAGGTTGTTGGAAATTTCTTAGAGGAAGGGGAAAAAGTAGTTAGGCTCAACTGTATCAGAACCTTTTTGGCTGGAAAAAGAAGTTGTTCGGGAAGAGCTACATAATGGTGAAGAATTGGCTAACACAATTACAGCTCTGGGAAGACAACCTGATTCTAAGCCGGGATATATTTGTAAGGATGGACTGCTGTTTTATAAAGGAAAAATGGTGTTATCCAGGAAATCCAGCCTTATACCCAAGTTTCTGCATTGTTATCATTCCTCTGTTGTGGGAGGACATGCAGGATTTTTGAAGACTTATAAGAGGTTGGCAGTGGGACTCTTTTGGAAAGAAATGGAGAAGTGTATAACACAATATGTCTGGGAATGTGATACATGCCAATGTCAAATGTATCTTTCCATGTCACCTGCAGGGTTAATTCAACTGTTTCCCATTCCCGAACAGATTTGAGAAGAAATTTTTATGGATTTTCTTTCCGGATTACCTAAGTCACTTGGTTGTGAAGTGATTTTAGTGGTTGTTGATCAGCTGTCAAAATATGCTCATTTCCTTATTACGGTGTCCTTATATGATAAAAGGAGTGGCTGAACTTTTTGTTAAAGAAGTTGTTCGATTACATGGAATTCCAAAATCGATCCTTAGTGATTGGGACCCGATTTTTGTCAATAATTTTTAGGAGATTTCTCGTATGGAAGGGACAACTTTAAAAATGAGTTCCTCATACCATCTGTTTGAATCCACAAATGGATGGTCAAACAGAAGTTGTAAATCGGTGCTTGGTACTTGCAGTGTTTTTCCACAGAGCGGCCTCGATCTTGGGATCAATGGATTCCATCGGCAGAATTTTGTTATAATACTGCTTCACATAATTCTTCAAAGATGACACATTTTGAAGTTGTGTATGGCCCATAAGCCTCCATTAGTTTTATGTTATGTCAAAGGGGATACACTGGTAGAGACAGTAGCTACAACCTTGGTGGATCGAGACAATGTTTTAGATCAGCTTCGATGTAACCTCCACTGAGCTCAACAACTTATGATTCGACATTCTAATTAGCACAAACGGGAGGAAGTTTTTAGGTTGGTGATTTGATATTTGTTAAACTATGACCAAATATCCAAACATCAAGGTCTAAGAAGATTTTTCCAAAATTGGATGCTCGATACTATGGGCCTTATTCTATTAAAAATTGCTTGGGACCCACTGCTTATAAGCTGAGGCAACCAAAGAATACCTAAGTACATCCTGTTTTCCATGTTTCACAGTTAAAATGGGTTGTTGGCACTGCAACTGTACAGACTACCATACCAGATTCTTGGGAGTCAGCATCATCTCCACTACTTATTCCAGAAGAAATCCTTGCTGTCAGAAAATCGTCTGGACATTCCAAAGGTCTTTGGCTCATTAAATGGATGGGAAAATCAGTAGAAGAGTCCACCTCGGAAGATGGGATGCATATCCTTGAGCAGTTTCCAAACCTACACCCTGAGGACAAGGTGCCTATTAAGGAGGGGGAAAATGCTAGTACTTCTGACAGTTCCCACTCTATTTTGAAATCTCGGCCCCCTATCCTACAAACTTACCAACGTGGGAAGGGTAATATAGGAAATATGACTCAATAAGTTGATTAAGTCAGTTAACTGACTATAAGAAGGCAGGGGGGAGGATCTGCTGGGCGCGAATTCACTTTTCCTGGAGACACAGATTGGGAGCTGCGTGGAGCGCAGTAGGCTCGAAGGAGAGGGCGACCTTCGGGAGGTCTCATCTGCTGCTTATTCTACAGATAAGATTCTTCCAGAAGCTTCTTGTCTGTTCTTTTCTATAAATTTTTACTTCACTATATTTTTAATTCGAAAGTGGTAATAAAACTTCTGAAAAGTTTCTTTCTATTAGTCTGTAAAAACAGAAAACCTATCTGTTTTCTTTTCACTTCTAGAACAACCTAACAAAGATATCAATTCATTTTAAAAATATAACTACCATGGTATATTTGAAATTATCCTTGCATGGAATTATCGTTAAAATATATTTTATTATTTACTATGGGATAGTTATTGGTGGCATATGATTGATGGAAGAGTATTTTAAAATTTTATAATGTGTGATATTTGGAGGATTACTTTATATAATAAATATGAGAAATATATAATTAGTTTTCTTTTTAGGAGGATGTGTTGACATGGAGAATGATTTATGGTCAATGAGAAATTAGAGGGTATGAAAGCAGATTTGACCAAGAGAGTATGGACATCCACCGTGGGAATATTAATAATGAAAAGAATGAAATTATAATAGAGGGGAGAGAGAATGAAGAAAATTATGAAGTGAAATTGAGGTTTGAGCCTATTAATGAGAATTTTTCAAGTGTTGTATTAATAATTGATAGAAGTGGATGTGATTTTTAATAGAGGAATAGTCATATGTATTTTGATACCCATTCTCTAATCTCATCAGAGCTCTCTCTCTAACACTGTTCCATGGAAGTAAATGTTTTCAAAAACAGTGAACAGAGGTTAGATAATTGATAAGAATTATGTTATGTGATATAAATTCATTAATATAATTTGTAAGAATTATATTTTATATGAATTTTTCAAATTTTTTGGCAACATATCAATGTTTTAAGCCTTTTATTTTGATGTTATCATGTTTAAGGCATTTATTTTTTTTACAGCATTTGGCATAGCGCTGTGCTAACAGGCATTAGGTTAGTGGCACTTTTGGAATAATTTTCATCCAACCATTTCTTCTATAACTTGCATCAAATCAGTTACCTGGGGTCCGCTCCAAGCGGCACGGGGGACGTACAACTCAATAGAGGCCTTGTGCTACATTATTGCGAGTTACAGAAGCATCGTTATATAATGGCACGAGCCAGGCCACTTAAGAACGAGGGTCATTCCAAATGTGCACATGCCTTTTCAAAGTCCTCTTAAATGGGGTATAATACATTGGATACACGATTCATGACTTGTTAAATAATCTTGGTGATATGACTTGGTGTTTCATTCCGTGAAGAAGACCAGGAACTTCTGGAATTCTGAGGAAGTGTATAAAGGTAGGTGGCTCTGATCTATCTTGTATTGAGTTAGCCCTTATATTTATTATTAAGGGAATTTTAAATAATTAATATTTGTTTATGATTTGTGAAAAAAAATTACATTTTTGTTTTGAATCATTAATTGTTAAAAACCATGATTTTGAGGGAAAATGCAGTTTTTATATTCATCATGATTATTTATTTATATATTTTTTAAAATTATATTTTATATTTTACCTTCACAGATTGAAGGCGAGAATGATAAGTTCATGATTTTCTAAAATGTTACTGGCCTAAAGAATCATAATAAATAAAATGTGCTGTTTTTTTTAAAGATAGATTAAGTAGGTAGGTTTTGAGATTTATCTGAGAAAAGGTTATTTGATTGTTTTTAAAATACATGTGTTTCAATTTATATTATGGGTTTTGTAATTATTAGTAATACTTGATAACCTTTTACTATTTATAAGTCATTTTTTTTCAAAGCCCTATGACATATCATATGATGGGTTTATGTTTGTTATGGGTTTTATAGTTGATCAAAATTCCTTGTTTGATTATCAACATTTGTATTTGTGGTTCAACGGGGTGATTCAATTGATAGTCATGGGGTTGATCTGGTATGGGTGGATGATATGCCAGCGCCCCCAGGCTTTGGGAATCCTATTTTCTCTCCCTTCAATGGGATGAGAGACCTACTGCAACATCTGACCCACTTTATCTCAATGTGTGAGCCCATGTTTGGAACTCCAGCGCATCAAGAGGCTGCCAGGCTCTGGTGTTTCGTTCAAGCACTGGAAGGGCCTACATTCGTCTGGTACAACCAGCTACCCATCGGGTCTGTAGTTGGTTGGTAGGATCTTCACATAAAGCTTTTGTATCAGTTTAGATCCACCACTCGCAAGACTAGTATCACTGGCCTCTTCAAGTGCAAGCAAAGGCTAGATAAGCGCATCACAGACTTTGTCGCTAGGTGGAAGGGCCTCACGTATTCACTCGATATGCCACTGAATCAAGAGAAACTATTAACGATGTGCATGGGGAATGTGAAAATGGAATTGGTTCCCTATCTTATCACTCAGAACTTCCCGAGTGGATTCTAGGATTTTTCTGATAAGGCTCTGTTCCTAGAGGAGGCCTTGCAGAAAGCTAATCATACACGCTCGTTGCCTCCCACATCCCTACAAGAAGAGCGACCAAGGCTGAGACAACTACCATTGCAAAGGTAGAGGCCCCCATGCCGCTAGAGTTGCTCCCAACAGAGGCTCCTCTATAGCCTCGTCGAGGGCCCCAACCTCAAGATCAACCTCAGGTTCAGCATCGCCCATCTCAGAATCGGCAGACACCACCACATAATGCCCCACTACTGGCTAGGCGAGACAATTAGGTTTCACCTCCTCGTCAGGCTCCAGCCCCCCGTCAGGGCCAAGCTCCCAGGGTCCCTTTACCGGATAGGAACAACTGGACCTATTCATTCGAGGAAGCTCAAGTCCCTGACTATTTATGGAGTGTTGTGGATCAGGGAATCCTACATTTTCTAGAATATAGAAGACCCTAAGAGGTTGATCTCACTGATTGCCCCATCCATTTCCCCTACCACTAATTCCTTGGACATACCCTTAAGTAAGGACTGGCTTCAAGACCAAGTCGACAACAATGTGGGCAGGTTGGGTCCAACCCCGGCACAGCTGGCATGTGTGTCCGCAAAGCTAGACATCGACAATGAGAGTGAATGGCAGCAGGTCTCCAGCCATAGGTCGTTGAAATATGATGATTGGATGGATTGCAGAGTAGTCGCTCGCACCCATGGAATCATCTGTGCCCACCTGAATCGGCTTGAGCCTCCCAAAGCCACTACACCTCCCCCAGCTACCGCTGCTACGTCCACATCTCAGCCTTCTACCTCTTAGAAGAGAAGATGCCAACGACACAAGGGAAATCAAAGTCCCCCGCTGGTGCCAAAGTCGTCTCGTATGTTTGGCGACTTTATGCCCCAAAAAATGGGGATTTCCCCGAGAATTTTTCCAGTAATGGAGGATTCCTCAAGTGATGACAAGGAGTATGCCTCAGTGCATACCATCGAGCTGGCTTACCCATATATGGTTCTCGGTGATGAGAAATGCCAGGAAGATCCTCCTAATGCTCCCAGTCGACGTCATCGATGAAAAAATTACGGATACATGAATCATCAGGATGTTGAGGCCAATATGCCTCTATCCAAGCCATGCACTCTAATGAGACTAGACAACATGTTTAGCATGCACATCCCTCTCGTCCTGTCTCATCATATTCACAGTCGTCGTCATTTGTGCTCCTTGATCAGGCATGGCCGCCGCAACCGCATCATGATTGACTGCATTCAGCTACAGATAGACCTAAGTCATTTGGTAATCAGTTGGTAGTCATCTTGCATGGTTTAGATAGTGAGCAACGAGACATTCCCACCACCAGCTAGAATCTGCCAGTTCAACCAGCAGCGCCCGTCATACCTCCTACTGTAGAGCAACTCCCTGTCGACAGAAAGGTGTGCCTAGCACGGAAGTATGATGTGCTTAAGAACCTTTCCATTATCCCTGAAAAGCTCTCAATCCTTGAGGCTCTATGTATGTCAGAAGATATGCGTGAATCCCTTGCAGTGGCTTTGAGAAGCCCTCTCCAGTTCGAAATGGAGGTAGCATTTGCAAAAGTCTTCCATGTCGAGGAAGCCAAACGTGCGGAATGTCAAGTTGCCATCTTGTTCTTAGGAGAAGATGAAGGCTCCCCAGTATAGGGGAACATCTTCCCATTGTATGTCACATGCCAGCTTAATGGCCTAGAAGTACGCCACTGGCTTGTTGACATAGGTTCTGAGATCAATCTCATCTCAACCTGGACACTCCGTAAGATAGGGTTGTCTGAAGTAGACCTGGATCCCTATAACCTGGAGATTCAGGGTTATGATTGGACCTAATAGAGGTTGTGTGGCAAGATTTGTCAAAAGACCCAGTTCAGTGGCCTGATTTCCAGCACTGAATTCATGGTCGTTTAGCAGGACACCGCCTATAATGCATTGATGGGTAGACCCTGGATCCATCTACATGCAGAAGTTCCCTCCTCATATCACCAGTGCCTCAAGTACTCCCTTAATGTTTGAGTGGGTGTACTTTAGAGTGATGTATCTCTCTTTACCTCTTGTGAAGCCTGCCATTTAGATGTTGACTATTACAAGAGAAAGGACAAGTAGGTTCAAACCAATGAGGTTGAGAACACTACTATTTCAGCCGACCTATGGACAGACTTGGATAATGCATTCATCCTCCCGATTCATCGGTTGGAATCCACAACACCAGACCTGGGACACTGCTTTGTCGTTTATGAGACAAGGGGAAAACACATTCTCAGATACAAGGAATGTCGGAGGATTACATCATATTCCTATATGAACTAGGCTCGGGTGATACCAGAACCCCCTTTCATTACTGCTTCGATATTATCAAGTGTGCCCCCTTTGGCTGAAGGCTTGATGGAATTGGATCGACAGCTTTTGTCGCCATGGTTTCGGCAGTGCAGGGGTCTCCTGATGATGATTCCACTACCGCTTAGGTTGACACCAGCATTCTGTCAAGGTCAGTTAACCTAGAATAATTTCCCTTTGACAATGATCCTCTTACTGTGGACGATGAAGAGGATTTGGAGGATGCTCCTCCTGCGTTCAAGGAAGGTGTCTCCACCACTTTCGATTAGTTGGTACAGGTGAATCTCAGTACCGAGGTAGATCTGAGACCAACACTGATCAGCACAACTATGCCTGCAGAAGAGAAACAACAGTACATGGATTTCTTGAATCAGCATCGAGATGTATTCTCCTGGAGATATGATGAGATTCTAGGACTAGATCCCTAAGTCACCGTCCACCGCCTCGGTCTCCCGATAAGTCATCGCGGGTTCAAACAGCCTCTGATAAAGATGCACCCTTCTCACGGTGTCATGGTCGAGGCTGAAGTTTATAATCTCATTAAATACAACTTTGTTAAGGAAGTCCAATACCCCAGATGGTTGTCCAATATCGTTTCCACCAGGAAGAAGAAAGAACAGATTAGGGTCTGCATTGACTTCTGGGATCTTAACTGTCACTGTCCGAAGGATGATTTTCCCCTTCTTGCGATGGAGTTTTTGATCGACGCCACTGTCAGATTCCAAGCTCTGTCCTTCATGGATGATTATTCTGGGTATAATCAAATCCGAATAGCCCATGAGGACAAAGTGTCCACCGCCTTTAGAGCACCTCAAGGTAACTTTTTTTTATTAGGTGATGCCTTTTGGTCTAAAGAACACAGGAGCCACCTACTAGCATGTTATGCACCACATATTCAAACCAATTCTCGGGACATTAGTGGAATGCGACGTGGACAATCTGGTGGTCAAATCCCGCCAGCGTCAGGACCATCTCAGATCTTGAGAAAGTGTTTAACTTCCTCCGCTCCTTCCATTTGAATATGAACCCCTTGAAGTGTTCCTTCAAGGTTGCCTATGGAAAGTTTCTCAACTTTGTCATTAGATAAAAAGGCATCGAGATTGATCTAGAGAAGATCAAGTCTATCATTCAGATGCCTCCTCTGAACAACCTGTGAGAGCTCTGAGGCTTTCAAGGCCACTTTCCTACACATACTGATTCATTACAAATTTAGCTGGCAAGTGTAAGTCCTTTTCTCGGCTCATCAAGAAAGGTGTCGTCTACTAATGGGATGAATAATGTCAAACTGCTTTTGAGGAAATCAAGCAGTACTTGTTTCAGCCTCTGGTTTTGATGCCACCCGTCTCTGGTAAGCCACTGGTCCATTACGCAACCGCCCTGGAATGGTCCCTCGACACCCTTCTCACTCAAAAGAATAATTAGGGGACATAGAATACTTTATACCGTCTTAGTCACATGCTCCTCGACACCGAGACCAAATATTCCTCTATCAAGAAGAGCTACCTCACATTGGTTTTTCCAGTGTAGAATTTATGGCACTACCTGCAGAACCACAATATACAGTTGGTGTCCCGCATGGATCCGCTGAAATATATTCTTAATTGCACTATGTTGACAGACCATCTAGCTTGGTGGATAGTGATCCTTCAGTAGTTCGACATCAGGTTCATTCCGTATAAATTTTTCAAGGGTCAGGCATTAACAGATTTTTTGGCTGCCCATCCATCCCCTACAAAGTAGTCTCTGGATCTTGACTTACCATACGAGGCCATTCTCTTAGTGGATTAGGTTGTTCCATGATGGAAGATGCACTTCGATGGCGCTTCACAGAGCCCTACTGGCAGAAGGATCAACGACCCTAGACTCAATAGAGCAGGTCTAGGTATCATCTTCATTGCACCCACATAGACAATCTTTCCCTACTCGTTCTTGTTGTCAAAAGGATGCATCAACAATGAAACGGAGTATCAGGCTCTCATCAATGGTCTCAATTTATCCCTTAAGATTGATGTTTCCCACCTACATGTGAAGGGGGACTCCGAGCTAGTTATCAAGAAGATTAATGGTGACTATGTCGTCAGAAAGCTAGAGCTCGTACCCTTGTTAGAGTGCGCTCTCCAGCTGATGGCCCGAATCCCTTCTTGGATTGAGGTAAGTTACGTCTTGGGGTCACAAAATGGTCGAGTCGATGCCTTGGCCAGTCTTACTACATCTCTTGCAGAGCCTGACCAGAATGATCTGTTTATCCATGTTGCGCATTGAAGGGTCATCACTCCCATCATCTCAGATGATGAAGATACCTATAGGTATGATATTTTATTGTTGATGCCTCCACATCAGGACCTCCAGATATCCCTTCCATAGTAGAAGAAACCCATGGTTGGAGGACTCCCTTTGTCGAATACCTCCAACATGGAAATCTCTCAACAGACAGAGCTGAATGTGAGCGAATCCGTCGGCGTGCAGTACAATTCACCCTCCAGGGTGGTCCCAGCCTTGAGAAGATTGTCTAAAAACATGGCTTCGATGGATTTCTCCTCCATTTAATTCAAGGAGGTGAGATCTCATAAGTTATTTTGGGAGTCCATGTTGGTTTCTATGGAGCTCATCAGACCTGGTAAAAAATTTCCCACCAGATCCGAAGGTTGGTCTATTTCTAGCCCACTATGGTCCATGAGTGTATCGAGTTCTCCAAGAGGTGTCACACATGGCAGATCCATGCTAACTTTGTGCATCGGCCACCAAAGCCCCTCTATACTACAAAGTGCTCCTGGCTCTTTGCAGTCTGGGGACTCGACGTCGTGGGACCATATCCACCAGCAACAACTTGTCAGTGCTGGTTCATTCTGACTGCCACAGATTTATTCTCCAAGTGGCCAAAAGTGATTCCGCTCAAGGAAATCAAGGCCCATTCTATCATCGATTTCATGAGCTCCAACATCATCCATCGATTCAGAGTCCCTCATGCAGTCCTCATCGATAACGGAACCAACTTTCGAGAAGTTGAGCTGAAAAAACTGTATGATAAGTACAACATCCGGTCCAATCACACTTCTCACTATCATGCGCAAGCGAATGGGAAGATCAAGACATTCAACAAGACCCTCTCTAACATTTTGCAGAATATGGTTGACCAGAACAAAAAGAGTTGGCTAGACATGCTCCCCAACGCTCTTTGGGATTACCGTACAATGACTCATAATTCTACCCAGGTGACCCTATATTCCTTAGTGTATGGTGCAGAGGCAGTCCAACCCATTAAGATTCATTTATCGTCACTCCGCATGACTGTTTATGATTAGAAGATGTCATAGAAGATGGCGGAAGTCTGTTTGTCTGAGTTAGAATCCCTCGATGAGAATCGGCTCTGAGCCCTGCACAACCTAGAGAGACACTGGAATAAGATAGCCAATGCTTTCAACAAGAAAGTTCATCTCTGCTCCTTCATTCAGGGTGCTAGGGTATTGTCCCTAAGAATTCCGATAATACATGGTAGGAAACCACCCAAGTTGAAGCCTAAGTGAGAGAGACCTTATATCATTCACAAGGTTTACCCCAACGGTGCGTACTCTTTGATCACCATGGATGGAGAGCATATCACTCCTCCCACAAATGCTAAATTCCTCAATAAGTACTTTGCATGAGGATATCTTTCATCTTGCATGATGTTAAACTGCTATGTTTGGGCTGCAGGATGTAAAACTGCCCATCATCATTATCCCGCATGACAATAAACTGCATCTGATGTCCTACATGATGTTAAACTGCAAGCCCCATTTTACTTTATCTCGTCCTACATGATGTTAAACTGTCACCTTCATCCTTACCGCATGACATTAAACTGCACAATATTTCTGAACTACTTATGGCTTGATTCCTGCCCTCATAGGATATGTAGGAATGCTTGGACATTTTGACTTTGGGTCCAACCTCAAGTTCCTCTATTTTTGGTCTCATGACCCGATGTTTCTCTTGGGAGCACATGGTGTGTATGAGACCTCTTTGGTTCTCATTCACCTCGGGTTTGCAACAGCCACACTATTCACCTCCTTTAAGAATACCTCTTCTTCTACAATCATCCTTACCGCATGACGTTAAACTGCATGGAATTCCAGAACTATGTATGACTTTATTCCTGCCCTCACATGATACATAGGAACGCCCAAACATTTTGTCCCTAGGTCCTTCCCCAGGTACCGCAAATCCTGTCTTCTGTCTGGCCTCTCGACCTAAGTGTCTGAGGATCACGTGGTGTGGTGAGGGCTTCTATTATCCTCATTCACATTGGGTTTACAACTACCACGTCACATATCCATATTCTAGGATCTTTCCCTTTACATTCATCCTTACCACATGACGTTAAACTGCACGACATTTTAGAACTAAGTATGGATTGATTCCCATCCTTATGGGATACGTAGAAACACCCATAAATTTTTTCTTTGGGTCCAGCCCTAGGTTCTTCAACCTTTTCGGCCCTTCCCGACCTTACTTTATGGTCCGAGTTCTACAACCTTAAACTAGGATATCTCCTATCCCACATAACGTTAAACTGCTCTGTCCTACTTGTAATACACTAAACTACATAGCATTTATGGTCTTTTCTTCATGACCTTAAAAGGAAAGTGCCCCATTTGTCCTGGGATTATGCATGGTGTGGTATGAGACCTATGCGACCCTCATTCACATCGGGTTACCCTATCACGTCATACACATGCCCATTAGGATAACATCCTTACCACATGATGTTAGACTGCATGACATTCCAGAACTACATGTGGCTTCATTTCTTCCCTTGCAGGATACGTAGGAACGCCCACACATTTTGTCTTCGGGTCCAGCCCTAGGCACCATGAATCTTTTCATACCTTTGGCCCCATGGCCTGAGTGTCCCAGGATAGCGTGGTGTGACATGAGACCTTTTTGGTTTTCATTCATGTTAAGTTTTACAACCACATCATGTACTCCTTCCTCAGGGACCTCCCCCTCTTCTCCGTTCGGGCTGCAGGACGTAAAAATGCCCAACATCATTGTCCCACATGATGCTAAAATGCACCAAAGATCCTACATGATGCTAAAGTGTTCCTTCATCCTAACCACATGATGTTAAACTGAACTACATTCAATAACTATGTGTGGATTGATTCCAATCCTTGTGGGATACGTAGGAACGCCCATACATGATGTCTTCAGGTCCAGCCCCAAGTTCTTTAATTTCTCTTATGGCCCCTTGACCCGAATTCTCTTCTGGGATTGTGAATAGTGTGGTGTGAGACCTCCTTGGTCCTCATTCATGTCGGGTTACTTTACCACGCCATACACATTCCCCCCTTTGGTATACCTCTCTCATTCATCCTTACCACATGACGTTAAACTGCATGACATTCTAGAACTACGCGTTCCTTGATTCCTACCCTCACATGATACGTAGGAACGCCCATACATTTTGTCTTCGGGTCCAGCCCCGAGTTCATCAACCCACTTTGCCTCTTTCCTCCACTCATTTTTCGAGTCATTTTCCCTTAACCGGGTCCCTCAACCTATATTATGCCTCATCAATGTGCTCTTATGTGTTGTGGTGTAGGGATTAGACTGTTGGATTCTGCATGGACAAGCTTTCATTTCATTTCCATGCTTTATGTGCCCCTTCATTTGGGTCTACATCATCTTTCACATCCAAAAGGACCCCCAAATGGTGTGGATAGTCGACCTTTAGGCTCACCTACCATTTTGGGCCAACATCCCGGAGGATCTTGAACAACATTTTGAGTCAGGTTTTGCATTTTGAATATGGTCAGCGGTCGACCCTCAGGTGTTTGTTCCCATCCCAGGCTCTATGATATGGATACTATATCTCAAACATGGTTTTCATTTATCCTTCACCGTTATGGCACCCTCATTGTGTCCCAAATATTGGATCTCGTGATTTACATCTCTCTTCACATCCTCATGTCTAGAAGAAATTTTAACACTCTCAGTTTTATCCCTCTGTGCACCTTTAAACATTGAGTGGGTGGATCAGTGTCATGGGGTCATTCTTAACTTCGCATCTTCGTCCCCCCGTCATGTGCTTCTATGTGTCGTAATATCTTTTCTGCTCCTTGTTTTCTGCACCGATCATGGCTCATGCGGGCTTAGGGGTCTAGGTAAGATTTATACCTGCATGGAAGAATCGTACCACCTTGTGGTCTGTACCCTATGACCTTAAACTAGGCATTCACTTTTTACGGTCCAAGCATCATAACTTTAAATTATATGTGTGTTTCCTCAGGAATGTGTGGTGCTTATGAGACCTCTATGGTCCTCATTTACACCGGGTTGCTTCATGGTGCCACCCCACACATTCTTGCTTTGAAACTCTCCTTTTTGTGGTCCGAGCTCTACGACCATAAACTAAGATCTCCAGCATCGTTATCATATGACATTAAACTATGTCTTTTTCATCCGAACTGTATGATGATAAACTAACCAAGACTATGATATATTCATCTGAGAAGACACTACCCTCTTAGCATTGGCTATCTGCCATTCCATCTTCTAGAACTATGTGTGGCTTGATTCTCACCCTAGTGAGATACGTAGAGATGCCCGGACATGTTGTCCTTAGGTCCAGCCGTAAAGTTACGAACCTTCATTCCCCCCCTTTTGGCCTAGGTTTCTCCTGGAAGTATGCAGTGTGGTATAAAACCTCCTTGGTCCTCATTCATGTTGGGTTTATGATAAACCAAACCATGTACCTCCCTTGAGAGTATGTTCTTCTCCTCCATCCTTACTGCATGACGTTAAAATACATGGGTATGTTCATGCTTTATGCGCCCTTTATTTGGGTTTCCATCATATTTCACATCCAAAAGGACCCCCGAATGGTGTGTTTGCTCGGACTTTAGGCTCGCCTACCATTTTGGGCCAACGTCCTGGTGAATCTTGAATGGAGTTTTGATCCAAGTTCCATGTTTCAAATACAGTCAGCAACCGACCCTCTGGTGTTTGTTCCCATCCCAGGCTACACAACATGGATACTGTGTCTCAAACACAGTCAGCAGTTATCCTCCATCATTATGACACCCCCATTGTGTCCCAAGTATCGGACACCGTGATTCACATTTTTCTGTCCTTTCATGTTCTTATGGCCCCCCGACACCTATGGTGTTATTCCTCCATACATTTGCATACATCGAGTAGGAATGTCAGCCTAGTTGGAATTTTTCCACCTGACACCTCTTTTTCACTGTTGTGCACTCCCATATAATGGGTATAGCCTAATACCACCCCTTGTTTCCCACACCGAGCATAGATCACATGGAATTAGGAGTTTTAGTAAGGTAATACCCACACATAGGACTGCGTAACCTTGTGGTCCGAGTTCCATGACCATAAACTAGGATCTATCTCATCCCACATGATGTTAAACTATTGTGTCCTTATCACATAAAGTTAAAGTGCATGGACTGGTCCTATCATATGACCTTAAACTACGACATCATCATCATGGCTGCACGATGAAAAACAATACCGCATTATGGTATTCTCTCTCGAGAGGGCATCGCCTTTGGCACTGGTCATCCACCATGCTATTTTTCAAAACCGACATACAGATTTATTCCTACAGTGACACCCATACTTTTCATCCTGGGTTGGTCACTCCAAAAAAAGAGCACCAAAAACAAAAGAATAAACAAGATATATCAAATGCCTCTTTTTCTTTGTGCATAGGTCAGACCTGCACGATAGGATTATCTAAGAACTACTTGTGGCTTGATTCCTGCCATCATAGGATACGTAGTTACATACAGATGTCTCATCCTCGGGTCCAGCCGCAAAATTATAAACTTCTTGTTTTAGCCTTTTTTGTCCTCGGCTCCCCATTTGAGAATGCATGGTGTGGCGTGAGGCCTTTTTGGTTTTCATTCATGTCGGGTTATGTACCTCACTGCACATTTATCTCTTTGGGGTGCCCATGTCCTAGCTGTATGACAATAAACTGTGTCACAAATTTCATCCTTACCAAATGAAATTAAATTGCATGACATTCAGGAACTATGCATGGCTTGATTCTCATCCTTGCAGGATACATAGGAACGCCCGAGCATTTCACCTCGAGCCCAGCCCCAGGTTCATCAACCCTCATAGTCCTCTGGTCCCAATTACGGTCCAAACTCTATGATCTTAAACTAGAAGCCTCCAGTCCATGCAACAAGACTTTAAACTGTTGGCCAGGATCCAGGTATTATGACCTTAAACTATGTGCAACATCCTGGTTATAAGATGTTAAACTATGTATGCACCATCCTCACTTGCACAATGTAAAACTACAAAGCTTCCCAGGCCCTCATCCTAAGTGGTCCTCTCCCGCAGTGCTGCCCATATTCCATATTGTTTGCATCTCCAATTTTCACTCAAGATCTGAGATGACGCCCCCTGGAAGATAGGTTTGATCTTTGTTCAGACTGATATGCCCATACCAATGTGCTCTAAGCCACAATGGCATAATTTTAGGAGTGTTGGAATCCGTTCAAATATTCCATCACTCCATTTCCAAGCTTTGCAGGCCACTTATTTGGATATCCATCTCATATCACGTCTGAAGGAACCCCCTAATGGTATGGATGCTCGACCTTTAGACTCACCTACTATTTTGGGCCAACATTCCGGAAGACATCGAACAACATTTTGATCCAGGACCCGTGTTTCCAAACTTGGTCAGCAGTTGAACCTCATTTGTTTGTTCTTGTTTTTGGCTAACGATGGATACTGTGTCTCGAATATGGTCAACAATTATCCTCCATCGTGATTCCACCCTCACTGTATTCCAATTTTTTGGTATCATGATTCACACTTCTCATTCCCCTTTGTTCGGATTGATTCCAAAACCCTTGATGTTGCCCCCCTCGTGCATTAATGCACGTTGGGTAGGGAAATTTGGCTGCTCTAAGAACCCTATTCTTTAGTCACAACCCCCTTTCTCAGTCCAAAAACTTTGGATGGTCAGTCAGACCCTGAGTGTTCGATGGTTGATTGGAACTCTTGTATCCAAAGTGAGCAATTACGTGGTTGTACCTTGTTTCTCACACTGGGAATGACCTCCGTGAGCTTAGGGACTGATAATTAGTTGTTTCACAGATACGATCGAGGCACAATAATCAAAGAAAGCAATAAATATTGCCATACACACAGCTTAAGTGAGAAAGCAAGAATAAAAACATGTATGAATTCGACAAAGAAAAGTCCCTATGGATTGGCCCCTTCGATGGGGAGCCTCAGTTCCACCACTCTTTAGCATGTGGCCTCCAAGGATTTTTGTCGCCGCCTGAGATCCCTTCCTTACTCATTGGCCATGGGGAGAAGTCCATCTGCTCTGACCCACATTTGATCTTTCTTTTCTCAGATATCGACCACCTCATGATACGCTCATCTCAGCTGCTCTTTGGCTTCCGCCAACTGAACCCGTAGTCATGATATGAGTTCTGATTGGGTGTTGATGAAAGAAGAGAACTCGTTCATCTGCGTTTATAAGCATTGGATCTTATGTTCAGCCTCCTGAAGCTTTTTGAATTCCTAAAAACTTCCTCCGCTGCCAGGTGACACTGAAATCACGGTCTCTCTCTCGTACCTTCTCTGCAAAGTAATCCTAGATGAGAAGGTGTAGACTTCGTACATCTACCCCTCCGGCGCATAGGTCATGTAGCCAAGAACTAAGTCTTACCATTTGGTTTATAAACTCTTCTTGTGGGGTGTCGTAGATGAAATGATTGATCAGTTTCCATGATTGGTGACAGACGACCTGGCTATCCTCCACATCAGAATCAGCTTCATCCAGCTCCTCTGGGTTAGTAGGTTCGTATTCTGAGAACACCTCCAGAAGTTTGGCAGTAGGATCCTCCTATAGTATTTCATCATATGAGTTGGGCTCCATATCATGTGGTTGATCTTCATCATTGGATTCCACCTCTATAGGTTTGGGTTCCATCCCTCCAACAGTTCTTCCTACAACTGTGATTGTTGTGGTCTGGTCAGCTTAGGCGTCTGTTTCCATATTGATTGATTTCCCCCTTAGGAAAGGAGCTTCAGGAACCCCGATCATCCTCATTAGCATTACAAACACTACTTTAAGAACTATTCAGGAAGAGATAATGTCCGTTGGCCTGATTGGGAGGATGACAGTTATAACTCTGTAAGGAGAAAGACTTACAAAGCTCAAATATTTGATAGTGTGTCTGGGTTGTTACCAACAAAAACCTAGGATGTGGCCCCCTATATATGAATGGGAACTCTGAAGATTCTGGAATGGCTGACCTAGTTTCCATAGCCCTGTTGGACCCTATGCTTTCCATCGCTCCCGACACAGGCCCCAGAGCTTTCCTCTCTGTTCATTTCTACATTGGAAGGGGACATTTCTATGAGGATCTCCAGTATAGAACAAATGTTAGTTGAGAAACCTGGACAACCTAAGTAAGTAGCGCAAAGGAATGGTTTGGAGCTTACCTCAAGAGTTTTGGTGAATTCTCCCAGCTCTGAGGCCGTAACCTTGAATTCCACTAAATGGATCCCCCTATTAGTATCTTACCCCCAAGACCCCTCTGATTCTTCGGGCAAAGGGAAGTGTTCCCTCAGTTCAGAAGTAGACAGTTGTGGTGGGGATGTTTTCTCAAGCAATACTTTCTCCTGATCCATCATTGGATGCGAGCTGCCCCAAAAATGAAAAAAGTCTTCCAACTCATCTATGTATTTCTCCCCCTCTGCCTGAGATACCAGAAAACTAGCCCCGACGTGGCCAATCTTCAAAAGATCCATCCTAAACTAATTAAGATGATCCCAAATCTAGGAAGGACTAAGGAATTGCCTGTTAACATCCTAGGTTTCCCAAACATCCAGATAGACAACATCATCAGGAATATCCATGCAATACAGCCACTTCCCAGGAGCTTGGGTAGGTATTATGCAAAACCCTCTTTGTGTCCTTCCTTCCTCCCAGATCTTCCCAATTGGAATCATTGGATCTACTACTTTCATTCATCTTCCACTCCCACTTGGAGTGAGCCTTGGAATCACCGGCCCTGCCACTGCTGCAACTCCGCCACTGCAATGTGCACCAGCTCTGCTGACGCAACATGCTCTTGCCCTTATCCAAATCTGACCATGGGGTTGAGGTGGAAACACATCATCAACACAGATTGTCTTTTGCTTTATCATCTCCCTCGGGTAGGATGTCTCCCAAATTTTTTCATACTTCTTAACTAGCCTGTAAGCAGCAGTAGGCAGAGGAAGCTCATTCTGCATCTTCTTATCTTCCCGTGTGAACATGAGCTACATCTGCCTCATCACACATGGATGATCCTCATGAAGTAACCCTAGTTAGACTTTCAGGGTCAACCTCTCCATGCACCAAAACTGCCTCTGAAAGTGATGTGGGGTATATGGATCATAGATAGGTTCGCGATCTACCTGCGTCACCAGAACTCTACCTTGGAAGTCTAGAAGATATGAATGATGTTCCTCAATTCACTGACCATCATTAGTGAATACTCTCTTTGGTATCGGGAAGGGATACAAGTTAAATTCATCCACCTTCCAGACTATATTCAGCACCGCCGACGAAGCCAGCTTGATAAATAAACTTCCCATTGCGTTCAGAATAGTTGGTTGAAAATCTGACCAAGGAGGGGAAATGGGGTTTGGATATTCTTAAACCCTCATGTGTGCCGCTATCCAACCCTATATAAAGTGAAATGATCTGCATACACGTTGTGGCTTCTTCCCCTCGCTGATGTGCTACAACAAATTGTACAACTTGGCCAATACTGGGATCCCAAGGTTGACGCACTGCCACAGAGCCAACATGGCCACCATGATAAATGTGCTCAGTCATGCACCCATGTGCGCATCCCTGATCAGAAACATCCATCTACAAATGAGTGCAGAAATGAATCCATCCAACCTAACCACCAGTTTTTGCTCAGTGTTAACGCTGTACCCCCACAACTTCCATTGGTTGTCCTAAAAAATTCACCATTAGGAACCTTCCTTACTGCGCTGTTCCCCCCTTAGATAGGTGGGGGGCCTTGTCGGCAATTTCCTAGGTACCTCCTCTCCTTCAGCAGGATGTTTTGGTGGAAAGTTTAGAAAATGTCTAAACCACTAATTGAAGTGCACGTATCTCACCGACTGCTTATCATCACCTAGAACTAGGTCCATCAGCATCTTTTCTAGCCATGGAATCTACTTCGGATCCTACCATGTATTCTCCATAGGGAGAAATTCATCATACATCGCCCCCAGGATTGGAATCCCTGAAATTTGGTGGAGGTCCCAGAGGCTAATGTCGACCTCCCCATGGTGAAAATGGGAAGTGTTGGTCCTCAACAACCACCTACTCAGCAACTCTGACATCATGTGCTTCGGTTGATATATGTGTAATTGAGAAGCCCACGTGGCCTCATACAGGCCTACTCACCTCAGCTCTGTCCCGAATTCATCACAAGATGCACAGACCCAGTAGGCCCAGGCCCATTCATCAGTGAAGTTGTATCCCCAGCGCAGGTCCCAACTGTCGGTCCACCCTTTCTCTGGATTCCTTAAGTCTGCCTTAAGAATGGTGTGGTGTTATGGTGGAGATACCTCTGGTTTCAGTTCTTTCCCATCGACATCATTGACATAGTTGTACAAGTAGTCAACAATGACAGGTGTATGATCCTTCCAGGTATGGCCATCGGTAGCCCTGAACCACTGATATTGGCATGACATGCCCCTGAACCAGTATGTCGGTTCGTCCCTGCTCACTTCAGGGATAAAGATGTCGTCCCTCAGACTGAAGTCGTATAATGGTAATCTCTTGAAAACAGGGTAATTTTTCTGCCCTTTTGTTAGGAGCTCCACCAGAGACTCATGATCAGAATGACTCTGAACACATTTTTCTAGTTCAGTATTGTTCTCTATATCTTCCCTTCGAGCGACATCTGCAAGAACCTATCGATAATCTTATGCATTAGCCATTTGTTCCAAGACTTTAGCGTGTTTCTTTTCTATTCACGGTGCTTGTTCGAATATTATGTCTGCAAAGCACTAATCGCAGAGCACACTGTCATGAATCCTTGAAGGACTAGGAGTGCTTCACAGAGCAACAAGGGAACGCAATATGCCGGTTCACTAAGAAGCGTTTGCAGAGCACCGATTTGAGGAACCCGGTTCGCAAAGAGCATTCACGGGGTGTGATGGAGATTCACGATTCAAGATCTCAAGTAAAAAATCACAAAGATAGGATGTGGAAAAAGGGGGACCTCGAGCTGAATTTATAGGTGATGGCCTTATGAGCTTCACGATGCCCTCAACTTCCCTGATCTTCACGGCGATCTCAGCCCATGCTCTGTGTTCCCTCATCACGATTCAACTTCACGATATACATATTTTCAGTGTTATACCCTCAGAATATAACCCACATTTTCTCCTTAACTCCCATTTTGAGGGGGGGGGATTTTTGGCTTCTAAACCCATGCCTAAATGGAAAAGGCTTAAAAATCACCAAATGACCTACCTCACAAAGCTCTGTCGCAAATCCCTTCAGCACTGCGAAAAGCTTGAATCCGACAGAACAAACTCCTTTGTGACTGCCATAGAGAAATGAAAGAAGCCTCTGCGATCCTGATAGATACGTTCATGACCACCACAAATAAATGATGGAAGCCTTTGTGAGTCCAATGAAGCGACCTCCAGGCACAAAGTGCCATTTCCTTCATGGTGCACCCTCAGAGCACCGCAATGCCTGGTTCCTATAAATATGTGGATCACCCCCTCTCAAAGCATTGATACCATGACCTTTCTCCTTCTGAGATCTCGATTCACGAAGCACCCTTTTCTTTGTGAACTAGTGAGAAAATGCATCACCCAAGGTACCTGAGCACTGCGAACCAACTTTCCCTTTGATCCAATTTTCCTTCGCTTCATGTGGGGATTCCCTTTGTTAAGACCTACGACTATTGTGAAAGTAAGAGTCCCTTTTGGGTACTCGGGTCTTTGAGGAGCATTTAGCCTTCATGAACCACCCTCCAAGAACATGTTGACTCTATGCCTCGACTGGGTCATCATGCTTCGCGAAGCTCCTCTGTTTGCGGAGGTCATTTTCACCATGCTTCGTAAAGTACTTTCCTTTGAGAAGTCCCTTCCATTTGCGAAACACCAGAGCTTCACGAAGCCCCTCTCTATGAGGACTTCTTCTTTGCGAACCCTTCTCCTGTGTGGACCTCTAGGCTTGTATAAAGTGATTCCATGGTTCTTTGAGTGGTGTTTCATATAGCGTTGCCCTGCCTTATGCTTCTTCGCATAGGCATGCTAATGACTATTGATTCTTTGCATATCCATGCTAACGTGATCCCCTCGAGTGACCATTCCTCCACCCTGTCATTACTTGGAATTTCTTGTTCCTTCCTTCCCCCAATTGTGGGTTGGTACAAGCTATGTAAGTCCCATGGGTGAGGATTGAGTCCTCCTCATCTGAGCTACAGGACGTTAAACTTCCAAGTACCCTCGTCCCTAACACATGACGTTAAACTATGAGTTTCCAAATGCATGGAAAGATGGGGTAGACTTGAAGTAGAATGAGCACCAGCACTCTCCTGATCCTCTCTCCCTTTGGGCTTTGTCACTATGTGCACCTCATGAAGTCTTCACGTAATCCCCGAAACACTTTGATAGGGTGTTCCATATAAGATGTCCATATCCTCCTCGTAAATCGTATTACCCTCCTCAGGCTTCCCTCTTGGAGTAGGTCCCAATCTCCATCTCCCTAGGCCTCTATCCATGTGTAATCCCCACACCATCCTTTGTGGCTGCACCTATCACGACACGATCTCTAATTCCTCCATTGCCTCTTGTTTCTGACACCGAGCATGAATCATGTGGGCTTAGTGTAAGCAACAATAATGACATCCTCTTTGGACCGCTAACCATGCGTAAGCCCCTCGCACCCTCATCCCACATGATGTTAAACTATATACCCCACCAAACTACATGGACTTTGATCCCTTTCCTTTAGACAGGTTACATCGGAAGCCTCTCTGAGGTTCATTCCCATCACTCCCCACAATCCATTTGTCCTGACTACTTCACATTGGTTCATTCATCCTCCATGATGTTAAACTGTATGACCCTTCAAACTATATGGGTTTTGATCCCTGTCTTCCATACAAGGTATGTAAGAAGCTTCTCTAAGGTCCAACCCCAACCTATGGTAAACTCTGGTACTCCCTCCTAAGCGATGAACCCTCCTGATGCAATACTTGCCCTTTTTGGGGCGTATCTCTCGGATCCGCCTCTTTGGGGTGTTCTGATCCACCCAGGTAGCTAACTATGCATAAGCCCCACACTTCACCATACTAATCCAACCAATAGTGTCCTTTTGATGGACCACTAACCATGCATAAGCCCCAACATGTTTCTAGGTTGTTCTCCTTTGTGTACACCCTGGTTCTATGCCCCATCCTAAACTACATGGACTTTGATTCCCTGCCACAGGGATATGTAGGAAGCCTCTATGAGGTTCAATCCCATTATCCTTTTCTCATCCTGGTCTCTCCCTCGAGCCTTTGCATCTCGGGAAGATCATTCCCAAACTCAGAGGTTCTACTTCCTTTGAGTCTCCATCCATGCACCCATTCTCATGAACCGCCTCCTCAGGTGTCTCATCACTCCATCCCGAAACTATGTGGACTTTGATTCCCCATCTTGGGGGTACGTAGGAAGACTCCCTGAGTTGTAAGCCCATCACCATCATCTTCACATCGATTTCATCTAATTCACCCTCACCCTCCGACACCTCCTCCATATCCATCCTGATTTTACCCAGGCTGCCACATCCTGACACGATCAGGCCATCCCATTGCCACTCCTTAGTGGCGCCCAGGCATCTAACCATGCATAAACCCCATCTATCTGCTCTATCACCTTGCTCTTATCATGGTAAGGTCATCCATCCCATTGCTACTTTTTGCGGTACTTGGTCAGATAACCACATGTAAGCCCCAAATCACCCCTTTGAACTATATGGGTTTTGATCCCTGTCTTCTACATAGGGTACGTAGGAAGCCTCTTTGAGATTCAATCCCAACCAATGGTAAAACTTGGTGTTCCCCTTTTTGGGGTGCGCCTCCCTGATCCATCCTTTGCGATGTGTAGATCAACCTTCATAGTGTGACACCTTTCCTTTTTGGGAAATGCCATCCCGGGTCCGTCCTCATTGGGAGTTATGATCCATCCATTTGGTAAACCATCTAGGTGATCCCTTCTACAGATGTACCCATCTGATCCACTCTCATAAATGTTCTGATCAATATGATATGTCTCCTATAGACATTAAACTCGTAGTATGCCTCGTGTTAAGCATGAAAAGATGAGGAAAACCTTGGAGAAATGCATATGGCATAATATTCCATGCATTTGACATGGGATGCCTTAGTATTCCACACCCTTGAGAATCCCCCTTATAAGGTAAAATTCAGGTGTACCAAGGTTCCAGCATCCATACATGCCAGAGATGCCCAACGTGACTACTTCCCTGACTAAAGGTTGTTGCCCCAACTTGAACCTTTGGAATGTCCTGGCAGAAGCAGCATAATTAGCGGGTGTCCAAAAAGAGATGACACTGAGAATGAAGCTCATGAACAATGTCTTAGTCTATAAGGAAGACCTGGACCAGACGATGAATTCTGAAGAGGAATCCACGGAAGGAGAGACCAACATCCCATTATTTTGTTTAAATCAAGGAGCAGACATCTCTGAAAAAGTGATGAATGCCACCCACCTTTGGAAAGAGGGAATGCGGGGAAATAGATGTGGTCGTCACCATCGATGATGATGTGAGGCGGCATGCCCTGATGAAAGCATTAGAAACAAGAATAAATAAATAATTTTTCAATAATGTTTGAAATGACTTGGGTTGGTTTGGTCAATGGAATAAAAATGGTTAATGGATAATTAAATGATGGGTTGCGTGATTGTTGACACACCTTTCCATCACAGAGTCCAATGAATGACAAAGGGGAATAGCTTAAGCACAAAGAGGGTCACCCTTTGAAGAACATCAAAAATTGACAAAGGCATGGATAAGGAACCCATTTAGAGGGCGCCGCGCAAGTTTCCTGCGCGCCGCGCCAGTCACTTGCGTGCCACCTATGGGTCGTGCAAGTCACTTGCACGCCCTATTCTTTTTTTTCTCCCAAGGTTCCCGATGGCCTATAAATAGCCCTTGTGGGCCCCCCATTTCAAGGGATTTTTTTCCCAAAACTCAGATTCAAGCTCTGGTCACCCAAGTCTTCAAATCAACTATTCTGAAAGCTTCTAAGGTGACTTTTTACCTATAATGGAAGACTTGAAGGAGTAGGATAAGGCCTAAGTGTTTAGAATTCATCCACACTTGCGCACCTAAGTGTCCAGACCTCCTTAAAAGTGGAAACACTTGTGCGTCACCCCACCCTTTCAATGAAACTTACACGCCTCCCTTTTGGAAACATCTTAGGATAATACTAAAGGCTTGAGTTAAGCATCTCCCAAGTATTACTCTATAGATTCTTCGTCACCCAGGTGAACCCATGCCACACAAGTACACTTGCGCGGCCAAGACTTGAACGCCAAATTATTTGCGCGGCCATACTTGCACGCCAACTTTATTTGTGTGCCTCTCTCCCATTCACCTCTCCTCTTCAAGATATTATCCATAGAACACCTTTTCACAGCCATTTATGGCATGGTTCCTTTGTTGGCTTCCTTATCTGAAAGGAATTCTGTGAGAACCTCTCTCAAAACCTCGTGACTTATAAGCTTTATGTCACCATGGTTAGAGGTTTCTTATATAAACCTCATCCTTTAAGACGAGAAGATCTTTTGATTTAGGGAATCCTTCTTAAGAGTAAGCCCCAAGTTCCCTTGGTTTGGGCCTTCTTCTCAGGAGTAAGCCCCAAGTCTCAAGTTCCCTTAACCTGGGCTTCCTTTTCAGGAGTAAGCCCCAAGTTACAAGTCCCCTTAACCTGGGCCTCCTTCTCAGGAGTAAGCCCTAGTCATAATTCCTTAAACATTGGGCATCCTCCTTAGGAATAATAACCAATCTTAATGTATTTTGATTTGGGAATCCTTCTCAGGAATAAACCCCGATCATAAGTCCCTTTTAATTTAGGCCTCCTTCTCAGGAGTGATCCCCAAGTTAAAACTCTAAATCTCCATAAAGTACAAATACCTTTATGAACCCTGCTCTTGGGCTTCTTTCCTTAAGTAAGTCCTGGCCTTCATCTACTTGGGTAGTCATACATACATAATCCCCACATCATTTCTCATGACTGCATATTTCGTGGCACCACTATCAAGTTTACTGATACCTCTTGTTTCTCACACCAAGAATGAATCATGTGAGATTAGAGTGTAAAAGTAATCATGACATCTCTTTTTGGGCCATTAACCATGCATAAACCCCATATTTCTTTACCTGAACTACGTGGACTTTGATCTCTGACTTAAAAGTAGAGTACGTAGGAATCCTTTATAAGGTTCAAGCCCATATTTCATTAATTCTTTTCCGTCCCATATGACGTTAAACTATATCCTTCCTATCGAACTACGTGGGTTCTGATTCCTTTTTAACAAGGATACGTTGGTAGCCCATCTGTGGGTACGATCCCAACTTTGAAATAATACCTGTCTTTCTGAATGATAATGAACTTCCAGTGCCCCACTGAGTGTCTTTAAGAACAGTATGGTTATCATAATGACCAAGAGATTTCTATATAATGTATTGAAGGATACCATTGACTAAGAATCTCTAATATATACAGATGATTCTCCATCGATGAAGAACCTCAAATACATATAAAAGATTCTCTAAAACCCATACATATCAATCATTGATTGCTAAATCTAAAGGAAAACTCATTTTCATACTTGGTGAATTAATAAGGATTCATGAACATAACTTAAATCTATAAGAGAGTCTCGAAGTAGGTAATAATTCCCCTAAAAAAGGTGTGATGAGCCTGACCTCCCATCCTCTCGACCAATGAAAATTCTTAAGCCTCATCGGTCCACAACTAATGAGCACCTACCTTTGGAAAGTAGGTCCAAATGGATATATAATCATTGGATGTTTCCGGGTCTACGAATAAAACCATTAGAAACTGATTTGAAATTTTGAACCTTAAACAAACAAGGTCATTCCCATTTCCAGAAGAAACAAAAAATAGTGAACCCGACGTGAATCCTTAACTAAGTTAAATGATCTTTTACTTATTTGTTAGGCCCCTATTAAACTCAATATGAGGGCCAAAAAAGCAATCAATAACATATATGCTCATCCAAAAGATGTAGTCTGGCCAAATTTATCTTGATTATGTCTGCTATATTAAATAGGAACTCTTTTCCAAGATCTCTCTGCAACACAAAATGACTTCTTTAAAGTTCACACCTGTGAATGCCTCGGCCGCTACTCTTGTTGAATCCTCGTCCACTCTGAGGACGACATCACCTAGTCATCGTCTTCAATGCTGGGTCTCAAATGCATTGGTGAGGGAATGCCGTCAACACGGTAGCATCCCGACTCTGGAGGCCGCTCGACAAGCCCTCCAAGTTAACAACTCACCCTGGTTGTCCAGACAGCGACAACCAGTTGTCAAGAATCAGGTGGTTCCAACCACCATCTCCAACCGTTTTGGGTCGTTATCCCCGGAACGCAACAACCAGTCCCTCCCATATTACAGGGAGGTGAATGAAGAGGTCACTCAAGGCCTCAGTTAAAGAAGATAGGAGTCCAACCTGAGGACTCCCACCAACAATCGCCGCCAGACTCATGCGGTAGTGCACCCTCAACATGATGAGGGTATCGCCTCTAGGTGTTCGGATCAGGTTCCCCAGACCCGAGCACGCAAGGCGGACCTTCAGAGGCGAAATTCAGTCAACAGGGAGCAGGTTCTTACCTCTGCCTCCTCCAGAGAAGTCCATCAATCTAACTTGATGGAAAACGACGAGCGGGATTATACACCCGTCCGTCCTAATTTCACTACCCAGCAGACTCGTCTGGAAGTAACACACCAATCCTGCTAGACAATTCCGGTAGAGTACTATAGGCAATAACATACACCTATTTATAATTCACCAGTCAGTCAGCAGGCTCGTCAGACTGCATCCAAAGAAGCTCACCAACCAAATGTGGTGACAACCTGTAAACAGGCACATACACCTGCTTACACTCATCAATTCTTCCAGCAGTCTCGTCTGCCAGTATTGAAGGAAGTTCATCAATAATATTTGGTGGAGAACAACCAGCAGACACATACACCTGCAATTCATCAAGATAACCAAAAGTCTCGTTTGGTAACACCCAGAGATGTCAATTAGAAAGCCCCAATGAAAAACAGGAGGCGGACACAACTTTCTGCCCCCACACACGAGTACTGTCAGAATTCACTGACAGGAAAAGGAGGAAAGGAGCTGGAACACACACCTACTCCAAACATGGAATGGACGTATATTCCCGTTCCGGCAGCTGAAGTTACCAATTACATTCTGACAATGGTGAAAGAGCAGAAGCAAATCCTTACCCATATTCTGGATACCTGTCAGAATATTATAACAACTTCAGAAACATCACAGGGAAAGAAACATAAATCTATCCCTATCAGTGGAGTGACTCATCAACATGTCACTTCGGAGCAGATACACACCTTTATTCCAGTCTAGGAGGGTCGTGGGGCATACTCCCCCGTGTCATACGGACAATCAAGTCGGGCACATACACCCGATTTAAATGGAAATAGTCAGCCTAACCTGACCATTTCTCATAAGCAGACACATACACCTGCCCATAATAACCACTTTCGTCAACAAGTGGTTTCCAAAGTGAGTAAGAAGACGTCCAAGAAAAATACCTATCCAGCACAGTTGAAAAATCAAGAGCCAATTTTCAATAAGGCCTTGCTCAATGATGGAGTTATTGAAGCCCTCAGACAATTGTCTGTTGCAACTTAAGATTCTACTCTCTCATTTCCAGATTCCGGAAGTAACAACAATAATTTTGAAGGTCTTCATCAGACGCTTCTCATAAAGTCTTGCTTCATGACAATTCGGTGAATCTCAAAGTATTATCTTCAGATGAGAGCTACAATAACCCTCTGCATAGCCAGAAGACCAAGGAGCAAGAGGTTTCATCTTTTGCTGTAACCCACCATGGTGGTCCTCCTCATGATGATGAATTTAGCTGTGAAAGTTCTCTCTGCAGTAGTAATTTGCATTGCCTGGAAAATTCTTCAATAGACAATGCAGTAATGAGAAATCTCTCTTATCTTGAGCCACTTTCAAATGTGAAGTCAGTCATGTCTGATGCCTTAACGCTAGCAGGTGAAATACTTTCTCAATCAGAAGATAGCCTAGGGTATAGGTAATTCTCCAAACCACCCCTGGGTCATTCATCTTCTAATTTGACAAATGAATTCTCTACCAATCTTGTTGAATCTGATGAAGCAACAAAGAAGCACCAGCTTTTGTCCAATCAGGTAGAAGAATCTTCATCAAATGACAAAGAGGAAGTGCTGAATATGAGAAAACAACTGGAAAAAGGTGAAATACCAGTCATGTTTTGGCCTTTGGCTGACTCTCAGTATGATATTCTAGAAACATTGACAGAAGATTGTATTCACGATATTCGTCTCAACATATGGAAAACTCCTTGTCACTTAAAAGAGAAAATATTATCTTATGATTAATATCAGAACCATGTTAAGATAATAGAAGGGTTGCAACGTCAAATTGACTTGGAATCTCTCTCAGTTTCCCGATATCCAAAGGTTGAAAAGCAGCAGAGAGCTCTTCAGCGTACATGCCTTGGCACATTAAAATGGCTGCGCCAGTTAATTACCAATACCCCATTCGGTATTCATATCAGGGGATGGGGTGTTCATGGAGCATTGTATTTCACTGTACTCTCCAGTCAACAAAGCCCACTAAAAGTGGTCTCATGCAATGTTATTTCCCATGGCTGGCCACAACTAACTGGTTTTGTGTGTAATCAAAGGCTTTCTCAAGAACAAGCATCAACAAGTTTTTCCCAAAATCAGGCATATAAAGAACAAGTTGTCGAATTACTCTTGTATAAAGCAAACAAGAATATCGAACAGGCTTCTCGTTTAGATCATGTGCATCATCAGGTGGAAGAGGTGTCAGAAATAATCCAACGGTCATCTGAGCCAGGTGATTTGAGTGGATGTCGGATGATGCATCCGGTCAATTTCCAGACTAAAATCTACAAAATCAGGAGAGATTTCAAGAAGGTTTCAGATGTAGAAGCTCAAGAACCAACTCATCTTGCCAGACTAAGGACTCTTTTAACTCAACCCTCGGGATCAATAGTTAGGATTCAAGGAGTTGAGCAGGAAAAACAGGAACAACCCCAGTCCACCGGACTGGGGACTTTTTCAAATTCTGAATCTCTTCCTCAGTGAAGGTCAGTCTTCTCTTGATTAGGGAAGAATCCACAAGAGGAACACAGAGCCGAATTATCAGGATATTTTATCCAAATTACGGTTCATCAATAAGTTCCTGACGGATCAACCAAACAAAAGGCAATGTCTCATAAAGGACATGGAAGAAGACAATATCGCAGAAGCGTTGATAGAAGGGATGCAATGCGTTATGCATCGATAAATGTCATCAATGACATTATCACTGATCCCCCAGAACATGAGACTCACTCAGAGGAATCAGATGAAGAAGTTCCTGTTCAAGAGGTTGTGCACACAGAAACGAATGAAGGAGGTGTGCGTACCAGAAGACAGAGGGTTGCCAAGGGGCAAGACATTTTTTCGGGTAATGTCCTTCCATATTCTAGAAAGTCACATGCCAAGAAAAAGGGTAAAAGTTAGGTTACATCCCACCCTACCTCTGGAGAAGGCCAATCACTCTCATTAGAGAAAAGGTTCGCACAACAAGAAGAAGAAATGAAGGGGTTAAGGAGGTTAAATGCAGAACTACTTCAAGGTAGTATTCCTCCTAAGCATGCTGAAGTTAATCAATCAAGGGAATTTGTTGTAATTTCTGGGATGGATCAAGAATATCCCCCTTAACAAGTGAACCTTCATAGGTCCAATCCTATGGGTCATACGCGACAGCAACTAACAATACTACCATCAGTGGCAGTACCGGTCGCCACACCCATCCAAACTCCAGTTATTGCACCTACTCAGGTCCAAGCTCAACCAGATGTTTCTCAAAAATTAATGACTACCATTGAGTCATTAACAATTTGGTTGGAATCTATGGAAGGAAAGCATGCACAAGTTCAACCAGAAAAGAGATCTTACCCTGAATGGGTGGATGGAATCCATCCCCCATCAAATTTTGTGAGTACCACATTCCAAATTTTTAATGGTTCAGGAGATCCAGAACAACACTTAACACATTTTGTTTCTCATTGTGATCCTATGATGGGAACTCCTCAACAACAAGAAGCAATTAAGATCAGGTGTTTTGTGCAGTCATTACAAGGACCTGCTTTTTTCTGGTATACAAGTTTGTAATCTTGGTCAATTACTGGGTGGGAAGATCTCCGTCAGAGGTTCCTTCTTTAATTTAGCTCAACATTGACAAAGACAATAGTTTTTGATCTTACCAATTGTAAGAAAAGGGAAAATTAAAGAGTTTCAGATTTCATTGCTCGCTGGAAGGGATTAACATATTCCTTAATCTTAGCACTCCCTCAAGAAGAGTTGCTGCCAATCTTTGTGGCAAATTTGCATGATGAATTACATACACCGTTGATCCCTGTGAAATACATAGGGGGGTTTTGAGACTTTACTTCAATCGCTCAGCTGATAGAAGACTCTCTTATAAAGACTAAGGCTAAAACTCATGTAATTCCATCAGTTCTGGGAAGGAGAATAGGGAAAGAAGAAACTGCTATAGTTACACTTAAACAAGCACTTGTACCTGCTTTCACTTAAAAACCTTCATCATATCTAAGGGATCCACCTCCTGAGCATCAACAACAACGGCCTCCTCGTCAAGATGATCAAAGAGATAAAAGGCGGAAATAGTTTAAGGATTTAAAGAACAAAGTTTATTCTTTCCAAAATGAACAAGTTCCTAGCTACTTCATCTTGGCTCTGGAAAACAATATGGTTCATTTTCAATACCCAAAAGGCCGAAAAAAGAAGGAGATGAAGACCTCTCCAACTATTTCCCATTTCATCAGATGTTGGGGCATCCCATTCAGGAGTGTTTTGTCTTTAAAGACATCCTGCAAAAGATGGTGGAATCTGGACAAGTAAAACTGAAAGGTTCTTCAGCCCAGGTAGCATGTGTTAATGTTACTAATCCAGAGGAAGAAGGCGAGTGGCACGAAGTCAAAAGTAAAAATGCATAGAAATATGATGATTGGATGATCAGGAAAATGATCAACCAAGCTCATGCCATTTTACGAACACAAATGAATCAACCAATTGTGTAATCTGCTATGTCTGTCGTAGTAAAATCCCCTTCATGAGAAGGAAAATCCTCAAAGAAGCAGCGTAATTTGAAGAAAGAAGAGCAGTTAGAAGAGGACGATCTCATGTCAAAGCCTAAGTTGTCTTTGACTCTGACAGATTTTGTGCCATCTGCTTCAAAATCACGGGCACTGCCCCACCAAACGGAACAGCCTAAACTGGTTCATCAGGCAGAATCATCATCAGATGAAGAATTGATCTTTGGTTCTGTTAATATGATTCATTTAACGGATCCCTATTCCAATGACAATTTCGATCATGATGAGCCTAAGTTCCTTGTATCTAACAGAGGAATTAGAGGAAGAGACAGAGGTCTAGGATACAGGGGAAGACATGGATATTCCAGAAGCAACTATTTCAATCCTACCCCTGCTAGAACTGTATATGCGGTAGAAAATCATGGAAAATACCTTCAGTGGGCTCAAAAGGAACAAGAAAGTTCTTCCAAACATGGAAGATTCAGTCCTGACACAGTTATTTTGGAAGACCGGTTATAGGTCACACCTTATTCCTCTCAAAAAATAGATAGACCTAGTCGGTCTAATCTACCAAAGCCAGGAGATTTTCTAATTCCTGCCCCAATACAAAATGCATCTAATGCCAAAGAATCAACTTCCAAGGCACCTGAAAAACCACATTTTCCTGATAGGAAACGCAGGACTTTAGACCAAAATTATGATGTCTTGAAACATTTGGCCCAAGTACCGGCCAAGTTATCAATTTTGGATGCCTTGAATCTATCAAAAGATCTTCGGGAGGCGCTTATCAAGGCTTTGTCAAGTTCTCAAGAATTCTAAACTGAAATTGTTGCGGCTGAGATCTACTATATAGAGAATGATCCTGCAGAATGTCATGCAGTGATATCTTTTACAGATGAATATGAAGATGATGTTGTACATGGACATATCTGACCTTTGTATCTATCTGGAAAAGTCAATGATATAGAAATCCGACAAGCTTTCATTGATAATGGCTCATGAGTCAATATCATTCCCATTCGTACACTTCATCGATTGGGCCTCACAAAATCTGATTTATCTCTTTCTACTTTGATGTTGCAAGGATATGATAAGAATGAACAAGAACCTCTGGGTGAAATTACACTCAGAATTCAGTTTGGAGACCTTGTGTCTAATTTAGATTTCATGGTTGTTCGTCAGGACACAGCCTTCAACCTTTTGCTTGGAAGACCTTGGCTACATCAACATGCGGTCTTGCCTTTGTCATACCATCAATGTCTCAAATATTGTTTCAATGGTCAAATTGGGACATTGTATGGTGACAAGTCCCCATTCAAAACATGTGAATCTCAATAAATTGAGGCATAATTTTATCACATGGAGGGAAAGGAAAAATCCACGGAAAAGAAGGTCACCAAAATTAATGCTCCAAATGGTTTGGAAAAGATTCCAGTAAACCCATTTATACATGTGAGTACAGATTATGTGTTGCCTATTAGTCAAATCGACAGGATAGACCTAAATCCAAACACTCTTATGAAAACTTCCATAATGTCAATCACGGAAATCGAGCCAGAAAGCATGGGAGAAATTATTGATTGGACAAGCAATGATGAAATCTTAGATGTAGATTTCTTCATTTCATCCACTAAAATCCTGAAATTCTATACTTCATCAACCAGTCCAGAAGAAGTTATAGTAATACCAGAGGAAAACAATGATGTCGATTCTCAATCCATCATCTCCTCTCTATCGCCCTAGGAAGACCCTTCATCATCAATAGGGTCAGAAATGGCAGTCCTTTCTTTAAGATGTTCAAATTTTAACTTCTCCCCTGACCATGGAAATTCTACCTTTTTATCTACTATGCAAGTAGAAACAGAAGAAGTAAAACTTATTGAAGAAGAAGAGGAAGATCTCAGGGATGCTCCTCCAGCATTTGAAGAGGGTATCTCTACCACTATGGATGAACTCAGATAAATAAATCTGGGTACAAAAGAAGATCCACGCCCCACTTTAATTAGTGCATCCATGACTCTTGAAGAGCAAGAAATGTATAATTCATTTCTAAAGAAAAATTGAGATGTATTTTCTTGGAATTATACAGAAATTCCAGGTCTTGATCCCGATGTTGTCACTCATCATTTGGGTTTTCCAGAAAAATATCGAAGATTCACGCAAGCAGCAAGAAGAACACACCCAACTTATGCTTCCAAAATTGAAGCTGAAGTTGATAAGCTTATCAAGGCTAACTTCATTAGAGAATTTCAATATCTCAAATGGTTTTCTAATATTGTCCCTGTGAAAAAGAAGAATAGACAAATTAGAGTTTGCATTGACTTCAGAGATCTTAATCGTCATTGTCCCAAGGATGGTTTTCCAGTTCTGATCACAGAACTCTTAATTGATGCAACAACTGGATACAAAAATCTTTCCTTCATATATGGTTACTCTGGGTACAATCAAATACGAATGGGCCCAGAAGATGAATATTCTACAGCCTTCAGAGCTTCTCAAGGTGTGTTTTTCTATTGGGTAATTCCCTTTGGCCTGAAAAATGCAGGTGCAACGTATCAACGTGCCATGCACCATATCTTCAAACCCTTTTTAGGAAAATTTGTTGAATGTTATGTGGATGATTTGGTGGTTAAATCCAGACAACGTTCTGATCACTTGGCCGATCTGGAAATCATATTCAACAAACTTCGACAACACAATTTGAATATGAACCCCTTGAAATGTGCTTTTGGGGTAACCTCAGAAAAATTTCTTGGCTTTGTTGTACGCCATCATGGTATATAAGTTGATCCTGAGAAGAAAAAATCAATTCTTGACATGTCACATCCTAGGAATTTGAAAGAGTTAAGAGGACTTCAAGGAAACTTGGCCTATATTCGACGTTTCATTGCCAATTTGGTAGGTAAGTGTTTACCCTTCACCAGATTAATGAAGAAGGGAGTCCCCTACCAGTGGATTGAAGAATGTCAAGAATCATTCGATATCCTCAAGAAATATCTCTTGAGTCTACCGGTATTAATGCCACCTGTTGAAGGAAGACCACTTATCCTCTATGTGACAACTTTAGAGTGATCATTGGGTGACTTCCTTTCCCAAAAGAATGATGCTGGGAATGAAAACAACCTTTACTATCTCAGTCGGACTATGCTTGAGGCAAAAACTTGATATTCAAGTATTGAAAAGTGCTGCCTAGCATTAATCTTTGTAGTTTAGAAATTGAGACACTACCTGCAACATCATGAGGTCCAATTGGTATCTCACAATAACCCACTCAAATTTATCCTTAGTCATCCAATGCTTACAGGACGTCTGGCAAGGTAGGCAGTTATTTTGCAATAGTTTGATATCTAGTACGTGTCTCAAAAGGCAATAAAGGGCCAAGATCTGGCAAATTTCCTTGCTGAACACCCATCTGTGGAAGATTCATCTTTAGATATTGAACTTCTTGATGAGGAAGTCTTCTCTATTCAAGATAATCCTCAAACATGGGAAATTTACTTTGATGGTGCATCCAAAAGTTCAACAGAGAAGAAAATGGAAGATCCTAAATTCAACAAAGTTGGGTTAGGAATCGTGCTTATTTCCCCAGAAAAGGCAGTGCTACCCTATTCCTTCTTATTGTTTGAAGGCGGTACAAACAATTAAGTAGAATATCAAGCTCTCATCGCAGGCTTGGAATTGGTGCTTTAGGCACAGGCGAATCACTTGAAGGTAAAAGGTGATTCAGATTTGGTAATCAAACAAATCAATGGGGATTATGCCATCAGAAAGGAAGAGTTAATCCCTTTGTGTGATTATGTCAGAGATTTAATGGCGGAATTTCCCTCGGAACTGACATTTTCTTATGTCCTGCGATCACAAAATGCCCAAGCTAATGCACTGGCTAATATAGCCACAACCTTGGAAGATCCAAATCAGGATGAAACAATCATCAGTATTTCCCACCGTCGTGTAGTTTCACCTTTTGTTAAAATTAGAACAGAGTAAATCAATGAAATCAGTCCAATTTTTGAACCATATGGTCATACTACAGGATGGATGACACCTATCAGGGAATACCTTTAAAATGGAACACTCCCACCTGATATAGCCGGGAAAGAACAAGTCTGGCGACGTGTGGTCAATTTTACTCTTTATGATAGCCCAGATCACCAAAAAACTTTCTACAAGAGAGGTTTTGATGGAATTCTATTTAGATGTATTGATGGTGAAGAGACAATGGTTGTCATGAATGAAGTACGTGCAAGAGTTTGTGGTGCCCACCAGTCTGGACGTATACTTTCTAGTCAAATTCGAAGGCTTGGATACTTATGGCCTTCAATGGTGCAAGATTGTATTGATTTTGCTAAAAAGTGTCATTCTTTACAAATATGTTCCAACTTCATTCATCAACCTCTGGAATTTCTTCATACGGCTAAATATTCCTAGCCATTTGCTACATGGGGAATGGATGTAGTAGGACCTTATCCTCCGGCTACAACTACGCAGTTTACTGCTACTGACTTATTATCCAAATGGGCAGAGGCAATACCTCTCAAAGAAGTTGGTGCTAAAAGCATTGTTAGCTTTTTCAAGTCTAACATCATTACCAGATTTGGTGTTCCTCATACCATATTGACGGATAATGACACCTACTTTTGTTCATCCGAGGTAAGAAAATTGTATCGAGAATACAATATCAGATCCAACCATTCATCTCGGTATCATGAAGCGGCCAATGGTCAAGTAGAGGCTTTCAATAATACTCTTTCAAACATACTTCAAAAGATGGTGGATAAAAATAAGAAGTCATGGCCTGATAAAATTTTTCATGCTCTATGGGATTATCAAACTACCACCCGCACTGCTACACGATAAACTCCATATTCATTGGTATGTGGAATGGAAGCAGTATTTCATATTGAAGTCCAATTACCTTCGCTTAGAGTCTCCATTTTTGATCAGTTATCTGTATATGAACAATATCAAAAGTGATTGGATGAATTGTAACGACTAGATGAAAAAATATTGTGCACAATGCACCATTTAGAAGTCTATCAGAATCAAATAACACGATCTTTCAATAAAAAAGTTTGTCTTCGTTCATTCATTCATGGAGAATTAGTATTGGTCCTCAGAATCCCAATGATACCGGGAAAGAATCCTCCAAAGCTTGAGACAAAGTGGGAAGGACCTTAATCAATACATAAGGTCTACTCCAATGGAGCTTATTATTTAATCTCAATGGATAGAGAACTCATTACAACTCCAACCAATGAAAGATTCTTGTAGAAGTATTTTGTGTAACACAAATACACCTATTGTTATTAATTCATGACATTAAACTGCATAGTCACACCTATTGTCCTTACTGCATGACATTAAACTGCATAGTCCCCTCTATTGTCCTTACTGCATGACATTAAACTGCATAGTTCCCCCTATTTTCCTTACTGCATAACATTAAACTGCATAGTCTCCTCTATTGTCCTTACTGCATGACATTAAACTGCATAGCCGCCTCTATCGTCCAAAAAGACGTTAAATTGTGTCCCCTTTTTCATCCAACATAACGTTAAACTGTGCATCATCCGAGCGGAAAGACGTTAAACTGCCAAGCACCCCATGTCTGTGACACGTGACATTAAACTGTGATCTCTGCATTCACATTTTTCTTTTAAACTCTATTGCCATGCATGCCTCGGGCAGCTAATCATGCATTATCCCCACACCATCCTTCGTGGTTGCATCTTTTTCGACACGATTGTCAGGTCTGTTGCTGCTTCTTGTTTCTCACACCGAGCATGACTCACGTGAGCTTAAATTAAGATTTCACCATGACATCTTCTCTAAGCTGCGAATCACACTTAAGTCCCAAAATCACCATTGGGTCGCTGTCCTCAAGTACACCCCGATCGTCAAATCCCTCTCAATTGAACTATGAAGACTTTGATCCTTGCCTCCTAGGTCGGGTACGTAGGCAACATCATGAGTTTCAAGCCCGAAATCACTTTCTTTACATCGATTCACCTTCATCTCGTACGATGTTGATATGTGAATCCCCCGTTAACCGTCTTATTCATATCGGTTCACTTTTTCTTGTATGACAATAAACTGCAACAATCCCTGATACCCTCACTCAAGAGGAATCATCATTGACATGGTCTCCAACCATGTCATGTTTCAAGAACTATGTGTGGCTTGATTCTCATCCTTATGAGATATGTAGTGACACCCAAGTCTTTAATCTTGGGTCCATCCATAATTGCAATAAAGTCTTCTTTATCCCTCATATGTACAAACCAAATTTGTACAAAGGGTATTTCAAGAATTACATATAGCTTGATTCCCATCCTCATGGGATACGTAGGAACGCTCGAGCATTCCTTGAGTCCAGCCCCAAGCCTTTGGGATGAACCCCAGACTTCACTTTCAGTCCCTTGGCTAAAAAGTTCCCCTGGGAGCACATGGTGTGATATGGAACACCCTGGTCCTTATTCATATCAGGTTTATAACAAATTCACGATGTGTCTCCCTCATTATGGTCCGAGCTCTGTGACTCTAAACTAATATCTTCCATGCTCTCGTCCTGCATGACATTAAACTATATTTCAAGAACTACGTGTGTCTTGATTCTCATCCTAATGAGATACGCAGTGACATCCAAAATTTCAATTCAAGACCCAGCTGCAACATTATATAAATAATATTCATGATCTTCATAACCCTTTTCTTGACTTCTTGTCGCAAAATGTCTGATACCTGAGGGTTCTTTTTCCTGACTATGTAGCACGTTCCCTTAGGTGGCCTTGCATAAGTTGTCTACATAACGGACCTGTCAGCCAAAAGATGCTACTATTTGACTATGCAGCTTATGCCTCAGTTGGCCCTGCATAATTCAGCCCCCATAACGAGTTTGTCAAGTAGTGGTAACTTTATTCTTATGAGAAGCCTCTTTTGTCCCTATTAGTCTTAACGACAATATGTTAGGATCTTTGAAAAAACTACCATCCTTAACATATTTGTTTCATACTCTTTTTCATGTTCTGAAAGTATTATGTCGTATAATGAAACATTCCTCTAATTCATTGACAATTCTGATTGGAAATATCTTCTCATATTCAAGTACCTTTCTCCATAAAGAAGACTCTATGCTTTGGAAAATTTGAATCCCCATAAAACTTTCTTTGGATTTTAGCAATAGAAAGTCAAATACCTGAGAGTTCTTTTGCCTGACTATGCAGCATGTGCCCTTAGATGGCCTTGCATAAGTTGTCTACATAACGGACCTGTCATCCAAAAGATACTACTAGTTGACTACGTGGCTTATGTCCTAGTTGGCCCTGCATAATTCAGCCCCCATAACAGGTTTTTCAAGTAGTGGTAACTTCATTCTTAGAAAAGACTTCCTCTAATAACTCCCTTTTCCCATGTCATTCCTCATATTCAAAATTTCTCAAGTCACAGTTTACAATTTTCCCCCTCTATACTTGAATATGGTAATATGTTTCCAAACAAATTATCAAGAATTGAGTCAATATCATCCATTAGGTCAAAGCTATTAGACCTTAAATATTAGACTTTTTATAGTCCAACATGCATTAATTTAAACTGCCAATAACAAAAGACATGGTACTCATTAAATTGGGAACCTATGAAGGGTACTCTGAACAAAAGTCGAGTCCCAGCTCGCTAGACATACATTTTGTATGATTTAGGAAATATTGAGCAATTAAAAGATAAAGTTTGTGGGGTGGTTTATATAACCCTAGTAAAAATCAAACTATGTTTACTAGGTTCATTGGATTAGGTAAAAATAAGATCAATTATCATGATTGAAGATGAACTGTTTTTCATTGATGAACAAGATTAGAAGGACATCCACATACTGGAGTCTCTTCTCTTTTATTTCAGAAATTACAGAAGACTTTCAACATGACTTATCATCTATTTCACAGCATCTCAAGATTCATCAGTAGCCACTTGAAGTTCATTTACTCGACCAGATTCACTCTCTTCAGCTGGACGAAGTGCTTATTTGGCATCTTTGATGGCTTTTATACCATATGCTTGGACTTCTTCCAACGAATTATGAAGCTGATCAAGATCTCCAGTAATAGCATATAGCTCTTGCTAAAGGTGAAACTGTTGGACAATCATCTCCTTTATATTTTGCTTCAGCTCCTTCAGCTTTGTAGCATGATCAGCCTCAACTCAGGACACTACAACCTGAAATTCACTAATATTGATCAGCAATCTAGCTCTAATCAGGTCTTGATGGAACCTTTTCTCTTGCTCCCTCCTTCTAATGACTCATTTCACTGCGACATGGATTTCTTGATATCCAAATCCGCCAAGTCCCAGCATGATAAACAAGGATAAAAGTCTTGGAATTTTCAAAGGCAAATATTCAAGTGGCACCTCAGATATTATCTTCCATATATTTTGCCATGCCTTGTGACGTGAGAATTGGAGCATCGTTTTTACCTCTGGGTCTGATTCAGCATCGCTATCACAGGGTGGAACATATTCTGAGATTAATGCACTTAAAGAAGTGCCCTGTTCTTCTCCTTCCCTGACCCTGGTTTCTTCAGCTTCTACTACTGTTTGGGATGAGGCTGAGGCTTCACCTCTAGATCTAGCCATTGAAGTTGACAGCCCTGTTTGGTCAATTGACAGTATGGTTAGTTTCAAAGGACAAAAAAAGTTGATTGATTGTCTTGTAGGTTAAGTAAGCCACAAATATCATCATATTTTACCTAACAGTAGATAAAAAACTTGTGAAGACTCCTCCCCATCTTTCCTAGTTTCAATAAGATTTTCAGGATGGGTTTCAGGAGGGTATGTCATGTTAAGTTCCACCTGAGCCAGTGTCTCTGCAATAATAGGGTTGAAATCAATGTCTACACCCCTTTCAAGCATTGTTGGTTTAGCAGTCTCTTTATATGGAACTGTAAATTTTTAACCAAACAGGTTTAGAAGTGTAATCATGAGAAGATTAAAAGGACAAATGATGAAACTCACATCCAGTTGATTCTGTAACTAGATCTCCAAAATCTTCTAAATCACATGGTAATTTAACATGATCTAGAATTTAATCAAAGGACATGCCAAGTTTCATCATTTTATCTAATGATGTCCCATATCCCAGGTTAATCTCACCAGTGGGAGCACTCAACATGTCTTCTTCGTGACTTTCATCTGACAATCTCTGACCCCGGATAGCTTCTTCACAGACAATTGTGGGTTCAGCTGTGGTGGTTTCCAAATGTTATGGTACATGTGTTGAAACTAAAACATCATAGAATGGAATTCATTTGTTGTCTCATTTGAGGTTCTATGAGGTATTGTTAAATTACCAGAAGCCTTTTCTATCCTGGTATCAGAAACAAGAGCAGTGTTGGGAGCAGACGCCGGCTCATCTGCTCTCAGTATTTATTCAGGAACGTCCATTTGAGCAGGAACTTTCGGCCGTTCTCCAACACCCTATGTTGTACTCTGAGGATGATCGGTCCTTTCCTTTAAATGGGAAACTGAAGAATTCACTTCAATCTGGAGAAGTTTGATCACTTTTTCATAATTTAAGATTTGTGATTACCAGAAAGACCTTGATAAAGCGTTTGACTGTGGTCTTCTTTCTTCGATGCTTTTGCTTCTTGGAATTTTTGGGTGGACTGAAATCATCATCTCTGAAAATAGGTATCATAGACAATAACGCCCTTTCCAAATCTTCATCCATGGCTTGCTGGCCTGGAGATACTTCGCCTGTCTGATGAGGAGATTCAGTGGCTCTAAGAGCGGTGCCACCAGGGCTATACCATGGTGAAAAGATTTCAATGGTTCCTCCCCATTACAAGCTGCAGGATGAAGAATATTAGCTCATTGAATAAAAAATCTTTGATTAAATTCAAATTTCAAAGCAAATAGAAATATAAGAAAAAGGAAAACTTACATCTTCAGGGGCCACGTAATCATTCCACTCTTCATCTAATGAAGAACCAATCCCCTCAGTGGTACCACAGTCCATCATTTCCTTCACCCGCTTGGTGATAGGAACTGACTTATCAGTGGCATATATGAGCATCTCCAGCTCTTTGATGTAAGCCCTCACTTCATTGGGGTTGTCCTCAAAATGGATGTCAGTAGAAGCCCGGAGATCCCCCACTCCAGGGATATGCAGCCCTTCACATAAGTCCATCCAGGCGGTTTCAAAATCACAATATAAACTCCACCATGTATGGAAAACCTCTGGTTCTAAATATTCAGAATGTGCACCAGAAGGCCGCGAGGAGGGTCCTACAATCTGGGACTTCAACTTCTTCCCAGCTCCTGCAATCATAGATAAAGGATAAGAAAATGAAACTTGTTGCTCTTTAAAATAATGGCGACTAAAATGCCTCAATGATATAACTCCCCATGAGTAGATGGAGTAGGTCTCTTGACTCTGGCAGGAGGATTATATATGGAATGAGGTCGCTTTGATTCATTTCGTGGCTCATTATCCCCATCCTGGGAATCTGGTGAATCAGCCCTGGGTGAGGAACCCGGTGAATCAGCTCTGGGTGAGGAAGAATCACCTTCCAAATGAAAAAATTCTTTTCTAATGGTTCTCTTCTTTGTCCCCACTCGATGGACCGGATGATTCAGTACCCCTTCAGGGTATGATGCTACCCAGCTCTCGGCATACCATGTAGTCAATCGACTTGTCGCTCCAACAGCTGGTAGATTAAATACTGCCCCAGTCTTCTCCATAGATGTCAGCAACCATAGTTGACGAGCAACCATCAGATGCTGCTCTAACCTGACATGCACCGAAGGGGATACGGTAATTTACTGTAGACATTTGAATTGACGTGTGAATCTGTATGGAGCATAGGCCTCGCATATAATTTCTTCGTCAATCCTCGTGGCCAGTGTACCATCTCTACATGCCAGCATATATGCCCTTAACTCCGAGATGGTTGTTCCATCATCAACAAATCGCCCTGTTGGCGGATTTTCATAAGGAAAGAAGTGAAACTCCTTGAACATTCTCAGCCTTATCTTGATATCATAAGCATTGAGGGATAAGGGAGAAATTCCATAAAATGCCTGAACAGACGGTCAGAAAGAACTTCCAGGAACTTGTAGCCCACTTTGTACAACATATGACCTGAATGAGCGGCGATCCATCCCCATAAAACTTGAAATGTTCCCACTATTCTTAGAGGAGACTTACCCATATAAACATGAAGTAAGCTCCTATGAATCTTTTCCAAAATTGGGGTAGCCAACCAAAACATCTTCATTTTAGCCAGTTTGGATGCAACGATAAAGGTCCCCGGCCTCATGCCTCCTTTTGAATACCGAACTGGTAAAATGTAAATACTAAGAATCAAGGCCAAAATCTTGCCAGATGGTCCTTCACTGGAATTTTCTGGTTCACTCCATACCCCCACCTATCAAAATCTCCTGCTTCCAGAATTGGCCAACATGTTCCTAGAGCACCCCTCTTTGCTTCTCTAGGGAAACTAGTAGGACGAGTGCAGGAAGGTCCCTACGTTTTCTTTTTAATAAGAAAAATGTCCATCCACTCCTCTGGATGGATATCTTTTCTGGAGTGGTTTTTCGTGGTGGTGGTATTCTTAAGCTTGTGGAAAATTTTCATTAAATCTCAAGATAAGTCCGGAGTCTTCTCCGAATCATTCCAGGTCACCTTGGGGGGAATGAATTCATCATACATATCTCCCAAAATTGGATCCCCTGGAATCTTGTAGACATCCCACAAACTGATGCCTACTTCTCCATGAGTCAGATGGAAAGAATTCTTTTCTGGGCTCCAACGACTGATTAACTCCGGCATGAAATTGTCATTCATGTAGACATATGTCTGCCTAGCCCAGACGACTTCATATATTGCTGATCCCTTCAGATCATCGACAAACTCTGCACAAGTTTGTCACACCCAATATGCCCACATCCATGTCGGCTTCACACCTCCTCCAGGATGGAAATCCCAACTCTTTTTCCATCCCTTGGATTGGTCCATCTGAGAATTTTAGAAAATAGAGGGATAGCAATGTGGCTGCAGATCAGGCTTGTGAGGCTTCAGATCTGGAGAACATGTGCTATGATGCATTATTTATGACTTCTCCACTGTTCCAACATTGGAAAATGATCCTGAAACTGAGACATTTTCCGAAGAGAAATTGGTGTAAGTCTGAAACGAGGAATGAGGAATATAATTCTTTGCCTCTGGAACATTGAATCCTTGCATATGACCATGGCCATAAAAAGGAAAGTATATGCTCTGTGGGAAATTGGCATGATATTTCTTCAAATACTTAGCCAAATATGGGAGAGTTCTTTCACAGATAATATAATAATCATGGCCGACGACGTTCATCGTGTCATCTATTCTCTTGCTGTCCAACTCATCAGCTGATCCAATTCTTCTGGGAGCCATTGAATCTGCACAAAGATCAAACAGACGAACCTTAAGTAAGTTTGTTTTGTGAAATCTTGATGAAGGAAATAAAAAAAATGGAAAAGGCATTAAGGTGCGCAAGTCTAAACTTGGCGCGCAAGTCAATCAGGTCGCGCAAGTTTTGCCTCCCTAGTCATGGCGCGCAGGTCAAATACCTTCTGCAGAAGCGCGACAAAAATCCAGAAAACCGAAGACCGAAAACTGAAGAACCTGCGTGACGAGAGCTCGAGTTTCTAATAGCTGAGTGAGTTCGCGTGGGAGTGAGCTTGTATATATAGGTGATCCAGACCACCTGCGTGCCATAGTTGTGCGCCCCAGTATCTGTGCGCCGAACTTGCGCGCTGAGGGGGGACCTTTGTTGACACTCCTTTCCATCACAGAGTCCAACGAATGAAAAAGGGGAATACCTTAAGCACAAATAGGGTCACCCTTTGAATAACATCAAAAATTGACAAAGGCATGGATAAGGAACCCATTTGGAGGGCGCCGCGCAAGTTTCCTGCTCGCCGTGCAAGTCACTTGCGCGCCACCTATGGGTCACGCAAGTCACTTGCGTGCCCTATTCTTTTTTTCTCCCAAGGTGCCCGGTGGCCTATAAATAGCCCCTGTGGGCCCCCCATTTCAAGGATGTATTTTCCAAAACTCAGATTCAAGCTCTGGTCGCCCAAGTCTTCAACTCAACTCTTCCGAAAGCTTCTAAGGTAAATTTTTACCTAGAATGGAATACTTTAAGGAGTAGGATAAGGCCTAAGTGTTTAGAATTCATTAACACTTGCATGTCTAAGTGTCCATACCTCTTTAAAAGTGGAAACACTTGTGTGTCTCCCTACCCTTTCAATGAATCTTGCATGCCTCCTTTTTTTGAAACATCTTAGGATAATACTAAAGGCTTGAGTTAAGTATCGCTCAATTATTACCCTATAGATTCTTCATCATCCAGGTGAACCCATGCCAGACAAGTACACTTGAATGACCAATAATTGCGTGCCAAATGATTTGTGCGGCTATACTTGCGTACCAACTTTATTTGTGTGCCTCTCTCCCGTTCACCTCTCCTCTTCATGATATTATCCCTCGAACACATTTTCAAAGCCATCTATGGAATGGTTCCTTTGTTGGCTTCCTTATCTGAAAGGAATTATGTGAGAAACTCTCTCAAAACCTTGTGACTTACAAGATTTATGTCACCACGGTTAGAGGTTTCTTATATAAACCTCATCCTTTAAGATGAGAAGATATTTTGATTTAGGGAATCCTTCTCAGGAGTAAGCCCCAAGTCTCAAGTTCCCTTAACCTGGGCTTCCTTCTCAGGAGTAAGCCCCAAGTTACAAGTCCCCTTAACCTGGGCCGCCTTCTCAGGAGTAATCCCCATTCATAGTTCCTTAAACATTGGGAATCCTCCTCAGGAATAAGCCCCAATCTTAATGTCTTTTGATTTGGTCCTCCTTCTCAGGAATAAACCCCAATCATAAGTCTCTTTTAATTTAGGCCTCCTTCTCAGGAGTAAGCCCAAGTTAAAACTCCAAATCTCCATAAAGTACAAATACCTTTATGAACCCTGCTCCTGGGCTTCTTTCCTAAAGTAAGACCTGGTCTTCATCTACTTGGGTAGTCATACATACGTAAGCCCCACATCATTTCTCATGACTGCATATTTTTTGGCACCATTGTCAAGTTTACTGATACCTCTTGTTTCTCACACCGAGCATGACTCACATGAGCTTAGAGTGTAAAAGTAATCACAAAATCTCTTTTTGGTCCATTAACCATGCATAAACCCCATATTTCTTTACCCGAACTACGTGGAATTTTATCTCTACCTTAAAATTAGAGTACGTAGGAAGCCTTTATAAGGTTCAATCCCATATTTCATTAATTATTTTCCGTCCCATATGACGTTAAACTATATCCTTCCTATCGAACTACATGGGCTCTTGTTCCTTTTTAACAAGGATATGTAGGTAGCCCATCTGCAGGTACGATCCCAAATCTGAAATAATACCTATCTTTCTGAACGACAATAAACTTCAAGTGCCCCACTAAGTGGCTTTAAAACTAGTATGGTTATCATAATGACCAAGAGATTTATATATAATGTATTAAAGGATACCATTGACTAAGAATCTCTAATACATATGGATGATTCTCCATCGATGAAGAACCTCAAATACATATAAAAGATTCTATAAATCTCATACATATCAATCATTGATTGGTAAATCTAAAGGAAAACTCATTTTCATACTTGGTGAATTAATAAGGATTTGTGAACATAACTTAAATCTATAAGAGAGTCATGGAGTAGGTAATAATTTTCCTCAAAAAGGTGTGATGAGCCTGAACTCACATCCTCTCGACCAATGAAAATTCTTAATCCTCATCGGTCCACAACTAATGAGCACCTACCTTTGGAAAGTAGGTCCAAATGGATATAGAATCATTGGATGTTTTCGGTTCTACAAATAAACCCATTAGAAACTGATTGGAAAGTTTGAACCTTAAACAAACAAGGTCATCCCCATTTCTAGAAGAAACAATTATTAAACATGGTTGATGCTAAATAATGAAATGAATGGGATGATTAAATGAAATTGGTTAGAAATGTGAAATAGAGTTTGTGACTTGTTGTGGGATGTTATGCATTTAGAGGTGGCGACAAAAGTGTCAGTTTTGTGAGTTGGTTGGTTTGTTTGTGAACTCATAGGTTGATCTTGAGTGTTTGATACTATATATATAAACTTGTATATTTTTGTTATTTCTATATGCACCCACCCATGTTGATTACTTTGTACCGACACCCGAATAGTCACGTGGGGGGTGTTTTTCTCGACATTCAGTGAAGAGTACGGATGACTGGGTACCTGCTCTTTCCCGATCTCTCTTCCAAGCGAGGTAGGTATTGCACATGCTGTGATGGCTGGAGTTCTATTAGTGCATTAGATAGTGGTTATAGATCAGGTGCTTTCATCCGAGATGTGATGACCCAGGTGTCTTCGAGCGAGGTGAGACCATGCTCTGGGGAAGTGGCCTAGGTGTTTTTGGGTGGGATGAGATATATCCATTCTTATGGGGTGGCTTATGGTGGGGGTTTTTCATGGTAGGAGGAGGGAATGAGGTTGATGTCCTACATGTTCACGATACCCTACTACTCTGGTTTCAGTAGTGATTGTTTTGTGGCCCATGTGTTTTCAGGTGAGATGTGATGTGGTCGTGCTTGTGGGGCAGCAAGCCCAGGTGTTTGTTGGTGAGGTGTGTTATGACCGTGCTTGTGGGGCGGTGTGATTTACAGAGTGGATAAGATCACTATGACATGTGATGTTGGGTGTGAGAGTAGCATACCGATGGGAAAGCAGTGCAGGGTACCCTTATCAGTGTGATTCTTATTATACTATATTACTTGGTTTTCATTATTTGGTGATTGTGGCGATGTGAGGTTGGGATGGTTAGTATACCTTGATAGGTACTATTTGGTTCTACTGTTTTCTCACAAGTGAATTAGTATGCTTTTTTCACATGTACAAGAGAGACTTGAGTTTTTCCTATTGAGTATACTTGTATGCTCACCCTATGTATATAAAACCATTTTCAGGTTTCTAGGAGGACTATGTGGACCGTACTGGATGTTTCTAGCTTGGACCTTTGGGTAGCTGTTATGTCGCTGCTTTAGCTTTACTTTGGGTGTTTACTTTGTAGACTTTTATCTGTATCAGTTCTTTTTTATACATGCATTGTGGGATGGTTTTTGACTTTATTTTTATATTGTGTCATGGAGTTGTTTGTGGATGATTCATATTATCTTTCGATCCTATTTATATTATAGAGGGTAATGTCTCTCATACATGAGATTTTTGTACCCTCAATGCTAGTCGCCAACCCGGGGTCTTCTGGAGGTGGGACTTGGGGGTCATTATCTCTCTCCCTTCATTGTGGTATCTTTGGGGGGATGGGGTCATGACATTTATCCACTAATAATGGTGTTGAAACATCTTAAAATTTTTAGGAAAACTTTAAAGAAAACAAGAGAATAGGTGATTGATTGGTTTGGTTCTTAGATGATGATGAACATATCAAGTGAATGTAAATCTCGGTTCTTGTACTTAGTTTAAGAAGGTGATGTGATTTTAATTAGATGTTGTCAGAATTGATCCTAATCAAGACTCCTCTTAGATTACTTGATATCCGATTTATGAGAACCCCTTTCCCCTCTTAGTTAGTCAGCTTAATTCATAAGCGGGTGTTAAAAACCTTGTTTAAACATAAGTATCCCTAACTCATGCATATGTTGTTCCATGAGAGGGATAGCTAGTTGGTGTATTTTATGCACCAAACCCACCTTCCCTAGCATTGGTTGTACATGAGAAAGGTGGTGATATTGAGATGAAAAAGAAACAAACAACTCATCAAATAATAAATCAAACTTTCCTAAATTAAGCACACTTCCCATTTTTTACATTGCTTGGTACAAGATAGTTAGCCCTTCATTCTAGTCATGAGAAGATTTAGAGAATAAAAGAGAAAAGGCCTTTGGAATCACTACTCTGCAACACCACCAAAAACCTCTATCTCCAGTCATCCAAACTCCAAGTTTCAGTCAAAGTCCCCCCTGTACTTTAGCTTTGCTCTATTTTTTTCTCATCGTGATATTTCTCTCTCTCTCCCTCTTTCAATGTTTTTAATTCTTATCTATCCATTGTATCATTATTTCCAATTGAACCGATATTACTCTCATCTCCATGTTGGTCTTGCTTGATTTAAGGGAGTGTTAAATATCCTTATTAGCAGTTGAGGTCTCCACACATGCTTATGTTAAATATTCTCTGTTGGCAGCTTGTATCTCATGTGAGGATAACCCGAGAACTTCAAGTATTTAAATTTTTAGAAACCCCAACCCGTGGCATGGATTTGTTCCCCTACAGTGCAACCATTTCATGACCATGCATGGCCATGGTGCAATCCCAACCACCGCGACGCAACCATGCTTCCTCTATTTTCTCTCAAAACCGTGGTTCTTCCATTTTTCAACCCTCCACGGCGGAGTCCCATCCCTACGACATAATGACTCTGTCATTTTTTTTGGTGCATGGCTTCCTTGTTGTATTTTTTTAAACGGTCATAGATATCCTCCTCAAATTCAAGCATAGTGCAACATGTGTGCCCTACGACGCAATGTTTGGTTTCTAAAAAATCCCCACAACTGCTAATTTTTTCACCTCAATGGCGCAATGGGAAGATGAAAACACAACGACATCTCCATTGGAAAGCCCATGGTTTAGTGAAATGGACCACTATAAAGACCCGTAAAATTCAAGGAAATTTTTTTCTTAATTTTATTTGGAATTTTACAAAAACGCAGTTTCTGACGGCACCTGATTCCGAGGCCCGGTGTGCCCGGAATCATTTTCCGAAGTTTGGCTCGGGTACGTTCAGTGAACAAATGAGCGGGTTTTTCTAACTTTTGAACCGGTGCTCAGAATCGAATTCCGAGGGCACCGATGGAATCGCAACACCAATATTTTCTTAGAAACTCCTTTTCCGGAGTTGCGTTTGCTTGGGTGTGGTTTTTAATTTTTGGGGTTAAGTTAAGAAATAAAATAAAGGTGGTGCGACACTTTATTTTATTTCACTTAAATCCACTTAATCCAGGTTAAGCGGATAAGGTGGGACCCATGATATCCTACCCACTTGGTAGGATATTTGTGAGGTGGGGCCCACACGAGCCCCACCGTTTCTTTCCCTCTAAGTAACGCACCCGCGAAAACCTCTTCTAAATAAAGTCAACTGGTGCATTTTCTTAAATTCTAACGCCCCTGTTAATTAGGCAGTTAAGTCGTTACAATTAATTCATCGAATTAATTGTTCGTTTATTAACTTTGAAATTCTAATTTTTGGTATCGGGAATAAAATAAGACCAACACTTGTTTTACTTGATGGTTGCTTGTTGAGAGGATTTGGAGAAACCCAAAAGCTTGAAGATCTTCATCCTACTTCGCGAAAAACGTGAAGAACGCGAAGAACGTCGGCCTCTAACGAAAGGCGATGAAGAACACCAAACCCTCAGAGATCGACGGCGCGACGCCGTGTACCGCGATGTCGATGATCCTCCTTCCGCGACGTTTCTTACACGACGTTCCTTCCCCGTGAAAATCTTCGATCAAACAACCGATTGAGGTAGGGGATTGCGGTTCTTTTAATTCCCTTGTGAATTATATCCTCAACATGGATTTAATTGGTGCAATTAAATCTGTGTGTTTTTAATCCTCGGAGTTTGACAGCGCGACGCCGTGTACCGCGATGACAGAGACGCCCCTTCCACGACGCGACGATCCTCTTCTTCCGCGACGGTCAATTTCATGACGAAATCACGTTCGACGACAACATTGAGGTAGGGGTTTTGTTCATTTTAATCTATGTGATTATATCCTCGGTTGTTTAAAAATTTGTTGTGAGACTTTTAAAACCACTAACGCGGTGGGTGCAGACCAACAAACAAGTCTGAAGCCACCGTCCTTTCGTTATTGGGGTACGGATTGGTGGATGACGACAAAGTAAGCCTCACGGGCGATGTGAGGTCCTCGCAGTGAAGGAAGGACCCCGAGAGGGCCTTTGGAGAAGACGACACGCAATTCCTACCACCAGAACTCGTCTGGTGGTCCGCGGAGCAGCCCGCCGGCGCGCCGCCAGAAGAAGCCGCCGCGGCTTCAGCCGCGGCGGCAAGGCGCGGTCCCGCGACCGCGCGGGACCGGAGGGGGACGGGACGTGGCAGCTGGCCATGTCCGCTGGCAATGGCGGCCCCACGCGGGGCCGCGACTCCTTCACGCGGGGGCAGTGCGCCCCCCGCTTCGCTCGGCCGTAACGGCCGAGCCGATCCGCTGGCCACCCGGCCAGCGCCAGCCGGGTCGCGCCCAGACCGGGCCGGGCCGCGCTGGCCGGGCCGGGTCGCGCCATCCGGGTAGGACCTGGACTCGGGTCGGATCGACCAGGTTCGGCCCGACCCGGGGGGGGGGGGGGGGGGTGGGCCGGGTCGGTCCGGCCCCAGACCCCCCGTTTTCGGACCTCTTCGGTCTTTTGCCCATATCTTGGGCTGCGAACCTCCGATCGACGTACCGTCAGTGGTGATGTGATCCTTGGATCGAGGCGGTCGTTTCGACATATTACACTTGAAGTTTTGGAGTACTTTGGGTTCGGCCGGGTTGGTTCGTACACGAAACCAACCGGGCCCTCGGAGCGGAAACGCTTATAACTTGAGCTCCGGACGTCCGATTGACGTGCCGTCGACTTTGTTGGATTCCTCTAAGTGAGACGGATCTTTTGGCTTACTCCGCCTGAGGTTTGGATGCAGGTGGAGTACGGTCGGGTTGGTTTTTCCTTAAAATCCAACCGGGCCCCTAGAACGAAAAGGCCAATAACTCTCAGACCGGGCGTCCGATTGACGCCCCGTCTGCGACGTTGAGTTCCTATTGACGAAACAGAACTTTTGGATACATCAACTTTGGAATATGTGTCAGTTGATGTATCAGCCTCTCGGCTTGTGGAGCGGACCCTCCTGAACGAGCTTGCTGTTTGTGGGAACCCTAGAGCTGGCTGTGACTGCGAAGATGACGACGACTGTACAGAGATCCTCAGTAGACTCGATGACGACGAATACGACACTCAGAGATCCTACGTGGATCAGAGCCACAGATACTTTGTGGGTCCGATCCTGTGTGGGTCAGCGCTCAGCGGTCCTGTGTGGGCCAGCGCCTACAGATCCTGTGTGGGTCTTTGTGGGGGTTAGTTACCTATCGATCCTGTGTGGGTCAGATCCTTTGTGGTTCATTGCGGGGGTTAGTTACGTATCAATCATGTGTGGGTCAGATCCTTTGTGGGTCATTGTGTGGGTTAGTTACCTATTGATCCTGTGTGGGTCAGATCCTTTGTGGGTCATTGCGGGGGTTAGTTACCTATCGATCCTTTGTGGGTCAGATCCTTTGTGGGTCATTGCAGGGGTTAGTACCTATCGATCCTTTGTGGGTCCGACGACTTAGATGAATCAGTGGCTATATCTGATCATCTCTATCGTCATACAAAGAAGTATACCTGTATGAGCTGAATCCTATTTTGCTTTCCTATGTGGATTTTGTTGTGCCATCCTGTGTGGATTTACGTTTTGCTTTCCTGTGTGGACTGGGTTGTACTTGGGCTCGAATGTTGGATCCGAACGAGGATTGATGACTTAGGTATATGTAGGGGCATATACCTAAGAAGTGTCGAATGTTACTTCGTGATTGTATCTTTCCTTTGTGGATTATCCTTCGTAGATTCTGGGAGAACTTCGGGGGTCTCGGGGTCCCTACTGAGTAGCTTATACTCACCCCTGCATGGGCTATGCCCGCACTACGTTGTGTTGGTTTCAGACGACGGACAACGCTGATCGTGGTTGAGGCTTGCGGAGTAGGACGATACTTGGAGGTAGACCACTAGGCAGGACGTTCTCGGAGCGGACGGCTGGACCCGAGGAGATGTGGAGTCTATCTGTACTCACCCTTCAGGTGATATTTCCAGTGGACAGCTCGACGTTGCGACTTTAATTTTCAGTTGCTGTTTTCCCTTCCAGTTGTACTTTACTTTCAGTTTGGGTTTGTATACTGGCCCACTTACTTTTCCGCACTTACTGTTGTACCCAATTTTTACTTAGTGTTTACTTCTACTGCTTGCTTACTCTGTGGTGTTTGTTTACTTTACAAAGTCAATGCCTTCCCTTTTTACTGGGAATTATGCCTTGGTGCTAGTCGCCAACCCCTGGCCTATGGAAGGCGAGCTTGGGGTAGTCACGACACGGGCCCCGAGGACGGGTCATGACAAATTGGTATCAGAGGAAGGTTCGGTTCTACCACAGAACTTTGGACTCTGATATTTTTCTATGTGAAGAAATAGTGTTAAGCGTATTGGGTGTGGTTATCAGTCCAGGGAGTCCAGTGTTGGTGCGGCGGCCGACGTATTCGTACACCAGGACCCTGACTTCTGATTTCCGACTTAATGCACAAAAACATTGATTGCATGTGTGTTTCAAGTTTTCTTTGTGATTACTTTATGTCAGCTCACCAGGTATACTGTTTGACCATGGCACACCTGTTTCTTTTCAGGATGGCCCCACGACGGCAGCCAGCTAGGGTTCCAAGAGTTGAGCGTGACGACAGCCCACCGAGTGACGAGGCCTCGACAAAGGGCCCTTTGACAACAGAGGCACCGGCGGTACCTCTACCCACTGAGCCACTGATGCTTCCAGCCCCAGCCGCTGACGATGCATGTCGCCTTAGTGCACTGCATGAGTTCCAGTGCCAGCGACCACCCAGGTTCCGCGGGGAGACGGACCCCCAGGCAGCCGAGGACTGGCTGGAGGTAGTGGTGAGAGTTTTCAGGTTAGTGAGGACACCAGCAGACCTCATGGTGATCCTCGCAGCGAGCCTACTGCACGCGGCAGCGGGCCCATGGTGGAGCTTGATGCTCTAGGTGCACGATGAGACATCTCTTCTCTGGACAGACTTTGAGAGCCTCTTTCGCTCAGAGTTCGTCCCATCCACCCTCCGTGCGGTGCGCGTCCAGGAGCTTCTATAGCTGCGGCAGGGCAGCTTGACGGTCGCCCAGTACTCGGCAAGATTTACCGATCTCTCGCGCTACTCGACAGACATGGTTCGAGACCCATTCTTCCGGGCCCAGACCTTTGAGCAGGGATTGAGGCATGAGATCAGGGCATCACTGATCTCCCTCAGCATTCCGACTCAGGAAGAAGTACTGGAGTGAGCCCTTTTGATCGAGAGCTTCCTTGCTGAGCCTTCTTCAGCAGCGAGACCTACTACGGGGTGGCACGTAGCAGAGTCTTCTGCAGTAGGAAGCCGACGGATGACTCATGGGTCTAGGTAGACCAGACCCTCAGGCAGACGACCTCAAGACACTGGCTCCACAGTGCGGGGCACACAGCGCAGAGCCAGTCTTTCGAGAGGCAGACAGTGCTACACATGCGGCGGGCAGGGCCACATGGCTCGTGACTGCCCGACCCACCATGCTGAGGAGCAGCAGACGGTTGAGGGGCCACCCAGGCAGAGGCATAGGGTTGACCGTGGCGGTCCGCAGGGAGCTGGCGGACGAGGCAGAGGAGCTGGCCGAGCAGCAGGTGGTGGGTGACGCCTTGAGGATCTACCACCACCACCACCAGGAGGTCCACCCCGACCACAGGGAGCTGGCGGGCAGAGACAGGCACAAATCTAGGCAGCGGAGGCCTACGACCACGGTGCACCCGAGATGATTCGAGGTACTATCTGTGTCTATTCCACCCTTGCTGTAGTTCTTATAGACATAGGAGCGAGTCATTCTTTCATAGCCGCTGCCCTTGTTCGGATCTCGGAGATTCCGACAGAGCCGTTTGCTCGATCCTTACGGCTAGAGACTCCTACGGGAGCAGACTCAACGATTACGCACTGGTTCCAGCAGTGTGAGCTTACTCTAGGAGGCGATATCTTTGGCTGGGATCTTCTTGTAGCGGCGTCGAGGCCCTACGACGTCATCTTAGGCATGGATTGGTTATCTACAGTCCATGCACAAATTGACTGTATTAGGCGCAAGGTGCGATGTGTGCGCACCAACGGGAGCAGGTTCCCCTTCACCGGTGAGAAGGGAGACCTCGCAGCACAGGATGGACTTTTGCAGAGGAGAGGACAACCCATAACTCATCAGTTGGCTAGCCTCATCCTAGGAGCAGTTGACGTGCAGAGTCCTAGTTTTCCTGCAGTGGTGGATCATTATGCGGACGTTTTCCCCGATGACGTTCCAGGACTACCTCCTCGCAGAGAGGTAGACTTTTATATTGATCTGTACCCCGGGACAGCCCCGACATCCACCCCAGCATATCGGATAGCTCCCGCAGAGCTTCGAGAGCTACGGGTACAGTTGGAGGACTTGCAGGGCAAAGGATTCATCTGACCCAGTGTTTCACCCTGGGCTTCCCTGATACTGTTCGCCAAGAAGGCGGGCGAGAGCTTGCGACTTTGTGTCGACTATCGTCGCCTGAACCAGGTGACAGTGAGGAACAAGTATCCGCTACCGAGGATTGATGACCTCTTCGACCAGCTCAAGGGAGAACGGTGGTTCTCTAAGATAGACCTTAGGTCAGGCTATCATCAGCTCAGAGTTCGGGACGAGGACATGCAGAAGATGGCCTTCAGATGTCGGTATGGCCACTATGAGTTCTTGGTTATGCCATTTGGCGTAACCAATGCTCCAGCGGTGTTCATGGGCCTCATGAACATTATCTTTCAGCCATACCTCGATCGATTTGTCGTGGTCTTCATCGACGACATTTTGATATACTCGACGACTGAGGAGGAGCACGCCTACCACTTGCGAGTTATACTGGACACACTCCGAGAGCACCATCTTTATGGTAAACTCTCTAAGTGTTAGTTCTGGATACACGAGGTCCACTTCTTGGGTCACGTCATCTCTGAGGCAGGAGTTGCGGTGGATCCTGCAAAGATCGAGGCAATGCTAGCTTGGGAGCCACCCAAGAGCGTGACAGAGGTGCAGAGTTTCTTGGAAATAGCTGGATACTATCAAAGATTTGTGCCAGACTTCTCCAGAGTTGCGGAACCACTCCCAGCTTTGACGAAGAAGGGGAAACCCTTTGTGTGGTCAGACAGATGTCAGCAGAGCTTCCAGGAGCTGAGACGGAGATTGACCAGCGCACCTATCTTAAGGTTGCCGGAGGAGGGAGTAGGGTACATAGTCTACTGCGATGCATCAGAGACCGGACTCGGATGTGTCCTGATGCAGGAGCGGGTAGTGATCACCTATGGATCACGTCAGTTGAGGCCGCATGAGCAGAACTATGCTACCCATGACCTGGAGTTAGCAGCAGTGGTCTTCGCTCTGAAGACATGGAGACACTACCTGATGGGCGAGCGCTTTACAGTCTTTTCTGACCATCAGAGTCTCAGGTACATCTTCTCTCAGAAGGACTTGAACCTGAGACAGCGGCGATGGCTCGAGTTCCTCCAGGACTATGACTTTGAGATAGTCTATACTCCTAGGAAGGGGAACGTAGTAGCCGATGCTCTCAGCAGGAGGACGGGCATTCAGCTACTTGAGGAGGTGACAGAGCAGCTAGCCGCTTTGCAGATATCCTTCGTGGATAGAGATGGGGCAGCCTTCCTTCAGTCTCTCACAGTCACCCTCCACTACTACAGCGGGTCAGAGAGGCACAGCGTGGGGACGCTGACTGTGAGACGCGGCGTGCACAGATATCCCCAGGACATGCACCTGATGGTTTCTCCTTTGGAGCAGAGCATGAAGTCTTTTTCATAGGATGTACCTTGGTACCAGTTGATTTACGGGAGGAGGTGATGAGAGAGTTTCACACTTCTCCCTTGGCGGTACATCCTAGAGTGGCGAAAATGTACCAGGATCTCAGACGATAGCACTGGTGGCCGGGCATGAAGAAGGCTATGGCAGAGTTCGTTTCTCGATGCCTCACCTGCCAGCAGGTGAAGGCAGAGCATCAGGTACCAGTAGGCTTGGTACAACCCTTAGAGGTCCCGGAGTGGAAGTGGGACGGGATATCTATGGACTTCGTGACTGGACTTCCTCGTACTTCCAGAGGTCATGACTCCATTTGGGTGATTGTCTACCGACTCACCAAGTCGGCTCACTTCTTACCCATCAAAGAGCAGGGCTCAATGGAGAGCTTGGGACGTCTCTACGTTCAGGAGATTGTACGACTTCACAATGTTCCATCCTCTATCGTCTCTGATCGAGATACTCGCTTTACTTCCCAGCTTTGTAAGGGGTTGCAGGAGGCGTTCAGGATGTAGCTACGTCTGAGCACCGCCTTTCACCCTCAGACGGATGGTCAGATAGAGAGGATCATTCAGACTCTTGAGTACATGCTCCGTGCATGTGTCCTCGACTTTGGTCGCAGCTGGGAGGACCACCTACCCTTGGTGGAGTTTGCGTACAACAACAGCTACCACTCCACCATCGGGATGGCACGATACGAGGAAATGTACGACTGACCTTGCAGATCTCCATTGTGCTGGATAGACCCTGGGGAGTCAGCACTTGTGGGACCGGAGATGGTCCAGTCCACGACAGAGAAGGTCCAAGTCATCCAGGAGTGGATGAGGACAGCTCAGAGCTGGCAGAAGTCCTATGCTGACATGAGGTGAAGGCCACTAGAGTTTGAGGATGGAGACCACGTCTTCTTGCGTGTCTCACCTCGACGTGGATTATAGAGATTTGGCCGAGGCGGCAAGTTGTCTCCACGCTTCATCGGACCATTCCAGGTCCTCAGCAGGATTGGCGAGGTGGCTTATCGCCTGGCTCTACCACCTCAGTTGCACCGGGTGCACGACATCTTCCACGTATCTCAGCTGAGGAGATACGTGCACGACCGACGCACATCATTGACCATGGGGAGCTGGACGTTGATGATGGGGCGACTTTTGCGGAGGTCCCGGTGGAGATTGAGGATCGACAGGAGTGGGTCCTATGTGGACGGTCGATTCCTCTAGTGTGCATCATATAGCAGCACGAGAACCTCCAGGAAGGCACTTGGGAGTGGGAGGCTCAGATGCGTGCTCAGTACCCACATTTGTTTCCCCAGTTTATGATGTATCTTTACGTGGATGTAAAGCCCTGAGGTGGGAGTGATGTAAAGACCTGTAAAATTCAAGGAATTTTTTTTCTTAATTTTCTTTGGAATTTTACAAGAACACGGTTTCTGACGGCACCTGATTCTGAGGCCCGGTGTGCCCGGAATCATTTTCCGAAGTTTGGCTCGGGTACGTTCAGTGAACGAACGAGCAGGTTTTTCTAACTTTTGAATCGGTGATCAGAATCGAATTCTGAGGGCACCGATGGAATTGCAGCGCCGGTATTTTCTTAGAAACTCCTTTTCCGAAGTTGCGTTTTCTCGGGTGTGGTTTTTAATTTTTGGGGTTAAGTTAAGAAATAAAATAAAGGTGGTGCGACACTTTATTTTATTTCACTTAAAGCCAGTTAAAGCCACTTAAGCCAGGTTAAGAGGATAAGGTGGGACCCACGATATCCTACCCACTTGGTAGGATATTTGTGAGGTGGGGCCCGCACGAGCCCCACCGTTTCTTTCCCTCTAAGTAACGCACCCGTGAAAACCTCTTTTAAATAAAGTCAACCGGTGCATTTTCTTAAATTCTAACGCCCCTATTAATTAGGCAGTTAAGTCGTTACAATTAATTCATCAAATTAATTGTTTGTTTCTTAACTTTGAAATTCTAATTGTTAGCATCAGGAATAAAATAAGACCAACACTTGTTTTACTTGAGGGTTTCTTTTTGAGAGGATTTGGAGAAACCCAAAAGCTTGAAGATCTTCATCCTCCTTCGTGAAGAATGTGAAGAACGCGAAAAACGTGAAGAACGCCGGCCTCCAACAAAGGGTGACGAAGAACACCAAACCCTCGGAGATCGACGGCACGACGCCGTGTACCGCGACGCCGACGATCCTCCTTCCGCGACGTTTCTTCCACGACATTCCTTCCCCGCGACAATCTTCGATCAAACAACCGATTGAGGTAGGGGATTGCGGTTCTTTTAATTCCCTTGTGAATTATATCCTCAACATGGATTTAATTGGTGCAATTAAATCTGTGTGTTTTTAATCCTCAGAGTTTGACGGCGCGACACCGTGTACCGCGACGACAGCGACACCCCTTCCGCGACGGGACGATCCTCTTCTTCCGCGACGGTCAATTCCGCGATGAACTCACGTTCGACGACAACATTGAGGTAGGGGTTTTGTTCATTTTAATCTATGTGATTATATCTGCGGTTGTTTAAAAATTTGTTGTGAGACTTTTAAAACCACTAACGCGGTGGGTGCGGACCAACAAACAAGTCCGAACCCACCGTCCTATCATTCTTGGGGTGCGGATTGGCAGGCGATGAAAAATTAAGCCGCACGGGCGATGTGAGGTCCTCGCAGTGAAGGACGGACCCCGGGAGGGACTTTGGCGAAGACGACACGCAATTTCGACCACCGGAACTCATCCGGTGGTCCGCGGAGCAGCCCACCGGGGGGCCTCGCCGGCACGGCGGCGCCGGCGGCATGTGGCGGCGGCGCCCAGCACGCCGCCAGAAGGATCCTCCGCAGCTGAAGCCGTGGCGGCAGGGCGCGGTCCCGCGACCGCGCGGAACCGGAGGGGGATGGGATGCGGCATCCGGCCGCGTCCGCTGGCAAGGGCAGCCCCACGCGGGGCTGCTGCTCCTTCACGCGGGGGCAGCGCGCCCCCCGCTTCGCTTGACCGTAACGGCCGAGCCGATCTGCTGGCCACCTGGCCAGCGCCAGCCGGGTCGCGCCCAGTCCCGGCCGCGCCGCACCGGCCGGGTCATGTCGACCCGGTGTGGGCCGACCCAGGGGGGGTTGGGGCGGGTCGGTCCGGGCCCAGACCCCCCGTTTTCGGACCTCTTCGGTCTTTTGCCCATATCTTGGGCTGCGGACCTCCGATCGACACACCGTCAGCGGTGATGTGATCCTTGGATCGAGACAGTCATTTCGACATATTACACTCAAAGTTTTGGAGTACTTTGGGTTCGGCCGGGTTGGTTCGTACACGAAACCAACTGGGCCCTCGGAGTGGAAACACTTGTAACTTGAGCTTCGGACGTCTGATTGACATGTCGTTGACTTTGTTGGATTCCTCTAAGTGAGACAGATCTTTTGGCTTACTCCGCCTGGGGTTTGGATGCAGGTGGAGTACGGTAGGGTTGGTTTTGCCTTAAAAACCAACCGGGCCCCTAGAACGAAAAGGCCAATAACTCTCAGACCGGGCGTCCGATTGACGCGCCGTCTGCGACTTTGAGTTCCTGTTGATGAAACAGAACTTTTGGATACATCAACTCCAGACTATGTGTCAGTTGATGTATCAGCCTCTCGGCTCGTGGAGCGGACCCTCCTGAACGAGCTTGCTGTGTGCGGGAACCCTAGAGCTGGCTGCGATTGTGACGACGACGACGACTGTACAGAGATCCTCAGTGGACTCGACGACGACGACTATGACACTCAGCGATCCTACGTGGATCAGTGCCACAGATCCTGTGTGGGTCCGATCCTGTGTGGGTCAGCGCTCAGTGGTCCTGTGTGGGCCAGCACCTACAGATCCTGTGTGGGTCTGATCCTGTGTGGGTCTTTGCGGGGGTTAGTTACCTATCGATCTTGTGTGGGTCAGATCCTTTGTGGGTCATTGCGGGGGTTAGTTACCTATTGATCCTGTGTGGGTCAGATCCTTTGTGGGTCATTGCGTGGGTTAGTTATCTATCGATCCTTTGTGGGTCAGATCCTTTGTGGGTCATTGCGGGGGTTAGTACCTATCGAATCTTTGTGGGTCCGACGACTTAGATGAATCAGTGGCTATATCTGATCATCTCTATCATCATACGAAGAAGTATACCTATGTGAGCTGAATCCTGTTTTGCTTTCCTATGTGGATTGTGTTGTGCTATCCTGTGTGGATTTATGTTTTTCTTTCCTTTGTGGACTGGGTTGTACTTGGGCTCTAATGTTGGAGCCGAACGAGGATTGATGACTTAAGTATATGTATGGGCATATACCTAAGAAGTGTCGAATGTTACTTCGTGATTGTATCTTCCCTTTGTGGATTATCCTTCGTGGATTTTGGGAGACCTTCGGGGGTCTCGGGGTCCCTACTGAGTAGCTTATACTCACCCCTGCACGGGCTATGCCCGCACTACGTTGTGTTGGTTGCAGACGACAGACAGCGCTGATCGTGGTTGAGGCTTGCGGAGCAGGACGGTACCTAGAGGTAGACCATTGGGCGGGACGTTCTCGGAGCGGACGGCTGGACCTGTGGAGCTGTGGAGGCTATCTGTACTCACCCTTCAGGTGAGATTTTTAGTGGACAACTCGACGTTGTGGCTTTACTTTTCAGTTGCTGTTTTCCCTTCCAGTTGTACTTTACTTTCAGTTTGGGTTTGAATACTGGCCCACTTACTTTTCCGAACTTACTATTGTACCCAATTTTTACTTAGTGTTTACTTCTAATGCTTTCTTGCTCTGTGGTGTTTGTTTACTTTACAAAGGCAATGCCTTCCCTTTTTACCAGGAATTACGCCTTGGTGCTAGTCACCAGCCCCTGGCCTATGGAAGGCGGGCTTGGGGTAGTCACGACACGGGCCCCAAGGACGGGTCGTGACAACCACAATGTAGTGCAATGAACTATGGTGTAGGGATTCTCCTTAACCCATCTGTCCTTCATAGTGGCTAGATGAAGCTCATTTTTCATTTAGGGATCATTCTTCTTCAGAAAGGTGTCATGGTGGTCTGCTCAAGATCCAAAGGTGATTCGTGGTGGCCTCGAGCTTCGACTATGGAATTTTACTCGAACTCGAGCTTCCTTGGTGGTAGCCTTGGCAGTTCTTGGTGGCTCGAGTGGTGGTCTGGTGGTATCGAGTGTGAAAAATGGTAGAGGTTAAATGTACGATGATAACGACACACGACTGGGCTGGGATGACATAGTTTCATCAAGTTGGAACAATACCTGGGATTAGCATGCCCCACTTCAAAAAATCCTGAAGATGCACTCTGCTATTTAAGTAAATTTGTTCCATTTTCACTCCAACAAGTCAGATGGGGGCCGAAGGACTCCCTACACCATTGTGCCGATGATGCCTTACTCCTGTCACCATGTGGACTCGTACCCTACCCACCAATGCGCTCCCTTGCTCCTGTGGGCCGACCCATGCCAGCTATGCTCCTGTATGCCACTCATGCAGACCTTTTCATGGCTGAGCTTGGCTATTGGACCCTTTGTGTTTGCTATGTGGCTTTCCTAGCCTTGGTTGAGGGATAACATGGGTCAACCATTTTTTTGTCCAACCCTACCCTTCATATGTTTGTTGAACCTATTTTAATTCTTCTTGGATAGCCTTGTACTTTCTGTCTCCAAAATTTCCAACATTTTTTTACCTTTATTTCCCTCTTTTTCAACCTCTTCTTTCAATTTTATAGTAGCTAATTCAGCTCTTCCTCTAAGGACAACAGTGTCCTCAACTTCTTTTAGCTCATCCTGTCTCAATTTGTCACTTTTCTCATCTAGATTTTTTATCACCCGATGAATATTAAATTTCACCTCCTCTCCACCAACTCAAAAAATCAACACTCCATTTTGGACATCGATCAATGAACTTCATGTTTCTAGGAAGGTTATTCCCAAAATAATTGGGGTCTTCACCTCATCCATGTCTAGCACTAGAAAATCCATTGAGAAGTAGAACTTCCCTACCATGACAATGACATCCTCAAGTAGTCCTTGGGGACGCCTCCCTGTTGTGCCTTCTAGAATCTTAACATGAGTTGGCTTCATCTCTCTTAAACCCAGGCTCTTGAATTTTGAATATGACATAATGTTTACACTTTCACCTAAATCACATAGAGCACAACCAAACACATTAGAACCAATGTCAATGGGAATGAAAAAAAAATACCTGGATCACTTTGTTTCTTCGATAGGCTCCATGATTACATGAATGAATAATCCACTATCAGTGGGATGGTTCCTAATTCCTCAAGTTTCCTTTTTTTCATCACCAAATCCTTTATAAATTGTTTCATAGGTAGGAATGTTCGCAATTGCCTCAACAAATGGAATTTTGATGTGCATTTTTTTTGAACATCTTTATGAATTTTTCCCTCTTTTCATTGAATTTTTCTTACCTTAATCACTCCAGAAATGGTGGTGGTGGTCGATATGGTGGTGGTGTTTATTGTCAAATATATATTTCATCTTGTTTTCCCTTTTCCTATCTTTCTTGAACTTGTTGTATTTTCACTGAATCTGCAATCTTTTTTTAGAATGTTTTCCAACTTTTTTAGTAACTTCCTAGGTTGCCTTGACACTCCACAGGGTGATGGCTTTGAGCTCACCATTTCATAAGACTTTTGTGTCACCCGATATGACCCCCCTTGGCCTCTCTTTCAATCGACCAGTAATATGTCCAACATGGATCTCCATGTTCCTCATGGAAGCCCGTTGATTTCTTGATTCCTCTTTTAACTCTCAAATGACATTGCCTTGGTCTTTACTATAGGCTATCAAATCATTGAGTGTAGCTTATGTGGTAGTCATGAAACCTACCAAGGTCTCTTCCAAATAGTAGAATTGACATGTAATTGTTGGGCCTTGGTGTTGGGGCTGAAAGCCTTGTGCCCTCAGTTGAAATACTTTCCCCCTGGGATTGATTCTGCTGTTGTGGTTATAATGGCTATTTTGGACTCCATCCCTAGACATAATTTTTTATTATAATCTATTTAATTGATGTATTCACAATACATACCTTGGGGATGTTGATTATCCATTGTTGGATCATGTTTCTGAGACATGAAATTCATTTGGGTGGCAAACCAGCTATTGTACACCATGTACACTCCTTTAACTAGTTTTCCCTCGTCCAATTTCCATTGGAAACTATTGTTAGACATTTCATCCCACAATTCATAACCCTCTTATGGATATTTCCTCATATGGGAGCCTCCAATAACTGTGTCAACTATCGAATGGTTACCCTGTGATAAACCTTTATAAAACATTTGTATTAGCAACCTCATTTCGATTCCATGATGAGGGAATCATCTAATTAAACTTTTAAATCCCCCCCCCCCATGAACTATATAATGATTCTTCAGAAAATTGTTCAAAATTAAGGATACTTACCTGCAAATCCATTTGTAACATTCCAACATGGAAGCCACTAAACGGTGCCCCGAGCCGGTGGGTCACATGACCTCAAGCGCACCTCCCCATATACCAGAGGCTACCAACTAGTAGTGAGAGTCTAAGGTGGTACAGTGGAGATACTATACCCTCATGGTTAGAGTAATACAATAATATCACAAGTGAAAAAATAAGCAGAAGCATAATATAAATCAAGATAAAAGATAACATCTAGAAGACTGTAATAATAATAAATCCAAAAGCAGCATCATGTACAATATGATGACCATGTCATATCTCTATAAAAAATGACATATAATACATGGAAACAAGAATATAATACAATACATGTATAAAAAAACAAAAAGACCAAAAATGAACTATCTCCAATTAGAATCAAGAGCATAGATTGGTCCTATGATCCCTTTCTCCTAAGCAATGATCAACTCAAGCATCGTATAGTGGGTGCTTGCCCCAGTCCCTACCTGCATCTATGAAGTCTATCAGGGTACCCAACGGTGGCCCGAATAGGGTGTGAAATAGCACTCAGTAGGACACCACCAACGGTGTATATAACATGTCTAATCTTTGTATAAACAATGAATCAATGTGACTTATATCACATGTATAATAGTAATATAAGTAAAATATCAAAAGCATATATGATCATATCCAGTCAAACATGGGTCACTATAGGTATGATAAAGCAGGTGAACTAATGTCCAATATAATAACTGAAATCAAATACCCATACCAAGGCTATCTTTAAAGCATGATAAACACCCACAATGGTCTTGTCATGTAATCAAGTGCTAGTCCTAAAAGGTTTGAATCCAAGGTATAAAGGACCAGGGTGTCCTCTTCGAGTCCATGAAGCATCTCGATGGAAACTCAGTAAATACTTGGGTGGAGCCCAAAGAGCATGTTTATGGAGCATGTCCAAGGTGATTCCAAGAAAGCCAGGTCCAAGGAGTAGTAATGTTCTTAGCATCTTATGGAATCTGGATCCTAAGAATAAAGATGTCTAAATCACCCCCTACCATAATCAATACAGATCCATGGTGCATGTCCAAGGCATCTTATAGAATCAGGATCCGAGGAGTAGAAATGTCCAAGACATTCACTAACACAATGAGGATCCATAGAGTAGAAATTTCCATGACATCCAATGGAATCATGATCCAAGGAGTAGAAATTCCCAAGGCATCCACTACCATTATCAATTCATCAATATAAATTCATAATACATTTCATATTCATTTACAATCCATGAGTTCATCAAACCCATTTCCACATTTTTCCATTTAAACAATTAAACCATTTAAACATCATGTAACCACATTTCAAATGAGGCATAATCCATCTCCTAATCATTCATTTAATTCTCATTCAATTCAACAAGGTTCCCAAAACAATAAGCGAGCTCACACACACCCAACAAGGTGGTATAACATAAGGCAGATACAAGGTCACACCCCATGGGTGGCCTAGGCAGGGGCTAACAACCTCCAACGATAAAATGACACTAAATGGGAAACCTATTCAGGTTCCAATAATTTAATCAAGATATTCATTTAGTTTTAGGGAAATGTCGGAAATCTCAGCATGGAGCACAATAAAAACAAGGCATATAAAACACCAAGTTTTAAAGGAAAGGTACAGACCACCTACTGTATACCAGTGATAGAACACTCATCTAGTATCGACTCCTAACTCGACCCAAATCAGAAGAAAATAGAGAAACAGATGAACACCCTAGAAATAGGGCATATAATCTTACACCAAAATAACTCTATCGATATGAAAACAAATGAATAAAGACGCAAGATGAATGAAGAACTCATCGGTATAGATCCAACGAGATGAATGACTCTTGAAATGGATTTTGGATCGCTAAACAAAACCAAAGCCCTGGTTAGGATTAAAGGGAAACTCATGTGTGTGAAAAGAAGGGGGTGATGATTTTGTAGAAAAAGGAGGATTCGCCTCTTATTTTAAAAACCTAACCCTATGCACTTACATGACGTGTAAAGCTCGAGCTTTTCCCTTCTAGGTAAATATCATTACACATCGTGAATTGGCTTGCCCGGGCCATTACACATCGTGTATTGAGTACACGCCGTGTATTCTAAATACACATCATGTAATTAGCCTACAACCTACCTTTAACAACCTACTTTTTGTCTCTCTAAAAACAACCCAACTGGCCGACAGGCCTGACTTTAGGGTCTAATCCAAAAAGAGAACTTAAATTAGAGTTTAACTAGAAATAAAAGGATATGTACCTCATCAAAAAACCTAGGATCTTCTAATCTCCCCCTTAAACAAATTTACCTTCTAAGGGTGGTCAATTATCATCTGAAAATAACTACATCCACTGAGCATGTACATCAGCCTCTCGCTCCCAAGTCTTGTCCTGTAAACATCCATGTTTTCATAGCACCCATACTAGAGGAATTTACCTGCCTCAAAGAGCATTTTTTCTCTAATCAACGATATTAATAGGATGCTTCTCAAAGGGCGCATCTACCTGCAACTCAACCTCTTCTGGATATAGAGTTTGAGACAATTATGAGTGATAATGGTGAAACTAAGATATATGGAAGATGTTGTGCATGGATCGGTACATCTGAGGTAACTGTAGCCAATAGGCTATTGGACCAACTCTCTCCAGAATCTCAAATGGCTCAATATATCATGGTGAAATCTTACCCTGTCTCTTAATTCATCTGTGTCTTGGCCTCGATGAAATACATAAAAATACCTGATTCCTGACCACAAACTCTAGAGGTCATCGATAGTGATCGGTGTAAGATTTTTTGTCTAGACTATGCAGTAGCCATCTGTTATATAATAAAATGGACCTTCTCTAAAGTCTCTTACATGAGATGTGGTACGAGAAACACTACCTCTTCCGCCTCTAACCAACACGTAGGTGATAGGCATGACCTACCATATCAAGCCTCATAAGGTTCCATCTATAGTCACATGATAACTATTGTTATAGGTGAACTCAACCAGGGGTATACGCCTCTATGAAGATCCCCTGAAATCAAGGAAACATGCTCTAATAATGTCCTTTAGAACCTGTATGGTGTGATCTAACTAATTATTAGTCTGTGGGTGGTATGTTGTGGTCAGATGCACCTGTGTACCTAACGATCTCTACAAACTCTTCCAAAATTAAGATGTAAACCAGAGGTCCCTATATGATCACTCCCGGTTTGTTCTCTCGGGTTCAGCGTTTTCTTCTTGGTGACCTACTCTCTTGATTCTCTCTTGTTTATACTTCTTTTTGGGTTATATTTAGGGTTTCAATCCCAGAATTCTTTTAGGGTTTCATTCCCGCTGATTATCTATTTCAGTGTTTTTAGTTCACTCTAGTCTCTTTGGGTCTCAAAGTTGTGTTCCGTCGAGGAGTTCGGCAATCCGTTCCTCTGCTCTGGCACCTGGCCTCCACCTCTCTCTTCGAGGAGGATTGCATGGTGGACTCCTCGGTGCTCTGGGATGTGAGTTTGAGTGTCTCGGTGTCTCGTGGTGACTTCAAAATCACAAGTCCAGGTTGGTTAATGGTGATGGATTCACGGTTCGGCTCGCGGGAGGCCTGACGCTTGTGCTCTGCTCTGGCTTCCAGGCTCTTCGCACCCTCCCATGTCGATTGGGTACATTGGCGTCTGGGGAGGATTTGGGATGTGTTTTGTGCTAGAGGATGGGTATCCATGGAGCTGTGACTGGTGATTCCTCTTTTTGATTTCTTTCGACGATGGGGATGTTCCTTTTTGTGCTTTTTGGTTGTTCTGGCGATGTGTATGGAGAGGTATGTTCTTACGATGCGTGTGAGTGGAAGATGAAGTTGAAGGGTGATTTTGGTGGTGAAACCGACGAAGGATGTTGGTGTCGTGCGATGAATCCGGTGATGATGTTGATGGAAGTTCCGGCGACGACTACGGTGATGATGAAGGTAGTGGTTCCGAGAAGCGATGCTATCGAAGATGTCTGGATGATGGATATGTCATCGCCTCGAATCGAGGCAGGTGACCGAATCAACGTTTATGCATCTCGATGTGGCTATCAGATCAAATCATTATGAAAACTGGTGCTAGCACGTGGTCTGATTACCGGATTTTTGTTTCTGAAATTTGAATTTGATTTCCCTGTTGGTGGCACGGGTAAGCAGGATCTCCTGATTTTGGAGCGTTTGTGCAGTTTCGGTGCAGTTTTTTGTATCTTGTGATGTTTTGTTACCACTTACCCTTAAAGTGGATTTTATAAAATATCAAAAAAAATTAATTTGGAGGAGGAGAGGTCCCTATCTGATACCAGAGTATGAGGAACCCCATGAAGGTACACAATCTCACAAATATAAAGTCTCTCAAGCTCATCTACTGAGAAGGTCTCCCTAACCAGAAGGAAATGGGAAACCTATGTGAGACTGTCCACAACAACCCATACATCATCACTACCTCGAGGTGACCTTGAAAAACTAGCCATGAAATACATCGCAACATCTTCCTATTTCTGCTTGAAAATGGGAAACTCCTATAAAATCTTAGTTGTTCGCTGGTGTTTTTCCTTCACCTGCTGACAGGTGGAACACCTCATGAAAAAACCAGCTACCTATCATTTCATACCCAACCACCAATATCAGCGATATAATTCCTGATACATCTTAGTAATGCTAGAATATACTTCACAATATGAGACATGAAACTCTCGCATCAACTCCCCACGTATGTCTACTAGAACCTAAATGTGACCATAAACATGAAGAATTTCATCCTCGACCACAGTCGAACCAGGAGGTGGGTCCTCACCTTCCACACTCTCTTGTAAGACTAGGATGTAATCATAAAATAACTTCCTCATCCTCACTCTATCTAGATGAGTGGATGTCACTACTAGGGATGAGAGGAAAGTTTTCACATGACCATCTTACACCTCCAAGTGCATCTCTGAAAAAAAGCCATAAACTGCCACTCTATACTGGCCTCCTTGACTATCTGTATTTAAGTCCTTCTTCTCAATGAATCGGCAACTGCATTACCCTTCCCGAGTGTGTAAGCAAGATTAAAGTCGAAATACTGTAGGTATTCAACCCACCTTTATTTCCTAAGATTTAAGTCACGCTGTGTAAATATGTAATTCAGTATTTTTTGGTTTGTGTACACCAAAAAAAAATCTCCCAGTAAATAATGCCTCTAATAGCGCAAGACATGTAGAAAAATGACAAACTCAAGATCAAGTGTTGGGTAGTTCCTCTTGTGTGGTCTCAACTGATGAGACCCATATTCCATGACTTGCTCTCCCTATGTCAGAACTACTCCTAGCTTGGTACCAGATGCATCATAATATAGAGTATAGCTCTTGCCCAACTTTGAAAGAATCAGGACCACTGCTGAAGTTAGTCTCCCTTTCACCCCTTTAAAGGATGTCTCATAGGTATCTAACCATACAAACATCACACCCTTATTAGTCAAGATCATAAGTGGTGTTTCTAAGTGTGAGAAGTCATGTATGAAACACCTATAATATACAACTAGCCCCAAGAAACTCTGTATCTCAGAGACGTTCTTGGGATGATCCCAAGAAACTATAGTTCTCACATTCTCTAGGTTAACTGATACATCTGTCTCTAAGATAATATGACCAAGGAAGTGAATTTTATCCATCGAGAAGTGGAACTTTGTGAGATTAGCATATAACTGATGCTCTATCAGTGTATCCAAGATGATCTCAAGATGTTTGACATGGTCGTATTGATTTTGGGAATACACCAAGATATCATCCACGAATACCACTAAAAACAAATCCAGATATGGATGAAATTCTTGGTTCATCAGCACCATGAAAACTGCTGGTGCATTTTTGAAATCGAATGACATAACCAAATACTCATCAGGACTATACATGATATGAAAAGATGTATGAGGTATGTCTGTATGTATAACACATACATGGTGATGACCTGACCTCGAATAAATCTTAAAGAAAACCTAAACTCCTCAGAGCTAGTCGAATTGATCATCTATCCTTGGAAAGGGCCAGTTCTTAACTGCTAACTGATTCAATTTTCAGTAATCCATGCATAGCCTGAGGGCTCTATCTGCCTTTTCACAAAAAGGAATAGAGAACCCCATGGAAAAGTACTGGATTGTATAAACCCCTTTACCTCCAAGTCCACTACCTATCTCTTGAGATCTTTCAACTCCATAGTAGCCATTCTATAAGGAGGAATGGATACCGGTTCAGCTCCTCACACTAGCTCGATGGAAAAATCTACCTCTATCTCAGGTGGTAAACCATAAAATTCATTTAGGAAAGAATCATTGAAATGATTAACTACTAGAGGGAAATCTATCTAAAACATTCCCTAATAATCCAGATGTAAACTAGCAATCTAGTCTTTCATCCCACCCATCCCATGATGCTATAGTCCATCTCAGCTTTCCTGGACATCCCATTCACCTTTGTGAAGAAAAACATCACCCTATGGTGATGTGAAGGTCACCCTTCAGAAATAATAGTGGACATTCAAATAATAATAAACTAGCCAATCCATCCTGAGTATGACATCAAATCCTGTCATCTTGAGGAAAAAAGGATCCCATAAGAAGTGATACCCACCTATCTCAAGGGGGTACTCCCTTCACCGACGTACACTCTTCATTCTAATTCCCAAAGGAGTATCAAGCATTATAATTCCATCAACATACTGAACATCGAGACTAATGATATATAAAATAGGTAAAAATATGAAAGAATGAGATGCACTTGTATCGAAAAGAGAAGATACTAGAGTAGATGCTACTATTATTGTACCTCTCACTGTAGACAGTTCGACGCTCTGCTCCTCAAGTGTAGGCTGTAAAAAATATATCTGGCCAGAATGTGAAACAAACTCACTACCTAGAGTAAACCAACTCTATTTTCATGGTACAACTAGTTCTTGGATACTACGATCATGATCACCACCTCATCTTGAATGACCAACACTACTCCAGTTACCGACTTGACATAGAGTTGTGAATCTAGATCTTGAATGTGGAGTCAAAGTAAATCCCCTTCCACTGACTACTGGAGGGAAGGTCTTATAGAATCGTTTTACATGGCTCATACTTCCACATTCTTGACACTTGATTGGGTATTTATCTCACTAACTCGTCATATGTTTCAGTCTCCCACATTTATGATAGAAGATAGAACTACCATCACTCACACTATGGCTGGTATTCCCCTCACGAGAAGCCTCAAAATGGAACTTCTAATAGCTTAGACTGAACCACTATGTCAAGAGGCTACATTTCCTTTCTATACACCCCCATCTTTCCTCAGGTTCTGTTTATTAATAAGTGCATGATTCACTATTTATATAGTAATAGTCAGTCGAAACATGTTGACCTACGATCAAACAGTATGTTTGAGACCTTCCTCAATGGGTCTCACCTTTGATGAATCATCAAAAAGATAAATCGGTGCGAAGCACTGAATCTCTATGAAGTCTATTGAATACTCCATAATGGTCATCGCTCCCTACTCTCGTCACATAAACTCACTGGCCCTTTCAGCTCTCAATGTATTAGGAAAGAAGTAATCGTAAAACCTGAATTATAAATCCCTCTAAACCATATCTTGAAGTGCGTTAGCTTGGTTCAAAACATCCCACCAGTGCTTAGCTGCTCCCTGAAGCATATATGTCATGAGATTTACTCTCCTCTCAAGAGGTGTCTCCATATGATCAAAGATAGAAAAGATAGTTTAAACCCATAGACCAGCAGCCTATGGACTGTTGTCCCCTGGAAATGTGGGAGGATGTTGTTTCTTGAACACACACATAAACTCTTCCATAAACAAGGTAGGATGTGGGGGTCCTGAATGGTCTACATAAAGGACATTAAATCCTCATATATTTGGCATCATTACCCATACATGGTATAACTAGAAGTGTCACAAGATGCACTAATGGAAGTTTTACCAGCGGCTCACGACCCACCACCTTCAGAGCATGGTTGTCACCACCCTCTTGGCACACGACTGGAGGCCGTCATGGTGGCATGTCTCTAAAATTCCAAGAACATGAATCAAAAAAGAGTCGAGTAGTGTCCAAATCATAGAGACCCATCTATTTTCTCTTAAATCCAGAACTAGGTAATAAGAACAACCATTTAAAACACTAGAGACACTTCTTATTTCCCACTCTAAAGTCAAGTTTGGGTCAATCTCTCTATTTCACATCATGGGTCCCGATATATCTGATAGTGACCTTTCCATTTCAGAATTAAAATTCCATTTACATTAATATTTTTATTTCAACTATCTTTAAATGGTCGAACCAAATGGATCACCACTTCCAATCTACATGGCCTCATACACCCTATAAACTGAAGTGTGGTGTCTATCCAATCCAATACACAACATGTTCCAATCCATGAGACTAATGATCCATGACTCAACATTCCATAATTAACTGCTTAGGGTGTCTGTTGTAGCCTATGTAGGAAAACACTGTTTAGGTTACGACAAACACTCTAAGTGTAAATTTATGGTTCTCAAATTCCTTTAAAAATAATTAGGTGATAACAATTCTATGACACAAGGCACACATAATAAATTTCATATAGTCAAGAAATTCATCCTATATGGAATGGAATATGCATGGAATGTGAATCCTGTAAGGCGCCTAAAATGATGTATGAGATGACATACCCTCATCTCATCGGTTAATAATAAAATACATAATCACAAGGAACATCAAAAATCAAGTGTGTCACCCAATGATGGAATCAAATCAATTGTAATAGAAAAAATATAGAAAATATGTCCCATTTTAATAAATTTGGCTTTTTTCTATATGTGGGTTAGCTACTCCCATACATAGCTCATTATCAAATTCTAACAATTCCTAATCTTCTATCTATTTTCTCGAAGTAATAAATCCAGGAAATAAAAGGCTCTAATACTACTTTGCAATGTATCAACCCAGAATCCACTAAATGGTACTCCAATCTGGTGGGTCACATGGTCTCAAGAGCACCTCCCCATATGCCAGAGACTGGCGATTAACAACAAGGTTCTAAGGTGGTATAATGGGGAGACTATACCCTCGTGATCAGAGTAACGAAACAGTATCACAAGTGAAAAAATAAGTAGAAGTATAATATAAATCAGGACAGAAGATAATACCTTTAAGACTATAATAATAATAAATCTAAAAGTAGTGTCATGTACAATATTATGATCACCTCATTTCTCTATACAAACTAAAAGGAAATACATGACAACAAACATCTAGTGCAATACATGTATCAAAATACAAAAAGACAAAAAATGAACTATCTCCAGCTAACATCATGAGAATAGCTTAGTCATGTGCTCTCATGATCCTAAGTAATAATCAACTCAATAATCGTATAATGGACACTTTCCCTGGTCCCTACCTGTATCCATGAAGTCTGTCCGGGTACCCAACGCGGCCCGAAAATGGTGTGAGATAAAACTCAGTAGGCCACCACCAACGATGTCTATAACATGTTCAGTCTATGTATAAACAATGAAGTAGTGTGAAGTATACCACAAATATAAAAAATAATAAAACTAAAATTTCAAAAGAATATGTGATCCTATCCATCCAAACATGGCCCACTGTAAGGTAAGATAAAGTAGTTGCACAAATTTCCAGTCTAAAAACTGAAATAAAATACCCATACTAGGGAAATATGTAAAGCATGGTAAACATCCACAAAAACCTTTACATGTGATAAAGTATCAGGCCCAAAAGGGATGGATCTACAGTATAAATGACCAAGGCATCCTCGTCGAGTCCATGGTTAAGGTATTGAGGCGCGCAATGGAATACGGTGGGTTGGGGATTTGAAAATTTTCACCGGCGATCGATGTAGCTACGACATGAATAAGTTTTAGAAGAAACACTACACCATAAAAACCAAGTTGTATATGGAGACGCTCTTGAAATATTCTTGTCGCCGATGATTGATGCTCGAAGGATCCATAGCTGAATTCCTCTAGATCATCCACACACACTTCAAAAATCCGTAGGATCATCGATCATCAAATTTTAGGTTCTAGAATAGAGATTTGACTATTACTTTGATTCTCTAATGATGACCACATCGATATAATTTCTATGCATGAGGGATATCTCGATTCAATCACCAGGATCAAGAGCTTATCTCTCTAGGAAATGGGAGAGGAGAGAGAATATCGCAAGTGCTTGTTGTGAATAGTCACAGGCGAGATCCTATCTTCTTTTATTTATAGTGTGTTATGAAATTACCTGAAAAGGCTCCCTGACCTCCAAATATTTAATACACTATATAAATGATATATTATGACTACTGTGCTGAGTCATTGATCACATCGCGATTCACTATTTTATTTTCACCCTTACACCACTATGGTAAACTAGTTTTGTATTGAAAATTATAAAAATAACAAAAAATTTCACTTCATGTTTAATTCAATTATTTTGTATTTATCACTTTTAAAAAGGGAAATATTACTTGTTTTTATAATTACATTGTAGGTGGAGGTGAATTGGAGGGCCCATGACGAAGTTTAAGAAAAATGGGCCAAACTACGTAGGATCGAAACACACCAGTGGAATCAACCAAACACTTCTATTAAATCGTGCATCCAAATGGACTGATATTTTGTGGACATGTCAAAATTTTAAATGGATACATTTTATATGAAGAAACCCAAGTCTCATTTGTCCATTAAGGGTCCCATCCGAACTGATTTTTCCATGGGATCAAATCTTCTCAAAGTTAAAAAGTGGGCTCTATATTTCATCCATATCTCCAGATGTGATTGTCCAAATGGAGCCAAATTTTTGGTGGAGATAATCAGGAGGTGGGGGTACATATTTTTAGTTTTTTCAAAAAGTGAGATAAGACTATTTTTCCATTAAAAACCATGGGTCAAGTGGTTTCTCGAAATCAGGGTACCCAAAACCACCTTCCACATTTCCTATAAATTGGAACCTTGGGCACCCCATTTCCAAGTTCGAACTAGAAGAAAATCTCTACCATTTTTGAGTCCCAAAGGATTCCTTTCCTCATATAAGAAGTTCTGGAGGCCCTTATCCTTATAGGGGGATCAAGTATGAAGGCAAAGTTCCACCCGAGTCTTATCCTCCTCTTGATGGAGAGCTAAATGGTGGACGACCATTTCGAGGGAGCTACACATACTTGGGAGGGAGTTCTGACACTTTTTACTCTACTAGTTTTTTTTAATTTGTGTGTAAATTATTTCACTTATGTTTTATATTAACATGCTTATCCTCTGAATTCATTGCTTGGGTTTAATTTAGTAAAATACTTTTCATTTCAACACTGATTGGGTTGAAATTTCAAGTGGGAGTCTTGAGTTTTTGTTTGGAAACAAAAGAATTAACTTTCTCTCACATATACATGATATATTATTATTCTTTGGTAGCCTTGATTATATTCTTGATGTCCAAACATTGACAACACAATTGTTGTGTCAAGGGTTGGTACTTTGTGCAACGTTTTAAGAGGTAATATGGGAATCAAGATCTTGACAACCCTCAACAAAAGAATTCCACTAAACCATGTGCACATTTTAGAACAATGAACTATCCAAGAATTTTATTGAAGTTGAAATGACCTCCTTCTCTCATAATTCTTAAAATAACACCTTTATTTATCAACTATTAAAATCTTTAAATTAATTTATTTTCTTAAAAAAAATTCTAAACCACCCCCCTTTTAGTACTTTTTATTAAAAACAAATACTTTAAACCTATCAACTCTCCTTGAGAGACAACCTAGGGTCTGACCTAGACTATAAATCAACTTTAAAAACATAATCAATTTGACGTGTCAGGATAATGCATTTAAATTTTGGCACCGTTTCCAGGGATCGCTTTTGTTTTTAGTGTGCATTTTTTATAAAAATATTTTTAATTTTGTAACCATTTCTTTGCTTCTTTCCTTCATTTTTTAGTTGATTTCTAAAATATTCCTCTTATGTAGGTTTTGTCCATGTTGTGTTCTACTCCGAATGATTTACCGCATTTTGAACCCGAACCGGAGAGGATCCCACGTCAGCGACACTGTGACACACAAGACAACCATTTGAAGGAGGACACATCACGTCTTGAAACTCTTCTTGATCCTTCTTATTCTTCTAGTACCAACATAAAAATTGAAGTAAACTTTTATAACATGACTAAAAATAATATAACACTAAAATAACTAACCTCACCTGATGTTTATATCAAACCCACATATATTCAAATGCAAGGAGAGACACCCAATTTTTAACTTAAATCTTGTTTAATTCATTTATTACCAAGATTCCATGGACTCACTAGAGAAGACCCACATAAGCATTTAAAAGAATTTCACACTGTGTGTTCAACCTTAAAACCTGCTAATGTGGATGAAGAATAATTAAATCTTAGGGAAATCCTTTTTTCATTATAAGATACTGCAAAAGATTGTTTATATTATGTTAATTCCCCAATTATAAGTTGGGCGGACACGAAACACTTTTTTTTTATAAAAATACTTCCCATCCTATAGAACAACAACAATAAGGAAAGAAATATGTGGTATAAGGAAATATCAAGGGGAAACACTTCATGAATACTATGAAAGATTTAAAAGGATTTTTTAAAGTTTATCACACCACCAAATAAGTGATCAAAATTTAATTCAATATTTTTATGAAGGTTTAATTCCTATTGATCAAAATATGATTGATGCTGCTGCAGGTGGTGTGGTAGTTGATAAGACCCCAATTATTACAAGAACCCTAATTGAGAACATAGCATAGAACACTCAGTAATTCTGTTCAAGGTCCAGTGTACCCATTCAAGGTGTCCATGAGGTGCAAAGTACCAAATTCGAGAAGGTGGACATGAAGTTCAAAGAGGTAAGTACCCTTCTTCGACAACTTGCTCTTTCCCAAAGGAAATCCTAATCTCCTCCTCCCATCCTTTGTGGAATATGTTCTTCTAACACCCACTATTCTGACCAATTCCCTTAATTGAGAGAAACATCTGAGAGTTGTGAGACAATCTTCCTAGGACACCCCTTTAACCAACCATTTAGGTAAGAACCTTACTATCCATACAATCCTGGGTGGAAATATATCCAAGCCTATAGGAAATGGGGTATTCAAACCAATCTCAACAACCATGGAACCAACAGGGGTAGAGTAGTCATCCACCACCACCCAAAAATCCTAAACCACCCCAAATTCCTTTCTAATACCCCCCTTCAAAATCCAAGCCTAGCCTAGAATACATGATGAAACAAATGGATACCAAAAATCTCCAATTCCAACAAAACACCCAAGCTTCCATACAATATCTAAAAACCCAATTAGACCAACTCGCCAACTCAATGGGGGAAATCCAAAGTCATGGGTCGGGTAAACTACTATCTCAACCATCATTCAACCCTAGGGATAATGGGAATTTTAGTTCTATAAACCTTCAAAGTGGAACACAACTTAAAATCCAAATCAATCCTCTATTAGAGTCACCCCTCCTAAGGAAACCACCATATCAACCACTACAAATTCTCTAAATGAGGTAAAACCTTATCCTGAGAGAAGTCTTTCCAAAGGAAAGAGTGTGTCAGTTGATGAGTCGCCTAGCCTAAACATTCCTCTTCCATTTATTCAAAGGGACACCCAACCAAGGAAACAAAAGAAAATTGAACTTGATAATGAAAATTTGGAAACTTTAAAAAAAGTGCAGATTAATATCCCCTTGATTGATGTAATGAAGCAAATTCCACAAAACACCAAGTTTTTAAAGGAGATGTGTACGCACCAAAGGTGACTTTGAGATGATAAGAAGGTGGGAATGAGGAGGAATTTCTCAGCATTTATAGAGCCATCAATTCCTACCAAATGAAATGATCTCGAAACATTCTCGATTCCACATACTATAGGGGAGTATTAATTTTTCCAATGCTATGCTTCATTTGGGTGCTTCTATAAATGTGTTGCATCACTCCGTTTACTCTTAATTATAGGTCAGAGAACTGAAGCCCACTGGAATTGTTGTTTGGCTAGAAAATCAGAGTACATCACACCCTTCTAGTGTCATAGAGGATTTTCTTGTGAGGGTAAAAAATTTAATTTTTCCGGATGATTTTTATGTGCTAAAAATTGAAGATAATAGGATGAATGGACATGCACCAATTATATTGAGGAGACCTTTCTTGAACACCACCAAAACCATAATTAATGTATACAATGGTACATTATCTATGGAGTTTGGTGGTGACATTATCCACATCAATATCCTTGATGCGATGAAGCACCCCTTAGAAGAATATTCCCCTCTCTCTGTAATTTAATTAATGTACTCCCTTCCTCTATAGAAAGTTATTTTCACTGCCCTGATCCCATTTCTGAGTTTTCATCATTGATTGAAATTCTTGGAAATGAATCATGCATATAATGTTGTAACAGTCTAGAAAAATGTCGTGTATGTTTGTTAATTGATGATTTATTGAATACTGAGGATCCCTTGACCATTGATGATATTGATAAGCTTATAAAATCCCATTCCTCATTTTAGGATGTTACCATTGAGAAGTTAGATGAAATTAGTGACCTCTCACTTTCACACTCACTCCCATCAATCCAAAATCCAACAAAATTGGAACATAAACAACTGCCTCAAGATTTAAAATATTCCTATCTTGAGAATGGAAACAAGATTCATGTCATCATTGCTAGTTCACTCCCTCCTGAGCATGAATTGTAATTGCTTGAACTTTTGGGGGAGTATAAACAAGCTTTGGGATGGACACTTTCTGACATTCCTAGAATTATCCCATCAATTTTTACACATCATATATTGTTAAATGGTGAGGCTAAACCAGTGAGGTAGTCACAGTGTCAATTGAACCCAAAACTCTTAGATGTTGTTAAAAAGGAGGTAACAAAATTATTGGTTGCTCAAATCATTTACCCCATATCTGATATCCAATGGGTTAGTCCAGTATAAGTGGTTCCTAAACTAACTGTTCTAACGGTAATTTAAAATGAAAATAATTAATTGGCTCCAAATCGTTTGTTGAATAGTTGTCGTGTCTATATAGACTATTTCTGACTAAACCAACACACTAGGAAAGACCATTTACCATTGTTGTTCATTGAAAAAATTCTAGAGAGGATAATAGGGAAGTCCCATTACTGTTTTCTTGATGGGTATTCTGGATACTTTTAGATCTATATTTACCTTGAGGATCAGGAAAATAAAACCTTCACTTGCCCCTTCAACACATTTTTCTATAAGAGGATTCCATTTGGTCTATGCAATGATCCAGGTACTTTCCAATGATGCATGATTAGTGTTTTTTTGGATTACCTGGAGAATTACATGGAAGTTTTCATGGATTATTTCACTATTTATGGATCCTATTTTGTGAATGTTTGAGTAGTCTTGGTCCTGTCCTACATCATTGTATTGAAAATAATCTCGTATTAAATTATGAGAAATGTCATTTCATGGTGCGATAAGGTATAGTACTTGGGAATGTCATTTTTGGGGATGATATCCAAGTTGATAAATCAAAAGTGGATGTCATGTCTTCCCTACCATTCCCCAAAAATGTACGTGATGTGCAGTCTTTCCTAGGTCAGGCTGAATTTTACCATCATTTCGTTCATTACTTTAGTAAGATTTCACTCCCCCTCTCCCAATTGCTTCAAAAATAAAAAAGAATTTGTTTTTGATAAATAATGCAAGTATTATTTTAATAAATTGAAATAGAGTATCACATCACCCCCAAAAATCCAACCACCTCGGTGGGATTTACCATTTGAGCTCATGTGTGACACTTCTAACTGTGTAGTTGGGGTAGTCTTACCACAAAGGGTCGACTAAGCTCCACATTCCATTGCATATGCCTCATGTACACTAGACCCTGCCCAAAAAAACTACACCGCAATTGAAAAAGAACTCCTTTCTATTATGTTTTCCTTGGATGAATTTAGGTCATAACTTTTAGGTTCCAAAGTCATTGTGTTCTCAGACCATGCATCCCTCTAGTATCTCCTCAAGAATTCGAAATCCAAACCATGTCTCATTCATTGGATGATCATACTTCAGGAATTTAATTTAGAAATTAAGGATAAAAATGAACTGAAAATTTGGTGTTTGATCATATCAGTGGGATCCTCCCATCCTCAAACATTGACTCATCCCCTTGTATTCCCATAAATGACATGTTTCCTGATGAACAACTGTACCGAGTGCAAGATATTATTCCTTAGTATGCTGAAATTGTAAATTATTTGGTAGCATCTTGCATTCCTCCTAATTTCAACAAAAACCAGGCTGATCATCTAAAACATGAGTCTTGTTGGTATATTTTGGATGACCCCTACCTTTGGCGCACACGTAGTGATCAAGTCCTCAGGTGTTGTGTTCCTGATAGTGAGTTCTGGTCTGTCCTTAGGTTCTGCCACACTCTTGCTTGTGGGGTCCAATTTGGTCCCCAACAGACTACTCACAAGGTCCTCAATTATGGCCTCTTTTGGCCAATACTATTTTGGGATTCCCATGATTTATGTAAATTTTTTCCTCATTTTCAAATAATAGAGAATGTCTCTAAAAGAAATGAAATGTTGCAACAATAGTTTCTCTTCCATGACATTTTTGATTTTTGGGGAATTTACTTTATGAGGACAATTCTTAATTCCTATGACAACTTGTACATTCTTCTGGAAGTTGATTATGTGTCAAATGGGTAGAGTCACGAGCCACCAAGACTGATGAATCCAGGAAAATTGTGGAATTTTTGAGAAACCAAATTTTCTATATGTTTGGATTACCTGGGTTCATTATCAGTGACCAGGGTATCATCTGTACAACCGAACAATGCAATCACTTTTGTGTCGGTATGGGGTTAGGCATCGAGTGTCTATTGCATATCACCCACAAACCAATGGTCAAGATAAGGTGTAAAATAGAGAGGTAAAATATATTCTTGAAAAATGGTTTGACCTAATAGAAAAGATTGGAGTCTTAGATTAAATGATTCATTATTGGATTACCGTATTAACTTTAAAACTCCTATTAGAATAACACCTTATAGGCTTGTGTTTGGAAAGAGTTGTCATCTTCTTATTGAAATAGAGCACCAGGCCTACTGGGCCCTTAAACAATGAAATTATAATCTTTCCGGTGCAGATGATCAAATAAAGCTTTAGATTCATAAGATGGAGGAAATGTGTAGAGATTCTTATGAGAAATCTCAGATCTAAAAGGAGAAAACCAAGGCTACCCACGACCGTCTCATCCTTCATCATCAATTCCACATTAGAAAAAATGGTCTCCTTTATAATGAAAGATGGAAGTTGCATCCATGTAAGCTTCGTTCTCAGTGGTTTGGCCCACACACTATTACTAATGTTTATCCATTTTGTGACGTTCAGGTAAAAAATAAAGAAACAGAGCAGGCCTTCACTGTCAATGGGCAGTGACTTAAACACTTTCATGAAGCCCTTTCGCAGTGCTCGATGGAGGAACTCCAAGTTCAAGATGCATCATACCAATAACACTCACCAGGTTTTATCCTTTCTGCATTCTCTTTTATTACAGTGATAACACTACATGCTCTTGGTGTGGGGGTGGGTATATTCATGGATTAGTTAGGAATTTTCATCGTCTTTATTCTTTCTTCTCTTTTTATCTTTCTGAATAGTATTTTTACTTTTTCCCCTTGTTTTACCCTCACTTTTGTGCTGGAATATTCATTTTTGATGCCCAATTTATCATAGAAAATGATTCCCTCTTATTTATGGAAATTATTGAACATGCATGAGGAATTTCTCTATTTTATATTGTTTTGACATTTTCAAAAAAAAGTTTCAATGATGGAATGTGTATTTTAGCATGAATTTAACATTGAGGTGTGACTATTTCTGGACAATTTGTTATTTGTCGATGATATAAATGGTTGTATCATTTTGAAACCTTTGAGAAGAGTGATATCCTTTTTGTGATTAGTTTATGGGAAATTGTGTCACTAAATATCGCCACACATTTTTTTCACCCAACAATGAAGTTTAATTTTTTCTTACTCAATAGATGGTAAATATAAGTTAGGTTAATATTTATCTACTTTCCAAAATGATTTTTCCATACATTAGTTCCTTATATGATATTTTCATTGCTGTACTGGATTGACATGTGCGTGTGTACCTGTTATCCAACTATTGTATGCCCTAAAAAAACACAACAATACAGGTTGTGTCTTGGTCAGGTCAAAAACCACTCTTCCTTAACTTTTGATCTTATTATAACTATTACAATTAGTGTCGTGAGGAGATCAAAAAAAGGTTGAGAATTGAGTGTGAAATTTGTTCCAAGTGAAACTCTTGAAAAAGAAAACAATAATAAATGAGGGGAGTGATGAAATGTACAATATATGGGGATATCTAGGTCATGTACTTAAGTCTTGAATTCTAGGAATGCTTAATTGAGTGGGTCTTGAAATTCGATTGCAAATGATGTATTGAAGGTTCAGTGGACAGAATCATTTAAGCAGAATTTTTTTTAAATAACCTATATTTACTGGATAGGAAGTTAAAAGAATTACATGGAATGGTTTTCACACACACAGACACGTGGAGAATTAGTGACATGGTTATCTTTTGAATTATTTTCTCAAATTGGTATCATTAATCTCCTTGAATTTCATGATGATACAATTTATGAGCCATCTTTTTGTATGATCACTGAGAATAAATTCTTGGTGTGATTTTTAATTTGATCACATTTCTATCAAATTTTAAATTTTCATTGAATGTTAAATCTTTATAAAGTTGGGATTATCTCCATGCACAATTTTTAGAAATGTGACTTTTCCCAATAGTGAAAATTTTTAGGTGTGGGGGTGTGATCACACCGCGATTCATTGTTTCATTTATAACCTTACACCACTATGATAAACTAGTTTTTTATTGAAAATTATAAAAATAAGAACAAATTTAAATTCATGTTTGATTAAATTATTTTGTGTTTACCACTATTAAAAAGGTAAATGTTACTTTTTTTGATAATTACATTATATTTGGAGGTGATTAGGAGGGCCCATGACAAAGTTCCAGAAAAATGGGCCAAACTGCACAGAATCAAAGCACACCAGTGGACTCAACCACACACTTCTACTAAACCGTGCATCCAAATGGGATGATATTTTGTGTTCTGATCCAAAATTAAATGGGTTACATTTCATATGAATTAAACCAAGCCTCATTCGTCCATTAAGGGTCCCATATGAACTTATCTTTCTAGGGGATTAAATCTACTCGAAGTCAAAAAGTGGGTCTTGTATTCCGTCTATATCACTGACTGTGATTTTCAAAATGGTACCAAACTTTTGGTGGATATATTCATGAGGTGGGTCAAAAAATTTAGTTTTATCAAAAGTGAGATAAGACTATCTGTCCATCAAAAACCATGTGCCAAGTGGTTTCTCAAAATTTGGGTGCCCAAAACCACCTTCCACATTTCCTATAAACTGGCACCTTGGGCATCCCATTAGAAAGTTCAAACTAGAAGAAAATATCTACCATTTTGGATTCCAAAATGATTTCTCTTCTTATCCAAGAAGATATGGAGGCCCCTATCCTCATAGGGGGATCAAGGATGAAGTCAAAGCTCCACCCAAGTCTTCTCCTCCTCTCTATGGCGAGCTAAATGGTGTACGATCATTTAGAGGGAGCTACACATATTAGAGAGGGAGTTTTGGAACTTGACACTCTACTAGTTTTTTTGTAATTTTTTTGTAAATTATTTCACTTATGTTTTATCTTAACATGCTTCTCCTATAAATTCATTTCTTGGGTTTAATTAAGTGAAACACTTTTTATTTCAACCCTGATTGAGTTGAAATTTCAAGTGGGAATCTTGAGTTATTTTGATTGGGAAACACAATAATCCTCTTTCTCTCAAACATACATAAGATATTATTATACTTTGGTAGCCTTCACACTACTCTTGAGGTTCAAACCTTGACAACACGATTGTTGTGTCAAGGTTTGATACTTTGTGCAATGTTTTAAGAGGCAAGAGGGGAATTGAGATCTTGAAAACCCTCAACCAAGGAATTCCATTAAACCATGTGCGCATTTTCAAAAAAAATGAACTATCCAAGATGTGAATTGAACTTGAAATTACCTCCTTCTCTCATAATTCTTAAAACACCACCTTTATTTATCAACTTTTAAACTCTTTAAATTAAGTTATTTTCTTAAAAATGTATTCTAAACCACCCCCTTTTAGTAAATTTTATTAAAAATGCATACTCTAAACCTATCAATGATCTTTGAAAGAAAACCTAGGGTCTTCCCTAGACTATAAATTGACTTTAAAAACATAATCAATTTGACGTGTCATGACAACTCATTCAGTCATAAATATCATTTTTATTTTTATCACTTTCTTATAATATAATAAATATGTGACATGATAAAACCTGATCCATTAACTCAACTCGTCTTTCCCACAAATATTAAATGAACCTTGAATATTTTAAACTAATATTCATTCATATAATATTTCTATGTATTTACTTTAATACTTGTAAATACATTTAATAAATAAATTCAATTCCAATTATTATTAACTCGAATAATTTGAATTTATTTATTTATTTGGTGATCGTACATCCTTGGAAAAATCTCCGACCCCAATGGTGGGTTCCACCATGTCTTATATACCTATTCACCAAAATAGGGAAGATTCTTGAATACGTTATTATGTGTGACCCTTTAGGACCTTATCTTGATGGCAGTGAATACTATTCATAGACTGAGAGCAGAATCTAGCAACTCATTATGGCCCCTAAAGAGATAAGGAGTTGTTATAGTAGCGACAACCAACCTAAAAACACACAATGTGTAATATAATCTATTTTTCTTTTGATATCTCATAAATCCGGATGAACACTTGTGTCATCATAATTTATTGCTTTATTATTTGTCGATCTTTCTGGATGGATTTTCCTTCAACTACTGTGACCATGGATTTATAAAGATACCACCATCATGATCAACCTATCCCAAGATATATTACTTCATCAACTCGGAGGCGAAAAATTCTATCTTGATCATTAAACCAATTTCATACCATCAATGATGCACTCAACACAAGCTACCTTTCCACGATTTCATTATCATGGTTTTTTCCCTACATCAAAGTACACAATCAAATGGCACACATTGGTAATGATGTCAAGTTAGGAGACCAATAAACATGTTCATAGATATGAATAACCAATGACACCTAAAACATGTGGTGTTCCTATTGGAGGGTTTATCCTCATGATCTCAACTACTAGAGGTCACCAAGTGCAAACTTCATTAGAAGAAGTTTCAATGCTTATGAGCCCCAAACACTTGATAGTCAAACATCTACTATATCTAGTCAGTATGATGTATCTAGACCATATGACATATATTTAAGATTAATTTCATAGCATCTCAAGATTTTCATTATAGCCTGAGATCTACTATAACCTTTTGATATGAAAATTAATCTATGAACATTACCATTAAATAGTGGGCGCATAAATATCTACACTATAATGGAAAGTGTAAATCATGCATATCTCATTTTATACATGAAATGGTAATCGAAAAGTACTGTATAGTTGGGTCTAGGGAACCCACTATTATAACACTCCCACTTGCACTAGAGCCAACATACTAACCATCCTTGTTAATCTCACATGATTAAGATCATGTTTCTACTGAGTTAAGAATTTATCTGATGGTTATGTGTCATGACCCCCTCCCCAATAAGATACCACAATGAAGGGAGAGAGATACTAACTACCTGATTACCGCCTCCAGTAGGCCCCGTGTTGGTGACTAGCACCGAGGATATATTAAACATGCATAAGAGAGACATTCCACTCTAAGAGAAACATAAAGATCTAAGAGATAAGAAGGATACAGAAACCAACATCTGCTCAAACATATATATAAAAGAAAACTTGAGTGCTAATATGCAATGTCATACCGTACTAAACAACTAAAAGGAAAATACAAGTACCAAAAAATGGTAAAGATGATAGTGACCACGAATCCCAAAAAACTTATATTAAACCCTGAGCTAGTAATGTCCATATCAATCACAAAACTTCTCCGGATGACCTGAAAAATAGTTTATATATACATAGGGTGAGTATAATAGTATAATCAGTAGGATCCTCCCCAGATCCTCTTATGTAAAAGATTAAGAAAGCATGGTAAAGCACATTGAACAACAATGAAACTAACTCATCATCTAAATATGTATACTAATTTCCCAACCTTACCACAGATAACTCTCACCAAGTATCTTATACAAGAGAGAATATAATATAATAAAAAAACATCAAGGTTACCCCACTCCCACTTCCCCAATAGTTTTCAACTCTAACCCAATGTCACGCGTCCTAAGATATCTCTCTCTAAAAGTAATCCAACATGAAAAAACCTCAATAATTCACTGCCACATGCAAATCATGTATCAAATAACCACACCATCTCATCTACATAACCATATATAGTAACCAAGTAGTTTTAGGAAGCCTCCATAACTTATATGACGTATACCAAACATCAGGTATTATACCTCAATCCATTACAATCCATAGACTGAGTAAGTACCTCAAGCCATTACAGCCTATACACGTCATACCTATAATAATACTTTGGATACTATATCTCGTAATACATGTGTGTGAAATAACCACAAGATATCACAACCCTCTACAAACTTATATGGTAAAACTAACCACCATGCATACCAATACAAGTAACTACCAAGAGAAGAGAGTGGGGCCAGAGGGAGTAGTCAGCCATCTATCCTCCCATTGGGATGTTGGGGAAAACACCCTCCCATAGTCCACTAGGTGTCAGTTTCCCTAATCGACATGGGTGGGGTAGCATATGAAATCATATAATATAAATGATATAATATATCTCACAACCACACTATGGCCATAACCTAGTCTTAGATTAAACAACAACTAACATTGCTCGGACTCCCATCTGCCACTGATAAGAGCAGATATCCTATAACCACACAATTATAGAAAAGAGATACATTAATTAGTTCTTTCCTTTTTTATTAATTCCTTATATTAATTAATTCATTATCCATTAATTAACCATTAACATTAATGCATGTTACATTACATTGCATTACATTACATCACATTAATCATTAGAGTAAATTTCATACCCTATAGGAATAATCCAAATCATTTCTATGGTTTATAAATATTAACATCTTTTAAGAAACTACTTTCCAAAAATAACCAACCTTGTGGGTTAAAAATTTATTAAAACATTATTAGCATCATTTTATAAACTAGGTACTCTAAGAAAAACATCCTAAGCTACCACCAAGAGGAAACATGAAACCAAGCACCTCTAGATTCCTAAAACAGCGGGGAAAGGAATGTAGATAAAATAAGTAACCCATCCATCGACCATTCAACTAATTCAAAAGAAAGAATACCAGATCTCGACATCACATCAATGGGTAAGTCCAGCTTTAACCTGTTCTATCACCTTTGGTGCTATCCCCGATACCCACATGCATATACCAATGCATCTCTCCATCACAGGCATCAACTTCTACCTCATCATTAATGCCTCCCTACCCATATATCACGCATCATACCTCTAGGATCAACCTTAACAAGATCATATCACAAGGATCACATCCATATCACATCACTAGTAGAAGGAAATAAACAAGAAAACAACAGGACAATTAGGACCTCAAAACAAGTCATCCATCCTTCTCAAGAAAATGAACAACTCAGGCCCTAAAAAACATCTCTATCACACAACCAATTCTTATTCTATCTTGAATTAACTGATTCATTATTAACAAGGTCCAACTACGGGAAACCTAAGACATCAAGCTATAATAAGCTATCAAGAAAAAACATTCTCTTAGAATTTATTTTGGTTTCAACATCCCTAAAGAAGTATCATTATCAATTAACATGCCTTTTTAATTATTACCAACAAGACATAAACATGATTCACATTATTTATCAAATTACATTAACCATCGGATTACAAACATGCCTCTTTAATTGTTCATAAACCAATTAATTATTAATTAACTCTAACATTATATTTATTACCAGTTTCAACATTCTACTCTAAGAATAATAAAGTGATAACAAAGTAAGGCATAGATATCAAAATATCTATAAAATCATGAGGCAAACCACTATCGTGTTATAAAACAAAAAAATCAAAAACATGTGATCGTAACCAATTTCTTTAATCTGGTTCAATATTATTAGTTTAATTTCATCTCCATACAATGGGATAAAGAATGATTAATTTATTATTACATGTAAATAAAATAATATAAGCAACAAATCCCCTAACTCAAAAGTCATCAATGTTCTTCACACGAGAATAAACCATCCGATCACCTCTCTCATATGAATTGCATCCATCTGAGGACGTCGTGACACAACCGCACCAACAAAAACAAATAGAAACCCCATTAGAAACATGGGAGATCAAAATCCATAGCATGGTGAGAAGATACAGGAGGAAATTAGATAAAACCGTGAGAAAACAGAAGAAAATGAAGGAAGAATGCACCTTGGATCAACTCAGGTCACCATGGATCGAAGCCATAAGTCTATAATTGATCCCTAGGTGAAGAGATCTCAAAACACCGAGAAGGGGAGCCGTTGGTCGTTAGAAAATGAGAGGAAGCACTGTAGTCATAGGGTTTGTGAAAAACTCAAGTGGATGAAACATTTAAAAATGTACAACATCAAGGATTTACATGGTGTGTAATCCATTTACACGTCATGTAAATTTTAGGGTTCTATTTTTGCTAAAAAATGCATCACCTTTTTATTATTTAACCCCGAATATTTACATGTTGTGAATTGGACCTACATAATCCATGAACTGTCGATACACAACATATAAACTTTACACATAGTGTATTCACCCTACTTCCAGAATTTCATATCCAAAACCATCCAGACCACTTTCAAGACCTCTCCAAGATTTACAATCCTCATAAATGTGCAAAGGGTCAATATAATCGAATTCGGGCCCTAGAATTAGATACTTCTCAAAAAATTATTATCCTTGAGAATTTGAATGAAACCCATAGAGGAAACGAAAAAGGGGTCGTCCGAGAAACCACCCTACAAGATACCTCTCATGGATCTCACCACTATAGGATCTCAACCACCTCATTAGAGGAACAATCACAAAACCACGTAACAACCGTAACCAGTTCCTAAGAACTCTCCCAGGGAGATACCTCTCAAACAAGAGTAAATCCATGATAAGAAACAAGTGGAAACTTTCTCATAAACTATAAAGGTCCACACCCACAAAAGAACAACATTACAAGAGAAGAGATAAACATAAAACATATCAGGGTACTGAGAACACATATGTGACTCACTTTCCCAGGTACTCTACTTCATGCCACCATGCCACCAAAATATACAAACCAAGGTAATATCATGCCTACATGACACCTTCTCCTGGTTGTCCTAGATCTCCACAGGTCGCTCCTCAAAGGTTTCATCACTATCAATATCAATTTCACCCCAATCAATGACATGAGAGTCTTCACATAGATAAAAATGGAGCTAAGACACATGAAGAATATCTTGTATCTAGATCATCTACATGGGAAGTCCTATCTGATACGCCGCAGCTCCAACATGATCCAACACCTCAAAAGGCCCAACCAATTGGGGATAAATCTTACTCTCGCGACTAAACCTTTGTTGTCCATGATGATGAGTCACCTTCAGGAACATGTGATCTAAAATATAGAACTCCATAGGTTTCCTCCTATGATTGACATAAGATTTATGATGATCCTTCACTTCCTTCATCCTCTCATGAATTACCTAAACCATCTCTGACATATTCTGTACAAGTTTCAGCCTGAGAATTTTGGTCTCTTCGACCTCAATACATCACAATAGGGAATAGAAAGTTTGTCCATAAAAATCTTCAAATGGTTCCATACTGATGGTTGGGTGGAAATTATAATTGTAAGAAAACTTGACTAAGGGAAGGTTCCTCATTTATAAACCTCCAAAATCTAGGACACATGATCACAACATGTGGTATGCTCTGTCTGACCATATGTCTGCAGATGGAATGTAGTGTTAAGGAACAACTGAGAACCAAAAGCATGCTGTATACCTCTCTACACCCTAGAGGTAAAACAAGGATCTCGACCAGAGATGATCATCCTTGGGACTCTGTGGAGTTGCACCTCATCCACCAGATACTTCCTCAAAAAAATCACCACTGATCTCAAATCCCTTATCACTATAAAGTGGGATGATTTTTTCAAATGATCCACTATCACCCATATAACATTATATCCTCCCTGATTTTGAGGTAAACCGGTAAAGAATTCCATCGAGATGTTCTCCCAATTCCATTAGGGAATATCTAACAGTTGGAGAAAACCATTGGGAACATGGTGTTCGACCTTCACCTTCTGGCAGAACAAACATTGAGAAACAAACTCTGCAATTTCATGCTTCAACCCAAGCCACCAAAACTTACCTCTCAAATCTTGGAACATCTTGGTCATGCCAAAATGTACCACCAAAGGTGAACTATGGAACTCCCGGAGAACCATATCACGCATCACTGAAGGAACAAAAATCCTTTCCTAGAACAACACCTGATGTTGTCTATCCTCATAACAACCATCAGGTGAATCCCCAAAAATAACTTGGTCTCTACAGACTTCCACCTTAGAGTCTCCCGACTGTGACTCCTCCACCCACTGCACCAAAGATGAATGCACTTTCATTTGGAAAAGACAACCTTTCCCCCCAAACTCTCCCATATCAAGATGCATCATTGAGAGTTCTTCCATCATTCTCCAGGAATCTCTGGATTCATGAACAACATCACTATGAGATTTCTTGCTCATTACATCAGCCAAAATATTCCCCTTTCCTGACATATATGAAATTTTGATGTTGCAATCCTATAAGAATTCCATCCACTGATGCTATCGAAAGTTCAACTCATGCTGGGAGAATACATACCTCAGACTCTTATGGTTAGTAGAAACCAAAAAATGCTCACTAATGTGGTAATGTCACCACAAATTCAAAGAAAACACCACTGATGCCAACTCAAGATCATGGGTGAAATAATTATGCTCAAGGGGACATAACTACTAAGACCCATAAGAAACAACTGATATCTACTATATCAGAATCCAACCCAATCCAAGACATGAAGCATTATAGAAAACCTCAAACTGAACTCTCTCAACTGAAAAAAAAATAAATGAAGCACTAAACAACTTCTCTTTCAATTACTCAAAAGTTGTATGACACTAGTCATTCCATAAGAACACCTAATACTTTCTGGTCAAATTTGTTAGAGGAGTCACAACTAGAGAGAAATAGGATATGAACCTCTTGTAATAGCCTTTAAAACCCAGGAAACTTCACACCTCTTCCACAGTCTTAGAGGATTCCCAAGACACAACTGTCTACATATTAGAAGGATCCATAAATAATTTTTGTTGGGACACCACATTCCCTAAGAAGAAAACTTCATGAGACCAGAACTAGCACTTTGAAAACATCCCAAAAAAATTATCATGACGAACAACTTCCAAAACACCATATATATTCTCTACATGCTCCTACTCTAATGCAGATTACATGGGATATTTTTGATGAAAACCAACATGAAAATATCCAAGAACTCTCTGAACACTGCATTCATCAACCCCATGAATACATATGAAGAATTAATCACACCGAAAAATATCACAACAAACTCATAATGCCTATGATGACAATGGAAAGTAATCTTATGAACATCCTCATCCTTCACCTGCATCTAAGTATATCCTGACTGCAAATTGATCTTTGAGAACCAAATTTCTCCCTTCAGCTGATCAAATAATTCATCAATGCATGGAAGAGGATAGTGGTTCTTCATGATCACTTGGTTTAAGTGACGATAATCGACACAAAGCCAAAAATTACCATCAGAGTTATTAACAAAAAAACTAGTGCACCCCAATGTGAAACACTCATCCAAACAAAACCTCACTACAAAAGATCATTGATTCATACTCGCATCTCTCACAACTCAAAAGGCACCATCCTATACAAAGACAATGAGATAGGTGACACACCTGGTTATATCTCGATCCCAAACTCAATTTCCTATTGAGGGGTAACACTACAAACTCCTATAGAAATACCTTAGGTTACTCTTACACAAATCTGGGAAACACTAATTGTTGAACCTCTAATGAGCTCAACATCAACTCAGCCATCAAAGAAGATAAGGACAAAACACACCCCTTGCCCATCTGTGGGTCTCACTCGCCAAAAAACACTACTAGATCTCCATCAACACAATAGAACAAAACCCACATCCTAAAAAAATACATGATATACTTCACCAAATACAACCAATCTATGATGAAGGTGATTTCATATGGATTTATTCACAAATATATGAAATCTCCCCAAGAGCAGTGCTTCCCAGCACTAGATCACAGTCTCTACATGCCTCATACAAGTCATCTCAACCTTCAACTGGTGTGGTCAATGCTAAGGGCACTAGAAACCTATCTACCTTAAGTCCTAAAGCATGAAAAAGTATGTGATATAAAGGAGTGCATCTCTCTTAAATCAAACAAGGCATGAACCCAAGTAAAAAAATAAGAAAAGAGTACTTTGAATGAAATCTAGCTCGCCCGGCGTTTGCAACACTAAACCATGAAGTTGACCACGACCTTCTCCATGACCTCTCTGCCCCTACTGATGACCAACTCCAGAGCCACAATTTACTCTATAAGGATGAGGATCATCTTGGTTCTATCCTTTACTTTCCCTATATCCTCTCTACTAATCCCAAAATGGACCACCCAACCACTACTTCCTCTGTTAAAACTACCTCAACGAAGGAACCTGAAGTGGAAAACTTGACACACACTGACTGCTTAGAAAGTTTGGGCACTTTCACTACTGATGACCTCAACCTCCATAAGAAAAACATGCATATGATCCCTCGACATAAGTTTGAGAGCCATCACCCCCAAAGAAACGAGATGATGATGTTGGGACCACTTTGTGTATAAGGTTGTATTTGTTGTCAATAGTTGTCAATAAAGATCAAAATGAAGGAGATAAATAAGTACTCCAATGAAATGGAGGAATGGAAATTCAGATGATTGTTGTACTGATCATAAGTTCAAAGAACTTGTGTCAAAGGTGTCACATTGTTTACAACAGTGAAGAATGGTGAGGTATAATCCATATGAGAATGATTAAAGAAGAATGGAGATTTTATGAAGACCATGAAATTATTCATGATTGCATGAGAACCATGCAAGAGACTTCTTGAAGAATAGAATCATATGATTTGCATGAAGTAGAGAATGATGGTTGAAGAAGAAGACAATGTGAAAGGGATTGGAATTCTGAGATAGCCATGCACTTCACATTTTATCAAAATATAATGATGATAAAGATGATCTATCAAAGGATATATATCACGATAGTGGAGTTTGTGATGAAAGAATAAGAGTTGCTGAAGAAGGAAAATCACAGAAAAGAAGTTTTTGTGGTGATTGTGCTTGTTGACAAAGAAAAAAATGACATAAAAATTTGTTGACAAAGGGGATTTCATGGTGGCATGTCAAGTTAAAGGGATGTGGTTAATGATTCATGTTTGATTCAAGAATGTCAAAAAAGGAATGGATGATCTAGAGGTGGTACAAAAAGAGCAGATACAAGGTGGCACTGTTTTCCAGTGTTTGCCAAATTTTTGGGCCTGGAAATTGACAAATGAAGAAAAGAGGTTTTTGGAAAAAGGGACTTGAACACTATTGACTTAAAAGAGAGTAAACTTGTGCTCCATATGTTTTTCATGATCAGAACATCAAAATATTCCAAAGGGATAAGGGTCGTGCAAGTTTTGGGTTTGATCGCGCAACTGACTAGCGTGGAAAAAGGGACTTGCACGCCGATTACTTGGAGGCCTGGGAACTTGCGCGCCTGTTGTTTTTCAAGATCAGAACATGAAAATATGGTAAAGGGATAAGGGATCCCAAGTTTAGAAGTTGGTCGCGCAAGTGACTTGTAGGGGAAGAGGCTTACGCTCCGAGACTTGCGCGCCGAGGGTAGACTTGCGCGCTGTCGCGCAGGGTGTCCAAATGCCTATAAATACAGGTCGAACCCTCCTCATTCTGCACGAGCTCAACACATAGAGAAAATCAGAGCTCCCTTCACGTAGGTGTGGTGGTAACACAAGTGATGTGTGGTCGTGCAAGTAGTAGTTGCATGCCAGGTGATGGTTGCGTGCCCAAGGCGGTTTGGGCGAGAAAGGAAGTGAGTCACGCAAGTTTGAAGTTGAAGAAGGCAGTGTTGTGCAGGTGGTTTGGTGACACTTGCACACCAGTTTGGACTTGCGCGCCAAATACTTGCGTGCCATCTTGAAACTTGCATTCTGGGCTTGGGGAAGCACGCCAGGTATAGTTGAAGCGCGCCGATATTTTTGGAGCTGCACAAAAGCTGGAAGATTGCCAGATACATTCGGTGCAAAGTGAGATTAAAGAGGAAATCTAAATGATACAAGCATGATCTCATGCATATATGGAGAACTGATTCTGAAAATTCCAAGTAAGATGAGCTTAATTTATTGAGCAATCACATAAGTGGTTGTGATTCAGGCAAACAAAGACAAGAGGATGTAGTGAATTCAGTCATTTCACTAAAGAAGAAGGATTGAACTGAAAAGATCATCAAATCTGAAATCTGATGTAAGAATTTTCTCATGCTGAATAGGAGAAAAAGACTTCAATGCAAATCTATTGAAGATACCTTCACATTTATAAACTGAGTGAGACTTCACCAAAGGCAGTGAGCCAGGGGGAGTCAACAGGAGTGACCTGAAGGACGCAGTGAGCTATCCCTAAACTTTTGTAAAGGCAGTGAGCCTGGGACAAAGTGACTGTGCCCAAAACTTTTGTAATCCATAGCTAGTGACGTTTAGTGGAATTTGGTACGACCAACAACTTGTCGGAGTAATCTCCTTGGACATAGCCCTTAGTGGTGAACCAAGTAAAAATTGTTGTGTTATCTCTTTGCATGTGAATGTTTCATTACTGATCATTTCCATCATACAGGTTTAACCAGTTCCTACCAACGTGGGAACAAGATCCTTGTTTTTGAAATAAAAAGTTGACACCCTGATTCACCCCTCCCCTCTCAAGGTGTCCCGGGGTCCTACAAATGAGGGTTGTGACCTACCCCCAAATGAAAGAAAACTCTTGTGTCTTGAAAACTAGGAACCTCAGACCACAAATATGCTTTGTGGGGAATCCTAACGACTCCCCTCTCATAGAAATCTAATTCTGGATAGCATCCTCTCAATAACCTATTCTCTCACCAACACCTTGAGATACGTCTTTATCATAAATGGGGTGACCCAGTGCTAAATCTATAGATGAAAAAACTCCTCGAAATACCTCACACTGGCCTCCTCATATAGAAACATCTCTGAATCATGTCACACAAGGGTCTTAAAATGGATTTTGAACTCTCAGACATTAGATCTCCCTTGCTGAAGGGAAAGTAACTCTTAGAGACTAGCCACCTTTATGGTCAAAGAAAGAGAATCTTCTCTGAACTGGTCTTGGAAATTATCCCAAGAGACTGTTGAATCCACATTATCCTTAAGGAATAAGAACCACCGCTGCCTTACTACCCCACACAAAATCATCATAGCCAATAGAATCTAGTTCTCCTCTCGATCAAGGATTGAATTGAAAGATATCTCAACCTCCTCCATACTATATTTCGTGATTGCATCTAAAAGATATCCCTCATAATTTTGAAGATTCTAGAACTGAAACTCTTGGGGTATCCTTATATAAGTGTTGTCATCATAGACCTTTACTCTATAGTGATCTGATAACACATCATTTTGAACATCTTCGGTGAGAATTTAATGAGGACGTCGACCTGGAGTCATGCCTGTAAAAGGAAAAAATAGTTAGAGCTCCTAAACCTGAAATATAGAGTATATAACATTAATTAATTAATTAATCATCTTGTTAAGGTTTTAACCTATCATAAGGTATACTCATTTCAAACACAGGTTAAAAAAATAATGATACATGATCCTTTACTAGGTCTCTACCCTAAAACCAATATCACTTCATTTAGTAGGATCAGTAAACTTAAAGGTTCGTACATCAGACCACAGGGGACCCTAAATACCTGCGTCTTAGCCAGTCTCTTGTGTTTACATCGCTTACTAAACTTAGTCGACATTGTTACCCTACCAAACCATGCGACCTCACTCGTGCATAAATTCAAACTCCATCCTATCCCTCAATGAGAAATTTGATACCACTCTATCATGACCCCCTCCCCACAAAGATACCACAATTAGGGGAGAGGGATGGTGACTGCCTGAGTCACACCTTCAATAGGCCCCAGGTTGACGAATAGAACTGAGGGTATAATAACCATACATATGGAAGGAATTACCCTCTAAGAGAAACATGTAGAAGAAAGAGATAAGAAGGATACAGAAACCAGCACCTGGTTATACATATATATAAAATAAAACCCAAGTACCAACATGCAATGTAATTCTGTACTAAACAACTGAAACGAAACTATAAGTACTCAAAAATAGTAAAGATAAAAGCGACCATGAATCCCAAACAACCCCCACTAAACCCCAATCTAGTAATGTCCATCCCGATCACCAACCTATGTCAGCTGACCTAAAAAAAAAGTTTATATACCCATGGGGTGAGTACAACAGTATACTCGGTAGGATCTTCCCTGAAGCCTCTCATGCAAAAGATAAAGAAATCATGCTAAATCATAGTGAAAAAAATGAAACTAACTCATCACCTAAAAAGGTATACTAAGTTCCCAGCCTCAACATGGATAACTCTCACCAAGTATTGCATAAAAGAGAACATATAATATAATAATAAATCATCAAGGGTACCCCTATCCCGCTTCCCCACTAGTTTTCCACTTTTCCCCAACGTTTCACATCTAGATCCATCTCTCTCTAAAAGTAATCCAACCTGAAAACACCTAGGAAAGGAACCTTCACATGCACCTCATGCGTCACATAACCACACCATCCCATACACATAACCATATATAGTAACCAATTAGTTTCTAAAATCCACAACAACATGTATGACGTATATCAGACATCATGTATTGTACACCTCAATCCATTACAATCCATAAACTAAGAAAGTACCTCAAGCCATCACAACCTATACACCTCATGCCTATAATAATCCTTTGAATACTATATCTGGTAATACGTGTGTGTTAAATAACCAGAATCCATCAAAACCATCTACACATATATATGGGAAAACTAACCATCATGCATACCAACAAAAGTAACTACCAAGAGAAGGGAGAGTGACCAGAGAGAGTAGTCACATCCATCCTCCTACTAGAATGTTGGGGAAAACACCCTCCCAAAGTCCACTGGGTGTCAGTTTCCTAACCAACATGGTTGGGGTAGCATATGAAATCATAGAATAAACATGATATAATATAGTTCACAACTACACTATGGGCATAATCCAGTCTTCGACTCAATTGTAGCTAACGTCACTCGGACTACCCGTTGCCACTACTAAGACCATATATGCACAAAATCATATAAAAGAGAAACATTAATTAATTATTTCCTTTTTATTAATTCCTTTTGTTAATTAATTCATTATTTCATGACCCCCTCCCCTAAAGATACCAAGGTGAAGGGAGAGAGATAATGTCCCCCGAGTCCCACCTCTAGTAGGCCCCAAATTGGGAACTAACACTGAGGGTATAAAAATCTCATGTATGGTAGGAATTACCCTCTATAATATAAATAGGATTTGGAGATAAGATAGATCATCCACAAAAAACTCCAAGACACAATATAAAAGAAATCCAAAAAACATCCCACAATACATGTATAAAAAGAACTGATACAGAAAATTCTCCATAGTAATGAAATAGTAGTGACACATAATCTATCCAAAGGTCCAAGCTAGTAATACTCAGCACAGTCCACGTAATCCTCCTAAAAATCTGAAAACAATTTTTTATATGTAGGGTGGGCATTCAAGTATACTAAGTAGGAAAGACTCAAGTATCTCATGCACATGTGAAAGAAGAATACTAATGAACTTGTGATAAAATAGCATAACCAAACAGCACCTATCAAGGTATACCAACCATCCCAACCTCACCAAGGTATGATCACCAAATAAAACAAACCAAGTAATACAATATAATAAGAATCACATTGATAAGTGTACCCCACACCGCTTTCCCACTGATATGATACTCTCACACCCAACATCGTATGTCATGGTTCTCCCATATCTTCTATATAACACACCACCCACAAGCAGAATCAAAACACACATCACCCACATAAATTGGGCTCACCGCCCCACAAGCACGACCACAACACATCTCGCCCGAAAACACCTAGGACACAATACAACCACTGATATAACCAGAGTAGTAGGGTATCATGAACATGTAGGACATAAACCTCATTCCCTCCTCCTACCATGCATGACCCCACCATAATTCACCCCACAAGAACAGTCATGTCTCTCCCAAAAACACTTGGGTCATAACATCTCTCTCATAAACACTTGGGCTATCACATCTCGCCCGAAAACACCTGGGCCATCATAACCATCATTTAATTCACCAACATACCTTTGGCCATCACAGCATGTGCAATACCTACCTCTCCTAGAAGAGATAGTGGGAAAGAGAGGGCACCCAAATATCCATAATCTTCACCGAATATTGGGAAAATACCCCCTGCTTGACTATACAGGTTTCGGCACATAGTGTTCGATGTGGGTGAGGTGCGTATATAAATAACAAGAATGTACAAGTATATATATATATATATATATATATATATATATATATTAATATTAAACACTGAAGCCCAACCTATGGGTTCAAAAACAAATGAACCGAATCACAACACCATCACTTTTGTTGTGACCTCTAAATGAAAAACACCACACATCCATCCACAAACCCTACTTCACATTTCCAACCAATTTTATTTAATCACCCCATTAATTTTATTATTTAGGATCAAACAAGTTTAATCACATAACCCATCATTTAATTATCCATTAACCATTTTCATCTCATTAACCAAACCAAACCATCTCATTTCAATCATTATTAAAAAAATATTAATTTATTCCATCACCACACGAGCATCTAGAATAAAGCAACCATCACCTCACCTCTCCAAAATCTCGACCAAACAAACCACCTCCTCACCACCCCAAAAGCATGTCCAAACAAACTATCATCCCCACATTCCCCAGCCACAAATCGAACATACATTGCCTCCCCAAAATCACGACCACATGTCATAGTGCATGAAAATCCATCTACAAATTCATAAAGGGTCTTTTATCACATTCCACTTTATTTTAGGGGCATTATCCTAGAAACCAAAATCCTGGGGAAACTATTTCATTATCCAAGTATAAGTAATTAAAAAATTTAATTTATGGTGATATCACAATAATTACGACAGTCACAATAGTCACAATAGTCACAACACATATATCTAGTGCAAACAAATCCCCCAACGACCACAATTTTCAGCGGGGCATCAAGCCCGTACAATTCACAATATCAAAAGCATGTGAATCAAACCCCATTTCCACTTTTAATTATATTAATAAATTATTTATATTTAATTAATCTTTAAAAACCATAATCCATAGATAAATAAAAGAGAACCCCTCCCACATACTACAAAATAAAGAAAAACAAGGGAATCCCTACCTTAAAGAATCTTTTCGACTTTCTATGCACCGTAGGGTGAAGAAGAATGCTCACAAACCAAAACTGAACCTTGGGAACCACAAATAAACCTACACCATGATAAAATAACATCAAAACGCAACCCAAAACACACCCCAAATCATAATAGCATCACCGCAATGAATCCTCGGGAGAATAATAGAAGAAAACCACCAAGAAGGGAGAAAAACCTACCATAGATCTACCAAAAATTGTCAATGAACAACCACTAGGACCAACATATAAAAGGAGGAAGAGGGCTTGAATAACTCTTTGAGGCAACTAGGGTTCACCCAAAATGAAATAAAGAACAATCCATGACCGAATGAATGCAAATTCGGACGATTTTTTTTTTTAAATTGCACTAGATCTAGGGTTTACATGATGTGTAATCCCCTTTCACATCATGTAATCTTTATGGTTTAGTTTCTATGAAAAACGCATCACCTTTTTATTATTTAACACTAAAAAACTACACGTCATGAACTAGCTCTGAAAAAGTAATGAAACCAACTTTCACATCATGTAATTCACTTACATGACGTATATTTCCTGCAATAGTTCTACTGCACCTCCAACTCCCACGAAAACTCTCAGAACCTCCCTCGAACACTTCCAACAACCAAAACCAGAAAATTAATGGACTGGGAGGGTGCTAAACATTACATTAGATACCTATCAAATGATTATTTACCTCGATAATCCAAAACCAATCCTAGAAGAAAAGGGGTATGAACAACCACCCTGTGAGATACATCTCAAGGATCTCGTCATACCTCAAACACTACCACTGACTAAACACGCCAACCCAAACAGCCACAAAACCCATTGCACAACCACAAGCCACCTTCACTCACACAACTAGACTTCCACATCACCCCTGCACAACTATCTAAACCTCCACGCAGCCCAAACCAACAACCTCTATAACCAACGGACTGTACCATCTCGAACACATGAATCAGATAATTCGATCTTCCATGCAAAGATATTATCTTATCTGAGTAGTACTAACTCACTCGCACAAGTTTAATCACATCATAGTTAATGCATCTCGAGTAAGAATCAGGTCCTCCCCTTTTCATACGTTGGGACATTATCACACATTGCACCACACACATCAAAACTCAAGGAAAATAACTCATCTCATAAAACAAAAGGATCCAAACATCACAACCCAAAGAAAAATATAGTAAAGAAAAACTCAAAAAAACTTAGGGTACTGGGAACACATATGTTTCTCTTGTTACCAAGTACTCTCCTCCAAGCCACCATACCCCCAAAACACACGAACCAAAGAAATGGTCCATCCACATTGTGCCTTCTCTTGGTAATCCTGGATCTCTACTGGTCGTTCCACAAACATCTCATCATCCTTGATATCTAACTCTCCTCATTCAATGACATGGGAGTCATTGTGAAGATACCAGAAAAGTCTATAGATGTGAAAGACGTTCTGGATTCTCTCTAAATACAGTGGCAATACCAACTGATACACCACCTTGCCAACTCACCCCAACACCTCAAAGGGCCCAACAAACCTGGGAGAAAGATTATTCCCTATGACAAACCTCTACTACCCACATCGTGTGGAAACCTTTAAGAACACGTAGTCCCAAAACTCGAAATTTAAGGGCCTCCTTCTACGACCAGCATAAGACTTATGTCATTCCTACATTGATTTAATCCTCTCATGAACAAGCTAAACATTCTCTATTGTGCTATACACCACATTGGGACTAAGAACGACTATCTCCCCAACCTATGTCCAACATGATGGAGAATAGAATGGTCTTCCATACAAAGCCACAAATATATCCATGCTAATGGAAGAGTGATAACTATTATTATAAGAAAACTCTCCCAAAGGTAGGTGTCATACCCAAGATCCACCAAAGACCAAGATGAACATCCACAAAATATCCTATAATGTCTGGATAGTCCGTTCAATTTTACCATCTGTTTGAGGGTGGAAATAAGTACTAAGGCCTAACTAAGTGCCAAAATTATAATACAATACCCTCCATACTCATGACATAAAAATTGAATCATGATCCGAGAAAATGGAACTCGAAAATCCATGAAATTTCACCACTTTATCCACATACCTCTTAGCCAAAGCATCCACTACAACTGGATCCTTGATCACTAATAAGTGATCCGATTTTTTTAACCAATGCACGACCACCTAGATAGCATCGCAACCTCCCTATGTTCTGGGTAACCCTGTGATGAAATACATCGAGATGTCATACCATTTCCACTCAGGAAAATCCAAGGGCTGCAAAAAACCACCAAGAACATGATGCTCGATATTTACCTGATGGAAAACCAAGAACTTTTCCACAAACTCTGCCACTTCCCTTTTTATCCCGAGCAGCCAAAATTGCACCCTCAATCCATGGTACATCTTGGAAACTTCTAGGTGTACTTCTAAAGGTGAGTCATAAAACTCATGAAGGATTCCATCATGCATTACAATTAGAATAAACAACCTTCCACGAAACAACATCTGGTTCTAACCATACTTCTAATATCCCTTTGGAGCATCCCCATGGCCAACATAATAGTGCATCACCTCTATCTATGAGTCCTTTTTTTAGGATCCTCCACCTGCTACATTAGAGAAGACTTCATCATCATCTAAAACAAAAAAAACCTCTTCCACCATCCACTCTTGCATCTAAGTGAAAGACTGCAAACTCCTCTATTACTCTCCAAGCATACTTAGACTCACAAACAACACCCTTCCATGACTACCTTCTCAAAGCATCAAAAAAAAACATTCCCTTTTCCTGATGCGTAGGAGATATCAATATCATAGTCTTGAAGAAACTCCATCCACCTTCACTGACGCAAGTTTAAATCACACTGGGAAAAGAAATAGCTCAAACTTTGGTGATCTGTGAAGACCACAAAGTGCTCCCCAATGAGGTAATACTACCACAAATTTAGTAAAAACACAACCCCTACTATCTCAAAATTATGGGTGGCTTAGTTAAGCTCATGGGGACATAACTTTCTGGGACCATAAGAGATCACTACCTGTAGTTGCATCAGTACGCATCCCAAGACTAGACGGGAAGTGTCACAAAATATCTCAAATAACACACCCTCCTCCGATAGCTAGAGCACTAACCAACTTCCCCTTCAGGTAACCGAACATTTCGTGACACTGATAACTCCACACAAAATCTTGACATTTCCTGTAACACCCCAGGTAAATAAAGAATATGACATTTTTATCCCTATTTGTGAATAAAATGTTAATATTAATTTAAAGGTAATGCTATGATCGATGGCTTACCCAATACGCAACAACGAGTTCCTTTGAAATCTTACGTTGCACTCTAATAATAAAATAATTTTAAATGGTAGTTAACACCCAGCCGTTGTAATGGCGGGAATGAACAGAACTAACTACCAAAGGATTATATATGTTTGTCAAATATTTCTACTTTTTACAATAAATGTTAGAGGATTAAAAATGCGAATGAATCCAATTTTAAGCGTAAACATTCTAATATTCTTTAAAAGGTCGATTAACCGCCTTTTGATGGTGAACCTATTTTAAATACACTTTTTGAAAATTTTATGTGTTATATTTGACAAAATAAAATTCTTCTTTAAAATCGGGACATCAAAATTTACTTTGTGTAAATTTTTGGTATTTTTACGATAAAGTTCATTTTTAATGAATAAGTGAAAACTGTTGTATTTTTATTCAAAACCTCTTTTTAATATAATTTATTTATATGATTATATCATCTTTTAATTTGGTTTTAAAGTGAAATTAGAATATATTTTTACCATTTAATCCAATGGTGGTCATTGGAATTAATTTCAATTTGAAATTGCACTTAAACTAGTGTCAATATTTTAATAGATATTGTTTCTTAAAAACACGCTATTTATTTTGACAGCGGGAATTAATTATTAAATTAATTAATGCAACTTATATATTTTGAATTTTGTAAAATAGACATCATTTTTGAATTTGGAATATAAAATATAGCTTAGGGTGAATTTTTGGTATTTTTCTGAAAAACTTCAATTTTTGATGAATAGTGAAACCACTAAGTGGTAGTTAAAGAAACTGATTCTTCGTTTAAATGAAACTTTACCACTTCTGTGATTTAAATTTAAAAAATCCGACATACATGGTTGTTATTAAGATGTAAAATTTGGTTCAATGGGATTGAAATAATTTTTTGGTGAATAATAAATTTTAAGTTTTATTAATCGCGATTAAAGGTAATTAGTGTAATTTAAGGTAAATATAATGTTATAATAATATGAAATGACATTGAAACATGTCCTACCCTTATTGGATGAGTCATGTCCGACCAGTAAAATCCATGGGTCAACTTGGGGACCCCATGGAGCCACTTTGGTAGGAAAATGACATTAATAACTTTTTATTTAAAGTTAAAATTAAAATGTCACAAACATGTGTTGTTTTACTAAAACAATTTTTACATGGGTTTATACAAGTCATATTTTTGACTATAAATATTCATTAGAAATATAAAAATATTTCCTACATCATGATATTTTTTTATAATTTTTAAACATTAAATAAATTAAATTATTTATGACACCATGATGATACAACGATTACCTCATTATTTAATGATTTAAATAAAATGAGAAGATAGGGTGAAATATAAGTCTTAAACTTGTCAAAAACCTATTTTATGGGTGTATTTAGAAACCTTATCAACTTATCCTCTAAATATTTAATTTTGGGACCTTTAAAATCCGAAAATCATTTTATAATAATGTTACTTTTCAAGACTTTCCAAGAGTGCCCCTCCTCTCCTCTTATAAAAGGCCCCCACCTCTACCACCTTACCCACACCTCTCAAGACTTTGGCTCAGCAAAACCCTACCCATTTTGTCTCTCCACATACCTCTCTTACTTTTAGAATCCTCACTTTGGGCAGAAGTCTTTCCAAGGAAGCCTTTGAGCTCAAATCAAAAAGAGTTACCCGATTTAAAGGTGATGTCTTCACTTGTGTTCTTTTGTTTTATTTTGCTTCTCCAAACCCCTAAACTCTTTTTATTCCTTTATTTTGTAACAACAACAGTATCTTAAATATACTAGGATGTTTTTATGTGAATTATTCGAGATACACTTACACACACCTCCGTCTAATGGTTAAAGAACATACTATTTCTGTAGATGGCGAATTACTGCCTCATGAAATGATGATTGTTCAATATTCTTTTAACACCTTTAAAGGTGGCCATTATGATGTCACTGTATTTTATATATGATATATATGGTATTTATGTTTTCTATATGCTTCTTTATTTTATATTTAAAACATACCTTTATTATTTTCATGTTGTGAAAATGCGATAATTTCATATGAGGAAGTGTGGACTACCGCCCCCTCAAGTGATGTGACTCGTTCATGCAATACATGGAATGTATAAATAATGAAATTAATGAACATATGTAACCTATATAACATATATATTATAATTTAATTATAATATATATATCTCTCATTTATTTATAATTCCATTAATATGAGAAAGAAATGAAAGTAGCGTCCATGCGTACGTACGGCTTACCGTCTCCATGAATAGTACATTTCATTTCTTATCTCCAAATGTTATGTAATATTATAAGTACATGTATATAATGGATATATATGTCATATATTACATATAAATTATGGATATAATTTTGTAACTATAATATATATATCTCTCTTTTACCTTTAATTCCATTAATAAGACAATGAAATGAAAGTAGCGTTCGTGCGTATGTACGGCCTACAGTCTCCATGAACGGTGCTTTTCATTTTTTATCTCCAAATGTTATGGAATAGTATAAAATGAATATTTAATGGATATATATGATATTTTAATCATTAATACTATTCTATAAATTATTTACTTATAACTACATGGATGATTCTTTTCAAACAAGTTCATTTTTGACTCATGTACCAAACATCGAAAAAAACGTCTGATATGAACTAACATTATTAAACAATTATTATAACATTATAATATGTGATATGAAATGAATAATAATATTTAAAGGAGGTCCTTAAGAAATTATAAATTTTCCAAAGTTTATTATTCAGGAATATAAAGGAACGAACAAGACAAGTCATACGAGGTAAGGGATCCGACCTCTCTCTTTCTTTTCAAGTACCCTCTTTTATGTCATTTCATTTATGCTCCATGTTCTTATGTTGGAGGATGTTATTTTATATTAACCATACTTTAATTTTTATTTTCAAATGATGATATACCCCCTCTTACTCTCATCAATTCATTTTTATAATTTTTAAGTGGCGCCGTTAGGGTGCCGAATTTTCGTAAGGGATCCTACCCCTCTCTTTATTTTTAAGTATACTCTTTTATGTCATTCCTTTTAAGATCATATTTCTTATTATTGGGATGTTATTTTATATTAATTTTACTGTAATTTTTATGTTCATATTATGATAGACCCTATTTTCTCTCATCAATCCATTTTGGAAGTTTTGAGTGGTGCCGTTAGGCTGCCGAATTTTTGTAAGAGATCCAACCTCTCTCTTTCTTTTTAAGTACTCTCCTTTATTAAATTATTTTAAGCTAATATTTGTTATGTTGGGGGATGTTATTTTATATTCCTATTGCTTTAATTTTTATGTTAATATTATGAGAGACCCTATTTTATCTCATCAATCCATTTTTGGAAGTTTTAAGTGGCGCCGTTAGGCTGCCGAGTTTTCATAAGGGATTTTTCATCTCACTTTTATTCCCGTGAGATTTATGCTACATTTGCCACCATTTCCTTTTATTGGTGCATGTAATTACCATTATTATAATCTTTACGTAATTTAATTTCATTTATGGGTATTTACATCTTCATTGTATGACCCTTCTTCAATGGGGTGTACGTTTTGAAAGTTACCCAAATCGGTAAGGGGACCTTTCACCCTCCTCTTCTTTAAAAAGACTTCTTTTGTTATGTCTTTTAAATTACATATTATTATGTTGGGATATGTTCTCATATATCCTTATTGATGTAAATTTAATTTACAAGTGATGAGATACCATTTTTATCTCTCATCAACTCATTTTATGAATTTTGAAGTGACGCTGTTAGGCTGTCGATTTTTTGCAAGGGAACTTCTTAACCCAGTTTTGATTCTTTGGGATAAACTTGTACTCCTTGAATATGTCGTTCTATGAATATGTGTGAATGACCTATGATTGTTTTACACTTAATATCCACTTATATTTGGTGAATTAATTTGTCACACATAATTATATAATTGATTTATCCTTAATCCAAGGATACCGTCTTTGTAAGGGACTTTGTCTCAATCTCCTTTCATTGAGGCATATTTTGTTCTAATACAAGGCTTTCTTTTATACGGTGTATGAAACCCTTTGAATTTTAATTTTATTCAAAATGAATCTTTTTCTATGAAGCGTTTTACAAAATTACAAAAAGGAATGTTTCTTTTAACGTACGCGGTGACAACGACCTTTTCCTCCGCCGCGAGTATTATTTGGTCTTTGACTTCCCCAACAAGCCGTGATTTTTTTAAAATGAAATAAATACCATATACTCTTTTATGTATTTTGGTATTAAAAATGGTTTTTTATAATGGATTTATTATGTCAATATATTTAAGTGATATATTGTGTTTGAAATGTGGAAATGTTTTCTTTCCATTATTTTTGTTTTATGTATTATGATTTTATAATGGTACTTGGACATTTGATGGGTGGTTACGTGATAAACCATAGGACGGGTGGTTCCATGAATACCAGGATGGGTGGTTACGTTATAACCTCCAATGGATTGGGTATGGAAGTCGGCCGTATGGATATTCCATTAAGTTATATGTGTGGAAGTTGACCGTATGGTTATTCCATTTAAGTATGTTTATGTCCCAAGTTACCTTTATATGTTATGTATATGGGTTTTATGGTAATATTTTGGTTACAAAAGGGTAAGTAATGATCTTTTATTCATTGAAGAGTTTATACTACTTCATAAAGGTGAAAAGTATTACTTTGATAAAGTACTCATGGTTTACTTATTTTTTTGAAAAACTAACAGTTTTCCTTCTTTGTGTATCCCTTACTGAGCTTTTTAAGCTCACCTCAAGTTTTTTTTGAAATGTTTTTCACAGGACATAATGTGGAATAGGGTCAAGGATGGGATCAAGGAAAATTCATGCTGTCTTAAACATGGAACTAGACATGACTCTTTTCTTTTAAGTGTTCATGTTTTGTAAAAAAAAGGGAAACTTTGTAGAAGTGTCTAATGTGTAATCTTTTGAGATGTAATAGTTATGATCTAATTCTCTAAAACTATAAACCTGAAAATATCCTCTATGTGAATTATTCATTTAATTCAATAATAAGTAATGTTTAAGGCCAGGTCCTTATAGTTGGTATCAGAGGTCGGTTTAGATAACTTTAGAGGTTAGGGTATTCTTTAAGAATAATTGACATTACCATAATGGCTAGGATTTCAGAAAGAGTCATAGTTTTTAGATAAAGTGAATGAGTAAGTATATCTTAGTGTTTATCTTCCTTATTAGTACATAATGATTTTGTTGATATACTCACACTGACATTTCTGGTTTTAGTAAATAGATGGATCTAGCAGGCACTAAAGTGACAATGGGTTTGAAGGAAACTGTGGTGGTTCTTTGATTAAGAGATTGGATGAATTGGGGGATTCAATGAGAAATCTTGTGGTTATTCTAAACCAACTATCAGGAGTCATGATCAAACACTTGAACCTTGGTGAGTTCTCTAATTCATCATGTACGAGAGAACCAACTCAACGTGGAAGTTCAGGTAATAATTATAAAGGTAACCATTAGGGTTTATAAGATCCTTACTTTTGAGGTAATTATGGGTTACTATATGTTATGATGGAATATGAACGACATGAGATAAAATTGAGGTTAAATTATGATTATGGTTATTTTTAAATATTTTATCACTTTTTGGGGAATGTTATAAGAATTATGTGGTTTTGGAAAAAGGACAACACGTAGACCGTGTGACAACCTGTCGCGTCTGACAAAGCTACGGGAATCGAACCCACAACCAAAGTGTGACTAGTATTTATTGCCTACCACTGGACTACAGGAAGTCCCTAGTTAGTATGACTTATTCTTTTTAGTTAGATGATTTTATGAATTAAGAGTAAGTTGATTTTGGGTTATCTATGGAAATTATTAACCTACCATGGAGGATATGTGATTAGGTTAATTACTTTTCAATATGATACTTTAAGAGCAACTGATGTTATTTGGAGATAACTGTTAATTTGTACCTTGGAAGACTATGTGATTAAATCCTTCAAATATTTGGGTTTCAATCTTAGTTGGGTTTACTTTGAATAATTTTATGGATAGATGTTTATTTAATAGTCTTTGTTGAACTTTGTTTTTTTTGACAAATTTTGGAGATTAGGAGTAGTTTTTCTTTTTGTAAAAAAAATATCCTTTTTGGGTATTATCTGATCTCGTACTAAACTTTTTGGTTTGGTTTTGGTTGAGATATAAAGACATGGGAAATATATAGTTCTCTTTTATAGATTAGGTGATTCTCAAGAAGTTGATTATAGTACTCTTAATGCGAATAAGTCTTCCAAAATACTCGTCTTTTGGAGAAAATATGAGTTTTTTTAAGGAATCTAGTAAAAGTTGAAAGTCTATGTGACATGTAAGAATGTTTCGTTATGATTTAGTTAAGCTCAAAAATAAATTCCTCAATGAAAATTAACTTAAAACAAAAATGTTTTCTATTAACTTTTCCTACAGGGGAATCGAATACCGTTTAACCCACCACAAGTTTGTGATTTTCTTGTGGTTAACTTTCTCCTAAACATGTTTTCTATCACTCTCCCTCAGAACATGACCCTTTGATTTTTCTTCCATATCAATTTTTTCCTACATGGAATCCTAGTATGGGTTAACTCGAGTGACCTCTGTACTTCTCTTTCTTTCTTTTAAAGTGATTGTTTTACCAACTCTTGTTCTGATGTGGGACTTTCAATGAAGTTTCCGAGCCCAATTTTAAAATTGAGAGGATGCAATTCCCAAAAGGGGGGAAGGATGTAACACCCCAGGTAAATAAATAATATGAAATTTTTATCCCTATTTGTGAATAATATGTTAATATTAATTTAAATGGAATGCTATGCTCGATGGATTACCCAATACTCAACAACGAGTTCCTTTGAAATCTTACGTTGCACTATAATAATAAAATAATTTTAAATGGTAGTTAACACCCAGCCGTTGTAATGGTGAGAATGAATAGAACTAACTACCAAATGATTATATATTTTTGTCAAATATTTTTACTTTTTACAATAAATGTTAGAGGATTAAAAATGCGAATGAATCCAATTTTAAGCGTAAACATTCTAACATTCTTTAAAAGGTCGATTAACTGCCTTTTGATGGAGAACCTCTTTTAAATCCACTTTTTCAAAATTTTATGTTTTATATTTGACAAAATAAATTTCTTCTTTAAAATCGGGACATCAAAATTTACTTTGTGTAAATTTTTGGTATTTTTACGATAAAGTTCATTTTTAATGAATAAGTGAAAAATGTTGTATTTTTATTCAAAAAATCTTTTTAATCTAATTTATTTATATGGTTAGATAATCTTTTGAATTTGTTTAAAGTGAAATTAGAATATATTTTTACCATTTAATCTAATGGTGGTCATTGGAATTAATTTCAATTTGAAATTGGACTTAAACTAGTGTCAATATTTTAATAGATATTGTTTTGACAGCGGGAATTAATTATTAAATTAATTAATGAAACTTATATATTTTTAATAATGTAAAATAGACATCATTTTTGAATTTGGAATATCAAATATAGCTTAGGGTGAATTTTTGGTATTTTTTTGAAAAACTTCAATTTTTGATGAATAGTGAAACCACTAAGTTGTAGTTAAAGAAACTGATTCTTCGTTTAAATGAAACTTTACCAGTTCTGTGATTTGAATTTCAAAAATCCGACATATATGGTTTTAATTAGTATGTAAAATGTTTTTCAATGGTATTAAAATAATTTTTTGGTGAATAGTAACTTTTAAGTTTTATTAATCGCGATTAAAGGTAATTAGTGTAATTTAAGGTAAAGATAATATTATAATAATATTAAATGACCTTGACACATGTCCTACCCTTATTGGATGAGTCATGTCCGACCAATAAAATCCATGGGTCAACTTGGGGACCCCATGGATCCACTTTGGTAGGAAAATAACATTAATAACTTTTTATTTAAAGTTAAAATTAAAATGTCACAAACATGTGTTATTTTACTAAAACAATTTTTACATGGGGTTATACAAGTCATATTTTTTACTATAAATATTAATTAGAAATATAAAAAGATTTAATACATCATGATATTTTTTTTATAATTTTTAGACATTAAAAAAATTAAATTATTTATGACACCATGATGATGCAGTGATTACATCATTATTTAATGATTTAAATAAAATGAGAAGATAGGGTGAAATATAAGTCTTAAACATGTCAAAAACCTATTTTATGGGTTTATTTCGAAACCTTATCACCTTATACTTGAAATATATAATTTTGGGACCTTTAAAATCTGAAAAGCATTTTATAATAATGTTACTTTTCAAGACTTTCCAAGAGTGCCCCTCCTCTCCTCTTATAAAAGGCCCCCACCTCTACCACCATAGCCACACCTCTCAAGCCTTTGGCTCAGCCAAAACCTGCCCATTTTGTCTCTCAAAATCCATATCTTACTTTTAGAAGCCTCACTTTGGGCATAAGTCTTTCCAAGGAATCCTTTGATCTCAAATCAAAAAGAGTTACCCGATTTAAAGGTGATGTCTTCACTTGTGTTCTTTTGTTTTATTTTGATTCTCCAAACCCATATCCTATTTTTATTTCTTTCTTTTGTAACAAAACCAGTATCTTAAATATACTAGGATGTTTTTATGTGAATTATTCGAGATACACTTACACACACCTCCGTCTAAAGGTTAAAGAACATATTGTTTCTGTGGATGACGAATTACTACCTCGCGAAACGATGATTGTTCACTATTCTTTTAACACCTTTAAAAGTGGCCATTATGATGTCACTGTATTTTATATATGATATATATGGTATTTATGTTTTCTATATGCTTCTTTATTTTATATTTAAAACATACCTTTATTCTTTTCATGTTGTGAAAATGCGATAATTTCATATGAGGAAGTGTGGACTACCGCCCCCTCAAGTGATGTGACTCGTTCATGCAATACATGGAATGTATAAAGAATGAAATTAATGAACATATGTAACCTATATAAAATATATATTATACTGTAATTATAATATATATATCTCTAATTTATTTCTAATTCCATTAATATGACAAAGAAATGAAATTAGCGTTCATGCGTACGTACGGCTTACCGTCTCCATGAACGGTACATTTCATTTCTTATCTCCAAATGTTATGTACTATTATAAGTACATATATATAATTGATATATCTGTCATATATTACATATAAATTATGGATATCATTCTGGAACTATAATATATATATCTCTATTTTAGCTTTAATTCCATTAATAAGACAAAGAAATGAAAGTAGCGTTCATGCGTACGTACGACCTACAGTCTCCATGAACGGTGATTTTCATTTTTTATCTCTAAATGTTATGGAATAGTATAAAATGAATATGTACTGGATATATATGATATTGGAATCATTAATACTATTCTAGAAATTATTTACTTATAACTACATGGATGATTCTTTTCAAACAAGTTCATTTTTGACTCATGTACCAAACATCAGCAAAAACGTCTGATATGAACTAACATTATTAAACTATTATTATAACATTATAATATGTGATATGAACTGAATAATAATCTTTAAAAGAGGTCCTTAAGAAATTATAAATTGACCAATTTTTATTATTCAGTAATATAAAGAAATGAATAGGACAAGTCAGACTTGAGGTAAGGGATCTGACCTCTCTCTTTCTTTTCAAGTACCCTCTTTTATGTCATTTCATTTATGCTCCATGTTCTTATGTTGGAGGATGTTATTTTATATTAACCATACTGTAATTTTTATTTTCAAATGATGATATACCCCTCTTACTCTCATCAATTCATTTTTATAATTTTTAAGTGACGCTGTTTGGGTGCCGAATTTTCGTAAGGGATCCTACCCCTCTCCTTCATTTTAAGTACACTCTTTTATGTCATTACTTTTAAGCTCATCTTTCTTATGATTGTGATGTTCTTTTATATTAATCTTGCTGTAATTTTTATGTTCATATGATGAGAGACCCTATTTTCTCTCATCAATCCATTTTGGAAGTTTTGAGTGGCGCCGTTTGGCTGCCAAATTTTCATAAGAGATCCAACCTATCTCTTTCTTTTTAAGTACTCTCCTTTATTCACTTATTTTAAGCTAATATTTGTTATGTTGGGGGATGTTCTTTTATATTCCTCTTTCTATACATTTTATGTTAATATTATGAGATACCCTATTTGATCTCATCAATCCATTTTTTGAAGTTTTAAGTGGCGTCGTTAGGCTGCCGAGTTTTCGTAAGGGATTTTTCATCTCACTTTTATTCCCGTGAGATTTATGCTACATTTTCCACCATTTTTTTTGAGTGGTGCATGTACTGCCCATTATTATACTCTTTTTTAATATAATTTCATTTATTGGTATTTACATCTTCATTTTATGACCCTTCTTCAATGGGGTATACGTTTCGAAAGTTACCCAAATCGGTAAGGGGACCTTTCACCCTCCTCTTCTTTAAAAAGACTTCTTTTGTTATGTCTTTTAAATTACATCTTATTATGTTGGGATATGTTCTCATATATCCTTATTACTGTAAATTTAATGTACAAGTGATGAGATACCCTTTTTATCTCTCATCAACTCATTTTATGAATTTTGAAGTGACGCCGTTAGGCTGTCGAATTTTTGCAAGGGAACTTCTTAACCCAGTTTTGATTCTTTGGGATAAACTTGTACTCCTTGAATATGTCGTTATATTAATAGGTGTGAATGACCTATGATTGTTTTACACTTTATATCCACTTATATTTTGTGAATTCATTTGTCACACATAATTATGTAATTGATTTATCCTTAATCCAAGGATACCGTCTTTGTAAGGGACTTCGTCTCAATCTCCATTCATTGAGGCATATTTTGTTCTAATACAAGGCTTTCTTTTATACATTGTATGAACCCATTTTACTTTTAATTTTATTCAAAAGGAATCTTTTTCTACGAACCGTTTTACAAAATGACAAAAAGGAATGTTTCTTTTAACGTATGTGGTGACAATGACCTTTTCCACCGCCACGAGTATTATTTGGTCTTTGGCTTCCTCAACAAGCCGTGATTTTTTTTAAAAATGAAATAAATACCATATACTCTTTTATGTATTTTGGTATTGAAAATTGTTTTTTATAATGGATTTTTTATTTCAATATATTTAAGTGATATATTGTGTTTGAAATGTGGAAATTTTTTCTTTCCATTATTTTTGTTTTATGTCTTATGATTTTATAATGGTACTTGGACGTTTGACAGGTGGTTACATGATAAACCATATGACGGGTCGTGCCGTGAATACCAAGACGGGTGGTTATGTTATAACCTCCAATGCATTGGGTATGGAAGTCGGCTGTATGACTATTCCATTAAGTGATATGTGTGGAAGTCGACCGTATGGTTATTCCATTTAAGTATGTTTATGTCTCAAGTTACCTTTATATGTTATGTATATGGGTTTTATGGTAATATTTTGGTTACAAAAGGGTAAGTAATTATATTTTATTCATTGAAGAGTTTATACTACTTCATAAAGGTGAAAAGTATTACTTTGATAAAGTACTCATGTTTTACTTGTTGTTTTAAAAAACTAACAGTTTTCCTTCTTTGTGTATCCCTTACTGAGATTTTTAAGCTCACCCCAAGTTTCTTTTGAAATGTTTTTCACAGGACATAATGTGGAATAGGGTCAAGGATGGGATCAAGGAAAATTCATGCTGTCTTAAACATGGAACTAGACATGACTCTTTTCTTTTAAGAGTTCATGTTTTGTAAAAAAAAGGGAAACTTTGTAGAAGTGTCTAATGTGTAATCTTTTGAGATGTAATAGTTATGATCTAATTATCTAAAAATCTAAACCTGAAAAGATCCTCTATGTGAATTATTCATTTAATTCAATAATAAGTAATGTTTAAGGCCGGTTCCTTATATTTCCTAGTCAAAGCTATTAATGAGGATTCTACTTGAGATAAATCAGGTACAAACCTCTGATAATAGCTTGTGAGACCAAGGAAACTATGAAACTCTGTCACATTATTGGGTTCTATCCAAGAAAAAACTACTTCAACCTTCAAATGGTCTACTAAGACACCTTTATGAGACACCAATTTCCCAAGGAAATGTACCTCTCATGTCCATAACTTACACTTGGACAACTTTCCATAGATCTTGTGGTGTCGAAGAACATTAAATATAGTTATGAGATGCTCAGCATGCTCCTCTGACTTCGAGTAGATTAAGATATTATCAATAAATACAATGACGAATCAATTTTGGAACTCATGGAACACGGAGTTCATAAGCCCCATGAACACGGCTGGTGAGTTTGTAACACCAAATTACATGACTACAAACTCAAAGTGCCCATACCTGTATCTAAAGGCAGTATTTGGGATATCACCCTCCTTCACCCTCAAATGGTGATATCCAGACTACATATCGATCTTATAAAACCAACCCGCCCCTATCTTCTGGTTGAAAAGATATTCTATCCTCGGAAGAGGGTAATGATTATTTATTATCACCTGATTCAACCTCTGTTATTCAATGCATAACCTCATACTATCACCTTCCTTCAATGAAAACAACACTAGAGAACCCCATGGTGACACTCTAGGATGAATAAAACCCTTCTTCATTAGATCATCTACCTGAACCCTCAAACCCCACAACTCGAAAGGTTCCATCTGATAAGGATCCATCAAAATTAGAGAATCACTATGATGTGAGTCTATCCCTAACTCAAAATATCATCAAGGGGGTAGCGTCACAACCTCCTAGGGGAAACATCTAGGAATTCCCCAATAAACCTGGGGACCTCTTCCATCTTAGCATCCAATATTTCCATATACATATCAACCAACAAGGAAAGAAGGGGCTCCACATGCCGGCTACCCACCCGACAACCCCGCTCACCAATGAAAACCACTCATTAGCCATCCACATAAGAAAACAAAAACCTCCTCCAGAAATAGTTGATAACATCATGTACAGAATACAACCATTCTATGTTAAGGATGATATATTATGACTACATATGTAGTAATAAAAGATCCCCATGAGACTGATGCAGACCCATCATCAGTCTACACCCCCAACACACATCAAACAAGGTGTTCTAACCTCCGACTGGCATAGTCAACACCAGGGGTATGAGAAGCCTCCCTACATATAGTTCTAGATCATGGTATAGATTGAGTGCAATAAAGGAGTGTGAATCTATCAAATCAAACAAGGCACAAACAAGATTACTAAACAAACTGATCATACCTCTGACGATCTCTAGACCCTCTAGAATTGCTGCCTCCACTGCTGAAATGACCTCACTGGAAACTGTTGCTTAGGCTAGAACTGAACCTATCCACCTCCACCAAACTGAACACATGTAACCACTTGTAACTAGTTCTAGAAATCACCATGAACCCCACAACCAAAACACACTAGCATAAATCTCCTGGGAAAAGTACAGAAACCACTGGCCTTAGAAAGTCAGAAAGGAAGCTGTGGAGGTCGACTCCCTACTAGTAAAAACCTCAAAGGTCCTAGTAACTAAAACCTTCCATTGAAAATATTCTCCTCAAGTAACCCTTCTAGTTCCCCTCCCATGGAAAACATCCTTATGAGTGCATCTGATCGATCACCTTCACCTTCTACTGAACCTCCAAATACATCAGCAATATAAAAGGAGTGACTGTATACTAGATAGAATGACAAAGTGCCTCTTCAATATGTCTCGCACAAGACTCCTCATCTGGAAATATATTTGGGAAAAAACATAGAAGGTCCTTGAACTTGATTCCCAGCTTCTTTACTGACATGTTTCAATGATAAAGAGAAAGAAGATCCTGCCTCTTTACCACCTTTATAATCGACGAAAGGAACTCTACCTGAAACTCCTTCCAGAAGTTGAACCACAAAACATATACCTCCTTTCACTATCCTAGATACAATATCCACAACTAATGCATAGATCCCAATATCTAACTGACTACCAAAGGGACCTAGTACTCTTTCAGGGCCCATATCAAACTGAAAGTGATATCAAGATCTTCCCGCTAGCTCTCTGTCACAACATATGAAAAACTACCCTCATACTTCCCCAAATATTTTCAATGGAAAGTGCACAACATCCTCTTCCATTGATTATCCTAATAAACCAGATCAAACCTGCGATGATCAACCATATCATCCTACTGAACCTCAACTGTCTAACCACATGCGAACAAAAAACGGCAGCCATAACTGAAAGGAAAATAAGGATTTCTTAATCTTGAGTAGTATGTAATTTCATTAAGATTCATTTTAACTCATTTAATTCAATTTTTTATCCATTTCAACTTTTGAAAAAAAATCAAGAAAGAACAAAAGTCATTATGATGCATGTACCATTCCTAGATCTCTACCCTGCAAGCAGGTCCATCTCACATGGACATTCAATAAGCTCAGAGTCTGTGCACTGGATCATGGGGGCCCTAAAATCTTGTGTCCTAACTGGTCTCCTTGGCCTACATCATGAACCAAGGTCACCCAGCACTATTTCCATACCAACCCATGCCACCCTCACTGTGCGTAACTCCAAACTCCATCCTATTTCTCAACCATCACCTTTGATACCACTCTGTCACAACCCCTCCCTCTAAAGATACCACAATGAAGGGAGAGAGATAATGACCCATGAGTCCCACCTCCATTAGGCCCCGGGTTGGAGACTAGAACCAAGGGTATAAAAATATCATGTATGGGAGGTATTAACCTCTATAATATAAATAGGATTGAGAGATAATATGGATCATCCACAATTTACTCCAAGACACAATATAAAAGAAATCCAAAACCATCTCGCATGAATGTACAAATAGAACTAATTTAGATAAAATAAAAGTCTCCAAATAAAATACCCAAAAGAAAAGATAAGGCAGTGACACAACAACTATCCAAAGGTCCGAGATAGTAATGCCCAACACGATCCACATAATCCTCCTGGAAAACTGAAAATAGTTTTATATACGTACGGTGCGCATACAAGTATACTCAGTAGGAAAGCTCAATGTATCTCATGAACATGTTAAAGAATAATACTAATGAACCTATGAGAAAACAACATAACCAAACTTCACCTATTAAGGTATACTAAACATCCCAACCTCATCAAGGCACGCTCACCAAATAATGCAAACCAAGTTATATAGTATAATAAGAATCACACCGATAAGGGTATCCCGCACCAATTTCCCATTGGTATACCACTCTCACACCCAACATCGTACATCCTAGTGATCTAATCTCTTTCGTATACCACACCACCCCAAAAACATGGTCACAACACACCTCACCCACAAACACCTGGGCTCTCTGCCCCACAAGCACGACCACAACACATCTCGCCCAAAAACAATTGGGACACAACAGAACCACCACCATAACCATAGAATTAGGGTATCATGAACATGTAAGACATAAAATGTGTTCCCTCATCCTATCATGCATGACCCCCACTAGAAGCCACCCCACAAAAACAGTCACATATCACCCAAAAACACTTGGGTTGTCACATCTTTCCCACAAACACCTAGGCTATCACATCTCACCCAAAGACACATGTGTCATCACAACCACCATCTAATGCACTAATAGATCTTCATCTATCGCAATATTTTCAATACCTACCTCTCATGGAATAGAGAGTGGGAAAAAGTAGGTACCAACCATCCGTACTCCTCACTGGATGTTGGGGAAAGAACCCCCCACGTGGCTATATGGGTGTCGGCACATAGTGCTCGACGTGGGTGGGGTGTGTATAGAAATCACAAGAATGTAAAAGTGTATATATATATATATATTATCAAACACTCAATCCCAACCTATGGGTTTAAAAACAAATGAACCAACTCACAACACCATCACTTTTTCTTCCACCTCTAAATTCATAACACCACACATCCAACCACAAACCCCACTTCTCATTTACAACCAATTTCATTTAATCACCCCATTCATTTCATTATTTAGCATTAAGCACGTTTAATCACAAAACCCTTGATTTAATCATCAACTAACCATTTTCATCCCATTAACCAAACCAAACCATATCATTTCAATCATTATCAAAAAATTATTAATTTATTTTATCACTACTTGGACATATAGCACAAAGAAACCACAACCTCACTGCCCAAAAGGTATGGAGAAACAAACCAACTCCTCACTGCCCCAAAAGCACAGAAAAAACACCCCCTCACCACTCCAAAAGCATGACCAAACAAACCACCTCCTCACTGCCTCAAAAGCACGACCAAAAAAACCACCTCCTTGTCGCCCCAAAAGCACAGACAAACAAACTATCAAGACCACATGCCCCAACCACACATCAACCACACATTGTCACCCGAAAATCACAGCCACGCATCACAACGCATAAAAATCCATTTACATATTTATGGAGGTGATTTTATCACATTCCATTTTATTTTGGGGGTGTTATCACACAAAACAAGATCCTGGGGAAACCATTTCATTAGCCAAGTATAAGTAATTAACCAATTTTCATTTAGGGTGATATCACAACAATCACGATAGTCACAACAGTCACAATAGTCACAATAGTCACAACATTCACAACACATATATCCAGTGTAAAAAAATCCTCCAATGACCACAATTTTCAGTGGGGCATCAAGCCTATACAATTCACAATATCACAAATAATATCAAAGATGTAAAAGCATGCAAATAAAACCCCATTTTCCCATTTTAATTCAATTAATCAATTATTTATCTTTGATTAATCTGAAAAAACCATAACCCATAGATAAAAAAAATCAAACCCCTCCCTCATGATACACAATATGGATAAATAAGGGAATCTATAATTCATAGAAGCTTACCGACTCATTGTGCACCGCGGGGCAAAGAAGAATGCTCAAAAAACACAACCGCACAATAGGAACCATAGATCAACCTACACCGAAACCAAATACCATCAAAACACAACCCAATACAAAACACAAACCATAATAACATCACCGCAATGAATCCCCAAGAGAATAACAAAAGAAAAACCACTAATAAGGGAGAAAAACCTACCACAGATCAACCACAGATTTCCAACGAACAACCACCAGGACCAATAGATAAAAAAGGGAGGAAGAGTGCTTGAATAACTCCATGGGGAACCTAGGGTTCACCCAAAACAAGAGGAATAAGAAGCCACGATCAAATTAATTAAAATTCAGCTGATTTTTTTTAAAACAGCACTGGTTTGGGGGTTTACATGGTGTGTAGTCCTTGGGGTTTAGTTTCACCAAAAAATGTGTCACCTTTTTATTATTTAACCCCAAAAATATACACATCATGAAACAGACCTATAAAAGTTTTGAAACTAACTTTCATGTCATTTAATGCACTTACATGATGTTTATTTACTACAATAGTTCTACTACACCTCCAACTCCCATGAAAACTCCTGGAACCTCCCCCGAACATCTCCAACAACAAAAACCGACAAAGTAATAGATCGGGAGGGAACATACCATTTCACATTAGCCATTAATTAACCATTAACATTATTCCATGTTACTTTACATTTAATTAAACTACATCACATTAATCATCAAAGTAAAGTTCATGCCCTCCGGTAATAATCCAAACCAAGTCAATGGTTTATCAAGATTAACATATTTTAAGCAATTACATTCCAACAACAACCAAACCCATGGGTTAAACATTTATTAAACCATTATTAGCATTATTCCATAAAATAGGTACTCTAGGAAAACCATCCTAAGCTACCATAAAGAGGAAACATGCACCCAAAAACCTCCAGCTAACTCAAGCAGTGATGAAAGGAATGTAGATAAAACAAGCAACCTAACCATCAATCATTTAGATGATTAAAAAGAGAGAACACCGGATCTAAACATCACATCAATGGGTATGCCCATATTTAACCCATTCCATCACCTCTAGTTCCATCCTTGACACCTACATGCATATATTAATGCATCTCTCCATCATATTCATCAACTACTACCACATAATCTGATCCTCCATACCCATATATCACACATAATACCTCCAATCTTAGCCTTAAGAGGCTCATATCACAAGGATAACATCTAGAGAACATCAAAAGAAGTAGGAAATGGGTAAGAAAACAACTCGGAAAATGGGACCTTAAAACAAGGCATCCATCCTTCTCAATAAAACAAACAACTCAGGCCCTAACAAACATCTTTATCAAACAACTAGTTCTTATTCCGTCTTGAATTAACCAATTCATTATTAATATGTTCCAACTATGAGAAACCTAAGGCATAAAACTATAAAAATCTATCAAGGAAAAACATGATCTTAATATTTATTCTGGTTTCAAAAACTCTAGAGAAATACCATTCTCAATTAATATACCTTTTCAATTATTATCAACAAGCAATCAACATGCTTCACATTATTTATCGAATTAAATTAACCACCGGATTAAAAACATGCCTATTTAACTATTCTTAAGCCAATTAATTATCAATTAACACATAATTCACATTCATTACCAATTTTAACATTCTAAACCAATCATAAGAATGTGTTAACAAAGCATGACATAAATATCACACTATTTAGAAAGTCATGAGGCAAACTGCTATCACGGTATAAAGTAACAACATCATAAACATGCAATCGAAACCAATTTATTTAATCCAGTTCAATATAATTAGGTTAATTTCATTTCCATAAAAAATTTTTAAGCGTGATTAATTTAAAATTTCACATAAATAAAATATGATAAGTAATGAATTACCTACCTCAAAAGTCATTGATGATATTCACACAAGAACAAACCATGTTGTGGATCTCTGATCACCTATCCTATAAGAACTGCATCTATATGAGGACATCATTGAACAACCACACCAACTACAATCTAAAGAAACCCCATTAGAAACATGGGCGATCAAACACCATAGTATAGTGAGAAGATATAGAGGAAACAAGATCAAACTGAAATAAAATGCTAGAAAATGAAGGAAGAACACGCCTTGGATCAACTTAGGTCACCAAGGATCGAAGGTGGAAGCCTATAATTAATCCCCATGTGAAGGGATCATGTATCACTAAGAAGGGGAGCCATTGGTCACTTGAAAATGATAGGAACTTCCACATCCATAGGGTTTGTGAAAAACCTGAGTGGCTAAAACATTTAAAAACATACAACATCGGGGATTTACATGGCATGTAATCCATTTACACACCGTGTATATGGAGGGGTTCAGTTTTCCCCAAAAAAATTGCCTCCTTTTTATTATTTTACCCTAAATATTTACACATCGTGAACTTGACCTACACAAGTCGTGAACTACACATACACGGTGTGTAAGCTTTACACGTCATGTATTCACCCTGCTTCCAGCATTTCATAGCCAAACCCCTCCAGACCACTTCCAATCATCCTCTAATCTCTAAAAGTCTCGGAAAACTTAAAGGTTCGGTCTACTTGGATCTGGTCCCTTAAAATCTATCACACCTCTACTGCATGGCTATTCTACTATGCGTGACCTCACCTCCTTAAGAAAAACTTCTCAAGAGATGTAAACCCTTAGTGTATTCTTTTTTTTCCACTATAAAAACTTGACATATTGGCTAGTAAGAGTTATAATCTAGATTATGATAACACTTTACTTACCAGGTGCGATTCCAATAACTAGAACAAATAATTATGTATAATAACTGCTTCTTAGTTTCCTCAAAAGCTGCAACATACTCGATATTTGTAGGTATGAATACCACTAGATCGTATGATATTGTCTTGCTCATTACCTTAGTCTAACTACAATATTATATCATATTTTCCTTAAAGGAAGACTAGTTTGTGTCCCTGTCTAACATGTATCCTTTTCTCTCCACATACCATGTTTATATCATTATTACTTGATCAAGTATAATGAAATAGTTCAAACTACCTCCCTTGCAATTCTCCTGGTTATAACTGATATTTTCCTACTATAAATATATCTTGGAAATATCAATTCTTATACATATCATGGAATATGTGATTGATCCATTGGTAAGGCGTATAGAATTCAAATCACCACATTAATCTCCTATTATGTCCCAGACATGTCTATCTTGAGAGATATATGCCATGTGACACTAGTAACAATTCTCTCTCAAATTATTCCAACTTGTATTTTTTCAATACTATGTCAGTATATATATGATTGAATAGGTCTAATAAATCATTAGATCTACCTCAGTAGATCATGTTCCCTAAAACATAGATTTCTACTTTAATTAAATCTCTGGAGTTTACTTTTATCCTGATCTTAGCTATCTATAAGAACAATAACTTTTTTCCATATGTCATCAAACATATTTTACTTGGAAAACAATGGCGCTCCCACTAACCTATGGAAGACACATAAGAAGGATTCATCCAAATGAATATTCGATGATCTTTTTTCTTACTTTAATCCTAAATTAGATTAGAGTAATTTTCACCCCTTATTGTCATTTTGTGATGTCACCATCATTTTTTGGTTTCGTCGTATAAACTCCTTCCATGAATGGTGGTCTTGACATCAAATGCACAATAATATGATCATAGAAGTTAGCTATGACAAGTAAAATTCTAATGGATTTAGTCATAATGACTTGGTATTACCAATCGAGCCTTATTAGTACCATCCTTGTGCCATCTATGTATATTGTCACTTGAATACTCACCACAGTATTTGAAATAATAATCCCCCATCACTTTGATATATGAAATCCATTATTTAATTTTAATTGATCTTGTCAATCTCAGCTAATTGCAATATACTACTTACTTATAAGAATTATTATTTGTAATGAATAATGGATCACCGACCACGGTGAATACAAAACCATCACCATGGTTTTATCCATCCTATATAGTATGTTTCTCTGGAACACTTCCTTCCACATGCTCTTCTGGAACTTGTTCATATGCCAACTACTTTTGTATCTATGGCATTGAATAAACCCAAGTCAATCTGACTCCCACTATCTCAAGTAGAGATGCACACCCTTATATAGAAATATAGTCTATAACTTGACTTTATTTTTATATCATAGGTATTTATATAAATCTCAATAAAATTTTAGGATAATTACTATAGATTCACACATTATGTTTTTCTTGATGCAAGTGTGTTTATATCCTAACAAAAACTTTGCATTCAAACACAATGTTCTAATGAAATAATGGATTTCCTTTATACTATAACTCATATAACATAAATTTTTCATGATAGTTGACATATGGTTATGGGATAATTATGTTATTTGTGAAGCATGTCTCGAAAAATGGACGTATCTACAAATGCATAAAATTTAACATTAATGCTTGTTTTACTTACATTATAACTCTTATGTGTATAAGAAAATGTGTATTTAGGAATTACTCTACACTACACTTTATTGATCAATGTTAACATGTAAGACTCATCATCGATCCTCCTGAATAGAATCATAGTTTTGATGTGGATAAAGTAATGTGAATTTAGGAATTACTCCATACTATATTTTATTGATCGATGGATGCTTGGTCAAGATATTCTTTGACTGACCATCCTGAAGCACCTTATATCTTCTAAACATGTATATAACATACTTAATTTTCATATTACTTAATAAGAACTTCAAGGAATATTATGAAGTATATAAATATATCTCTAGCTTACCCTTGGAATATTTTACACTCTCTAGCTGAACTAATTCCGAAATCTCTATGGATTACCTTTATTTATAAAGGTTTATTTGTCTAAAAACTAAGTACATAAGTGTGTTGATGATCACACTATCATTGAGAATGTTTCAAATTAACTATTTAAAAACCCTAATTGAAACTAGTATAGTTTTTGTGAAGGATTTTCAACCTCAGAGAAGACAATTTTAATATTTGGACCAAGAAAAGTAAAATAAAACGAATAAGAAAAAAAGAAAACAACAAGATTCAAGCATCAGAAGAATAAAAAAAACATGAGTAACAATTTTACATAAAACTAGAACAAGATAAATTATGCAACATGATAAAGATAAGGAACTTGATTGATAGGTAGAATAAATGTTACTTAATCATGCACAAAAAATATGCTAGAACTGTGAAATTGAACAAAAAACAATCCAATTTATAAAGTCAACAAAATGAATGAATTTATTCTGCAATTTTTCAACAGTAGAATAAATTCTTCATGAAAATGATTAATGGTTTTCAAAAAATCAATTTTTCATTTAATTTTGTTGTGCTTCTCACTCAAACAATCATTTTTTCAGAAGATTGAAAATATTGAAGAAGTTCTTAAATGGGTTAAATCAAAAGAAATTTAATTGATTATTAGAGAATATAATATAAGAAAGTGTCAAGAATTAATTGATAGTGAAATAATCTATGAAGAAATATTATTTCATGATAATTTATATGATTTACCATATCAATCTTATTCCCATAAAAGACTTAGCCGTAAAACATAACCATAATTTCAATTTCAGAATGAACCATTCAAACAACAAGAAACAATAAATAAAAAAGGAAAGAAGCTTCTATGTTAAGGAATATTCTCCATATTTGACTGCTTGGTTCTCTCCTTCCATATACTTCTCTCTCTCTCGAAAATTTATGTCTGAGAAAAATAATGGAGTCCCCTCATTTTTTATTCAAAACCTTGTTTTATTTTCCTACTGAAATCAATGAATTAATTTTAACTTCTCACATGTTGGTCGTCAATTGCACTAAACACCTATCATTTTACCAATTTAAATGACAATAAAAATCAAGTTCATTAACTTCTCTAACACTCTCTCACAATAGATCTAACAGACACCCATCAAAATTCCCTTCCAAAACCAGAAACTCCTTCCACAATTCAGTTTGTTCCTTTATTCTTCAATGGACCATAATATTACCAGCATTAAACATAACTCCAAAGGAATTTCTTCAAACATGTTACAATCACCAAAATCCAAGAAGAATAATATCTCACCATTATCATTCGTGAATCAAGAACATGAAAAACAAAATGAAGGCAACCAGCAATAAACAGGATCAACACTAGTGAACTCAACTCTACAAAACAACCCAAATTGATAACACAAAAACTCAGTCAGCTCGTCTCCTTAGGCACAACCTCAAACCATCATCAACCATCCTAATCATCAATTGCGAACACCCAAAAACTGTAAAAAAATATAAAACAAACTATGGACTTGGTGATATCCAATACTCAAAGTCTTGGTATGGTTTTTGAATGATCCTCGAAAGATGATCATCTTCTCCAAAAATTTGATGCACCATGCTTGGGTAATCATTGTCTTCTTCAATATTAAGTCCTAGAATTAGATCTACTTTTGTCCTAATACAAATCCAAATTCAAGAATCTATTTACAACCCTGATCTGGGCTCAGATTGAGTTAGGGGATTCAAATTCAGTTTCATTTATGCTCGGGCTTGTCTACCACACTCAAATCAGTACACAAAATCTACATCTGGGCCCTGAATGGATTCAAAGTAGTGAAACATCTCACCTTTGGAAGAATGAACTTGGACGACATGCCACCAGATCTCATTTGAATGCCTCAGTAGACTTCATCAACATTATTCATCTCTTCATATTCACAATCTTGGTCAGCTTCATGTTCCCCTTCTTCTGATTTCACTGGTCTCATATTTTTTTGATGGTCTGTTATCTCCTTTTATCAAGCTTGGTTCAACTTTGGGTCTTAAATCATATAGGATAAAAACTATCTTACATGAAGTTATCATACGTACCGACCCAAGGTTATTTTCATCACCAATTTATCTTACAAAATAAGGATTCTCTTATGTATGAGGGTTTTATCTCATACGCATCTTGTCCATATTATCTTATTTAGCTCTGGAATTCACTTAGGAGGATTTTGTCTTACTCACTACTCAGCCAAATATATTATGTGAAAGAAACTCAGAATCTTCTTACACATAAGTGATTAAACTAATAAATTTATCTTTAGTGGACCAACTTTACTTCAAATAAAATTAAAATAAGAACAATTTAACAATGCAAATTAAAATTTCAAAAAAAAGATACATATGAGGAATTAAACTAAACAAAAATAACATTTAATATATAATTGTTAACCCGCGAAACAAATAAATTAATCACAAAGATTAAATTATAAACCTTAATATTTTGAAAACAAAATTAGTAATGAAATAAACTAACTAAATAAATAAAGAACACAACACTCATTAATTTAAAAATTTATAACAAATCAATCAAAAATTTATTATTTAATAGTAAATAAATATTAACACTATAATTATAACATAAATACACAATTAAACACGAAAATCACACATTATTTATCAAAAGAGATGTGAAAAAACATGTGAATTTAATGCCATATAAAATTCTCTCACACTTAAACATTTCTTATCCTCAAGCAATTACTTAATCAATTTAAGTGGATTTAAACAAATCTTAAGAATGAAAAACTGGAATGCCATAAAGAATTAGTTTTCAAATATATTTTCCTCCATGAACTTTCTCATGTCAAAAAAGTAATTGTCCCCTTAAAATAAAACAAAAATAGTGCAAAATCAGTTTCCTATTTTAAAAAAGTAATTGAAATTGAAATTTTTTAAAAGAATTAAACTAGTTTCAAATTGCATCCAATATGGATGTCCAAACTTATCTTTACCTCCAGGTGAGTCGACACACATAATTAAAATTCATATTAATTAGAAAATCTACTTGGATGAGGAGGTTTAAATATTAAAATAAAGATAAATAACTCATCCAGTAGTTTAAGAATTAAAGAATAGAAGAATGGATAATTTTTTGCTCAACCAGAATTATGATTTCCATTTCATAATCAAACTAGATGAAAATCTTATGGATTTAATTCTAACCAAAAATATGTATTCTAATTAAAATTTTAAAACATTCCACGATAATTTTACCAGAATTTTTTTCAAGACACTACAAAAAAACATGGTGATTATAAGGGGTTGTTTTTTCATTTAGAGGGGGTTTTAACCCCTCTAGACACATTAGCGACATCAGCCTATAACCGTTGCTAATGTGTATGCCTACTCTAATTAGGGACAGTTTTGGGTAAGTTGTAAAATGGGTATGAATTTAGTGGTGGTTAGAATAGATGGGGTTTTAACCCCCTCTAAATTTACCTAAATTCACAATAAATAGTGGATTAGTGGTGATTATAACCACCCCTAATTGAGTCTCAAATTCCAATTTTAGGGGCAGTTATACTGTAACCACCCCTAAACAGTCCCTATTTTTTTATATAATTTCCCACCCAGGCACCCACCTAAACACCTATGGACAACCCCCATGACACCCACCCAGACACCTACGAACATCCCCCCCATGATACCCACCTAGACACCCACCATGACAACCCCCCATACACCCACCCACGGACCCCATGAAAACCCCCTAGACATCAGTGGACCCCATGAGATGCCCCCCATATATCTATGAAAACCCCCCAGGAACGCCCCTAGATAACCCCCACGGACTCCCCCAAGCCCGACACTTGTCCGCGGGCCCAAACTCACGTAGCGCACCTCCAATGCTTAAGGGAGTAAAAAACTTACAACCACTAGGATTTGAAGATTGGATCACTCAGATTAAAGTGTTCACCTGAACCACTCAGGAAAACTGTTTTATATTTAATATATACAATAATGCATATTTATTGAGAGAGTAAAATTATAATATATATATATATATATATATTTGTCTATAGAAATTTAATTAATATAATATATTTCTATTTGTGTATAATATATAATATATCTGTGTATAATATATATATATTATCTATGTATATATAATATATATAAATAATTATATTTACATATATAAATATATATTTATACATATATTTATTAATACATTTATATTTGTCTGTGTATGTGTATGTATATTTATGTATTTATTTTATAGATATAATATAATTATAATATATAATTATATAATTATTTTTATAAACACATATATGTCTTTGTCTGTAACAATAATATTATTAATTATTAATTATTTCTATTATTATTACACCTATTTTTTAAACTATAAAATTTATATGTTGGTTTTATAAATACTATACATTTATATGTTTTATGATTTATATTATACATATAATATATTAACTACATTTATATTATATATTTATGTATGTAATTATATACATTTATATTATATCATGTACACACACACATATATACACAATAAATTAAATACATTCATATAATTGGAAATATATCATAAAATTAAATGATATATATATATATATTTACTAAATTAATTTATAATTAATATGGTATACCATAATATATAAAAAAAATTATATAATATATAAAAATTTATATATAATAAAGTATTTTATAATATAATATATATAATATAATATATATAATATAAATATATAATATAAATAATATATATATATTTAATTTTGTCTATATTATATATATTTGTATACATAATAGAGTATAAATGTATTTATACATAAATATAAAATAAAAATGTATATAATATAATATATATATAATATAAATCATAATATAAATGTATAGTATTTATAAAACCATATATAAATTTTATATATTTGAATAAATATATTTATAATTACATTTATATTTGTATACCAATATTTTTATTTAGATACATTTTTTTATATGTATAAGTATTTATTTAAAGTATTTACATAATTTATTTATCTATATTTGTTTATAATTCATTTAAATACATTTATATAATGGGTTTATGTAAAATATATATACACACATGCGCACACACACATATATATTATATAATTTGAATTTATATGAGATTTATTTTAAAAAATAAATAAAAATTTAGAGGCGGTTAAAAAACCCCTCTAATCAAAGGGATTAGTGACGATTCATGAACCCCCTATAATTTCATGAATTAGAGTGGTTTGAAAACCCTATCTAATGTCATAAATTAGAGGGGGTTCAAAACCCCCTCTAATATATTAAATTATAGTGGGTTCAAAACCCCCTTTAATGTCATATATTAGAGGGGGTTCAAAACCTCCTCTAATGTCATAAATTAGAAGGGGTTCAAAACCCCTCTAATTTCTTAAATTAGGAAGGGTTAAAAACCCCCTCTAATCTAAGGGATTAGCAGTGATTCATAAACCCCCTCTAATTTAAGATATTCGAGGGGGTTGTGAACCCCAAATATTTATATTTAAAAAATCCCAATATATATATATATAGACTCTAATATCCAAACAAATATTATATATATTTATATATAACGACTCTAAAATCCAATAGAACATATAACACCACTAATTATTAAATTTGTAGTACTTTTGACATAATTTCCTCTAAAATCCCACTAGATATTCAAAAAATAATGCTAAAAATTTTATAGGGGATTGTGAAACCCCTCTAAATTTGATGATTAGTGGTTGTTGTGCATAACCCCCTCTAAAATGAATTTAGAGGGGGTTGTTCATAACCCCCTCTAAAAACCCACTACTAATCTATTATTTTTTTGTGAGAGTGAAATAAAAATTAGGTGATCAATTAAATCCATGAAGTAATATAAATTAACTACCTCAAGGTGGCTTTAAAATCCTCAAACTTAAGAAAAAAATTTACCCATCAAAAATAAAGTAAATAAATATTGAGAAACTCAAAATTTTGAAAAATTTAAGGGATTCTGATGAGAATCGTAATAATGCACAATTTAGATCATTTAAGAAGACCCTCTCCCGCACACTTAATCATTTCTTATCCTCAAGGTTGAACTCAAAGTGGAAGAACACTAAAACTTTTTAAAGATGAAAAATATTTTCAATTCAGTGGATAAAAGAAATGTTAATGGGTCACAAGAATATTTAAACAACATGTTTGCCACAAACTTTTAACACATTCCTGAAAAATAAATTTTTAAACAAAAGCACATGCTTTAACCTATTTGACACAACAAATAAATTTCCAAAAAGGCACAAGAATATAGTATGTTTAACCATTTTCTCTAGAAAATAAGTGCGACTTTCAGCAAATCAGAATTTCTAAACAAACCAAGTAGAAATCAAGGTGCCGAGAAGAATAAGAATTTCAAAACAACCAAGTATTTTCTATCACAAACCCCTCCCTCCAAAGATACTGCAATAAAGGGAGAGAGATAATGACCTTTGAGTCCCACCTCCAGTAGGACTGGGGTTAAAGACTAGAACTGAGGGTATAAAAATATCATGTATGAGAGGCATTACCCTATATAAGATAAATAAGATAAGGAGATAAGATGGATCATCCACAATCAACTCCAAGACACAATATAAAAGAAATCCAAAACCATCCTGCATGCATGTATAAATAGAACTGATATAGATACAATAAAAGTCTCCAAAGAAAATTACCAAAAGAAAAGATAAGGTAGTGACACAGTAACTATCCAAAGGTCCAAGCTAGTAATGCCCAACACTGTCCACATAATCCTCCTGGAAAACTAAAAACAGTTTTATATATGTAGGGTGAGAATACAAGTATACTCGGTAGTAAAAAAAAATTTCTCTCATGCACATGTGAAAGAATCATACTAATGCATCTATGAGAAAAAAAATAACCAAACAACACCTAAACAGGTATATTAACCAAACCCAACCTCGCCAAGACACACTCACCAAATAATGCAAGTCATGTAATATAATATAACATGATCACATCGATAAGGGTACCTTGCACCTCTTTCCCACTGGTATGCCACTCTCACACCCAAATTCGTACATCCTAGAATTCCCATCTCTTCTGTATACCACACCACCCCACAAGCATGTTCACAACACACCTTATTTTCAGACACATGGGATCACCACCCACAAGCACAACCATAACACATATCATTCGAAAACACCTAGGCCACAACACAACCACCACCATAACTAGATTTGTAGGGTATCATGAACATGTAGTAAATAAACCTCATTCCCTCCTCATACCATGCACGAGCCCCACTAGAATCTACCTACAAGCATGATCACATCTCATCCCCCATGAAAACACCCTGACCACAACACCACAAGCATGGTATCACCTCACACGAAGACACCTAGGCCGTCACATCTCACCTGAAGACACCTATGCCACAACCACCATCTAATGCACTAACAGACCTCCAACCATCACATCCTATACAATACCTAACTTTCCTAGAAGAGAGAGCAGTAAAGAGTGGGTACCTAGACATTAGTACTCCTCACCAGATGTCAACCCCCCCCCCCCCGCATAACTATGCGAGTGTCGGCAGATAGTGCTTGATGTGGGTGGGGTGCGTATAGAAATCACAAGAATGTACAAGTGTGTGTGTATATATATATATATATAATCAAACACTCAAGCCCAACCTATGGGTTCACAAAAAAATTAAACAACTCACAACACCTTCACTTTTTCTACCACCTCTAAATTCATAACACCACACATCAATCCATAAACCCCACTTCACATTTCCAACAAATATCATTTAATAATCCCATTCTTTTCATTATTTAGCATCAACCACATTTAATCACACAAACCACCATTTAATTATCCATTAAACATTTCTATTCCATTAACCAAACCAACCCAATACATTCCAAACATTATTGAACAATTATTTATTTATTCCATCACTACCAAGGCATTCAGTATAAAGAAACCACCATCTTGCCGCCCTAAAAGAACGACCAAACAAACTACCTACCCACCGCCCCAAAAAGCATGACCAAACAAACTATCATCCCCACATGCACCAACCACACATCACCAAAACCATGACCACACACCACAACACATCAAGATCATTTCAAAAAAATTAAAATGGGATTTAATCGCATTCCACTTTATTTTAGGGGAATTATCAGACAAGACAAAATCTTTGGGAAACCGTTTAATTATCCAAATATAATTGGTAAATTAATATCCATTTTAGGGTGATATCAAAACAATCACAACCAAAGCAGTAATCACAACACATATATCCAGCACAAATAAATCCCCTGACAACCACAATTTTATGCGAGACATCAAGCTCGTACAATTCATAATTTCACAAATAATATCAAGGATATAAAAGCATGAGAATCAAACCCCATTCTACCCTTTCAATTCAATTAATTGATTCTTTATCTTTGATTAAGACAGAACAACCATAAACATAGATAAAAAAATTAAACCCCTCCCACATGATACACAATAAGGAGAAACGAGGGAATCCCTACCTCAAAGAAGCTTGCTGACTCACTGCACATTGCAGGGAGAAGAAGAATGATCACAAACCTCAACTGCACCACAGGAACAATGGATCAACCTACACCACAACCAAATACCTGAAAAAAGAAACCCAACACACACCCCAAACCATAACAACACCTCCACATTGAATCCCTAGGAGAAGAACGGAATAAAACCCACTAAGAAGGGAGAAGAACCTACCATAGATTAACCATAGACTGCCAATGAACAACCACCAGGACCAACGGATTAAAGAGGGAGGAAGAGGGAATGAAGAACTTCTCAGGGATCCTAGGGTTCAACCAAAATGAGTGGAAGAAGAATCCATAATAGAATTAATGAAAATTCAGTCAGAAAAGAATTTTAAAACTACACGGGATTGGGGGTTTACATGACGTGTAATACCCTTTCACATTGTGTAATCCTCGGGGTTCAGTTTCACTGAAAAACACGTCAACTTTTTATTATTTAACCCTAAAAATCTACATGTTTTGAAACATCCCTAGAAAATATGTGATGCCAACTTTCACATCATGTAATACACTCACATGATGTGTATTTATTACAGCAGCTCTGCTGCACCTCCAACTCCCACAAAAACTCCTAGAACCTCCCCCAAAAACCTCCTACTCTCAAAACTGGAAAAGTAATAGACCAGGAGGGTAGAAACCATTACATCAGGTACCTATCAAATGATTATCTCCCTTGAAAATCCCAAACCAAGCTGAGAAGAAAAAGGGGTCTGAACAAACACTCCGTAAGATGATTCTCAAGGATCTCTTCATACCTCAAACACTACCACCTACTAAACACGCCAACCCAAACGACCAAAAAACACCCTGCATAACCACATGCCGCCTCCTCTCACACAACCAGACTACTACATCACCACTACAAAACTATATCAACCTCCATGCATCCCAAACCGAAAACCGTTACAAAAAATGAACCGCACTGTCCCTAACACATGAATCGTAGAATTCCATCTTTCATGTTAAGATAATATCTACTCTGGGTTGCACTGACTCACCCGCACAAGTTTAATCGCATCATAGTTAATGTATCTCAATTAGGAATCATTTCATCACATTTTCATATGTCAGTACTTTATCACACATCACACCACACACATTAAAAAACAAGGAAAACAACTCATCTCATAAAACAAAAGGATCCAAACATCACATCACAAAGAAAAACAGAGAAAAGAAAAATTTAAAACAACTTCGAGTATTGGGCCTACATCTATGTCTCTCGCTCCCAAGTACTCTCCTCTAGGCCACCATGCCTCCACAACACATGAACCAAAGAAATGGCCCATCCATGCAACAAATTCTATTGGAAATCCTAGATCTCTATTGGCCATTCCACAAACATTGCTTCATCCTCGATATTCAACTCTCCCCAGTCAATAAAATGGGGTTCATCATGAAGATACTGACGAAGTTGAGAGATGTGAAAGAATTTGTTGATCCTCTCCAACCACGGTGGAAATGCCAACCGATATACCACCTCTCCAACTCACCACAACACCTCAAAGGCCCCAAAAAACCTGGGAGAAAGCTTACTCCATCTGTCCAACCTCTACTTCCCACATCGAGGGGAAACATTCAAGAACACATGGTCCCCAACCTCGAACTCCAAGGGACTCCTCCTATGATCGACATAAGACTTATATCAATCTTGTGTTTCTTTCATCCTCTCACAAACAAGCTAAAACTTTTCTTTCTTCCTCTATGCCACATCAGGACTATGAATGGCTGTCTCCCCAACCTTTGTCCAAAATAATGGAGAATGACATGGTCTTCCATAAAAAACCTCAAACGGAGCCATGCCAATGGAAGAGTGATGGATATTATTATAAGTAAACTCTACCAAAGGTAGGTGTTGTATCTATGATCCACCAAAGTCTATGATACATGCTCACAACATAAACTACAATGTCTAGAGAGTTTGTTCTATCTGCTCATCTATTTAAGGGTGGAAAGAAGTACTAAGGCGTAACTAAGTGCCAAAATATTGCTACAATCCCCTCCAAACTCATGAGGTAAAACATGAATCCTGATCTGAGAAAATGGACCTTAGAACTCTATAAAACTACACCACCTCATCCAGACACCTCTTATCCAAAGAAACCATTGTGCTCGACTCCTTGATCACTAGGAATTGGGTCGAGTTCATTAACTGATCCACTATCACCCAGATAACATCACAACCTCCCTGAGATCTGGGTAACTCTGTGTTGAAATCCATCGAGATGTTATCTTATTTCCACCAAATAATATCTAAGGGCTGCAATAAAACCACCAGGATCACGATTCTCAACCATTACTTGTTGGAAAACCAATAACTTTTCCACAAACTCTACCACTGCGTGTTTCACCTCGGGCCACCAAAACTACACCCTCAAGCCATGGTACATCTTGGAAACTTTTGGATGTACTGCTAAAGGTGATTAATGAAACTCAAGAAGGGATAAATTATGCATTATAATAAAAAACAATATTTCATGAAACAACACCTAGTTATAATCATCCTTTGACCATCCATCCAGATCATCACCATGGCCAAGATGATCACACATCACCTCTGCCTCTGAGTCTATCCACTGAGACTCCTCCACCTGTTGCATCAGAGAAGACTACATCATCATCTGAAATACACAACCTCTACAAAAATCCACTCCTACATCTAAGTCCAAGGCTTCCAACTCCTCCATTAGTCTCCAAGCATCCTTAGATTCCAGAACAACGCCCTTCCACAACTTCCTTCTCAAAGCGTCAGCCACCATATTCCCCTTTGCTGAGGTGTAGGGGATCTCAAAATCATAATCCTGAAGAAACTTAATCCACCTCCACTATCTCAAATTTATATAACACTGAGAAAAGACATACCTCAAGCTCTTGGGATCTGTAAAGACCACAAACACTACCACAAAACCAATTTTTCCCGGCGCCAACATTTATCAGTGCTAACAAAAAAGCGCTGATAAAGGGGGGTACCTTTATCAGCGCTAAAAAAATGCTAATAAAAGTACCCCATTATTAGCGTTGATAAAGGTACCCCCTTTATCAGAATTTTTTTTAGCACTGATAAAGGGACCCCCTTTATCAGCGCTTTTTTTAGTAGCGCTGATAAAGGGGGGCCCTTATCAGCGCTTTTTTTAAAAGCGCTGATAACGGGTCGACTTGAAAAAAAATTAATTAAAAATAATATATTAATATATAAATATATAAATATATAAATATAGTTATATTGATATAAATATAATATATAATTTTTAAATATATTTTAGATAAGTATAAATATACATTTACACTTAATATACTTAATATATAAGATATTTAGTGAACATGGATTATAAAAAAATTTAAAAAATATTTTATTTAATAATTTGCTAATTATTATGGAGCAATATCCATTTAATAAAAATTTGAAGACTAAAAATATTAAAAAAAATTAAAAAAAGATCCAAAATATGTTGAAAACGCAACTTGAACTTCAAATGGCCATAACTTTTGATCCGGGTGTCCATTTGAGCTCTACCACATATCAAATCGAAGCCTGGGATGAGATCTACACCCTTATTACTTGGGGGAGACCTCGGTAAAAGTTTTTTTGAGGCAAAAATAGGCCCATAAGGCCTCCAAAACTGAGTTTTTAGTCAGGATATCCCGATTTTTTAACATTTTATGGATTTTCATCCTCGTTTAAGGGTGTATTGTTGGATTATTTTGGTGGGGACTGAATTTATTCCAAGGTATTACATTCATATTGATATTATGTATTTAAAATTTTGTCGTTTTTTATAATACACTGCTATTTATAATAAAATATATAACTATATGTACATATTTTTTATATATTCACACCTAAAAATTTAATTTTTTCAATAAATAATTAAACATATTTACATATAAAATATATTAGCTTTATATAAATAATAAATAATATCCATTTTATTTAAAATACCAATATATGAATATTTATATAACTATATACTAATATAACTATATATATATTAATAAACTATATATATATTAATATAACTATATAACTATATATTAATATAACTATAAATATATATATTAATATAACTATAAATATATATATTAATATAACTATATATATATTAATATAACTATATATATATTAATATAAATATATATCACCATACGAATAAATATTACTAAATATATATATAAATAAATAGATATATCATAAATAAGAGAAAAAATCAATATAGGGGAGTGGAAAAGGCTTCAGGCGCGCAGGGGGGAGGTCTCGAGATCAAATCCGGGTGGAGTCAGGGGCACGCGTGCAAGGGTGAATTAGAGGTGCTAGTGCTGATAAAGGTGGGGTATAGCACTGATAAAGGGTGGAGGCGGTGCGTGCGGGAGCTGGAGGTGCGGGAAAGCACTGATAAAGGGGGGATCAAGCATGTAAAAAGCCCCCTGTGATTGGAAGTATTTTTTTTAATTTTTTTAATTTTTTTTAGTTTTTTTAGTTTTATCAGCGCTAAAAAAAAGCGCTGATAAAAGGGGTATTTATCAGCTCTTTTTGGAGCGCTGATAAAGGGGACCCCCCTCTATCTTCCTCGGCTTTAACAGTGCTTTTTTAGCGCTGTTAAAGGCCATTTTTAGCACTGATAAAAGTGGTATTTTTAGTAGTGAAATCACTCCCCCCAATGAGGCAATGTCACCATAAAATCAGTGAAAACAAAACTACTGCTAGCTACAGATCATGGGTGGCATAGTTACACTCATGGGGATGTAAATACATAGACCCATAAGAGATTTTAGCTCACTATTACATCAGCATGCATCCCAAGCCCAGACGAGAAGCGTCACAAAACACCTCAAACAACACACCCTCCTTTAGTAGCTGAAGCACTGAATGACTTCCACTTCAGGCAACTAAACACTTCTTGGCACTAATCACTCCACACAAAAGCTTTTCATTTCCTAGTCAAAGCTATCAATGGGGCTGCATCTCGAGAGAAATTGGGTATAGAACTCAAATAATATCCTACAAGGCCAAGAAAACTACGAACCCATACCATGTTATTGGGTACTTCCCAAGAAGAAACTACTTCAACCTTCGACAAGTCCAATTCCAAACCATGTTGATACACCAAATGCCTAAGGAAATTCACCTCTAATGTCTAGAAATTACACTTGGACAACTTTCCATAAAGGTGGTGGTGTCGATGCAGTTCTGATATGCTTGGCATTATCCTCTTCTGACTTCTAGTATATGTATATATCATCGATGAATATGACAAAAAACCAATCTAAGAACTCACAAAACATAGAGTTCATAATCCCCATGAACACAACTAGTTCGTTTGTAACACTTAATGAAATTAATACAAAATCAAAATTCCCATACCTACATCTGAAGTCAATATTTGAGATATTTCCCTCTTTCACCCAAAAATGGTGATATCCAGACCGCATATTGATCTTAGAAAACCAAATATCCTTTTTTAGATGCTCAAAAAGATCATATATCATCAAAAGAGGGTAAACTTTTTTGACCATCACCTGATTCAACCTCCGGTAGTCTATGCATAGCCGCAGATTACCATCCACCTTCCTTGAGAACAACACTAGAGAACCCCATGGTGAGACACTCATCCAGATAAAACCCATATTCATTAGATCATCTACCTGAACCCTCAATTATCGCAACTCAAAAGGTTCCATCCGATAGGATCCATCGAAATCTGAGAAGCACTCACCAACAAGTCTATCCCAACCGCAACATCACATTGAGGGGGTATCATCACAACATCCTTGAGGAAAATATCTAGGAACACCCAAATAACCCTAGGTACCTTCACTATCCCAGCGTCCACTGATTCCACCAATGAAAGGCACTGTCATGGGCACTTTCAAATGATGTTTAGTTTCAGGTTATTTAGGTGAAGCAGAGTGGTTGACCAAAGTCTTCTATCAAAGGAGGAAGTAATTTAAGACAACATATTGAAGGTATTTTGAAAATAAATTAAACATAATACTTGAAAGTATTAGGGGTTAACATTTATAAAACAATAAGAAGTTTTCTAGAAGAAGATTATTATTTTTTGTTTTTTTTTGAAATGAAGTTCAATTAAAAAGACACAACAAGAAGATGTTTTTTTAGAAAATATTTTAAAAGGCGTAAAAGATCTAACTCTACCTATTAACTCAATTATTTATCATTATAATTTAAATTAAAATCCACTTAATTATTATCCCCTTACTTGTTAACCCCCAAACCCTACAATAATTAACTAAACCATGAAGATGAAATTAATTAAACCTTAGGCTAGCTTTAGTACATGAAATTATAAAACCCTACTTTGATTGATGTTATAAGGATAAATTATGGTCAGTGGTGAGTTAGGGAACATAACCACTCTATAAATGAGGATTAATTGAGTTTAGGGATTTTATTTGAACTCTAAAAATTTATCCTCTGTGGTTTTGTATTACTGATTAAGATCACGCTCTCACAATTCACACAATTCTCGACCTCTTGTGTTTTGTGTTTATTTTTCAATTGCTTTATTAGTTTAATTTAAATTAAAAACTAAATTAATAGATCATAATATGTGAATTAAAGTAGCTCATTGATTCAAAATAAATTAATTAATAATGTTATAGGTAGATCAATTACTAAAAAGAACTACTCTTCCATGGGTGGTGTAGTCATCGTAGAAACGTTTTGCATGTGAAAAGGTTTAGAAAGGGTAGAACCCAATATTGTTTCTACTCTTGATTCTAGACCAATTAGTAAGATTAATATAATAATAAATTTTTAAAAAATAGAATAAAATAGAATAAATAAAAGAGGAACAAATAAGTTTATTATGAAAAAAAAACATTACAACATGAGAAAGAGAGGAAGGCTTTGATGAAGGGATACTTGCTTCAAGAGCTCCCTCTATGAGTATAGGAAGTTCCAGAACCTCCAAGGTGATGAGAGGACTCCTCTAGAACCCAAAAATGGGAAAAATTCACTCCTTGGTCGAACTTTCAAATGAGGTGACCAAGGTGTCAATTTATAGCCAAAATGGGAAGTGGTTTTCGGCACCCAGATTTCGATATACCAATTGTGTCTCGGTTTTGGGTTGGTAAATGGCCTTATATAGACTTGTAAAAAAGCTAAAAGTTTTAGGAAAGAATCTTGAGTGTCTCCATGTCAAATTTGGAGGCCAATAGAGGATTAAAACATGAGATATGTCCGAAATACAGAACTAAATATTTGACTTCATGCAGATTTTGTCCCATGGAAATATTGGTTTAGATGGCCCCATTAATGGATGAATTAGGCTTTGGTTTATAGATATTAGTTGTATCCCATGAATCTATGGAGCGTCCTATAAAATTTCATCCCATTTTGAGGCACAGATTTTTTGAAATGTTAAAAATAGTGGACAAATGTCCTTAGGCTTCCATGCAATTTGACCCATTTTCCTTCTGGATCATCTCTGACCCTCCAAATCACCTCTTCCTACAACGAAATCACCAAAACAAGAATAATTTCCCTTTTTAACAATGATAAAAATTTAATAATTGAATCAAATGGGATGTGTTATTTGAGATAATATTTTTAATTTTAAATATAAAAAAAAGTTTAAAATAGTGATGTAAGGGTGAAATAAAGCAGTGAATCATGATGCGATCACACCCCCACACTTACCCTTTTGCACTCCTGGGAAAAAATCATATCATGTATTCCAAAAAATCTTCACAGGTAAATATCAATATCAAATCAAAACAAAATTTAAAACACATATCTTTGAGATCCAACAATTTGACAACAAGAAACAGAAGAGATCATGCCTCCTCAAAAAAAAACAATCATTTCATGTTCTTAATTCATATCATTCAATATATTTCCAATTCATTTATCCTTCCATGCACACAAAACACTTACCTCACTTGAATTTTATCTTATCATAGAAATGTAAATTTTTCATCAATGTGTTTCTCATCCAAACTCATACAAGGGTCACCATAGGCTTGATAAATTCCTATATCTCCACCCAATGTGAGTCAAGGACACATGTTTATCATGAGAAATTTTCATGGTTGTTCTGTGCCTTTCAGTTGGTAGGATTTATATGTGAAAAATTATGAGGATGAATGAGTAGGGCTTGACTCTTTTTTAAGAAAAATTTAATTATTCTAATTTTCACTTAAATATGGTCTCCTCCTCAATCCCCTTACATCAATTCATGTTCATCATCATGAAAAATAAAGTAATGTGCACACCATTCAACATTTCGGCATAAAAAATGTCAATCTTCTTAAACATGATTTTTTGAAAGCTTTAGATAGGCACAACTTTCTTCCTCTATTAGAATCTCTAAAAATACATAGCTTCACTTATCATTAAAGATCCATAAAAAACACAAATTTCAAAATAATAATTTTTTTAGCAGTAAAAACATCTCTTTAGAATTTAATTTTCCACCCAAAGTATCAAAAAATGTGGTAGCACAACACAAGACATCTTCCCCTACACTTAAGTTCAACTAGATTATGACATTTCACTTTAAGAGTTTGTTGGATAGGGAAAATTTTCTTGTAATGTGGATAAACTAATAGGATATTCATGCATTCTATGGTCTACAAGGATTAAATGTTCATGGTTGTCCATTATAAAAAGTATTATTAGAAAAGGGGGCTTTAAAATCAAAGAAATGACTTAATTATTTAAAACACAAGTACCTCAAACCCTCAAATTTTGAAAGGAATAAATCAAATTATGGTTAAATCAAGCATGTTTTGATTATCTCAATAATTGACTTGAATGTAAAGAATATGAAAAACATGGTTCACAAGCCTCATAAGAAAGTGATTTCAAATATAAAGACAGTGAGATATGGAATGAGGTTCAAAATTCAGAGTACTTTTCATGAAATTCCTATAGATTTGAACTTGAAACGAAGTCATTTTAAGTATTCATTTAAGCTTAGTTTCATGGGATAAATTGTTTCAATCTTTGATATGGATTTCAAAATGGTGATGAGAATCATTTCACCTCAAAAGTTTCAAAAAAACACAAAAAATTAATAAAAAACACAGTTTTTTTTGAAAAACCAAAAAACAATTGAAATTATAAAACTAAAAGGTTCCTTCCCCCACACTTAAAATATTGAATTCTCTTCAATGTGAATCCATGATATGATATGTTCACATGAGATAAAAAAAATAAATAGGAAAAATAATATGAAAGTGAAATTGTTAGGAATAGCCTTATATTCTCAAGTGATGATGGGGTCATGCAGTGTGATAAAATCCACTGCATCAGTAGAACTTTCCTCAATGTATTGCTTCAAATGCTTCCCATTGACTGTAAATATTCTTCCATTGTCCTCTTGTGTGATCTCCACTACACCATAAGGAAAAAAATTAGATAAAATATAAGGACCTAACCATCTAGAATGAAACTTATCAGGCATCAGCTTTAGTTGGAAAAAATACCGAATAGACAAGTTAATGTTGTCTTCTACTGATCTTATGAACCAATAAAAACATGAAAATATCCAGAAAATCCATCCAAGAAACAATAGTGTGTTTTACCATCTAGTCTCTCAAGAATTTGATCAATAAATGGGAGGGGAAATGGTCATTGCAAGTGGAATGATTTAGTTTCCTATAATCAATACACACACACCAATTGTTTTGTACCCACATATGAACTAAATCTTCTTTATCATTTTTAAAAACACTAACACCACTTTTATTAGGAAAAACCTGAATAGGACTCACCCACTGAGAATTTGAAATGGGATAAATTATACCTTCCTCGAGCAATTTTCAACCTCTTTTTTAACAATTTCCATAAGGGTTGGATTGAGTCTCATTTGTGGCTACCTAACAAGTTTATCCCCATCCTACAAAATAATCCTATGCATGCAAATAGAGGAGCTAATACTATATATGTAATTTAAGGTCCACCCAATTTCCCTAATGTTCACCCTAAAAATATTCAAAAGTTTTTCTTCATGTTCAAAAGGGATATTGTTAGCAATGATAATAGGTAATTTCTCACCACTTAACAAGTATGAGTATTTGATATTAGATGGAAATGTTATGAGTTAAAATGTAGGGGGTGATGTATGGATAGATAAATTTAAGGAACTAAAATATATGCACAATGAACATCAGTATTAGAATATACATCATCAAAACCAGAGAATAAATCATCAAACCCATCAACATATTCGATAGCCATGTCATAATCAGAGCTCACATGATCAAAATCATAATATGAATCTATTTCAAAATCAAATCTAAGATAGGTTTGTGCATTAGATTCCAGTGTAGAAGTGCTCTTAGACATTACACTAGAACCAATGCTCATAATCTCTATAAGCATAGGACAATCAAATTCCATGGGGTTTTTATTTGGTGGTTCAAAATGGGAGATAACAAAAGCAGAATGGTCCTCTAAGGGGTACTTCATGGAGTCCATAACATTAAATATCACAAATTCATCTCAAAAATCCATGGAAAGTGTACCCTTATGAATATTTATGATAGTTTTGGTAGTTTTGATGAAGGGACTACCTAAGATAATGGGAGAATGATAACTTACCTGATCATACTCCATGTTAAGCACATAGAAATATACTGGAAAGATCATTTATCTTAACCGAATATGTACATCCTTAAGGACCCCCGCTAGATATGTTATAGAGCTATTTGCCAACTACACCACTACTCTCATCAGCTTCAACTGAACAACCTGTAAATAAGAGAATATAGAGTGAGGAATCACATTTATGGAAGCTCCCAAATCACATAAAGCATCAGAAAAGTGTAACTCTCCTATGGTGCATGGTATAGTGAATGTCATGGGATCCTTTCACTTTGTTGGAATTGATAGAGTTGGTGTAATGAGTGATGACACATTTCTTCCAAGATTGATCCTCTCATTTCCCTTGATCCCTCTTATATTGGTACAAAGTTATTTTAAAAATTTGGCATACCTTGGGATTTGATTTATTTCTTCAAGTAGAGGGATGTTGATCTCAACACACTTGAATGTATCCAAAACTTCTTTTTTTCATTTCCTCTTCAGCCATATTCTTGGTTTTTACAACTCTATTTTGAAATGGAAGGGGTTTAGGAGGAACATCATCAATATTTTTCTTACCTTTGTCTTTCTCCTTTGGTTTCTCATTAGTGGTTCTTGAATGGGGCCTCTCCATAGTTGAGGTGAATCCTGGTAGAATTTTAGGTGTTGAAGTATATGTTGTTTGCTTCCCGCTTCTCAATGTGATGACACTAAAATTCCCCTTGGGATTTGGAGTATGTTAGGATGAAAGATTTTCGGAGTTATTAATTACCATTTTACAAAGGTCGGTGGAAATATGGCTCATTTGTGTCTTCAATTACCTCAACTCTGAATCTTGACTCTTCAGATCATTCTATTGATTAAGAAAATTTTGTTTCAAAAGATCATCAATATTAGAATATACCTTTGGTTTATAATTCCCTTTGTGTTTACTTGTTGATGATTGGGATTTAAATCTCCATTGGGTTTGTTGGAAACCCTATTGGTAAGGCGGAGGCTATTGGATTTTTTTTTGAAAAGGAGGACTTTGTTGTTGTCCAGAGCCATACCTCATGTATGATTGATCCTTCCACCCTTGGTTGTATGTTGGTGTAAATGAATCGTACTTATTCTAGGGATGTGGTTTTTGTTGCTGCTGATATGGTCTCCCAAGAAATACAGCAACACAATACTTTATCTCTTGTAATTGGGGGCAACAATCTGCTGGGTGGACTTTTTCAGTGAAAATGCCACAAGGACTCGAAGGAGTGGGGTGGGATGTATTTTGATCCAAATAAATATACCTCACTATAGTGGTCAATTCTCCAAACTTGGTATCAATTAAATGACTCTCAAGATAATAAGGGCTTACCTAATGTACTCCCTTAACATGTAGTGTACCTCGATCGCCAAATTGTTGGGAGTTTTGTGTCATCTTGTCGATCAATGCATGTACGACTATTGGTGATTTGTCCACAAATTATCCTCCATTTGTGACATCCACCATGATCCTATACATAGATGTGAGTCCTTCATAGAAGTATTAGATTAGGAGTTTCTCACTAATTTGGTGATGTGGACAACTTGCAAACAACTTCTTGAATCGCTCCTAGTACTCATACATTGACTCCCCTTGTGATTTCTTGATCCCCAAGATCTCCTTATGAATAAAAGTGGTCCTTGATGCTAGAAAAAATCTCTTCAAGAATAGGTGTTTCAAATTGTTCCAACATGTTACATCTTCAGGTTTTAAATAATACATCCAATCTTTTTCAACCCCATCAAGTGAAAATGGGAATCCTCTTAGTTTTATTTGATATTCAGAGACATTTATTGGTTTTAGGGTTGAGAAAACCACATTAAATTCTTTTAAATTTTTATTTGGATCCTCACCAGATAATCCATGAAATTTGGGAAGAAGATGAATTAATCCAGATTTCAGTTCAAAGTCTGATTCAAGATTTGGGTACGCAGTACAATTTGGTTGATAGTTAATATCTGGTGAAACTAACTCTCGAATGGTTCTATTGAGTTAATTATTATTTTTTCCAGACATTGGTTCTTGTTTTATGTTGGATTTAGAAGTTTCCCAATTTAAATGTTCTTAGAGTGGAGGAATTCTCCAGTTGGGTAAATGTCGACACTCCCTATAGACCGGGATTGTCTGATTCAAGCTCGAAGGCTACGTTCAAACTTGGGGTATAGATAGAATATATCCTTGGGATGGGATTGTGTCATAAATCATATAAATTGGGAAAATCAGACCATAATATCATGATAATAAGTTTTAATTGATGGGTCTATTAGAGAATGAGATAGGAAGAAGAAATATAGAGAAAAAAACAAACAAAAACTAAGAAAGTGGAAAGAAGAAGGAAGAATGAAGATAAAATAAAAGAGAAAAAATAAATTTAATTAGTTGAATAAAATACTTTCCTCCATGGAAACAATGTCAATTTTAAATGTTCTATCATGGGTGCTTTCAAATGATGTTTGGTTTCAGGTTTTTTAGGTGCAACAAAGTGGCTGGCCAAAGTCTTCTCTCAAAGGAGGAAGTAATTTAAGACATCATATTGAATGTATTTTGAATATAACTTAAACATACTACTTGAAAGTATGGGGGGGGGGGGGGTTATTTACCTTTTATAAAACTAGAATAATTTTTTTGAAAGAAGATTGTATTTTTTTTATTTTTGAAATGAAGTTCGTTTAAAAAGACACAACAAGAAGATGTTTTTTTAAAACATTTTAAAAGGAACAATAGATCTAACTCTACCTATTCACTCAATTATTTATCATTATCATTTAAATTAAAATCCACTTAATTATGATCCCCTAATTTGTTAACCCCATAACCCTACGAGAATTAACTAAACCATGAAGATGAAATGAATTAAACTTTAGTCTAGCTTTAGTATATGCAATCTTAGCACCCTGCTTTGATTGATGTTATAAGGCTAACTTATGGTAAGTGGTTAGTTAGGGAACATAACCACTATGGAAATGAGTATTAATTGAGTTTAAGTATTTTATTTTAACTCTAAAAATTTATCACATGTGGTTTTGTATTACCGATTAAGATTGTTCTCTCACAATTCACACAATTCTTGACCTCGCGTATTTTGTGTTTATTGTTCAATTTATTTATTAGTTTCATTTAAACTAAAAACTAAATTAATAGATCATATTAATTGAATTAAATTATCTCATTTATTCAAGATAAATTAATGAATAAGGTTATAGGTAGATCAATTAATAAAAAGAACTACTCTTCCAAGGGCGGTGTAGTCATCATAGAAACGTTTTGCATGTGCAAAGGTTTTGAAAGGGTAGAACCCAATATCATTTATACTATTGATTAAAGAACAATTGTAAGATTAAGAGAAGAATAAATTTAAACAAAATAGAAGAAAATATAAGAAATAAAATAGGAACAAATAAGTTTATTATGAAAACACAAACATTACAACATGAGAAAAAGAGGAAGGCTTCGATGAAGGGATCCTTGCTTCATGAGCTCCCCCTATGAGTATAAGAAGTTACAAAACCTCCAAGGTGATGAGAGGACTCCTATAGAACTGAAAAATTTCAGAAATTCACTATTTGGTTGAACTTGTAAATGAGGTTCCCAAGGTGTCAATTTATAGCCAAAATGGGAAGTGGTTTTGGGAACCCAGATTTCGAGATACCACTCGGGTCTCTGTTTTGGGTTGGTAAATGACATTATCTCGATTAAGAAAAAAGAGAAAAGTTGTAGGCTAGTATCTTTACTATCTCCGTGTCAAATTTGGTGGACAATGGAGTATGAAAACGCGATATATGACCGAAATAAAGAACCAAATCATTGACTTCGTGCAGATTTTGTCCCCTAAACAGATTGGTTCGGATGGACCCCTTAATGGATGAATTGGGATTTGGTTTCTTGAGATGAGTTGTATAAAATGAAGTTATGGATCATAATTAAAAAATTCAGCCCATTTAGAGTCACTTATATTTCAAAATGTTTAAAATAGTGGACAAATTTCCTTGGGCTTCCATGTAGTTTGTCCCATTTTCCTTTTGGATCATCTCCGATCCTCCAAATCACCTCCTCCTACAACAAAATCACCAAAACAAGAATAATTTCCCTTTTTAACAGTGATAAAAATTTAATAATTTAATTAAATGGGATGTGAAATTTGAGATAATATTTTTAATTTTAAATACAAAACAAGTTTAAAACAACAATGTAAGGGTGAAATAAAGCAATGAATCGTGATGTGATCAACCGACAACTCGGACAACATGGAAAGAAGGGGATCCATATGTTGGATGACCACCTAAAAACTTTTCTCACCAATAAAAAAAACATGTTGGCCATCCAAATCCAAAAACATGACCCTCCTCTGAAAGTAGTCATTAAAAACATGTATGGAATGAAACTAGTCAATGTTGGAGATGAAATCACATGGCTACATCTATTGCAAGAAAAGATCCCCATGGGACTCATGTAGCCCCATTATCAATCGACACCCCTGTCACACATCAAACAAGTAGGTCTAGACTCCAATTGGCATAGTAAACCCCAGGGCATGAGAATCCTCTCTATATCTTATCCTAGAGCATGGGCTAGAGTAGGTGCAACAAAGGAGTGTAAAGCTCCTGAATCAAACAAGTTACAAATAAGGGTACTAAATAAACTGATCATACTTCTAATGATATATGGTCCCTCTGGAACTACTGCCTCCACTGCATTCAACTGACCACGTCCAACACCTCTTCCTCTCTGCTGATGACCACCTCCATGGCCATGATCGGGTCGTGGTTCCTAAACATGAGAAACATCCTAAGGTCGGCCTCTACTTACTCCATCTCCCCTTAGTAGAGAAAAACATGCTACCCCTGTTGCTGAAATGGACTCACTGACAACTGTTGCTAAGGATGGCACTGAACCTATCCCCATCCACCAAACTGAGCTTGGGGAACCACTGGGCACTATTTCCGCTGATGGCTGCGAACCCCACAACCAAAAAACATTGGCACAAAGCTCCCTAAAAAATCACGGAAACCAATAGCCCCAGAAGGTCAGAAAGGAAGCAGTTGAGGTCTACTCCCTGTAGATTGAAACCTTGAAGGCCCTGATTCTTGGTACCTTACACTAAAAATCCCTCCCCTCAAGGAAACCTACTAGTTTCCCTCTTATGAAAAACCTCCTCTCAAGTGCATCCAATCGATCACCTCTACCTTCTTCTAAAACTCTATATACTTCAGAAATGAAAAAGAAGTTATTGCATACTGGATAAAAGGATTTAGTCCCCCCTCAAGACGTCGCGCATGAGACTCCTCATCTGGAAAAAATATCTGGAGAAAAATGCAGAAGGTCCTTGAATATTATTCCCAACTCCTGCACTGACATGCCCCCCTGCTAAAGAGAAAGTACCTCATGCCTCTTTATTTCCTTCATGGTTGATGAAAGGAACTCCACCCATAAATCCTTCTAGAAGTAGACCCAAAAAATGTCTGCCTTATTCCGCTCTCCCAGATACAGCATCCACCACTAACATGCAGCTCCCCACATTTGACTGACTGCCAAAGGGACCCAGTACTCCGTTGAGGACCAGATCAAACTAAAAGAAATCTTGATCTCCTCCAGCCAGCTCTCTATCTCGACATCTAAAACACTACCCTCATACTTCCCCAAATCCTACCATTGGAAAGAGAACAATTTCCTCTTCCACTGATCATCCTCTCCAACTATATCAATCCTATTATAATCAAAAAAATTATCCTGATGAACCTCAACTGCATAATCCATACACGGACGATGAATGGGAGCTAATACTGAAAGGAAAACAAAGATTTCCTAAGCCTCAGTAGTATTTAATTTCATTTAAGATTCATTTTAACTCATTTAATTCATTTTTTATTCATTTAAACTTTCCCAAAACAACCCAATTAAAATAAGAACACAAGTCATTATGATGCATGTACCTTTACAAGGTCTCTACCCTACAAGCAGGTCCATCACACTTGGTTGTTCAGTAAGCTCAGAGTCCATGTAATGGATCACAAGGGGGGCCTAAAATCACAATTCATAGTTGTTCTCCCTGACCTATGTCATGTACCAAGGTCAACTGACACTATTTCCATACCAACCCATGCAACCCTCACTACTCCTAACTCTAAACTCCATCCTATCTCTCAACCATCACCTTTGATACCACTCTGTCATGACCCCCTCCCTCCAAAGATTCCTCAATGAATGGAGAGAGATAAGGACCCCTGAGTCCCACCTCCAGTAGGCCCCAGGTTGGTGACTAGAACCGAGGGTATAAAAATATCATGTATGGGAGGAACTTCCCTTTATAATATAAATAGGATCCGGAGATAAGATGGATCATCCACAAACAACTTCGAGACACAATATAAAAGAAATCCAAAACCATCCTTCATGCATGTATAAATAGAACTGATATAGATAAAATAAAATTCTCTAAAGAAAATACCCAAAAGAAAAGATAAGGTAGAGACACAACAACTATACAAAGGTTTGAGCAAGTAATTCCCAACACGGTCCATGTAATCCTCCTAGAAAATTGAAAATTGTTTTATATGTGTAGGGTGAGCATACAAGTATACTCAGTAGGAAAAAAACGAAGTCTCTCATGCACATGTGAAAGAAGCATACTAATGTATCTATGAGAAAATAGCATAACCAAACAGCACCTAAATAGGTATATTAACCAATCCCAGCCTCACTAAGTCACAACCACTAAATAATGCAAGTCAAGTAATATAATATAACACAATCACATTGATAAGGGTACCCGACACTACTTTCCCATGGGTATTTCATTCTCACACCCAACATCATACGTCATGGCACTCCCATCTCTTCCATATACCACACTTTCCCACAAGTACAGTCACAACATATCTCGTCCGCTGACAGATGGGCCCACCGTCCCACAAGCACGACCACAAAAACACCTTGCCTGAAAACACTTGGGCCACAACACAATCACCGCCATAACCAAAGTAGTAGGGTATCATGAACATGTAGGACATAAACCTCATTCAATCCTCCTACCATGCACAAACCCCACCAGAAGTCTCCCTATAAGAACTGTCACATTTCATCCTACCCGAAATCACTTGGGCCACCACCCCACAAGCATGGTATCACCTCACCTGAAGACACCTAGGACTTCACATCTCACTCGAAGACACCTTGGACACAACCACCTTCTAATGAAATAATAGAACTTCAGCCATCATAACCAGTGAAATACCTACCTTGCCTAAAAGAGATATTGGGAAAGAGAGAGTACTCATCCATCCGTACTTCTCACCGGATGTCAGGAAAAAAACACCCTGTATGATTATGTGGGTGTCGGCACATAGTGCTCGACATGGGTGGGGTGCATATAGAAATCAAAATAATGTACAAGTATATATATAATATCAAACACACAATCCCAAACTATGGGTTCACAAATAAACAAACAAACCAACTCACAAATCCTTCACTTTTGATGCCACCTCTAAATGAATAACACCACACATCAAGCCATAAACCCCACTTTACATTTCCAACCAATTTCATTTAATCATACCATTATTTTATTATTTAGAATCAACCATGTTTAACCACACAAACCACCATTTAATTATCCATTAACCATTTCTATTCCATTAACCAAACAATACCAATCCATTCCAAACATTATTGAATAATTATTTATTTATTCCATCACAAATCTGGAATCTATCACAAAACAACCACCACCTCGCTACCCCAAAAGGAAGACTAAAAAAACTACCTCCCCACCGACCCAAAAGCATATCCAAACAAACTATCATCCCCACATTCCCCAAACACGCATCACCACCCCACAAACACGACTACACATCACAACACATCAACATCATTTCACAAATTTACAAAGGGGATTTTATCACATTCCACTTTATTTTAGGGGTATTATCACACAATCCAAAATCCCAGGGAAACTATTTCATTAGAAAAATATAATTGGTTAATAAATTTCCATTTTAGGGTGATATCACAATAATCACAACCAAAGCAGAAATCATGTCACATATATCCAGTGCAAATAAAGCCCCCAACGACCACCATTTTTAGTGGTGCATCAAGCCTGTACAAGTCAAAATATCACAAATAATATCATGGCTGTAAAAGAGTGAAAATCAAACCCCAATTTCCCATTTCAATTAAATTAACCAATTATTTATCTTTGATTAATTTGGAATAACCATAACCCGTAGATAACAAAATTAAACCCCTCACACATGATACAAAATAATGACAAACAAGGGAATCCCTACCTCAAAGAAGCTTTCTGAATCACTACACACCATAGGGTGAATAAGAACTCTTGCAAACCACAACCGAACCACAGGAACCACATATAAACCTAAACCACAACCAAAGGACATAAAAACACAACCCAATACACAACCCAAACCATAACAACATCATCGTAGTGAATCCCCAGGAGAAGAACTAAAGAAAAACCACCAAGAAGGGAGAATAACCTACCACGAATCAACCACGGATTTCCAAAAAACAACCACCAGGACTAATAGATCAAAGAGGGAGGAAGAGGGATTGAAGAACACCTCGGGGCTCTTAGGGTTTTTACAAAATGAGAGGAAGAAGAATCCATGACCGAATAAATGAAAATTTTTCCATAAAATAATTTTAAAACTACATGGGATCAGGTGTTTACACGATGTGTAATCCCCCTTCACATTGTGTAATCCTTGGGGTTTAGTTTTGCCGAAAAACACACCACCTTTATATTATTTAACCCTAAAAATGTACACATCATGAACCAGCCCTAGAAAAGTCATGAGACCAACTCTCACATCATGTAATACACTTACACGATGTGTATTTTCTACAATAGCTATGCTGCACCTCCAACTCCCATGAAAACTCCCAAAACCTCCCCTGAACACCTCCAACTCTCAAAACTGGAAAAGTAACAGATTGGGAGGCCACCGACCATTACAGTTTCCCCCAAACTTAATTTCATGTAGTGTAAAGTAGTGAAAAATAAGAATTAAAATAAGGGAAAAGAAATTAAGCTCCCATAGTAATTGAAGTTTTAATACTTTATCTCATTCAAAAATTACTCCCCATATATCCCTTGAGTGAAATTCTCTGGATAGAAGGTTTTAGTACCTACATAATTGAAAATGTCAACATTCATTACAAGAAAATAGATTTCAAGAAAGAATTTAACTAGAGAGAAAGTTTAGGGTAGAAAATCAAGTGTGTTTTGGATTTTATCTCAACTAAGCATTAAAGAACAATCAAATCTTCAACCAAAGAAACTCTATGATTCTTGAAAATTGAATAGCATACCGAAAAAACATTTCAAACACTTATGAAAAGAGAATAATTTTAAATTATTAAAAGAATAGTAGAGAACTAGGAAGATGGAAAAAATTATTTTTTATTGAAATGGAAAAAATAAAAACAACAGAGATCATGGGTTGACTCCTGTGATGCATAGAGTTTAAAGTCCTCAGTTAGACTCAGTAGAAACTCAGCTTTCCAAAAAAGAGATGACAGCCAAGCCCTTTGATTTCCCTTCAAAGTAATGTTTAACTCTTTTAACATTAACCAAGAATGGTCTATTCTCATATCCAACTAATTCCAAAGATCCATTAATAAGAACTTTTAGGATAGTAAAGTGTCTCGATCATTTAGTTTTGAGTTTCCCTGGAAAAAGTCTTAATCTGGAATTAAAAATTAAAACCCTTTGACCAACATTAAAGTTTCATTTTGAATTATGGAGTCATGAAAATAATTTGATATCTCTTTATAAATTCTATAATTCTCATCAAAATCCCTCTGAATTTATTTCATCTCACTTAACTCTAACAACCTTCTCTCTCTAAGAGACTTGAAATCATAGTTGAAGTATTTTATTTCCCTATAAGATTTCTTATGGACCTTTACATGAAAATGAAACATATTTACAAAGAGAATTCTATAAGGAGACATCCCTATGGGAGTTTTATATGTGGCCCTGTAGGCCCATAATGCCTCATCCAGCTTTAAAGACCAGTCTTTTCTTGAACTACTAACAGTTTTCTCCAGAATCTATTTTAATTATCTATTTGAAAGCTCTTCTTGCCCACTGGATTATGGGTGATGGGTGGTGTCACGACCCATCCTCGGGGCCCGTTCCGTGACTACCCCAAGCCTACCTTCCATAGGCCAGGGGCTGACGACTAGCACCAATGCATAATTTCCGATAAAAAGGGAAGGCATTGCCTTTGTAAGGTAAACTAACACCACAGAGCAAGCAAGTAGTAGAAGTAAACACCAAGTAAAAACTGATACAAAAGTAAGTGTGTAAAAGTAAGTGGGCCAGTATACAAACCCAAACTGAAAGTAAAGTACAACTGGAAAGGGAAAATAGCAACTGAAAGTAAAGCCTCAGCCTTGAGTCGCTCACTGGAAGTCCCACCTAAAGGGTGAGTACAGATAGCCTCCACAGCTCCTCGGGTCTAGCCGTCCACTCCGAGTACGTCCCGCCCAGTGTCCCACCTCCGGGTACCGACCTGCTCCACAAGCCTCAACCGTGATCAGCGTTGTACGTCGTCTACAACCAACACAACATAGTGCGGGCATAGCCCGTGCAGGGGTGAGTATAAGCTACTCAGTAGGGACCCCGAGACCCCCGAAGGTCTCCCAGAATCCACAAAGGATAATCCACAAAGGAAAGATACAATCACGAAGTAACATCCGACACTACTTAGGTATATGCCCATACATATACTTAAGTCATCAATTCTCATTCGGCACCAACATCCGAGCTCAAGTACAACCCAGTCCACACAGGAAATCACAATCCAATCCACACAGGAAAGCATAACGTAATCCACACAGGATATCAAGTCAATCTTATCGAAGATAAGGATTGAAAGTCAATATTAATCTCACATAGGTATACTTCTTCGTAAGAGGATAGAGATGATCAGATATTGCCACTGATTCATCTAAGCTGTCGTACCCACACAGGATCAATAGGTACTAACCCCTGCAATGACCCACAAAGGATCGATTGGTAACTAACCCCCGCAATGACCCACACAGGATCAGAACCACACAGGATCTATAGGCGCTGGCCCACACAGGACCGCTGAGTGCTGACCGACACAGGATCAGACCCACACAGGATCGGTAGAACTGATCCACGTTGGATCACTGAGTGCTGTAGTCGTCGTCGTCGAATCCACGAAGGATTTCTATATAGTCGTCATCGTCGTCACAGTCGCCGTCAGCTCTAGGGTTTCCGCACACAGCAAGCTCGTTAAAGAGGGTCCGCTCCACAAGCCGAGGGGCTGATACATCAACTAACACATAGTCTGGAGTTGATGTATCCAAAAGTTCTGAATCGTCAACAGGAACTCAACGTGACAGACGATGCATCAATCGGACGCCCAGTCTGAGAGTTATTGGCTTTTTCGTCCCAGGGGACCGGTTGGTTTTTAAGTCAAAACCAACCCGACCGTACTCCAACTGCATCCAAACCTTGAGGGGAGTAAGCCAAAAGGTCTGTCTCACTAAGAGAAATCCAACAAAGTTGACGGCATGCCAATTGGACGTCCGGAGCTCAAGTTATAAGCATTTCCGCTCCGAGGGCCCGATTGGTTTCGTGTACGAACCAACCCGGCCGAACCCAAAGTACTCTGAAACCTTGAGTGTGATATGCCAAAATGACCGTCTCGATCCAAATATCGCATCGTAGCTGACATTGCGTCAATCAGAGGTCCGCATCTCAAGTTATGGGCAACAGACCGAAAGAGGTTCGGTATTAGGGGGTTCGGGCCCTGTCCGACCCGGCCCGCTTGGGCGCGGCCCGGCCCGGCCTGGGTGTGGCCCAGCCTGGCGGCCCTGTCTGGCGGACCGGCCAGGGCAGCTGGCTGGCGCGCTGGTGCCAGGAGGTGGCTCAGCCGTTTGGCCGAGCGGATGGGGGGGGGGGGGGCTACCCCCCAGTGTGTAACCTCGACCCCCATTATGGGGCCACTCACGTCCGGCCAGCCGAGGGTTTTGAACCCCCGACTCTTCCCTGCCCAGCCGGCTTCTGCCACTACGGGACCGGCAAGGCCGGTCCCCCCTGCTCCGACGCTGGCGGCTCGATTCCGGCCGCCGGTTCCCCTGATCCACCGCGGCTTAAGCCGCGACCTTGGTCCGTCCGGCGCGGCGCGACGGCGCCCCGCCCCTCCGTCGCGGCCCCGCTTCGGCCACGGTGTATTCGGGTTTTTCCGGCGCGGCGCGACGACACCGCGACTTGGTTCAATTTTCAAATGCGCGGCGCGACGGCGCCACACATCATTGCCGCTCGTTCCCGCGCGGTGCAGAGGCACCGCGTCACTTTCCTTCAAACCGCAACAATAAAAAAAATAATAAGGGAGGAGGGTCGACCATGTTTGTTTGGTCCGGCCCCCTCCCGTTAAACGATATCAAGCGGTCCAAATGAATGAGGTTAGATGACGGAAGAATTCACAAATAAAAAAAACACATAAACCCCTACCTCGTCGAACACGTTGAGCGAGGATTCATCGCGGAGATAACCGTTGTGGAAGGAGACATCGCGGAAGGAGACGTCGCGGAAGGAGACGTCGCGGAAGGAGACGCCGCAGAAGGAGACGTCACGGAAGGAGACGTCGATCCCCGAGGAATCCGGCGTTTTTCGCGTTCTTCGTCTAAGATGAAGAAGTTCCTCAAGCTCCTTAGCTTTTCTCCCAAAGGATCCCACAACCAGAATTCCAACAAAATAAAATAAGTTCAACACTTATTTTATTAACATAACCTAAGCATTTGAATTTCAAACATTCTCATTTAACTCACTTAATTAATTAACATAAGTTGTCAAAAAATTAATGGTGAGTTGAGGGGGGGGGGGGGTTAGAGAATATGAAGGGGTGGGGTTCGTGTGGGCCTCACCAGCTTCATAACCTCTCATGGGAAGTTGGGTGGTTACCCAACTTCCACCCAAAGTTTAAACACTTAGGAAGATAAATAAAATTTGTCATTTAAATTTTATTTTAACTTCCACAAATTTTAACAACTTCACCTGTGAAAACGCAACTCCAGAAAAGGTGTTCCTAAGAAATTACCGGCGCTGCGGTTCCATCGGTGCCCTTAGAATTTGATTCTGAGAACCGGTTCAAAAGTTAGGAATTCCCGCTCATTCGTTCACTGAACGTACCCAAGCTAAACTTCAGACAGAAATTCCGGGCACACCGGGCCTCGGAATCAAGTGCCATCAAAAACCGCGTTCTTGTAAAATCCCAAAGAAAATATTAAGAAAAACTTTTCCTTGAATTTTACGGGTCTTTACAGGTGGTACCAGTTTTATGAATAAAACCATACTTTTCCATAAATTATTTGAATTTAAAGTTCTTAAAATGCATACCATTATCTATGATAAAACCCCTCAACACACCAAATATTGAGAAAATATTCTTCTTGATAAAAATCACAACACTACTAGAAAGATTGTTTGGATGAGATACAAAATCAACCCACTTAGATATGCACTCTACAGTAATAAGTATGTACTCATTTCCATATTAATATGGAAATGGTCCCATGAAATCTAACCCACAAACATAAAAAATTTCAACTTCTAAAATCCATTTTTGTGGAAAATCTTATTTCCTACCCACATTTCTCTGCCCTTGACATTTATCACATCTTATTACTAAGATTCTGGCATCCTTAAACATTATAGGCTAGTAAAAACCTGATTGGATAACCTTTTGGGATTTCCTCACTCCCCCATGATGTCTACCCTAGGGATAAGAGTGAAAACTCTTTAAAATAGAAAGCATTTCCTCCTCAAAATCACACCTCCTAAAAATACCATCAGAACACCTTTTAAAGAGAAAGGGATCATTCCAAAAGTAATAATTAAGCTTAGAAATTAACTTATTCCTTTGATTATGTGAATGTTATTTTGGCCTAACACCAATATCTAAGAAGTTGGTAAAATATGAAAACCATGAAGATTATTTCACTAATGCAGCAAACAATTGTTCACCAGGAAAAGAAGTATTGATTTCTATTAGCTCACTAGTTTGAATTGTGGTTATAAGTAATATTAACAAGTGGTCAAATACCACATTTTCAAAAACTTTCTTATCTTTAATAATAAAATTCCTTCAACAACAAAGTCCACCTCATAAGTCTCAGTTTTTATTCCTTTTTAGCCAAAAGATATTTTAAAGTAGAATGACCTGTGAATATTATGACTTTTGATCTTATGAGGTATTTCCTAAACTTGTATAAGGAAAACCTTACAGTAGTTAAATCTTTCTCTGTAGTTGAATAATTTTTTTGGCATCATCAAATAATATACTGGCATAATAAATTACATGTAACCTATTCTCTTTCCTTTGACCAAAAATTGCCCCTACTTCCAAATCAATTGTATCACACATAATCTAAAATGGAAGTTTCCAGTCAAGAGTTGTAATAATTGGTTAATATGTAAGATTTTCCATTAGAAAACTAAATTATTACAGATAGTTCTCATAAAAAATGGTATATCTTTAACTAAGAGGGAGCAAAGTGTCCTAACAATTTAAAAAAGTCTTTGATTAATCTCTAATAAAAACCAACATGTATTAGAAAATTAATAACACCTATTAAATTTATAGGAGGTGGAAGTTTTTGAATCAATTGAATCTTATAATTATCTACTTCAACCCCCCTCTTCGAAAATATATGGCCTAATAGAATTTCTTATGTAACCACGAATTGGAATTTCCCCCAATTTAAGACTAGGTTGATTTCATCACATCTTTGTAAAAAAAATTCTAAATTTTTCAAACAATCCTAAAAATTAGAACCAACAATAGAAAATTCATCCATGAAAACTTATATAATTCTCTCAATCATGTTGGAAAATATCGCCATCAAACACCTCTAAAAGGTGGCAAGAGCACATAAATTCTAAAAGGAATCAGCCTATAGGCAAATGTCCCAAATGGAAAATTGAATGTGGTATTTTCCTAGTCTTTCAGGGCTATAAGAATCTGGTTATAACCATAATAACCATAAAAAAATATAAAAATTCATTTCCATCCAACCTTTCAAGCATTTGATCTGAAAATGGCATTGAAAAATGATCTTTTGTTGTGTAAGAGTTAATCTTTCGATAATCTATATGATCCCTCCACTTATACCTTTCTTAATTTTAATTTCTTAGTTTTTCTCATTAGAAATGACTGTGAAATCCCCCTTTTTAGGAACAACTTATACCAAACTTACCTAGGGACTGTTAGAAATAGGAAAAATTATTCCAACATCAAGCATCTTAATTACTTACTCTCTAAATTCCTCTTTTATGTTTGGATTTAAACTTCTTTGAGATTCAACTCTAGGATTATTATCAGGTTCCATGGGTATTTTATGTATACAAAAATATGGAAAAATTCTTTTAATATCAACTATAGACCATACAATAAAATATTTAAACTTACTCATAATAGACAACAAACTTTCTTCTTAACTCACAACTAACTCAGCATATATTATGACCATCAAGGTATAAATTTTACCCAAAAAAGAATATTTGAGATGGGAAGGAAGAGGCGTCATCTCTAAAGTGGGTGCTTCTTGACTAGAAGGAGGGAACTTGGGTCAATGAGGTCCAAGGTCCTCAATTTTATTCCTAAAAAATGGATGATCTAAAGAAATCTTCTACCTTAATGCTGCTCAGATTTGAAAAATCCTCAATAAAAATATCTAGTTTTGGTTTTATAACATTTTCTACAGAACATTTATCCAAATTTTCCAAAAATTCACCTAAATAATCATCTCTTGGATCTAACTCATTACTTGAACCAATACCCATGAAAGTTTCAACTTGTGTGGTGTTATTTTTTATCTCATCAATCATGTTTAAAATATCTTCTTCTTCTTCATCAAGAGATTATTTGTATTCATGAAAATTATCAGTTACACAATTTCTATACTGTGGTGTAGCCTTACATTTCTCAAAAACATTAAACTCTTAACTTTGTTTTCCAAGATCGAAAATCAATTTTCTTTTAGAAAATTTTATTATATCTCTTTTAGTGGAAATGAAGGGCCTACAAAGAATGATATGGACTTACTTATCACATTACATATCAAGTATAAGAAAATTAGTAGGTAAAAACAGTTTCCCAACCCAACAATCAAATCTTCAACTCTTCCAATTGGATGGGTGATGGAGCAGTATGCCAATTGAAAAATAATAGTTGTGGGAAAAAGGTATCCTAATCTCAACTACATAAACAATGAGTAGGGAATAAGGTTGATGCTAGCTCCAAGGTTACAAAGGCAATTGACCTTTCCCCTATTTCCAAAAGTACATTATATAACAAAAGTACCTGGATATTTAAGTTTAGGTTGTATTCTATTTTGAACTACAACACTACACTCCTCTGTTAAACTATAAGTATCAAACTCATCAAGAGTTTTATGGTTTGAAACAATTTTTTAAACATTTACATATATTAAGGAAACTGGACTAAATCTTGTAGAAATGGAATATTAATGTGGAGATTTTTAAACAACTCAATAAATTTTATAAGTTCATATTCTTGACAATTCTTCTTAATTTTATCGGGAAAAGGAATGCATAGAGATAATTATTCAAAATTGTAAGCATTCATTCAGGTTCTCTATCAGTCTTTTCCTTCAGTTTATTTTTCATGATTTTTAGCTCTTTATCATCTTCTTTAATAGGTGGAACAATAGGTTGGAAATTTTTTTCAATGGGGCTGTCCAAATTTCCAGTTTCAATTATTTCATTATTTGGGTTATCATTTTCTTCCAGAATTTCAGTTTCAACAAGTTTAGGGTCCCTAGGGACTTCTTAGTGAGTTTGAATACCACTCCCAGTAGTGATAGCCATGATATTTTTCCTAGGATTGATTTCAATTGTACTTGGTTATTTCCCTTTCTGCCTCAGATTTAAACCTCTAGCAAGTTGGCCCATTTGATTTTCCATATTTTTCATTCTTGTGTTAGATTGAATTTCAACAGAATCATATTAAGATTTTTGTTTGTTCAACTAAGTCTTAGACTTTTCATCTTGAAAATCCATTCTATTTAGAATTTGGTCCAGCCTAGAGAACATTTGGCCCTCAAAATCCCCTTAAAAATTAGATGGTTCTGCCCTTAGTTGATTTTGGTATTGCTGCTTAGGTTGTTTTTGGAAACCAGGGGGTGCAATAGGTCTAAAACCCCCCTGTTCATTTCATGAAAGGTAGGGATTATTTCTATATCCTTGATTGTAATTATTATAAAATGGATCATCCCGTGGTTGTAACCTATGTGCGTAAAAAAACATTTTCATTCTCAGGTTGTTGGGCAAGAATATCGAAGTTAGGGCAGCATAAGTTGGAATGGACATACATACCACAATGGAGGCATTTCTCCCTAAGTGTATTCTAATCATTTTCATTATAATATCCAACAGCATTGACTTCAACTTGATGAAAATTGTTATTCTCTTTTCCAACTATTGTTCTTCTCCTAAAACCCTTATGTTGGGAATTTTGTGTATGTGTATTGAATATTTGTTTCAATTCTTCAATAGTCATATTGCTAAAGTTTCCTCGAGAAGCATGATCAAGTAAAGTTTGGTGATAAGGAGTGAGGTTATTGTAAAATCTATCCATAATAAGCTGTGGAGTACACTGATGATTCATACATTGTCTAAGAAGACCCCTAAATCTATCCCACGCATCGTGAAATAGTTCACCCTCATCTTGTAAAAAACCCGTGATCTTATGACTAATTTCAGTAGTCATTATTCTTGGATAAAATTTTATTACAAAAGTATTAAATATATTTCCCCATGTATCAAAAATTTCCTCATCAAGCTGTTGAAACCATGACCTAACATTTACCTTTAGACAAAAACAGAAAACTCTAAGCTTTATCTCTTCTTCACTCAGCCCTCTTAAAGGTAGTTGTTTCACCACACAATAGAAATCTATAATGAAGTCTAAAGAGTCTTCATTAGGAAGTTCATTATAAGATGACAACATGGAAAGATGAGACTGTTTAATCTCATAGTTTTAAGCACTAGGATTTTGCCTAATGTAGGATGGATTACTTGAAATGTTTGGCACCTAAAATGTAGAAACCCGAAGCCTGACATACATAGACATTACATTACTTTTGTGGAATACTTAGTACATAACAAAAACACACACACAAGTACCATAATATTTTAGTGTCTTTGGAAAATCGGAATATAATCTTCTAATCGTGGTGAAAGATCTTCAACATCTCCCATAAAGATCTTCTTTTTTTTCCTACCTAAAACCTTTCTTTATATACTGGGGAAAAGAAAACATAAAAGGGTGAGCTCAAATGCTCAGTAAGGGTAAACAAAAGAAATATCAATCATGTCATATTCATAAGAACATATCTTTTGGAAATCTTAACCTGCAAAAGAGATCATAATTTCATAACATGGGATAAATCATAGTAGTGAAATATAATCCCAATAATCATAACTTAAAACATTAAACTTTGTGGCATACACACATAATCATAGAGAATCATTTCTTGTTAGTCAAGACTCATTGCCAAGACTATCTTAGTGGACAAAGTCCCTTTCTGAACCGAGTTCATTCCTCGTTTCAGTCCTGTTTCACTGAACTGGTATAACCTACCGTTCCAGCCATGTCTATCTCATGAGATATAAAATCTTTACCCAATGAATTGGAGGGAGATATAGGTCCCACCCATCTCATAATGATACCATTCTTATGTGTTCCACAAAATCTTAAATCATACATCATTGCATAACCCATGTAATAAAAATGGGAATCTTAAACATCGTGACATCATAAAACAATTCATATAAGATAAAGGAATTTATAAAAATATATCCATCACAACATAGTCATATCAATGTAATAATAGGGTTAAAAACAGAACCCTTTATTATCTTATATGGAAAATAATTTTTATAAAACACTTGAACTCCATTCTTGATGAAAATATCCTTTCTACTTCAAAAACACTTTTCCTTTCTTAACATGTCATACAATTCTAAACTAAAAAAATTTGATTAAAAATAAACTTGAAAACTTTTAAAGGAAGCTTCTTGGAAATAATGTTTTAAAAATCCATTCATCCCGTATAAGTTAAAAAAACATTCTTTTTGTACTTTTTTCGGAAAAGTCAAAAAGTACCTCGTATGAAAAACAAAAAAAGATTCCTTTCATATATTTTACTAAAAACTCACCGAAGGGTAAAATTAGATTTAAACAATTGTAGGTGGATGAAAATAATATTACATATTGAGGAAACATGTATGTGGACGATAAAATACTCCCCAGTAAATTTCAAAGTATAAATAATCTCGGATAGAAATGAGATTGTGATATTTCCCTTACCTTATGTTCGATATGCTTTGTACGTATCCGAACCTCCTGTATAATGATTTAAATAATGTCATTAACTTATTACAGAATCATATTCATTTTTATGATATCATATATGGTTCACTTATGACTTTATATTACCCGTTCTTTTGTAAATTCCATGTTAAAGAAGCGTTTTGGGTAAAATCGTTTCATTTATCGTAGGTGTTTGGACTTGTTGTTCTTGACATTATTATTACTTATATAATGATTTACTTACTTCAAGAATATAAAATATGATTTATATATCATATATATTCAGTATATATATATATATATAATAGATAGATAAATTAAATGAAACACACCGTTCATGGAGACGGTAGTCCGTACGTACGCATGAACGCTGTTTTCCTTTCCTTATTGTCTTGAATGGAAGTAAGTAGATGACATATATATATAAATAAATCCAGTATATTTACCATGTCATATATTTCATTATTATTCATTATATATACTTTATAATCATTCTGGAATGGTTAACATGGATAATGAATCTCATCGCGTCATGGAGACGGTAGTCCGTACGTACGCACGAGCGATGATATCGTTCCCATGGTCGTGGAATTGTGTTTAAGTGTATGTATACTATTTTAGTATCAATATAAATTTATAATAATTATATATAGTTACTCATTAAACCATTATACCCATCCAATTAAGGTGGTGGCATAAAATAGATTACACCACGGCGTGGAGACGGTATTCCGTACGTACGCACGCGCGGTGATTTCCTTTTTCCGTAGGATGGATATAAGGTTAATTAGAGTTGTTTCATATTTACAATAACATATATGTATATAAGAAATACTGATGTTATTACTTTATCATGAAACAACTAAATAAGAATAAGTTGAAGAAGAAATAAATTGAAAAAGATCAGTAATGGATATTACCTCTTTTTGACGCACCTTCACTTAACCTCCACTTAAAGAACTAAGGATGGTCTTTGAAGAAGAACAGGACCTCTAGGATGATACTAGGGAAGTGGAGAAGAGATTTTTTCAGGGTTTGGACGAGCTTGAATGCTCAAATTGGTGTGAGGAGGAGAGGGAGGAGGTGCCCTTTTATAAGGGAGGAGAGGGGCACCTTTGGGAAAACTAAAAATATTATTTTATTATAAAGTCAATTTCGGTTTTAAATAGCTCTAAATTGATACATTTCGAAGATAAGGCTGGGATGGGTCGAAATACTCTCATCCAATAGAATTTAGACAAGTTTAGGTATCAATTTCAACCTTATCATTTAGATTTAACTCTAAGTTAAATAATTTAACTTTTACCGTGTCTTTTGGTTTTCTTACACTATATGGTTAATAAACTTACCATAACAAGACAAACGAACCCAAAGTTGTTTATTATTAATATATATATCCTTATATAAGTCATTTGGCTGAACTTTAGATTTTTAAGAATTAAATAACAACTAATAATATAATATTTGTTTTAAAAACTAATTTATGTCAATTTTGAAACTATATGGTACATGATTTTTATAAAATTCATAACAGAATGATAAGTTCTAAAAAAGTTACTTATATCAACAATAACATGTCATATTAACCTAGAAAATTAATGTAAGTCATAAAAAGTCTCAAATTACATTTATTTGGTCATTTATAACATCAATTATGTCAATATTTCATTAATAAGACAATTACTGCATCATCTTTGTGTCATAATAAATGATAATTATTTAATCCCTAAAAATTCTAAATAAATTACTATGATGTATATAATTGTATTATATTTTTGGAGACTATTCATGTTCGAAGTTTCATTAAGTTTATCACTAAATTAAAATTATTATACTTATAAGATTTAAGAAAGTGACATGTTGTCACATTCTTTGGTTTTAATAATAATTAAATTATTTTCATGGACAAAAGTCCATAAAATGAATCTAATCCGACCCTTAGGTTATATGGGTCTACTTTTATCCATCCAATAGGATTTTTCAAAGTGTTAGGATAATTTTATAATCTTATATTTACCCTTAATTACCCGATTTACCTTTAACTATAGTAAATAAAATTTACCGTAGTTACTATTCACAATGCCAAAAAATAAAAAGTAGCTTATTAACATAATTTGGACCCACTGATTCCAAATATGGAATCCATTTTTCCAAATTCAATTCACAAAAGATTCAGAAATTAAATTAAAATTAATCCCATTGTCGAAAGAAAACAGGTTTTTCTTTAAAACATTGCAAAAGATTGAATTGATTTAACCTACGAATTCAAGGTAAAATCAATGATAACGACATACATTATATTAAATGGTAAAAATATATTATATTTATACTTTAAAACCATTAAATATTATAATTTAACCACATAAGATATTACGATGAAAAAAGTTGTTTTTAATTAAAATATTGTGTGTTTTTACTATTCATTAAAATATGAAAGTTATCGGAAAAATATCAAAACTTTATCTAATGTAAATTTTTATATCCTGATTCAAAATAAGAATTTTATTTTGTCAAATTCAACATATAAACATGTCAAAAACTATATTTAAAGTGGGTGCGCTATCAAAAGGTGGCAAAACTGCATTTTTTGAAAAATACTTATTTTACCCGAAAAATTTATTTTGTTCTTATACCATGTTCTAGAAATGTGTAAGATGAATAATAATGTTATAAAATTAAAAATTTAGTTAACACTATTCATAAAGGCTAGTTCATAACAATATTATAATAATATATCGTTGTTTAGTAAAACCCGGTATTGCGTACAACACACGCTATCGAGGAAGGTCGCGATTGCGTGTAATGCAAGCCAAGTCAGGGTTGCATGTAGTGCAAAACTCCTTTGTTGTTGCGTATAACAGAATCCAACCATATTTTATTTATACATTGAATATATATATATATATACACTCAATGTTGTGTAGAATAACTTCTATCAAACGAACTTGAAATTGTGTGTAACAAGAGCCAAGAAAAGTGTTGCGTATACTGCAAGCTAATACAGTGTTGCGTATAGCGCAAGATAATCTTGGTGTGTCTTACAATAGAAGATATGAATGAAATTAAAAAGAATGTATCTTATAAAATCTCGGGTTGTTACATAAAACTCCCTAAAGAATCGATCTCTCTTGAATTTCATTCCTAAGAGTTTTCATATTTAGATTTTGTTTTTGAACATTATTAATATTTTCTAAATTTTCCTCCATTTTTGATTTTTTCTTTTTAATTGATGAAAAATGAATGTTTACTTCAGAGATTAAAGGTTCTAATTTTTATGACTTGATCTAGTGTAAATCAACACCCATATTCAAGATTAAAGTACAATAAATTTTTGTTTTTTGATTTTTTTAAAGTTTTTTTGACAATTTTTTTGGAAATTTTTTTAAGAGATTGATTGTTTTTTGAGTTTTCTTGATTTTTTTATCTTTTTGGATTAGGAACATGCACCTTATCTGGAAACGACGCCAAAATTTGATTACATTTTCATTGAGAACACATCAAATTAACTATTTAAAAACCCTGATTGAAATAAGTATAGTTTCAGTGAAGGTCTTCGAACCTCAAAGAAGGCAATTTTAATGTTTGGACCAAGAAAAAGAAAATAAAATGAATAAGAAAACAAGCAAACAACATGCTTCAAGAAGTAGTAGAATAATAGAAACATGAGTAATTTTTTTAAAGAAGATTGGAATAGGTTAAAGTAAACAATAGGATGAAGACATGGAACTTGATTTACTGGTAGAATAAATGTTTCTTACTCATGAATAGAAAATCTACTGGAACTGTGAAATTGAACAGAAACCAGCCAAGTCGACAAGTAAACAAAATAAATGAATTTATTTTCCAATTTTCAACTGTAGAATAAATTATTCATGCAAATGATTTATAGTTTTCAACAGATCGATTTTTCCATTAATTTTGTTGTGTTGCTCGCTAAAACAATATTTTTGTTAGAAGATTGAAAATATTGAGGTAGTTCTTGAATGAATTAAATCGAAATCAATTTAATTGATTATTATAAAAGAGAATATAAGAAAGATTTAAGAATTAATTTTTGGAACTTGTACTTTTCCAGCTGCCTTGGTAGGTGGCTGGTGCATCCACTCCACCCACCATAGTAGGTGGCAGCCAGGAGAGAAGTCCATGGTGGGTGGGGGGATTGGTGGAAGGTTGGTGGGAGAGGTGTGTCAAACTTGACACGTCCCACCATGGCTATATAAGGAAGCCTTGGGGAGCTTCCATCAGCAGATCAGAGAGAGCCAAGTGAGAGCTCCATTGTATCCAAAGAGAGCCAGGAGAGCTCCATGTGTGAGAGAGCGAGTTGTAGAGAGGGAGTTTTGTAAATCTTTGTTCATGTTGAAATAAAGGTCGGTTTCTCCCTCCATTCTTCTGTATTTGTGGTCAGCGAACCACAACAAGTGGTATTAGAGGCGGTTCCGGTGAAACGGCGGCGGGCGGTGGAAATTTTTCTGGTGGCCGGAAAATTCAAGTTGCCAGGAATCGTGTTTTGAAGGCATATTCTGAAAGCCTGTGTCAAGACGATTCCAACGGCACAAACGGCATAAAAAACGGAGCTAAAACGAGCTTTCTAGGCCCGGTCAAAGTTTGGTCAAACTTCGGGTGAACAGTAACCCCTTACCGGAGAAGAAGGTACTATTCCGGCACCGGCAGCTACTCTGGCCTGCCACGTCATCGACACGTCATCGCCACATCATCGTATGATCTTGACCGTTGATACTGTTTTGATCATAACTTGATCAATTGGTATCTGATTTCAACGATCCAGAAGTTGATTCCACCATTTTCGACCGTTCCGGACGCAACGGCGAGATCCATTTTTCCAGATTCGACACCAATTTTTAACTAAATTGAAATCTAATGGAGGGATCATCCACATTAGGGATGATCATGTTGACTTCTTCGAACTACTCCATTTGGAAGTCTCAAATGGAATATCTTCTCAATGCTAAGGATATTTTTGACCCCATTGAGAATGAGGGAGTCAACCCTGATGCCACAAAGGAAGAAGAGTGGAAGAATCTAAACAAGAAGATGATCGGCCAAATCCGCCAATGGATCGATCACAGCGTTTACCACCATGTTTCTCAAGAGACTGGTGCGTATGAACTTTGGACAAAGTTGGAAAATACGTACCAGTAAAAGACCGCTCGAAATAAGATCCTCTTATTGAAGCGGTTGAAGAATCTTCGACTACAAAGTGAAAACTCTATAGTCGAACACACCAGCGAGTTCCAAAGCCTAGTGAACCAGTTGGTGGATGTCGGTAATACTCTAAATAATGAAGATCAGGCGAACCACTTACTATGCACACTTCCCGATAGCTGGAATACGCTTGTCGTCTCACTCAGCAACTCGGCGCCTGGAGGCAAACTTACCATGGCGATGGTAAAGGATGCACTGTTCAACGAGGAATCCCGAAGGAAGGATGCGAGTTTCAACCAGACGCAAGCTCTGGTTATGGAGAAGAGACGGATACAACAAGGAGGAGGTCGTGGGGCAGGAACCAGAGGTCGAAGCAAGAATAGAGGAAGGTCCACAGATGGTAGGAGGCCAACTTACAAATGATACCATTGTGGCATGGAGGGACACATGAAGAAGAACTGCCGAAAGTTGTTACAAGAAAAGGGTCAAAGTAACAACCAGCAAAGAATAAATGAATACGCGCATGTGAGCATCACCAGAGAAGTTGTTCTTTGTTCCAAAGACGAAGAAGAGACATTCTTTCATACATCAGGCGAAGACACAGAATGGGTGGTCGATACTGCAGCATCGTACCATGTCACGCCACATCGTGAGTATTTCTTGACTTATCAAGATGATGACTTTGGTGCAGTTAAGATGGGGAATACCAGTTCGGCGGAGATTGTTGGCATGGGTGATATCCAAGTCAAGAAGAATGTTGGATACACAATCACCCTGAAAGATGTTCGACATGTTCCAAGACTTCGGCTCAACCTGTTATCAGGTATAGTCTTTGATCGACAAGGCTATGATAACATCTTCAACAACGGAGCATTGAAGATGACAAAAGGAGCCATCATCATCGCTAGAGGACACATATGTGTTACGTTGTACAAAAATCATGTGAATATATGTGAAGATAGCCACAAAACGGTGGAAAGAGAGACGTCATCTAATATGTGGCATAGAAGGCTCGGCCACATGAGTGAAAAAGGGTTATCTACCATAACAAAGAAGAAGTACATCAGTATTGACAAGGATGCATCACTTGATCCTTGTAAATACTGCTTGTATGGGAAGCAGCATAGAGTTTCATTCAATACTGCTTCATCACAGAGATCAGAGTTGTTGGATCTTGTGCACTCTGATGTATGCGGACCCATGGAGGTGGATACACTCGGAGGTAACGAATATTTTCTATCCTTTATTGATGATGCATCTCGAAGGGTGTGGGTGTTTTTCTTGTGGGAGAAGGACCAAGTACTGGAATACTTCAAGATGTTCCACGCCATGGTGGAGCGTGAAACTGGAAGGAAGCTTAAGTGTCATCGTTCAGACAATGGAGGAGAGTACACATCCAGGGATTTCAATGCCTATTGCAGGAGTCATGGAATTCGACATGAGAGGACGGTCCCACGCACCCCACAACACAACGGAGTTGCAGAAAGGATGAACAGAACCATCATGGAGAAGGTTAGAAGCATGATGAGTTTGTCTAAGCTGCCTAAGCCATTCTGAGGAGAATCTGTACAGGTTGCATGATACCTCATCAACAGATCACCATCGGTCCCGCTGAATTTTGAGATTCCACAGAAGAGATGGTCTGGTAAACATCCCTATTACTCTCATTTACGAGTATTTGGATGTTTGGAATTTGCACATGTATCCAAGGAGCTCAGGCAGAAGCTAGACGAGAGATCTACTCCATGCATCTTCACCGGCTACGGAGATGAGGAGTTCAGATATAAACTATGGGACCCGAAGGAGAAGAAGGTTATCATAAGTAGAGATGTAGTGTTCCATGAAAACCAGACGACCGAGGACATTCAAAATCCTAGAATGAGTCAAATGGAAGGTATTGAGGAATCAATTCATGACCCAACACCGGTACTAGCACCACCTATCAATGAAGAGGAGGAGGTGCAAGAAGACTCATCGGCAGCAGACCAGGAGGCAGTGGAGGAGGATATTGAGCAGGGGGAGACTCAATCCTCTCCACAAGAAGTTGCAGAACCATCACAGGAGCTAGGTGATGTTATGCCTCCTGAACCTAACATTTCAGAGGTTCGAAGATCTTCACGAGGAAGGATTCCATCAACAAAATATTCGGAGTCAGATTACCTACTACTGACTGATGAGGGGGAGCCAGAAGGGTATCAAGAAGCATATCGACATTCGCTATCATTGGATACACAAAGTGATGGATCAACAAATGCTTCTACTTGTAAAGATCCACATGAAGAAGATCCTGACAGATATGTTAACAAAGGTGGTTGCTCGGGAGAAGCAGGACCTTTGCAGATGCTCCAGTGGATTGTAGCTGGAGGGGGATAATTGTTGGAACTTGTACTTTTCCATCTGCCTTGGTAGGTGGCTGGTGCATCCACTCCACCTACCATGGTAGGTGGCATCCATGAGAGAAGTCCATGGTGGGTGGGGGGATTGGTGGAAGGTTGGTGTGAGAGGTGTGTCAAACATGACACCTCCCACCATGGCTATATAAGGAAGCCTTGGGGAGCTTCCATCAGTAGATCAGAGAGAGCCAAGTGAGAGCTCCATTGTATCCAAAGAGAGTCGGGAGAGCTCCATGTGTGAGAGAGAGAGTTGTAGAGAGGGAGTTTTGTAAATCTTTGTTCATGTTGAAATAAAGGTCGGTTTCTCCCTCTATTCTTCTCTATTCGTGGTCAGCGAACCACAACATTAATTGAGAGTGAAAAAATACAGGAAGGATTATTCATGTATGAGAAGGTATATGATTTACCAAATCAATCTCAATCCCATAAAAGACTTAGCCAAAAAACATAATCAGAATTGCAATTTCATAATGAACTATTACAACCATAAGAAACAAGTAATAAAGAAGGGAAAAAGTTTTTCTATCGAGGAATCTTCTCCGTCTTCGACTACCTAGTTCTCACATTTGTCTACTTCTCTTGATCTTGAAAATGTGTGTCTGAGACAAATGATGGGGTCCCCTCAATTTATTCATCAAAAACCTCTTATTTCCCTGCTCAAAGCACCAACTTAATTTTCTATGCTCACATCTTGATCGTCATTTCACTGAACACTTGTCATTTTACCAATTTAAATGATAGTAAAAAGAAAGTGCATTAACTGCTCTGATACACTTCGACAATAGCTCTGACACACACCCATCAAAATTCCCTTCCAAATCCAAAAACCCCTTCATCAATTTAGCATGTTCCTATCTTTTTCGATGGATCATAATACCACCGGTATCAAACATAAATCCTAAGGAATTTATTCAAACATGTTACAGTTGCCATCAACCAAGAAGAAGAACAAATACCCATTCCATTCGTGAATCAAGAAACTGCAAAACAAAATGAAGCCAGCCACCAACAAATAGACTCAACACCAACAAACTCAACTCTGCACAAAAGCCCAAATTGATGACACAAAAACTCGGTCAACTCATCTCCTTAGGCACAACCTCGAACCATCATCAACCATCCTGATCATCAATTTCAAACACCCAAAAACTATAAAAAATCTGAAATGAACTATTTATTCATTTATATTCAACATTAAAAGGCTCAGTATTATCTTTGAACGAACCTCAAAAGATGATCATTTTCTTCAAAAATATGATGCACCATGTTTGGGTCAATGTTGTATTCTTTAAGCTTAAGTCATAACCTTAGATTTTCATTTGGCCTAATACAAATCCAAATTCATGAATCTATTTACAACCCTGATCTGGTATCAGATTCGGTTAAGGGATTCAGATTTGGTTTCATTTCTGCTCGAGCTCGTCTACCATGCTCAAATCAGTAACACAAAATCTAAATCTTGTCTCTAAATAGAATCAAAGTAGTGAAAAATATCACCTTCCTCATTCGAAGTGTTGGCAGACATCCATTTGCAGGACGGTTCCACCCCCTTGCATCGTCAAAGGGGGTGGGCTGGGTAGGTGGTGGGTGGCCAACCCCACCAAGCCTCCAGTGGGAGAAGGAAGCAGGAGGGGGGAGATGCAGCCAAAAAAAGGAAGGATACTCCTCCCATATCTCTAATCACCTTCAACATCTGATTATCACATCCCTCGGTTCAATAATTCTCCAGTTTTTTTGAACGGTTTTAGTGAGGCAGTTTCCCCATTTATTCAAGATAGATATTTACGAGGGATTTATCCTTGTAATAGTGAGGGACTGTGTACCCACTTTTACCCCATAGTGATCCTTCTATTTGCCCGTGGTTTTTTACCCCTTCCATTTGGGGGTTTTTCCACGTTACATCTGGTGTCCTATTTTTCCACATTTTGCACTTTATTTTTATATCATGATTATTTCTGCACTGTGGGACAATCATTTATGGTCCTAATAAGTGGTATCAAAGGCAAGGTTTTGGCCCGGTGCTGTTCACGTTTTCGGGTATTAATAATTCTCGTAAAATTTTAGTATGCTCTGTGATTGCGACTCCGGTTGATCTTTCACATCAGAAAAAATTTATTCAGATTATTAAATACACTGTTGTGAAACATAGGAGGTTCTGGACTGACATTGTGTCTAGATGGCGGCGAAATTAGATATCTAAAAATTCAATGGGAATAATTTTTCGTTGTGGAAAATGAAGATGCAGGCAGTGCTACGGAAGGATAATTGCCTATTGGAAATTGGCGAAAAGCCGGTGGGTGTGACAGAGGAGAAATGGAATGATATGGATGGAAATGCTATTGGCAACATCCATTTGGCTTTGGCAGACGGGGTCCTATTGAGCATTGTGGAGAAAAAGATGGCGAAAGAAATATGGGATACTCTGACGAAGCTATACGAGGCCAAGTCACTACACAACAAAATTTTCCTGAAGAGAAAATTGTACACTCTTCGGATGGCGGAGTCATCTTCGGTGACCGACCACATCAACAACCTCAGTACTCTATTCTCTCAACTCACAACGTTGGGCTATAAATTTGTGGATACTGAATGTGCGGAAATTCTACTCCAGAGTTTTCCAAATTCGTATGACTAACTCATCATAAACCTCACCAATAATATCCTGACGGATATGCTTCTCTTTAATGATGTTGCAGCCGCAGTTCTAGAAGAAGAAAGTCAGCGCAAGAATAAGGAGGATAGTCAGACAACTTCGCACCAAGCAGAAGCTATGTCAATGGAGAGAGGAAGGATGATGGAGCGTGGTTCCAGTGGGAGCCAAAATCATGGTAGGTCCAAATCAAGGAGTAAGAAGAAGAATTTCACATGTTTCAATTGTGGAATGAAGGGGCACATCAAGAAGGATTGTTGGAATAAGAAGAGTGGTGAAAAGGGCTCTCAGGGGAATGTGGTGAGTACTTCTGGAAGTGGAGATATACTAGTCAGTGAAGCGGCAATAACTACTGAAAGAAGGCAGCATCTCGACGATGCCTGGATTATCGACTCAGGAGCAACATGGCACATGACATCTCGACCGGAATAATTTGACCAATATGAAACCATCCCGTAGACCTGTGTACATGGGGAACGATCACACTCTGAAGATTGTTGGAGTCGGTACCATCAAATTGAAGATGCATGATGGCATAGTACAGACCGTCCAAGGAGTACGTCATGTGAAGGGCTTGAAGAAGAACATATTGTCTTTGGGACAATTTGATGACATCAGATGCAAGACTCGCACCGAGAATGGAGTGATGAGAATAGTAAAGGGAACTCTTGTGGTAATGAAGGCGGAGAAGATCTCAAATAACTTGTACGTGCTTATGGGTGAAACGTACAAGGAGGAGGAGATAGTTGTTGCATCAACTACCTCGACGGAAGCGTTGACGACGTTATGGCATCGGAAGCTTGGTCATATGTCAGAACGAGGCCTGAAGATTCTTGCGGATCAGAAGTTGCTGCCTGGGCTGACAAAGGTATCCTTACCATTTTGTGAGCATTGTGTTTTGAGCAAGAAACACAGGCTAAAGTTCAGGACGTCAATAGAAAGAAGTCAGGAGATCTTGGAGTTGATCCATTCCGATGTTTGGCAAGCACCGGTTATATCCCTAGGAGGAGCAAGGTACTTTGTATCATTCATTGATGATTATTCCAGGAGATGTTGGGTGTACCCAATTAGGAGGAAGGAAGATGTTTTTGAAGTCTTCAAAACATTCAAAGTGCGGAAGGAGCTTTACTCTGGAAAGAAGATCAAGTGTCTGAGGACAGACAATAGTGGAGAATATACAAGCGAGGAGTTTGATACTTTTTGTCAACAGGAAGGGATCAAGAGGCAGTTCACGATGGCGTACACTCCTCAGTAGAATGGAGTGGCAGAGCGGATGAACAGAACCCTGTTGGATAGAAGAAGGGCGATGCTGAAGACTGCAGGTATTGCCAAAATTTTTTGGGAAGAAGCAGTGAATACCGCCTGTTATGTGATCAACCGATCTCCTTCAATAGTGATTGAGCTGAAGACACCGATGAAGATGTGGACTGGTAAAACCACTGACTATTCTCGGTTACATACTTTTGGATGTCCTGTATATGCAATGTTTAATGACCTGGAAAGATCGAAGTTGGATTCGAGATCCAGAAAATGTATCTTCTTGGGGTACGCTGATGGTGTGAAGGGGTATCGTTTGTGGAATCCCACTAGCCACAAATTTATCATCAGAAGAGATGTAATTTTCGCAGAAGACAAGCTGCAAATGACAACTGATCAAGACATGGAGAAGAAGAATACAGAAACTACAACAGTCGAAGTAGAGGAAAAGTCCAAGGAAGAACCAGTTTCTTCTGAGGCATTACCAGAGCATGATGATCAAGTACCGATTGAGTCTGGACCACGACGGTCAACTCCGGAGAAAAGAGCACCAGTATGGCACTCAGACTATGTCACTGAGAGCAATATTGCGTATTTCTTACTGACAGAGGATGGAGAGCCATATTCTTTTGTGGAGGCGACCCAGATTTCAGATGTATCCTCATGGATGGAGGCGATGCAGGAGGAACTTGAAGCCCTTCACAGGAACAAGACTTGGTATCTTGTTCCATTACCTCGTGGAAGGAAGGTTATCGGAAACAAATGGGTCTTTAAGATCAAGCGGGATGGAAAAGACCAGGTGGAAAGATATCGTGCAAGATTGGTGGTCAAAGGATTTTCTCAAAAGGAAGGTATTGATTTCAATGAAATATTTTCTCTTGTTGTTAGACTGACGACTATTCGGATAGTTCTGGCGATGTGTGCAACATACAGCTTACATCTAGAGCAGCTAGATGTGAAGACTGCGTTTCTCCATGGTGGTCTTGATGAAGAGATCTATATTCTCCAACCGGAAGGTTTTGTAGAAGTAGGTAAAGAGAAATTGGTTTGCAGGTTGAACAAAACTCTGTACGGTCTCAAACAGGCACCGAGGTGTTGGTACAAGATATTTGATTGCTATATCATGAGCCTTGGATGCGACAGACTTCATTCAGATCCTTGTGCATATTTCAAGGGTTCTGATGATAATGATTTCATAATTCTTCTCTTGTATGTGGATGACATGTTGGTTGCAGGCCCCAACAATGATCAGATCCAGGAGACGAAGGCACAGTTGGCTAGGGAGTTTGATATGAAGGACTTGGGACCAGAAAACAAGATTCTTGGGATGCAGATTTGCCAAGACAGAAATAATGGGAAGATTTTGATATCAAAGAAGAGTTACTTACAGAGAGTCTTGAAATGCTTCAACATGCATGACTGTAAGCCAATCTCTACCCCTCTTTCCATTAATTTCAAGTTATCCTCCACGATGAGTCCTAGCAGTGAAGAAGAGAGGATGGAAATGTCTCGAGTACCGTATGCATCGGCCGTGGGTAGTCTAATGTTCTATATGGTTTGTACTAGACCATACATTGCACATGTAGTGGGAGAAGTTAGTCGGTACATGGCGAATCCAGGACGGGAGCATTGGAGCACAGTGAAGAGGATCCTGAGATACATCAAGGAGACCTCAGATGTTGCATTATGTTATGGAGGATCAAATTTTACTGTCAAAGGCTATGTTGATTCAGATTTTGCAGGTGATTCTGACCGGAGGAAATCCACTACTGGTTATGTGTTTACTCTTGCAGGAGGAGTTGTGAGCTGGATTTCGAAGTTACAGTCAGTTGTGGCTTTATCCACGACAGAGGCAGAGTACATGGCATCTACACAGGCTTGCAAAGAGGCGATTTGGATGAGAAGGTTGTTGGAGTAGCTTGAGCACAGACAGGAGAAGATTCCATTGTTTTGTGACAGTCAGAGCGCCTTTCACATTGCAAGTAATCCATCTTTTCATTCCAGAACGAAGCACATTGGGGTACAATATCACTTTTTCCGAGATGTGGTGGAGTAAGGAAGTGGGATATGTAGAAAATTCATACTAAAGAAAATCTGGCATATTTCCTGATGAAGGTGATTAACTCTGATAAGTTCAGATGGTTCAGATCCTCGAGTAGCCTCGCAGATACGTGAGCAGCATGGTTGGGTAGATAGAAAGGATGTGCGGAGATATGATTGGTTCTCAATCAAATCTCCAAGTGGGAGATTTGTTGGCGGACATCCATTTGCAGGACGGTGCCGCCCCCTTGCATCGTCAAAGGGGGTGGGCTGGGTAGGTGGTGGGTGGCCAACCCCACCAAGCCTCCAGCTGGAGAAGGAAGAAGGAGGGGGGAGATTCATCCTATAAAATGCAGGAGCCTCCTCCCATATCTCTGATCACCTTCAGCATCCGATTATCACATCCCTTGGTTCATTAATTCTCTAGTTTTTTTGATCGGTTTTAGTGAGGCAGTTTCCCCATTTATTCAAGAGAGATATTTACGAGGGATTTCTCCTTGTAATAGTGAGGGAGTGTGTACCCACTTTTACCCCATAGTGATCCTTATATTTGCCCGTGGTTTTTTACCCCTTCCATTTGGGGTTTTTTCCACGTTACATATAGTGTCCTATTTTTCTGCATTTTGCACTTTATTTTTATCTCGTGATTATTGCTGCACCACGGGCCAATCATTTACGGTTCTAACACGAATATTCCATCATATTGTGCACGAGGGTTCAACTTTGAAAAAGATTGGAATCGGCTGACAAGGTTCCAATCGGTAGTGAGGTCTCACTGTTCTTCCTAAGAAAGCTCGACGAGGTATTCTTCACCCTCAATGACATGCAAAGTTCGGCCGACTTCTTCTTAATAGTATTTGGAAGAACGAAATTGAATGGAACGCCACCGGATCTCATTTGACAGCCTCGGTAGACTTCATCAACATTATTCATCTCTTCATATTCACTACTCAGTCAAATCTCTTATGCAAAAGCAACTCAGTATCTTTTTACGCATAAGCAAGAAGACTGATAAATTTATCTTTAGTGGACCACCATAAGAAAAATTTAATAATGAAAATTAAAATTTCACAAACAAGATACAAATGATGAATTAAACTAAAAACAAATAACTTTAAATATTTAATTATTAACAAGATAAAAAAATAAATTAATCACAAAGATTAAATTATAAAACTTAATATTTTAAAAACAAAGTTAATAATGAAATAATCTAACTAAATAAACAAAGAACAAAACACTCATTAATTTAAAATTTTATAAAATATTAATCAATAATTTAATATTTTATAGTAAATAGATATTAACACTATAATTATCCCAGAAATACACAATTAAACACTAAAATAACACATTATTTATCAAAAGAGATGTGAAAAAATATGTGAATTTAATGCCACATCAGTCAATAATACCTAAGGTCTTTAACTCAAAAGAGTCTAAAACTAAACTAGGTACATCCTTGAAACCTACTTTGTTTTTCTTGAAAAATTATTATCTTTCCACAACTAGGTATATAAGTTTTAAATTTTATATTCATCAAGTATTGTATATGATTCATGTACAACAAAACTATTACCTGAGTATTTAACACCATAAATAAAATTCATTCCAAAACTAGAATAATGTCTCCTTATTTTCAAAGGACATATAAGAAATTTTTTTTGGTTTTACTCAATAAAAGTCCTACTTTAATCATTTACTTCGAAATTTAGAAGAAGTGTGCTTCTCATCATTGACCTAGGAACCACCCTTTCTCAATCGCTTGGAGAACACACCTTACTTCTAGTAATGTTTCTATACTTAATTTGTTACTGTATTTCGATACACATATGATAATCATATTGTATGTAATACCCAAGAATCATGTTAGAAACATTAATTGACGAATATACACTAAAGGAGAAGAGAGTATTTGCTTCTACGATTTAGTCCATTGCATTTAAACTTCCATAAAACATTATTTCAAGATATGAGAATCAAATAACCTCCTGTTTAATAATTAATATCATTTCATTAAAGGATGTTACAAATGTTCCTTTAGAATTACACTTTCCATTGGCCTTTTCTCCTTGCCTTTCAATTTTTTCTCCATAATAACTATAGATTAAACTTTCTTTAATGTTCTTATTTCTTGGAGAACCTTACCTAAAAGGTAAGGAAGAATTTTTCTCCAAACTGTTCATTTTGTAATCTTAAAAAAAATGGATAAAACATGGGAAAATTATATGAGAAAGGGGTATATTGAAATATCATGATCTAACTTTCAATTTACACATATCTAGTGTAATGTTATTCATTCATATCTCGCTTCACTTTCTCCTTGTAAGCTTCTCAGAGATTAGACCACATGTATAATCATCGATGTCCCGATGTTTATATCCATAAATCACATCATACATTGATGATAAAATTATGAAAAAACTGTTAGATGCATAACGGATGAGTCTCTTATAAGAATTTTTATCACCCTTGCTTCCTAAGGTAGTTTAACAGATATCAGGGACACCAACACCTTAAATTTCCTATATTGTAGTATTGTGCCCAAGCGCTTATACTACTTAATGGAAACTCATGTTGGAAATGACATTGAAATTTTCCAATGTTATCATAATGCATATTGTGCTATTACTTTCCATTTTTCTATAAAAAAATCTAGCATATTAGTACTTTTTATCTTGGTTAACAAATTAGACATTATCAATTATTTAAATTATTAAATTCTCCAAATATTTTATTGAATTCTAGGAACCCTATGTACTAGAATTGAAATAATACGTCACTTGAGTATTCTAGTGGAAAGAATCCTTGAACCTCCCATCATAGTCTACAATCTATTACTATGCCACTACTCGGTGAGTTCATGGTAGATGTTTGACTGGACAACCGCATTAACTCACAGCTCCTTGATCCGTTGAATGAAGTCGCACCTTCAAAAATCATAAAATGATTTACTAAACGTTTTCTTATGATGTTGAAGTAAGCTGGATATGGATACTCCTCTGATAACAACTTCACTTAAGTCAACTCATCATTATCATAAGAACACCCCAATAGTAGGAGGCACGATCAACTATGGCTGACCGAGCACCCCGTACACCTGGTTTTGTTCAAATTTGAATAAGGAAAGGCATTTGTGTCTTAATATTTCTATGATGATTTTTTATTATTACATGAAAAAATGAAATCATTTTCTATTTGATAAGCACGTACTATGTGATCACACTCGCAGCTGACCGTGCAAAAAATAGAAAACATTCAACGCGTCACATGTTCATTTTAACTATGCATGTTTGTTTATTATTCTATGTGATCATGCATATAACTACACATACATAAAATAAAAAATCCATGAATAAATAAAATTAGATGACATGATCATGAGTTGATACTAATGGGGTATCCATTGAGTGAATAATGGATCAACCTAGATCTTGGGGTAACTCTCTGAGTCATGTCGCTTGCGAGTCTAGTTACAGTGATCATCCATCTAATGCATCAAACTTCTATCTGGTGCATCTCCAAATCTCGGTGTGATGTATGTTATTGTTCATCCTCATCATTATACAACAATACTCACACGCAGGCAAGAGGGTCTCGGGGTGAAAAATACAGTAGATAAGTTGGACACACGAACCCTTATAAATATAATGACGCTTAGATGACACACATATCATCATTTATTAAACTAATTACTACAAAAATGAATTGTAATAATTGAATAAATAAATAAACACTAGACATGCATTGGTAAGTCTACGGCTCATGATCGGTCGATACGCCTTAAACCTGCATATTAATTTAATTACATAAATAAAAATTAAATCTACAATAAATTATTTTCGAGGGAAAATTTATTGGATTAAAAATTCACTCTTATTTTAAATTCAAAAATTTTCATCATTTGGTCTCGATATTAATTTAAATTTAATGCCAAAAATTAAAGTAATTAATTAATATAATTCAATACCTGAATTAAACTAATTTAACTCAGAGCAATAAAATAATAAAATATAACCAAAAATTAATATTTAATTATAAAATTATATTAATTAATTCAATTATTTTTTCAATTATATTAAATTAACCAAGCCCTGAAAATATCGCTCAGGCCCAATGCAGTTCGGGTCGATCCTATGAAGGGGTGGTATGGGTCGGGCAGACCCGCTCAGACCCATCTAGGACCCGTCCTGACACACTATAGGACGATTAAGGTTCTAAAAAACCCTAAGGATACTTGGTAAGGGTACCTAAGTTTGGACGGAGGCAGGCACACTAGTGGTATATGGGGCAGTGGTCAGTGTGAATTGATAGGGAGCACGATATAGTGAGGGGTCATCGGCGGGGCACTACAGGGCTCGATAATGGAGGCGGTAGTGCAACGGTCACGCGAGGAGGCGTCGTGACTTTGTGACTTCATGACGGATGGTGGCCAGGATTCACGGTGGTCAGCGTCAGGCGGCCCAATTTGGACAGCGATGAGCTCCAACGAAGGCTAACTCTCGGGAAGTGGCTCGGCTTCCCAAATGGGAAAGGGAGGAGACAACGACCGATTTAATCTAGTTCGATGGGTGCATGGTTGTCGGTGGGCCGAGGTCCGTGAGGCTGCAACGTCGGCAGAGGCCGGTGGGATCCTACGGAGGGAGCTATGGTGCGGTCCAAATGAGCGACGAGATCTGAATTTAGCGGCAGATGCGAGACCTCGTGCGAGTGGAAGATCCTTCTACGCGGCCGGTGTTCACCGACACAGGAGGAAGAGGATGAGCGGCTTCAGGAGAGAGGCACGAATAGGATGTCCTGTGTAGAAGGTGTTGGGGAGAATCCCGATTCCGAGCCGAAAATTGCTTGCCAAAAATATTGTGAGAAACCCGTCAAAATATGGAAGCGATATAAGAAGAATAAAGAAATCAACACGAAAGATTTTTTTTAACGTGGAAAAACCCTCCCATGCGGAGGATTAAAAAACCACGGGGAAATTCCGAATAATATCCACTATGAACCAGAGAATACAAGAATCCAAGTAATTCCTGAACTTGAATTACAAATGAGAGAACGTAGAAAACCTGTGTAAAATCCACACCCCGATACGCCTCTGTCATCTCTATGATAATCATCCTGCTGACGCCATGTATCGGAAGATCAATTTGTGACAAAACGTCACCCTTCTGTCGATGAAACATCACTACCTCGGAGATATTCACCCGAAAACGCATCAACCTCGCACCAGCTTGCAACACCCGAATGATCTCGCCATCATGATGTACCGCCGATCTGCAATCGGGACACGCCACTTGATCACCTCTATCAGGAAGACTTTTGATACATGGCCATGATAATCAATTCCATAGTGGATGCTCTGCACCTGTCAAACGCTGACACGTCATCGTCATCGTGCCACATGGGCCACCGTAAACGCGACAACCCCTTCCTGGGTCTCCCTTCTCGGCTACATCTTGCTGGAACACCTTATATTTTCCACCAGCCGCTTCCCCTTTTGTAGGCTTCACTATTTCCTTTTTCAAATATAGATAAGATTTGAAATATTATATCTTATATCTCAAAATCACCATGTATCTGCCATGTTAATATTTAAACACTTATCTCATCTAAATAGATAAAACATATCTCCCCATGAGACACACATGTAGCCTTATCTGTGTGATATGATAAAAGATATCTAATATTTAAAAACATATCTTATCTCAAATCTGGAAACACCAAGATGCGGGATGAACCTCAACAATCTCCCCCTTCAGCCCGTCAATGGAGATACCATCCAACAAACTCAGTTGGACCAAAAAACTTTTTGGTATTTCACCAACCACCATCCTCTGTAGACAAATGACGACTCCCTTTTACAAATCTGGAAAAAACCTGACTGCTCCCCCTATAAAAGAAACTCAAACGCCGAAGTCTTCATCATACCCGTGTCTGCACCGCCAATACCAGAATAAAAAATATCTGGTTCCCACAAAATCATGATCGCAACAAAATATGTAGCACCTACAGGAAAAACTTGCTCCCCCTGCTCAAAATCCCGAGCACCTAGCACATCACCTCGATCTTCAAATTTTAATTCTTTCTTCACCAGTCTCACATTCTGAAGAAAAGAATTAGGTGTAAGATCTGGAACACCTCCTTCAACCTGCTTTCCAAAACTTATTCTGCCTCACGCATGCGCCATCGATCCTCTTCTAAGCTTCCAAACAATTCTCACCATAAATTTCAAGCCCAAACCATCACCTTTGATACCACTTGTTGGGGAGAATCCCGATTCCGGGCCGAAAATTGCTTGCCAAAAATATCATGAGAAACCCGTCAAAATATGGAAGCGATATAAGCAGAATAAAGAAATCAACACGCTTGATTTTTTTTAACGTGGAAAAACCCTCCCATGCAGAGGATTAAAAAACCACGGGGCAATTTCCAATAATATCCACTATGAATCAGAGAATACAAGAATCCATGTAATGCCCGAACTTTAATTACAAATGAGAGAGCATAGAAAACCTATGTGAAATCCACACCCCGATACGCCTCTGTCATCTATTTGATAATCATCCCGCTGACGCCATGTATCGGAAGATCAATCTGTGACAAAACGTCACCCTTCTGTCGACAAAACGTCACTACCTTAGAGATCTTCACCCGAACATGCATCAACCTCACACCAGCTTGCGACACCCGAATGATCTTGCCATCATGATGTACCACCGATCTGCAATCAGGACACGCCACCTGATCACCTCTATCAGGAAGAATTTCGATACGTGGCCATGATCATCAATTTCATAGTCGCTACTCTGCACCTTTCAAACGCTGACGCGTCATCATCGTCGTGCCACACATGCCACCATAAATGCGGAAACCCCTTCCCGCATCTCCCTTGCCGGCTACATCTTGCTGGCACACCTTATGTTTTCCACCAACCGCTTCCCCTTTTATACGCTTCACTATTTCCTTTTTCAAATACAGATAAGATATGAAATATTATATCTTATATCTCCAAATCACCATGTATCTTCCATGTTAAGATTTAAACACTTATCTCATCTAAATAGATAAGACATATCTACCCATGAGATACACATGCAGCCTTATCTGTGTGATGTGATAAAAGATATCTAATATTCAAAAACACATCTTATCTCAAATCTGGAAACACCAAGATGTGGGCTGAACCTCAACAAATATACTCCTTCAGCCTGTCAATGGAGATACCATCCAACAAACTCAGTTGGACCAAATTTTTTTTTGGCATTTCACCAACCACCGTCCTCTGTAGAAAAATGATGACTCCCTTTTGAAACTCTGGAAAAAACCTGACTGCTCCCACTACAAAAGAAAATCAAACGCCAAAGTCTTCGTCATACCTGTGTTTGCACCGCCAATACCAGAATCAAAAATATCTGGTTCTCACAAAATCATGATCGCCACAAAATATGGAGCACCTACAGGAAAAACTTTCTCCCCCTTCTCAAAATCCTGAGCACCTAGCGTATCACCTCGATCTTCAAATTTTAATTCTTTCTTCACCAGTCGCACATTCTGAAGAAAAGAATTAGGTGTAAGATATGGAACACCTCCTTCAACCTGCTTTCCAAAACTTATTCTGCCTCACGCATGTGCCATCGATCCTCTTCAAAGCTTCCAAACAATTCTCACCACAAATTGCAAGCCCAAACCATCACCTCTGGTACCACTTGTTGGGGAGAATCCCGATTCCAGGCTGAAAATTGCTTGCCAAAAATATCGTGAGAAACCCGTCAAAATTTGGAAGCGATATAAGAAGAATAAAGAAATCAACACGCAGGATATTTTTTAATGTGGAAAAACCCTCCCATGCAGAGGATTAAAAAACCACGGGGAAATTCCCAATAATATCCACTATGAATCATAGAACACATGAATCCAAGTAATGCATGAACTTGAATTACAAATGAGAGAGAATAGAAAACCTGTGTGAAATCCACACCTCGATACGCCTCTGTCATCTCTCTGATAATCATCCTACTGATGCCATGTATCAGAAGATCAATCTGTGACAAAACGTCACCCTTCTGTCGACGAAACGTCACTACCTCAGAGATCTTCACCCAAACACGCGTCAACCTCGCACCATCTTGCGACACCCAAATGATCTCGCCATCATGATGTACCGCCGATCTGCAATCGGGACACGCCACCTGATCACCTCTATCAGGAAGACTTTCGATACTTGGCCATGATCATCAATTCCATAGTCGCTGCTTTGCACCTATCAAACGCCAACGCGTCATCGTGGTCGTGCCACACGGGCCACCGCAAACGCAGAAACCCCTTCCCAGGTCTCCCTTGCCGGCTACATCTTGCTGGCACACCTTATGTTTTCCACCAGCCACTTTCCCTTTTACAGGATTCACTGTTTCCTTTTTCAAATACAGATAAGATATGAAATATTATATCTTATATCTCCAAATCACCATGTATCTTCCATGTTAAGATTTAAACACTTATCTCATCTAAATAGATAAGACATATCTCCCCATGAGATACACATGCAGCCTTATCTATGTGATATGATAAAAGATATCTAATATTCAAAAACATATCTTATATCAAATCTAAAAACACCAAAATGCGGGTTGAACCTCAACAATATCCCCCTTCATCCCGTCAATGGAGATACCATCCAACAAACTCAGTTGGACCAAATTTTTTTTGTTATTGTACCAACCACCGTCCTCTGTAGAAAAATGATGACTCCCTTTTGCAACTCTGGAAAAAACTTGACTGCTCCCCCTGCAGAAGAAACTCAAACGCCGAAGTCTTCTTCATACCCGTGTCTGCACCGCCAATACCAGAATAAAAAATATCTGGTTCCCACAAAATCATGATAGCCAAAAAATATGGAGCACCTACAGGAAAAACTTTCTCCCCCTGCTCAAAATCCCGAGCACCTAGCACATCACCTCGATCTTCAAATTTTAATTCTTTCTTCACCAGTTGCACATTCTGAAGAAAATAATTAGGTGTAAGATCTGGAACACCTCCTTCAACCTACTTTCCAAAACTTATTCTACCTCACGCATGTGCCATCGATCCTATTAGAATCTTCCAAACAATTCTCATCACAAATTGTAAGCCCAAACCATCACCTATGATACCACTTTTTGGGGAGAATCCCGATTCCAGGATGAAAATTACTTACCAAAAATATCATGAGAAACCCGTCAAAATATGGAAGCGATATAAGCAGAATAAAGAAATCAACATGCAGGATTGTTTTTTAACGTGGAAAAACCCTCCCATGCGGAGGATTAAAAAACCACGGGGCAATTCCCAATAATATACACTATGAATCAGAGAATACAATAATTCAAGTAATGCCCGAACCTGAATTACAAATGAGAGAGCATAGAAAACCTATGTGAAATCCACATCCCGATACACCTCTGTCATCTCTCTAATAATCATCCCACTGACGCCATGTATCAGAAGATCAATCTGTGACAAAACACCACCCTTTTGTCGACGAAACGTCACTACCTTGGAGATCTTAACCTGAACACACATCAACCTCACACCAGTTTTCAACACCCGAATGATCTCGCCATCATGATGTACCGTGGATCTGTAATCGGGACATGCCACCTGATCACCTCTATCAAGAAGACATTCAATATGTGGCCATGATCATCAAATCCATAGTCGCCGGCACACCTTATGTTTTCCACCAGCCGCTTCCCCTTTTATAGGCTTTACTGTTTCCTTTTTCAAATACAGATAAGATATGAAATATTATATCTTATATCTCCAAATCACCAAGTATCTTCCATGTTAAGATTAAAACACTTATCTCATCTAAATAGATAAGAAATATCTCCCCATGAGATACACATGCATCCTTATCTGTGTGATATGATAAAAGATATCTAATATTCAAAAACATATCTTATCTCAAATCTGGAAACACCAAGATGCGGGTTGAACCTCAACAGAAGGTGCAGTGCCGAAGGGGTGCTTCAGGGAGCCAACACAGTGAGGTGGCTCAATCACAAAAGAGGAGGGCACCGACAGCCGCGCTCGAGAAGGGAGGAGCCGGTGCCGGTGTGACCAAGCGAGGGGAATTGGGGGGTGAGTGGTCAGGGCAAGCCGTGTTTGTCCATGGAAGAGATGTCTGGAGTCGCCAACAGGGGGTCCCTCTACTTCTAAAAAACTTTTTTTAAGTTTTATTTCAAATTTTCAACAACCAACCCCGAGAAAAACTAACCTATGTGTTTTTCCACACAGAGAATCGGCCGAACACTGTTATTTTTTTAATTTTGTTTATTTTGTACAAAATTTTCAATATAATAGCACTTTTTATTTTCATAAAATAAAAAACTATTACAAATTTTGTAAAAAACAATCATCAAATTGATGAAAAATCTGCCCGATCAAAATATACCTTTCCGATCGTCGACAGTCTGTCCAGTGTTTAGGTTCACCATAAATATTCAGAGTTGAATTCCATCAGATATTTCATCATATAAATAAATATATGTGTTTATTGATTGAATTCCCTCAAAAACAATTTCAATCCGTATTTGAAACTTTGGATGGCCGCAGACTGGCCATCCGATGTCGGATTGAAACGTCGTCTACAACGTTGGGACCGAAACAACACCCTTTATTAAATTTAATGAATTTTTTTTCCTTGTCTTAAATTATTAATACGTCCATATAATACCAATTGAAGGTATTAAGGTATGTAGTAGAAGCCGGTGGGTCAAATATTTAAAAATTTTCACCGACGATCGACGTAACTATGTCATTGCCTGCGAAGAACTACCCCAGTTTAAGTTTGAGGACCACACATGAAGAAGCTTAAGCACAAACAATAAACCATAAATATCTGGTTGGATCAGAAGATGTGCTTGACATCTTCTTGTCATTGGTGATTGCTGCTCGAAGGATCTAAAACAAAATCCCTCTAGATCATCCACACGTGCTTCAAAAAACTACAGGAGCATCGATCATCGAATTTTGGGTGCTAGCATTGAGATCCAATGATGCATTCGACGTTCCAATGATCACTACATCGACGTACCTTCGATGCATGAGGTAGATCTCGATCTGATCACCTGGATCGAGGGATTCTCTCTCTAGAAAGCGGGAGAGGAGAGAGAAGCTCACAAGAGCTCGTAATGAATAGTCATAGGTGAGAGCCTCTCTTCTCTTATTTATAGTTTGTTATGAAATTACCTAGAAAAGGATCCCCGACCTCTGAGTATTTAATACACTATATAATTGATATATTATGACTACTGTGCTCATTCATAAATGTCATTTATATTTTTATCAATTTTTTGTAATATAATAAATATATTAGGTGATAAAACCCAAGCCATTACCTCGACTATTTGTTCCCACAAATTTTAAATGAACCTTGAATATTTTAAACTAATATTCATTTATATAATATTTTTTTATGTATTTACGTTAATACTTGTAAATAAATTTAATAAATAAATTCAATGCCAATTATTCTTAACTTAAATAATAGGAATTTATTCATTCCTTTGGTGATCGTGCATCCTCGGACAAATATCAAACCCTAGTGGTGGGTCCCACCATGTCCTATATACCTATTCACCAGAATAGGGAAGATTCTTGAATATGCTATTTTGTGTGACCCTCTAGGCCTTAATCTCTACAGTAGTGAATACTATTCACAGACTAAGAGCAGAATCCAGCAACCCATCATGACCCCTAAAGAGACAAGGAGTAGTAATAGAAATGAAAACCAACCCACAAACACTCATTGTGTAATATTACTCTTTGTCTTTAGATATATCATAAATCATGACACACACTTATGTCACAATCCTTTCTTGCTTTATTATTTGTTGATCTTTCTAGATGGATTTACCTTTGACTACCATGCTCATAAATTTACCAAGGTACTATCATCCTAATCAACCTAACCCAAATATATTACTTGCCCAACTTGGAAGTGAAAAATTATATCCTGATCATTTAACTAATGTCATACCACCAATGATGCAACCAACACAAGATACCTCGCTAGGATTTCATTATCATGATTTTTGACTTGCATCAAAGTACGTGATCAAGTGGAACACATTGGTAATGATTTCAAGTTAGGAGACTAATACACATATCCATAGATAGAAACATCCAATGACACCCAAAACTTGTGGTATTCATATTAGTGGGTCTGTCCTCATGGTCTCAACTATCATAGATCACTGTGTGCGAACTTCATGAGAAGAAGTCTAAATGATTATGATCCCCCAACACATGATTGTCAAACATATACTATTTCCAGTCAGTATGATGTATATAGACCATAAGACATATATTTAAGATTAATTTCATAGTATCTCTAGGTTCTCATTATATCCTAGGATCTTCTCCAACCATTTGATATGGAAATTAATCTATGGACATTACCATTAAATAGTGGACACAAAAACATATACTGTAACACCCCGAGATTTTATGAAAAATATTATTTTTAATTTCATTGATGTCTTGTGTTGTGCGCTACACCAAAATTAGCTTGTACTATACGAAACACCGTATTAGCTTGCAGTATACGCAACACTATTCTTGGCTCGTGTTACACACAATTTCAAGTTCGTTTTGTGGAAATTTTTTTACGCAACATTATGTATAGATTTTGTTTAATGTATAAATGAAATATGTTTTGATTATGTTATACGCAACACTAAACGGAGCTTTCATGACACGCATCCCTGACTTGTCTTGCATTACACGCAATCAATACCTTCCTCGATAGCATGTGTAGTACACAATACTAAGTTTTACTAAATGATATATTATTATAATATTATTATGAACTAGCCGTTATGAATAGTAATACCCACTTTTTGAAATTTTATAAATTTTATTTTTCAAAATGGACTTCATTTTTGGATTCGAAATATCAAAATTAGCCTAGGGTGAATTTTTGGTATTTTTCTGAAAACTTTCAATTTTTGATGAATAGTGAAAACACTGGGTTACTATTTAAAAACCGACTTTTTATATAAATAATTATTTATTTTATTTAAATATATTTTAGGTCAAAATTGATACATAATACCTATATAAGTTCAATGTAATTCATTGGATTCATTTTATAATAATTTTAGACATATAAAAATTTTATCGAACTTTTCACCGTCTTTTACCCACCTCCTAGGAGAATTTGAAAATTTACATAAAACTTAATTTTACCGATTCTGTGATTGGAATTTAGAAAATACAAGAGACACAGTTAATATAAAGGAGTAAAATGTGGTTCAATAAGATAAAAATATTTTTTGGTGAATAGTAACTTTTTACTTTTATTTACCACGGTTAAAAGTAAATAGGGTAATTAAGGGTAAAAATGATATTATTATTACCCTAACACATTTACTAATTCTATTGGATAAGTGTAATTCGACCAAAAACAACCTTAGGAATAAAATATGACCATTTAGGTCTACTTGGATTAGATTAGGACATTTATTATTAATTTATTTAAAGAAGGGTTAAAATAGTTAAAATCAAAGTTTAATAACTAAATCATTTTTAATATAGGGTTATACATAAGATAAATTAGACTATAAATATTCATTAGAAATATAAAATGATTTCATACATAATGGTATTTTATTTATAATTTTTTGACATTAAATAATTTAATTTATTTATGACACAATGATGATGCAATAATTACCTTATTAATGAAATATTAACATAATTGATGTTATAAATACTCAAATAAATGCAATTTTAGACTTTTTAGGAATTAAAATAATTTTATAGGTTAATATGATATGTTAGTATTTATTTAATTAACTTTTTTCGAACTAATCACGCTGTTATGATTTTAAACAAAAATCAAGTACCAAATAGTGTCAAAATTGACATAAAATAGTTTTTAAAACTAATATTATATTATTAATTGTTATTTTATTCCTAAAAATCTAAGGTTCGACCAAATGACTTAGATAAGGATATATATATATATATATATATATATATTAATAATTAACCACTTGGGGTTCGTTTGGATTTTTATAGTAAGTTTATTAACCATATAGTGTAAGAAAACAAAAAGACACATTAAAATTTAAATTATTTAACTTAGAGTTAAATCTAAATGATAAGGATAAAATAGTAACCTAAACTTGTATAAAACCTATTGGTTGAGAGGATTTATACCGATCCCCACCTTATCTTTGAAATAAATTAATTTTTAGCTATTAAAAACCGAATATGACTTTATTATAAAATAATATTTTATGTTTTCCTAAGGTGCCCCTCTCCTCCCTTATAAAAAAGGCACCCCTTCCCTCTTCTCTTCACACCCTTTTGAGCCTTGAAGCTTGGAAAAACCCTGACAATTTCTCTTCTAAACTTCCCTAGAAACATTTTGTAGGTTTTTTTATTCTCAAAAGACCAACTCTACTTCCTTAAGAGGAATCATAAAGGAGGTGCGTCGAAGAAGAGGTAATCTCTTCTTCCGATTCTCTCAAGTTTCTTTCTTCTTCTACTTCCTCTTCTTTAGTTGTTTCATTATAAAGTAATAACATAAGTATTAATTATATACTGATATGTTATTATAAATATGAAACAACCTTATTTCACCTTCTATCCATCCTACGGAAAATGAAATCACCGCGCGTGCGTACGTACGGAATACCGTCTCCACGCCGTGGTGTAATCAGTTTTCCCACCACCACCTTGCTTGTATGGGTATAATGGTGTAAAGAATAACTATATATTATTATTATAAAATCATAATGATTATAAGATATTATATAATCCACTACAATTCCATTCAATAAATATGGGAACGATATCATCGCTCGTGCGTACGTACGGATTACTGTCTCCACGACGCGATGAGATTCATTTTCCAGGTTAACAATTCCAGAATGATTATAAAGTATATATGATAGGTAATCATGAAACATATGACATAATGATGCTACTGGATTTATGTATATATATGTATGTCATCTACTTAATTACATTCAATTCAATAAGGAAACAAAAAACAACGTTCATGCGTACGTACGGCCTACCGTCTCCATGAACGGTGTATTTCTTTCCATTTATCAATCTATTATATATATGTATATTCTGAATTTATATTACATATAAATCATGTTTTATATTCTGGAAGTAATTAATTATGATCTAAGTAATCATATTAATAATTACAAGTCAAAACACTGACGATAAATGAAACGATTTTACCCAAAATGCTGCTTTAACATGGAATTGACAAATGAACGGATAATATAAAGCCATAAGTGAATCATATATGATATAATAAATATTATTATGGTTCTATTACAAGTTAATAATATGTTTAAACCCACTATATAGGAGTCTCGGACACATACGGAGGAAATTGGACATATGGTAAGGGATAATTATTCCAATCTTGTTCTTATCTGAGATTGTTATTCGTAAGTATTTACTGGGGTTATTGTTATCATCCATGACCATGTTATATAAAAATGTTTTCATGTATTTGTAAAGTCTTTTTTACCCATTTTTGAAATTTAAAACATGTTATGAAAGGAATCATACTTTGGTTTACCACACGAGGAACATTTTTACTTTTCCGAAAAAAGTACAAGAAGAATGTTATTTTTAACTTATATGGCATGAACGGATTTTTACGGTTTCATAACACCTCATTTTAATGAATCATACTCTACAAGATTTTATGACTATTTTCAAAAAAATACTTTTCTTTTAAAATTTCATGACATTTTGTGAAAGGAAAATGATTTTGAAGAAGAAAGGATATTTTCCTCAAGAATTCATTTCAAATGTTTTATCAAAACCATTTTCCATATAATATGACATTATTTCATATGTGTATGTTTAAATTATAATGTCTCTATGATTTAAATGGTTTCAATTTTCTTATGATTAAATATCCATTTGTTTTATATGGATTATGTGATGATGGGATGATGTTTATGAAACCCATTTTATTCTTTGGGTTATGATGAATGTTTTAAGTTTATTTTGTGGCACAAGTAAGAATGATTTCATTATGAGATGGGTGGGACCTATATCTCCCTCCAATTAATTTGGTAAATATTTATATCTCATGAGATAGACATGGCTGGAACGGTAAGTTAATCCGGTTCAGTGATATAGGACTGGAACGGGGAGTAAAATCGATTCAGAATGGGACTTTGTCCACTAAGATGGTCTTGGAAGCAATGCCTTGGATGCTATGGAAATCATATCATGTGATTAATGTATTTCCAAAATTACAAGTTTTATTTCCAAGATATTTTATCATGATTGATGTTCCATTATGATCTATGCCTTACGTACTGTCATGTTTTATGTCATTGCTCCAGATTTTGATGTTTAAACATTATGTTCATGTTTTTATGTTCAAATGTATATAGTTTGTTTTATTTTCTCCATGCTTACCCTTACTGAGAATTTGAGCTCACCCTTTATATGTTTTCTTTTCCTCAAGATATAGAGAAAGGTTTTAAGTAAGAAAACAAAAGGGGAAGATCTTTATGGGAGATGTTGAAGATCTTTCACCACGATTGGAAGATTATGTTCCGAGTTTCCAAAGACACTAAACTATTACGGTCCTTGCGTGTTTGTTTTTTCTATGTATTAAGTATTCCACAAAAATAAAGTAATTTCCATGTACATCAGGTTTGGGGTCTCACAGTTGGTATTATAGGAAATGTTTAGTTAACCTTTGGAAACTAGGATGCGAAAACTTTAGTGAGATCCCTAGAGATATTTCTAAGTTATGTCTAGGTATGTTCCTAAGGTTAAGTATAAGTATAGGTTATAGTCCTAGAATTACGATAAATATCTTAGAAATATACCTAAGATGTTAGATATTGAAGGTACTCCCCCTTTATTATGTTGTTTTCCCTAGCATTATTTTTTCCTCTCACACTATTCTTTTTGGGTTTTAGATGATGGATGAAACCCGAAGGAACCGTGTTGATCAATGTAATGGACGATGCAATGATTTTCCTCCTGAAAAAACCAACTTTATGGGTGATGGAGTGCAAAATCATATTGCTATACTTACACAAGATATGAATCATTCTGGACTTCCAAATGAGCAGAGAAGGGAATAATATTCTATTGAGTCCTTCATGAGGCAACGTCCACCTTCTTTCAGTGGGTCTTCTAATCCACTTGTTTTTGAAAAATGGATCAGTACCATTGAAAAGATATTTTCCATACTTCTCTATTTGGAACATGAAAAAGTCATTCTGGATATTTATAGTTTAAAAGGTGAAGCAGATCAATGGTGGACTCTAATTAAGAATACGAGGCCCCGAGATGAAATTGAATCCATGGAATGGGATGAGTTCAAGAACTTAGTTTTCAATAAGTACTTCCCTCGTTTTCTTCGAACAAAGATGGAAAAGGATTTCCTTGAGCTTAAGCAAAAGGATGATGAATCTGTTGGTATATACGAAGCGAATTTTATAAGGCTTTCAAGGTATGCATCTGGCTTTATCATCCAACCTGAAAGTAAAGTTGATCGATTCTTCAGTGGCTTAAAACCAAGTCTTCGAAGGGAATTAGCTATAAGAGAGTTCAGTAGCTATGAAGAAATTGTGCATTGTGCTATCAAGGTAGAAATAGAAGTTGGTGTTACATATCCATCTCATGGTTTTGACAAGAAACGAAAGATGGAGTTCAAGGAGAAATCTTAGAATAATGGTGAAAAGAAGATAAATGTTTTTTTATTCTCAAAGTGTGGAAAGAAGAATGTTAGAGATTGTCTTAAAGGGAATAGAAAATTTTTTAAGTGTGGAAAATAAGGTCATCAAGTAGCTGAGTGTCGAAGTAATAAAAAAGGGTTCATAATGATGTGAATAAAGAAAAGACTGCAGAGAACGCACCACCAACACTTCAATGCTTCAAGTGTAAGGAAATGGGGCATTATGATAATCAATTCCCTAATCCAAGGGTTAATGATGATCAACATGAGCAACCTCTTAAGGAAAAGGACAAAGGAAAGTCACATGCGATCACTATTAGCAATGTTGAGTATGACAATGATGTGGTGGAATGATTATGTGTTTATGTAAAGGGATTTCAAAATAATGTATTTTGGAACATTGGAATATCTATGTAATGGTTTATTGTGGTTTTAGATAATTATATGGTACCGATAACCATGAAAAGTGATTCAAATATTTTGGAAAGCAGATGATATGCGCATAATGAAGGGATAAGGAGAAAATTAAATGTTTGATAGTATTCATGAGTTCATGACTGATATAAGGACAAGGTTATATCATGGTTTGAGTATATAGAATTTTTGGATTTTGGTATGTGGAAAGAGTTAACTTTTGACAGCATTCATGTTTTCACTAAGGTTCAGTGGGTATTCATTTTTCAAGAGAATACGTGATTAAGGTATTCACATGATTGGAATGTGACCAATAAGATATATGAGGGATAAATGATGGTATTCCCGTGCTTGTTATATGACCTTTTTATTAATCGTTCTCTTTATACTATGAGTTTGGAAAGAAGTGTTTTGGATAAGCCTAAAGATTGGAATGAATTATGTTGAACATAAGTTAGTATTGTTTAAGGCTAGAAATTTATTTCGATATTATTGATAGAATGTTATAATAGTGTAGTTTAAGAAAAGGGACAACCTGTAGAACGGGCTACAACCCGTCGCGTCGGACATGGTTGAGGGAATCGATCCCACAACTGAAGTGTGACATTCCTTTATCGCCTACCACTGGCCTACAGAAAGTCCCTGGTTAGTAGGAACTAGTTTTATTTTATTAAGCTGTATGATAGATGAAGTATAAGTCCATTGTTGGAATCACATGCGATTAATCTCACCATAGAAGGACTTATTTATATAACTTATACTAACCTTTTTGTGATAGAAATACATGAGATGACTTACCATTCTATCGCATGATCTTTTAACACTTCATGAATGAAAAATTCAGCTTCATTTATTTAAATAAAGATGAACTGTAAATTATTCATGGAATGACCAACGATGATATTACACTGAAATCAAGTAAGTATTTCTCCTTATGTAAAATTTTATCAATGTTAGGTAAATGATCTTGGAAACCAAAAATGTTGTCCTAGTACTCTCATATATGATGAATCAGATGGTACCTTAGATCATCACAAATTTATGGCTTTTCGATTGTTGGCTTTTTCATAGCCATGTTCTCTACCACTCTCCATCAGAACTTGACAGTTAGATTTCTCTTCATATCCATATTTCACCTATGTTATCCTATGTGGAAACCCAGTGATTAGTTAATTTGGGCAACCATTACGTTTCATACTTTAGTTTTTAAAGATAATTTTTGGTATTCCTTTTTATGATGTGGGTTTCTATTAAAGAAACTTTCGAGTATTAAACCATTTATAACCCTGTCGAATTTCGAGGTTGAAATTCATTTTAAGGGGGGTAGAATGTAACACCCTGAGATTTTACGAAAAATATTATTTTTAATTTCATTGATGTCTTGTGTTGTACGCTACACCAAAATTATCTTGTACTATACGCAACACCATATTATCTTGCAGTATATGCAACACTATTATTGGCTCGTGTTACACACAATTTCAAGTTCGTTTTGTGGAAATTATTTTACGCAACATTAAATATAGATTTTTTTTAATGTATAAATGAAATATGTTTTGATTATGTTATACGCAACACCAAACAGAGATTTCACTACATGCATCACTGAATTGTCTTACATTACACGCAATCAAGACCTTCCTCGATAGCATGTGTAGTACGCAATACCGAGTTTCACTAAATGATATATTATTATGAACTAGCTGTTATGAATAGTAATACCAACCTTTTGAAAATTTATAAATTTTATTTTTCAAAATGGACTTAATTTTTGGATTCGGAATATCGAAATTAGCCTAGGGTGAATTTTTTGTATTTTTATGAAAACTTTCAATTTTTGATGAATAGTGAAAACACTGGGTTACTATTTAAAAACCGACTTTTTATATAAATAATTATTTATTTTATTTAAATTTATTTTAGGTCAAAATTGATACATAATACCTATATAAGTTCAATGTAATTCATTGGAGTCATTTTATAATAATTTTAGACATATAAAAATTTTATTGAACTTTTCACCGTCTTTTACCCACCTCCTAGGAGAATTTGAAAATTTACATAAAACTTAATTTTACCGCTTCTGTGAGTGGAATTTAGAAAATCTGAGAGAAACGTTTAATATCAAGGAGTAAAATGTGGTTCAATAAGATAAAAATAATTTTTTGTGAATAGTAACTTTTTTACTTTTATTTACCACGGTTAAAAGTAAATAGGGCAATTAAGGGTAAAAATGATATTATTATTACCCTAAAACATATCCTAATTCTATTGGATAAGTTTAATTCGACCAAAAACAACATTAGGAATAAAATATGACCATTTAGGTCCACTTGGATTAGATTAGGACATTTATTATTAATTTATTTAAAGAAGGGTTAAAATAGTTAAAATCAAAGTTTAATAACTAAATCATTTTTAATATAGGGTTATAAATAAGATAAATTCGACTATAAATATCAATTATAAATCTAAAATGATTTCCTACATAATGGTATTTTATTTATAATTTTTAGACATTAAATAATTTAATTTATTTATGACACAATGATGATGTAGTAATTACCTTATTAATGAAATATTAACATAATTGAGGTTATAAATACCCAAATAAATGTAATTTTAGAATTTTTATGAATTCCACTAATTTTATAGGTTAATATGACATGTTAGTATTGATTTAATTAACTTTTTTGGAACTAATCATGCTGTTAAGATTTTCAAAAAAATCAAGTACCAAATAGTTTCAAAATTGACATAAAATAGTTTTTAAAACAAATATTATATTACTAATTGTTATTTTATTCCTAAAAATCTTAGGTTTGGAAAAATGATTTATATAAGGATATATATATTAATAATTAACCACTTGGGGTTCTTTTGGCTTGTTATAGTAAGTTTATTAACCATATAGTGTAAGAAAACAAAAAGACACGTTAAAAGTTAAATTATTTAACTTAGAGTTAAATCTAAATGATAAGGATAAAATTTTAACCTAAACTTGTCAAAAAAACTATTGGTTGAGATAATTTCGACCCATCCCCACCTTATCTTTGAAATAAATCAATTTGGAGCTATTAAAAACCGAATATGACTTTATTATAAAATAATATTTTATGTTTTCCTAAGGTGCCTCTCTCCTCCCTTATAAAAAGGGCACCCCTTCCCTCTTCTCTTCACACCCTTTTGAGCCTTGAAACTCAGAAAACCCCTACCCATTTCTATTCTAAACTTCCCTAGAAACATTCTGGAGATTTTTTTCTTCTCAAAAGACCAACTCTACTTCCTTAAGAGGAATCATAAAGGAGGTGCATCGAAGAAGAGGTAATCTCTTCTTCCGATTCTCTCAAGTTTCTTTCTTCTTCTACTTCCTCTTCTTTAGTTGTTTCAATATACTGATATGTTATTATAAATATGAAACAACCCTATTTCACCTTCTATCCATCCTATGGAAAATGAAATCACCGCGCGTGCGTACGTACGGAATACCGTCTCCACGCCGCGGTGTAATCAGTTTTTCCACCACTACCTTACTTGGATGGGTATAATGGTGTAAAGGATAACTATATATGATTATTATAACATAATACTAATTCTAAGATATTATATAATCCACTACAATTCCATTCAATAAATATGGGAATGATATCATCACTCGTTCGTACGTACGGATTACCGTCTCCACGACGCGATGAGATTCATTTTCCATGTTAACAATTCAAGAATGATTATAAAGTATACATGATAAGTAATAATGAAATATATGACATAATGATGCTACTGGATTTATGTATATATATATATATGTTTTTCATCTACTTAATTCCATTCAATTCAATATGGAAACGAAAAACAACGTTCATGCGTACGTACGGCCTATCGTCTCCATGAACGGTGTATTTATTTCCATTTATCAATCTATTATATACATGTATATTATGAATATATATTATATATAAATCATGTTTTATATTCTGTAATTAAGTAATCATGATCTGAGTAATCATATTAATAATTACAAGTCAAAATACTGACTATAAATGAAATAATTTTACCCAAAACACTGCTTTAACATGGAATTGACAAATGAACGGATAATATAAAGTCGTAAGTGAATCATATATGATATCATAAATATTATTATGGTTCTGTTACAAGTTAATAATTTGTTTAAACCCACTATACGGGAGTCTCAGACACATACGGAAGAAATTGGACATAAGGTAAGGGATAATTATTCCAATCTCGTTCTTATCCGAGATTGTTATTCGTAAGTATTTACTGGGGTTATTGTTATCATCCATGCCTATGTTCTATAAAAATGTTTTCATGTATTTTTAAAGTCTTTTTTATCCATTTTTAAAATTTAAAACATGTTATGAAAGGAATCTTACTTTGTTTTACCACACGGTGAACTTTTTGACTTTTCCGAAAAAAGTACAAGAAGAATGTTATTTTTATCTTATACGGCGTGAACTTATTTTTACGATTTCATAATGCCTAATTTTCATGAATCTTACTCTACAAGATTTTATGACTATTTTCAACAAAATAATTTTATTTTAAAATTTCATGGCACTTTGTGAAAGGAAAATGATTTTGAAGAAGAAAGGATATTTTCCTCAATAATTCATTTCAAATGTTTTATCAAAACCATTTTCCATCTAATATGACATTATTTCATATGTGTATGTTTCAAGTATAATGACTCTATGATTTACATGGTTTCAATTTTCTTATGATGAAATATCCATTTGTTTTATATGGATTATGTGATGATGGGATGATGTTTATGAAACCCATTTTATTCTTTGGGTTATGATGAATGTTTTAAGTTTATTTTGTGGCACAAGTAAGAATGATTTCATTATGAGATGTGTAGGACCTATATCTCCCTCCAATGAATTGGGTAAAGATTTATATCTCATGAGATAGACATGACTGGAACGGTAAGTTAATCCGGTTCAGTGATACAGGACTGGAACGAGGAGTGAACTCGATTCAGAAAGGTACTTTGTCCACTAAGATGGTCTTGGAAGCAATGCCTTGGCTACTATGGAAATCATATCATGTGATTAATGTTTTGAAACAATTATAAGTTTTATTTCTAAGCTATTTTATCATGATTGATGTTCCATTATGATCTATGCCTTACGTAATGTCATGTTTTATATCATTGCTCAATATTTTGATGTTTAAACATTATGTTCATGTTTTTATGTTCAAATGTATATGGTTTGTTTTATTTTCTCCATGCTTACCCTTACTGAGCATTTAAACTCACCCTTTATATGTTTTCTTTTCCCCAGGATATAGAGAATGGTTTTAGGTAAGAAAACAAAGGGGAAAATCTTTATGGGAGATGTTGAAGAGCTTTCACCATGATTAGAAAATTATGTTCCGAGTTTCCAAAGAAACTAAACTATTACGGTCCTTGTGTGTTTGTTTTTGTTATGTATTAATTATTCTGCAAAAGTAAAGTAATGTCCATGCACGTCAGGTTTGGGGTCTCTACATATACACTATAATGGTAAGTGTACATCCTGCATATCTCACTGTATACATCAAATGGTAATAAAAAATTTCGGTATAGTTGGTTCTAGGGCACCCACTATTACCACACATGGATAATCTAGATGGTAACTTGATAAAGAATTGGGTGGTTCCCAAGGAGAATGTCCATGGAGAATGTCCATGGATATCCCCAAGCAAGCCAAATACAAGGAGTATCAATATCCTCGAAATCCTATAGAATCAGGATCTTGGGAGTATAAATGTCTGTGACATCCACTTTTGGATTGGTGTAGCTCGATTCATTCTGGATGATGTTTAAGTTGAATTCTTCCAACCCATACTGTGCACCAAGCCAAAACTCTACGGGTCGAGTTGACCGGTCAACACCGGTAGAGCACTGTATCGGTGCAGACCTTTGTCATGACTATTGTAGCTCCATGGACTTCCAGCCATCGGCCATTGTAGCACCTTGGACTTGGGTGGCAACGACACTATAGTGATAGAGACTTCTAGCCACCTTTTAGTATTTCATAGTGGAATTTCTATGTGGTTGGTGGAATAGTTCTTCACCCTCCTTATTAGCCCATTTCGGTCTAGGGTTTTGTGTGTGATTGAGAACCTTGAAACTCCCTATAATTTTGTGCTCCCAACTATAGTGAAATTTTTGTCTCTCTGTGGACGTAGGGTTCATTTCCCAAACCAAGTAAATCTCTATGTCCAAGATCTTCTTCCTTTTCTTATTTTTCCCCCTTTACTGTTCTGTGAATCATTTTTTCACTTCATTGCTCCTGAATTTTTCGTACCATTCACTACCATAATCAATACGGATCCATGGAGCATGTCCAAGGAATCCTACGGAATCAAGATTTGGTGAGTAGAAATGTCTAAGGCATCCACTACCACAATTGAGATCCATGGAGTAGAAATATCTATGGAATCCAATGGAATTAGGATTCGAGGAGTAGAAATGTCCAAGTCATTATTGGAGTTGGTATCCTAGGACCAACTATTTGTACTTTGATTACATGTATATTCAATGCATTTAATATTAATAAAACTTATTATTACATATTGATCATTGTTATGCATGACTCTAATGTAATAATGTCCTAGAGTATACGTCGCATTGATAAGGTCATAGTAGTTCCACGCTATGATGAGAACCTTGATGTGTTATGATGATATTCTTAAATAATTGTAAGAACCCAGGTTTTTAGAACAGGTCAAAATCCCGACCCTGTTTGAATTTTTGACTTGTTTCTGAGAAAACTGGGAAAATCTGGAAGTTCTGGAAATTTCTAGATTACACACTGTGTACCTTTAGTACACACTGTGTACTTTTGATCGTGTGTGAATTCCAGACATGGCGTGTAGGCCTTTTGACCGGGTAGAAAGTTTTTAGAAAGAACATGTTGTGTACTCTAAAGTACATGTCGTGTATGGGTTAGGCGTGTACCGGTCACATGCACGCTGAGTACATGCCTTGTGATGACCATGAAAGAATTTTCTACTACACGGTGTGTAGGGTTGCTGAACACACCGTGTATTTTTCTTTTCTGCGTACCGACTGAGTTCTAGCTGTGTGCCGACCTGTGTGGCACGTCCAAGCTATGTAGCTACCTTTTCTTAAGTCGGAGTAAAAACAAGGCCACTACACAACTTTTAGTACTTTATACACACTATGTATTTTTATTTTTATTCGCTTAAATGAAAGAGTGTCACGTCTTATTTTGGAAAAGATATTCTTCTTCCCCAACTTCAGAACAGTCCCATTCTAAAATCCCAAACTACATACCTTGCCTTAGATTCTTCATACGAAGTATGTTCTTCAATCTGTCGGTGGCTACGGGATCATATCAGCAAGGCTAAACCCGCACACCCTATTTCGTTCCAATTTCCTTGCCTCACCCACCGCATATTCCATCCGAGCAGAATTTACAGGATTTGACGGAAACGTAGATATACGAATATTGGCTTTGAATTGGAGATCAATATCGGACGTGACTATATCTACAAGTCTCAGATAGGTGCTGCATACCTTCTTTCATGTTTTCGTGGACTTTTGGGTGGCACATCCATGGGTGCGTATTTGGGTGTTTTGAGAAAGACCATTTTATACCTGCTTTAATATGTTAAATTGATTGTGAGACCCATGGGATGCCTTGGGTAAGCCCTTTACCTATTTTACTTGAGCAGGGTCGGGTGAGGGTCTGTTTTTAATCAGGGAATTTTGGTCGGGGGGGGGGGGGGAGGGGTGGTGTCAAAATGGTTATAATTGAACTGTATTGTTTTAAACTATTGAGTTTGGTTTATTAAACCCTGATATGACTTATTAGATGCTTTCAAGACCTCAGTGCTGGTATGAAACAACACCTGGCTAGTGTAATTCAACTGTTTAGTTTGTTTTTCTATTTTAATTATTTCTTTTGATTAAATACATATGTGATGTGTGGTATTTCATATGCTGGAAACTTTGGGTTATGTTGGGCATGGCCCAGATATTCTTGAGTGATGCAGATCACAGGTTGGGCTTGGACTGGGTTACATTGGGCGGTTCTAACCATGGGATTGGGTGTCATGGACGTCAGCTCGTGGTAGAGTAATTATTAGGTTGAGAATGACCTAAGTTACTTGGATGGTGAGGCCATCAGACTTGAGCGACATGGTCACAGGGACACGAGGTGTCAGAGATGTTGTGGCTTGGGTATTATTTTTGTGATTACTGCTCACCCAAAACTTTGAGTAGTGTGCACATAGGGAGAATATGTGATGAGGTGGTTTTTACCACTCATGTGGGTAGAGGCCCCCATTAGTTGTGGTTTAGGTACTCTTGGTTTGGGGGTGCTTTCCATAGGAAGCCATGTGGAAGGTGATGAGCCTTCAGGGGATAACATTGAGGCTATCAGGTTGGGGGAAGAGGCTCACTGTGGTTTGAGGGCAAATATCGTTGTCCCTCCAATTACTAATTTGAGGGAAGACATCTCTATCCCTCCAGTTACTTTATTGAGGGCAGATATCATTGTCCCTCTGGTCACTTATTTGAGGACATACATCATTGTTCCTCTGAGTTACTACTTCTTGGGCATGTCTTCAGGACGTTGGTACTTAAGACATGTGTTGTGAGGGGGCACATGGTGCCGGGTTACATGACATGGATTCTGAAATTGGCCGATGCAGGTGACACTCCATGGTGGCTGCTGAGCACCAGTTGATTTTGTGTTTATTTTTGCATCGTACTATTTACTTTTTTCCTCATAAATGCATGTCTACTTAAACACTTATATTAGGTATACACCATTGGGTGGTATCCTACTGATATTTTTCTAACACCCTACATAGTCCCTTTGGGACGCGTGTAGACTTTATGGATTTACGTGCAGGAAAGAGACCAAATTCAGAAGCTGGAATGTTTTAGCTGTCACATGGAGATGGTATGGACCTTGAGGTCTTGCCTAGCTGGATTTTACTTTGTTTTTCTTTCTTTACTGTATTAGCATGCATACTTTATTATTGTAGCTTCTGTTGGACATACATTTACTCTTTTATATATATTGACTTATTGTGGATGCATGACTTTTCTGTTCTAGTAGTTGTTGCAATTTATTGCTAGCATGCTGTTCTGTTTATTGCTATTGATTGTGCTTCTGCTATTCAGGTCTGGTTCGAGTCTGAAGAGTCTTATACTTTTATATTATGCTTGGACCAATACCATTATTATCCTCTGAGAGGGTATAGCCTCCCCACTATACCTATAAGACCCTCGTTTCTATTCAGAATCCTTTGGCATTCGAGGAGGTGCGCATAAGGTAGTAACACCCGACCTGTTTAGCACTGTTTGGGTGGGTGACTGGGTCCAGGATATTACAAAGTGGTATTAGAGGAGTTCTTGATATGGATTTAGTAGTAGTGTTTTGCTGGCTACTAATGATATAGAGACTTATTTCTGCTAGTTTTACTATTTGGGATATAGTAGACTGGAGATAGGTTGTTACTGGAACTGGGTTTCTAGATTGTTCTTGGGTGCCTGCAGCCCCAAGTATGAGGGATGGACCAAGTTTCCATGGGTGGGAATTACTGTTTTCTTTTTGCTCAGATTACAGTTTATATGATTTCCACCTCAGTGGATCACTTAATGTGTGATGTTATTGATTGTGATATGTAACCCTTGACCTGGTACGGTAAGGGATAATTGGACCTTGGATCGGTATGGAAAGGCGTGATTTTTTGGCTTTTGATAGGCACAATTTTAGGGTATTTCAATTTCATAACTACACGTATTCTTTGTGAAGTGATAATGCCATGTGAATAATATCAATTTCCATGCTTTGTATACTTTGAAATGTGAAAAGGTAAAATTATTGATAAAATTGTTGGTTTATTGCAATGTATTATTCCATGATTATTATAAATTGTGAGTTGGTTATGGCATGAGATTTTGGGCCTAGCTCTTGTCTGAGCAGGCATGTACTATGGTTGAGGTGATTTTGATCACCAGAATTAGGCATCCTATACGTCGGTTTGAGATAGTTTGACTGTTAGGATTGGGCCACTCGGTCATCGGTTTGAGGTAACATTGGTTGTCAGGACGAGCATGGCCTGAGGTACTTTGATACTTGGCTCTGTTGAGGGAAGGTAAGGAGGCCATGAGGCCGGGATGCCATGGGCATGGGTTGCGATGGGGGGAGAGTAAGGTTAGTTGTAATACACTGCCTCTTTACTGATTTCTTTATCTTCATGATATATATATATATATATATTGTTATATATATGGGCGGTCTGACTATTATGGTATTCAGCAGGTTCCTCCTAGATGATTCAAATGGAGAATCAGGTGGGTGATGGTATAGTGCCGTAGGAGCACGATCAGGTTCAGAACCCTCAGGGGTAGGCAGAGCATGGGCCATTGGAACAGGATCAGGTTCAGGATCTAGTGAAGGTAGGGCAGTAGATGGGTTTGGCAGTGTTTGGGCCATGGCTCAATGGGCAGCTCCGGTCTAGTTTGGTATGTGTCTTGCAGGGGATCGACATAGGTGCACAGGGTACAGAGCCATTTATGGAATATCGGATTTGGGAGTTCCAGTCGTAGAACCTGCCACTTTTTCAGGGTGAGGGTGGTCCACAGGTGGATGAGAACTGAATAGAGAGAATGAAAATGATCTTCGAGCAGCTCGAGATTCCTCTAGGGTGGAGGGTGAAACTAGCGACATACATGCTGAGAGGACCATTGAAGCGCTGGTGGGATGTGTAGGTTCAGGCTTGAAGACACAAGGGACTAGCATGGAAAGACTTCGAGGACAAGTTTTTCAAGCACTTTTACCCAGAGACACTGAGGGTAGAGAGATATTGGGAGTTCTTGAGCCTTCAGTAGAGAGACATGTCCGTCATGGACTATGAAGCTACTTTCATTGAGTTGTCTCGCTTTTCACCTGGTATGGTAAGCGATGACTCGACATGGGTGAGGTGCTTCGAGGATGGATTATGACATGCCATTAGAATCCAATTAAATATCTTTAGGATGGGTTTTTTCTTAGAGGAAGTGAATCAGGAACTCATAGTGGAAGGAAACCAGAGGGATAAGCCCCATGTTGGCCAGGAGATGGCTTCAGGCGATGGTTCAAATAGCAGGAAGCGATGATAGGTTGAGTTCCAATAGGGCAGCCAGGCCAAGGACTTAGCTATACCATCTCATGGAAGTTCAGAAGTGGGTTTCTTTCAGTGTGGACATCCAAGGAATGTTCATACTTAGTGTGATAGGCCTTCAAAGAAGTTCTGGGCATGTGGATAGGTCAGGCACCTTGAGAGGTTTTGCAGGAATCCTTCTCAAATAGCCGACAGGTAGGGACCAGGACAGATGGTGGCATCTAGAGTTGGTTTAGGTTCGGTACTAGGAGAGGGTATCCAAGTTTCAGCTACACACAGAGGATGTGACAGAGATAGTGGGACCCAGATGAGGGGTCAGTGGCTGGTGACTGGAGCAGCACCGCAGGGATGTCAGACATCAGGAAATCATACTTCAAGGAAGGTGCATGATGTGGAACTTCCAGAGGCTGATCAGGTTGGTGATCCAATGACGCTTAGAGGTACACCGCGGGTGTGTCTGTGATCTATTTTTTTCTACTTGTTTTGGCATGGCCTGCTGGGGCATGTCCGCTTTGAGTGCACGAGCTGCACATGATTTATGTTGACTGACTAGATGTTTCTCAGTGGGATTAACACCATATCAGGGGTGTAATATACTTATATATGTATGATATTCGTGGAATCAGTGGCATCGAGGATGCAGGTTACTTGAGGTGCCTTGGGCATCGGGGCATCGAGGATGCATGTTACTTGAGGTGACTAGGGCATCATGGCATCGAGGATACATGTTACTTGAGGTTTCGTGAGAATCAGGGCATCGAGGATGCGAGTTACTTGAGGTGTTAGACACCAGGTTCGTTTTGGGCATCCATGGGATATAGGACCTCATAGAGGCAGACACTGAAGAGGTTCGAGATACGTTTGGGGTGTCAGAAATGACATGGGAGCACCAATGAGCCACATGGGTGACGATGCGTCACGAGAGGACCATGAGTATGGAAACAAGTTAGTAAACCTTTGTTTGATTTGATTTTTGTCAGGTTGAGACCAAGTTAGGAAAATGCTAAGGTGGGGAGCCCCTTGAGAAATTTATCCAAAACCTTTTTAGACCGGGGTAGTCTGGGTTACTTTGATTGGGATGGTATGTTCGGTGCCATCTTCGGGTTTTTTTGATAGATTAGGGATGAGCTATGTTAAGGTGGAAATATTGTAAGCACCCAAGTTTTTAGAACGGGTCAAAATCCCGATCCTGTTTGAATTTTGACTTGTTTTTGAGAAAACTGGGAAAATCTGGAAGTTATGGAAACATCCAGATTACACGCCGTGTACCTTCAGTACATGCTGTGTACTTTCAACCATGTGTGAAGGCCATACATGGCATGTAGGCCTTTTGGCTGGGTAGAAAGTTTTAAGCAAGAACACACCATGTACTCTAAAGTATACACCATGTATGGGTTAGGTGTGTACCGACCACATGCTCGCCGAGTACATGCCGTGTGATGATCATGTAAGAATTTTCTACTACACGGAGTGTAGGTTTGCTGGACACGCCGTGTATTTTTATTTTCTGTGTACCGGATGATTTCTAGCCATATGCCGACCTGTGTGGCACGTCCAAGCCATGTGGCTATCTCCTCTTAAGTCGGAGTACAGACAAGGCCACTACATGACATGTAGTCCTTTATACACGCATTGAATTTTTATTTTTATTCTCTTAAATGAAAGAGTGTCGTGTATTTTTTGAAAAATATATTCTTCTTACCCAACTTTGGAACAAACCCGTTCTGAAATCCCAAACTACACACCTTTCCCTAGATTCTTTATACGAAGTCCGTTCTTCAATCTGTTAGCGGCTGTGGGATCGCATCAACAAGGCTAAACCTGCACACCCTATTTCGTTCTAGTTTCCTTGCCTCACCCACCACAGATTCCATCTAATCAGAATTGATGGGATTTGATGGAAACATAGATCTATAAAGATCAGATTCAAGTTTGAGCTCAATATTGGACGTTCCAACGTCTACGAGTCTCAGGTAGGTGGTGCATACCTTATTTTGTGTTTTTGCGGACTTTTGGGTGTCACAACCATTAGAGAGTATTTGGGTATTTTTAGAAAGACCATTTCATACCTGCTTTAATATGTTAAATTGATTATGAGACCTGTGGGATGCCTTTGGGTAAGTCCTTTACCTATTTTTCTTAAGCGGGGCCAGGCGAGGGGTCGTTGCTCATCGGGGCATTTTGGCCAGGGGGTGTCAAAAATGGTTATAACTGAACTATATTGTTTTAAATTGTTGACTTTGGTTTATTAAACCTTGATATGAATTATTATAGGCTTTCAAGACCTCAGTTTTGGTATGGGATAACACCTAGCTAGTGCAATTAAACTATTTAGTTTGTTTTCCTATTTTAAGTATTTCTTTTGATTAAATACATGTGTGATGTGTGATATTGCATATGATAGAACCTTAGGGTTGTGTTGGGAATGGTCCAGATATTTTTGAGTGATACTGATCATAGGTTGGGCTTGGACCGAGTTACATTGGGTGGTCTGACCACGGGATTGGGCATCATGAACGTCAGCTTGAGGAGCTGTGACTTTCAGGTTGGGCATGGCCCATGTTACTTGGATGGAGAGGCCATCAGACTTGAGAGACATGGTCATAGGGACACAAGGTGTCAGAGACGTTGTGGATTGGGTAATACTTTGGTGATTACTACTCACCCGAAACTTTGAGTAGTGTTCACATAGGGAGACTCCTTGATGAGGTGGTTTTGAACACTTGTGTGGGTAGATGCCCTCATTAGTTGCGGTTTAGATACTATTGGTTTGGGGGTGCTTATCATAGGAATCCACGTAGAAGGTGAGGAGACTTTAGGGGATAGCATTGAGGATATATTTTTGGGGGTAGGTGCTCACCATGGTTTGAGGGAAGACATCGCTGTCCCTCTAGTTACTGATTTGAGGGTAGACATTGTTGTCCCTCCTGTTACTTTATTGAGGACAGACATCGCTGTCCCTCCAGTTAGTTATTTGAGGAAAGACATCGATGTTCCTCCGAGTTACTACTTCTTGGGCGTTCCTTCGGGATGTCGGTACTTGAGACACACAGTGTCAGGGGGAATATAGTTCTGGGTTACATGATAGAGATTCCAGAATTGGCTGAAGTAGGTGACACTCCATAGTGGCTGTTGAGCACTGGTGGAGTTTGTGTTTATTTGTGTATCATACTATTTACTGTTTTCCTCATAAATGTATGTTTTCTTAAGCACTTATATTAGCTACACACCGTTGGGTGGTATCCTACTAAGATTTCTCTCACACCCTACATGGGCCCTTCGGGATGCGTGTAGAATTTATGGATTTATGTGTAGGAAAGAGACCAGCTTCAGGATCTGGGTTGCTTCAGCTGTCGCATGAAGATGGTAGGAACCTTGAGGTATTTTCTATCTAGAGTTTACTTTGTTTTTATTTATTTCCTATATCACCATTCTTACTTTATTATTATAGCTACTTTTGGTTATCCATTGGAACCCTTATATATATTGACTTGTTGTGAAAGCATGAATTTTCTGTTCTAGTAGTTTTTGCAATTGGTTTCTAGCATTTTGTTCTATTTATTTCTATTGATTGTGCTTCCTCTATGTAGGTGTGGTTTGAGTTTTCAGAGTCTTCTAATTTTATATTATACTTAGAACAGTACCATTATTATCCTCCGAGAGGGTATAGCCTCCCCACTATACCTATAAGACCATCGCTGCTAGTTATAAGCCTTTGGCATTCAGGGAGGTGCACCTAAGGTAGTAACACCCGACCCGTTTAGCACTGTTCAGGTGGATGACTGGGTTCGGGATGTTACAATAATGTTTTGTTGTTGGATAATGTACTATGATGGTACACATGGTACATATACTGTCACATGTGAGTACTCATAAGAAGGTAAGGATTCTTCTCATAAAGTTCTCACTTGGTAATCTCCAAGAAGAGAGATTATGAGAACAAACCCACCATTAAGAATTCCACATGTTTTGGTGTCATCAGATATTCCTTAAGATTATTATTAATTGATGTTACAATTCATGTACTTATATGTATTTCATAAACCATGATGATAACACTTTATAGCAAAGTTGGATACATTGGGTGTGTTATAAGTGACATGTCATTAATAGATAAGTTGAGGAAGGATTTGTCCCTTCCATATTTATTGAAGATAATATCTCGGCCCTTTTAATGGAATGAAACCATCACCGTAAATTCCATGTCCATAGTGTAACGACATGTTTATTTCAGATAGTCAAAGAAAGAATAATTGAGCATATAGGTTGGTGATATAGATATGCAACCTACTTGACGAGATATTGAGACAAAGTGATTATATTGCACAGTGGGCATTTTTATGTGGTTGTTATCATTGATACATTAAGTTCTTTATCTTGGGTTCCTTGACCTATTTTTAGATAGTAATTCTGGATTTTAGGTAATCCCACATAATGCCAACAAGAAAGAATCCTAAAGGGTCATACACAAAGTGTTTTCATTGATCTCGATAAAATTCTATGTGAATTTAATTATCAGAATAAATATTATTCTCAAGACTGAAGAATAATTTTATTCAGGTTTTATTGATCGCTAATATTCACAAGGTAATACATAATTATTTTTTATTAACGAATAATTTATTTTATTACATGAATATATATAAAATATTTATTCATTGGATTTTGAATAAAATATCTATTTTATTTATTGAATATTTTAACAAATATTTACTCACTAGATTATGAATAAAATACTTATTTATGAATAAAATATTTATTTGGTTGTTCAATAAATGATAGTGGAGTTTGAATGGACCAATATTGAGTCTGGTGATGAATATTAATAAACATGACTGAAGGGGTCAGAGGTCGTCACAACCCTCAAAATTATATTTATAAACCTACACTAGTATAGCAGTGCAGGGTAACGGTGAGAAGGAAAAGAATTGAAACAGGGGTGTAACAGTGAGGTAGAGGGAGGAAGTCGAATGGTGAGGTTGGAGACAGCCTAACGGTGAGGTAAGTAGAAGTGTATCGGTGAGGAAAAGGGAAGTGGGTAACAGTGAGGTATAACTCACCGATAGAGTGCAAGGTAACGGTGAGGTTCTGCGGGGAAAGGTCTACCGGTATAAATAAAATATAAGTCACCGATACTCAAAAGAAGAAGGTCACCATTAGTGAATAAAAATAAGACTACCGTTACGCAATAAAAATAAAAGCTCACCGGTGCTGCAAAGGGGGTCACCGTTACAAATAAAATAAAAGGGGGTCACTATTACAAATAAAATAAAAGGGGGTCACCGCTACAACAAAATTATATAACTAACAGTGACCTTTTAAAAATTATTTTTTACTAAAAATTAAAACTTAAACAATATAAATATGAAGAATGAAAATAATTAATTAAAGATTAGTATCATAAATTTATAACAGGATTTTTATTAATCCTTAAAATATTAAAACCACACCTAAAATTATTAACTAACAACACTTAAGCTAAGAACTGAATAATTAATAAAATAAAATAATAAAAGAATTAAATTGAAATTTCTATATAAATTAATTAAAGAGTACCAGCAGATGAAAATAAAAAGAATCGGTAACCCGATAAGTCACCGCAAGCTCTTATCTACCTCACTGGTAGACTAAATTCAAAATTCGGTGTCTTAATAATTAATCTGCATACATAAAATAAAATAATTAATGTTTAATAACTCTTAATTAATTAATTATTTAACTAATTTAACACATATATTTAAGAAGCGAACTATTAAATTTAATTAAAAACACAAATTATTTACTTAAATGACTAGCAGGTGATTAAACACATAAAATAATAAAATTAACCTATTCTAATGTAACTTAATTAAAAGATTAATTAATAAAAACAAAGTCTAAATTAATTAATTAGAATAATGTTAATTAAATAATTGTTTAAATAGATATTAACTATTATAAAGTTAACCAGATTTATAATAATCCAAACTAAAAACTCACCGCTAAAAGGCTCACCGGTAGAATTTAAAGGCTACCGTTAGGAAAAAAAGGGTAACGGTGACAAAGGTAACCATTAGCATCAAAGGTCACTGATAGAATTGTATCAGTGAGGTGAAAAGGTCACCGTTAAGGTAATTTGGTAACGGTGACGAAGGTCATCTGTTAGCGCAAAATTGGTAACGGTAACCTGACTAACGGTAACCTGGTTACCGATAGCGAACAATTTTAAATTAAAAAGTAAAATATTTCACAAATTAATTAATTAATAAAAATGAAAAATTTATATTAAATAAACATATTAAAATTAATTATAATAATTGATACTTACTTATATTAAAAATAAAGAAAGAATAAATTTCTTATTTTAAAGACTAAAATTACACAAATTATTATAAAAAAAATGTATAATTAACAAATTTAATTATAAACATACAAAAGTGAATTTATTTATTAAAAAGTGTTAAAATAATTAAACAAATCATTAAAAATTAATAAAAAGTATGTGGAAAACTGTGCAATAATAAGGCCACATCAAATTCCCCCACACTTAAACATTGTTTGTCCTCAAACAATCCCATGTTTTATTTACTTTGAAAAAACGGTACAGTATTTATCATTTTAACTCGAAATGTAACATGTCCAACACTCAAAACAGAGGACACTACATAACAGTAGGCTTTAAAAAAATGATTTACTCAGATGAATCTTTCCTAGAACAAATTCTCACTAGTAGTCTTGAAAACTATGAATCATCAAGTAATGAAGATGTCATGCCTCATATGTGAAACAACTTAGTGACTCATTTCAATCCAAACTCGGGTTCTAATTCCAAGAGTGACATGAGGTAAAACATAAATTGAATTAATACTACAACCAAGGAACTTAGTACTTTGACCTTTTTCACCTAGGTTCCAAAAATAATTAATTTTTTTGTGTGTGTGTGAATCACATCAATGATACAATCTAAATGATTTGCATATAAACCAACTGATCCCTTCTTCATCTAGCGTTCATCCTTCCCCTAACCTTAATGAGCTCATTTTTTACCCTAGAAACTTTATTTATTTTTCCCAAGCCTTGTATCATTGTGCTAAGCACCGTGCAATGCACTTATTCAAAGTGTACAGAGGGATTTTAGTTAACAGAAACGCACCCAACATCTAAGGTCTCAGAAACTCACCATGGGATCCTAGATTCCCAAATTACTCCAGTTTCAAAAGATTTATATGAAAACCATTTAAATTGTCTAATTAAATCAATTACTTTTACTAAATAAAAGAAAAAGAATGAGGCCCCTAGAGTAAAAACCAAACTTCCAGTTCCAAAGCTATGATCATAATTCCACAAACATATAACCCATGTCACCTCAGAAGAAGTTCCTAAACCAAATTTCCATGAAATCACTAAGTAAAATTACTCAGCAATCATCCATCCTCATCAATTTCAAGTTCAAATAAGTTCTTACTACCAGCAAGGAACTTGTCCTAAGGCAAGACCCAATTAAGTAAAGTGTAAATCCTAAAATTATGCAAGAATTTTGAAAAAATCTATCCATTTTTTAACAAAAAATTTGAATTTGTAGTGGGAATTTATGGGCTTAAATTAAAGCACAGTTAAGCACAGTCAAGAATTGACCCCCTCTCCCACACTTAAAACCCATCTTTGTCCCCAAAGTTGACTTCTAAATATGGAGAAGAATAATTAATCAATTAAGGTTCAAAACAAATTTTCAATTTAGTAGATTAATGACATGTATAAAGGGGTTCCAATGAAGTTCAAAAATATTGTTTGCCACAATAAATAAATAATCAGCAGGTTCATTAACAAGTACACCCGTTAACATTGATGTCCAGTGGAAAAGTTTTTCATTAAAGTTCAAACAATTTCATGTAACACTTGTGGGTGAACAATGACAAGGGTGTAGCAAGTTAACATATTGGGTTCAAATGGGTTTTCAATAAAGAAGAATGATGCATGCTACACACCCATCAACCAAAACAATTTCAATGAAAATAAATTTACACTCTACATGTACCCCCCACACTTAAATTCAAATAGTGGAAAGATTTTATCAATGAGGTACAGATTCTAAAAATGAGGTACAAGCAGATTTTTTTCTCCCTCTAATACAGTGACATACAGCAGAATTTTATAATATAAGCATAATTATTCAGTAAGCAGAATTTTATTTGAGAATTAAGGAGCAGAAAAATAAATGCAGAAAGTTGAAGTACTTCCCTGAATATATGATGCCTTTACCCCTCCAGCATGGGGATTCCACTCCTTTATTGACACAAGCAGCAGCATCCTGAAAAACAGAGAATGTAAGCCAATAAAAAACTTTATTCAACAGATATAGAGCATAAGGAAGAAAATCAAAGCAGCACTTTATTCAACACTAAAGAGTAAAAAAAATGAAAACAAAGAAGAAGAATGGGTTGACTCCCATGAAGCACTGAATTTAAATTCTTCAGTTAGACTTTATTTAATTACAATTTTCTATTTATTAACAAAACAAAAACCATGGGTTGCCTCCCATGTAGCGCTAGGTTTAAAGTCCCCATATAGACTCACCAAGCAACTAACTGTAGTCACTAGGTGGATGTGGTTTTCTTAATAGGAACCACCAAATGTGTTTGGCCCATTTATTTTTAACAGAATAGTGAAGATTGTGGGCACCAAAAAATAAGCAGATAAAAATGGAATTCTCATAGCCTGAATTAACCCCTAAGTAGCACCCTTTAGAAGTAATGGATATAGTGTTGTCCACTTCCAGTTTTGTTTCAGATTTATCAAAAGTTGAGTTCACATGAAGGGACAACATAGTACTAGGTGCTTCAAAGGGTGTGGCATTATTTTCATGGATTTCTCTCTCAACTTCAACATTAACAGACTCACATTCAAGGGTGAAAATGGGTGAATTCTGAATAGTAGGTTCAAAAGGGGATTCAATAAAGTTCTGAACAGAATCATGTACAATAGAACTCAAGAATACATCCACTTCTAGACTACTATCAACATCACAAGAAGGCTCAGCACCCTTCACTGGTGAGGATGAAAGTGACAAACAAGGAAGAGAATTTAAATGAACAGTAGCAGATTCAGGTTTGACCATGTTGTAAATTTCTTCCAAAAGATCCTCATATGTTAAATCACACTTAACATCTACTGCTTTTATCAAATCAATTATGCCATGATCAAGGGTGTGTTCAACCTCTCTTTCAAGTTCAAGTTCAAAAGACTCACTTTCTAGAACCATGTATGCAGTGTATTTAAAGAAGTTCAAATCAGGGGAAGTAGTGATAAATTCGGCTTCGATAAAGTCATATTCCGTATTGTTCAAATTTAAACATTTACTCCAATGTATATCAACACTATTTTCTAGTTCAATACACTCAGTTTTAATCGAACAATCAATCCAAGAACATGGAGGTGAAAGCCCATCATTTAAACTTTCTTCAAACATCATTCCCTCATTGTCATCATCATACAACATCATTTCAGGAATTATTGGATTTGGAGTTTCAAAACATGGAAAAGAAGTTTTCAATTTATTTTCAAAGATTTGAGATTCTGTGATTTCCAGCTTAAGATTCTCTTCCAAAGTGTACCCAACATCAAGTTCAGGCTCAATGTTCAGAATTTCAGAAATTTTGGGTGAAGAGTTTTTACCATTCAAGTTTTCAGTTTCAAGTATATCTTCAACCCGAGTGACCTCATTATCAAAACTCCTAAAATAATGATATTTCTCTAATGTAGGAATTATGAAAAGAACTGGGCTATCTTTTTCAATCTATTTTAATTCAGTTTCAAAATTGTCCAACTCAACACCATTAAAGATCTTTTTGTGGTTTTCAATATTATTCTCTTGATTCAGTGAGCTGGTTATTTCCAGATTAGGTTCAACAGTGTCAGATTTTTCAAAATGGAAGTTTTTTTGCCCAATTTCACAGTCACTCTCCTCTTCAACATGATTTTCAAATCTTTTATACACATTTTCTTTTTCTTTTTCTTCAAATTATTCTTGTTCTTTTACCCTTTGTTTTAATTCTAAGAGCATATTTTCCAATCTTTTTAGTCTTTCATCTCGCTCTAGAGAATATCTAATTTGAATTTCATGGGTTTTAGTTAACCAATTGTTTATTAGTTTCACCCTATCATCCAATTTAGAATCAATTAGGTCAATTTTAGCTAGGGTGTCAGGACTGGTCTCAATGTTCTCATCTTCTTCAATGTAAAAATCTTGTTGTGGCTGGTTATAGATACAATTCTTGGTAGTGTGCCCATAATCACCACAATAAACACAGTAAAGTCTAGTGCAGTGGTTTGAACCTTCAAAACATTCCATTTTTTTTTAATTTCCAGATTAAACACACAGAGTTTCACAGTAGATGCATATTTTTAATGGACAACTTAAGCAGTAGGTTCTAGTTCATAGTTTTTTTAAATCAGTTTTTTTAAATTATTTTTTATGTTTTTTGTGTGTTTTTATTTATTTTTTTTAAACCCTAGACTCTCGGTACATGCCTTCCCCAGCAACAGCGCCAAATTTTGAAGGGGTCAGAGGTCGTCACAACCCTCAAAATTATATTTATAAACCTACACTAGTATAGCAGTGTAGGGTAATTGTGAGAAGGAAAAGAATTGAAACAAGGGTGTAACGGTGAGGTAGAGGGAGGAAGTCGAATGGTGAGGTTGGAGAAAGCCTAACGGTGAGGTAATTAGAAGTGTATCAGTGAGGAAAAGGGAAGTGGGTAACAGTGAGGTATAACTCACCGATAGAGTGCAAGGTAACAGTGAGGTTCTGCGGGGAAAGGTCTACCGATATAAATAAAATATAAGTCACCGATACTCAAAAGCAGAAGGTCACTGTTAGTGAATAAAAAGAAGCCTACCATTACGCAATAAAAATAAAAGCTCGCCGGTGCTGGAAAGGGGGTCACCGTTACAAATAAAATAAAAGGGGGTCACCGTTACAACAAAATTATATAACTAATGGTGACCTTTTAAAAATTATTTTGTACTAAAAATTAAAACTTAAACAATATAAATATGAAGAATGAAAACAATTAATTAAAGATTAGTATCATAAATTTATAACAAGATTTTTATTAATCCTTAAAATATTAAAACCACACCTAAGATTATTAACTGACAACACTTAAGCTAAGAACCGAATAATTAATAAAATAAAATAATAAAAGAATTAAATTGAAATTTCTATATAAATTAATTAAAGAGTACCAGCAGATGAAAATAAAAAGCATCGGTAACCCGATAAGTCACCGCATGCTCTTTTTTGTCTCTCTCTACCTCACCGTTCAGACCACTCTCTCTGCTTCACCTTTTCTTCAACCTCACCCATCTTCAACAAATGCATCTTCTCTGTTCAGCTACCATTATACCATCAAAACCACACACACTATTTTACCAATTCCATTGTGTTGTGCCGGATCAGAGAAGTTGAAAACGGTGGGGATGTTCACCAATGATCGAGACTGCGCCTTGAGGGAGATGGTGTGCCATCTTGCAATTCCACCGAGCTGGAGCCGCTGCCGAGGAAAGGAGAACCGATATGCTGCTTCAAATCGGAGCCTGAAGAAGCTGCCATTGCAAGTTGCTGGTGCTGCCGTGAGTAGGAGAGATGCCACGCTGGATCTAGAGAGCTGTCGTTGAGTCGCAAACCTGGAGCCACTGCCGCGCCGCACTGGGAACCGAAGAAGAAGACCTGGAGCCACTGCTGGAGTGGAGTCGCTCTGCTTAAGCTGCCGCAGGAGGGGGAGCTCAGACCAGAGCCACTGGTTCCATCGAGGAATAAAACCTCATCCCTGTTGTGCGCCGATTTGGGGAGGAGGGAAGAAGACAACCAAACAAAAACATAAAATAAAATAATAAAAGTAAAGTAAAAAGAGAAAATTAAAAAAGCAAAGAAAAAGTTAAAACTAAAGTAAAGTTAACTTTATGTAAAGTTAATTTTACATAAAAGCTATCTTTACTAAGTCAAATAGATATAAAATAAAATAATTTATAAAAATAATAAAATTAAACAATTATAATATTAATAAATAAATAAATTATAAATTAAAATATTAAACTAAATTAATAATAAGTGTTTATAATAAATTAATTTACTATTAATTGTATAATTTAATTAATAATAATTATAAATAAACTATAAAATATACTTATTAATTATATTTAAAACATAAGTAATAATTTTAATTACTCAATTAAAAATCAACTATTTAATTAATTAACCTGACAATTTAATTTCTTTTATAGTAATAATTAAATTATTAATACAATCTAAAATATTATCTTAATTATTTATTTATTTGTGTTTTTTTAACTTAGTTTAAAGTGGATAAAATTAATAACTTTTTAATAATATATGTATCACCTTAGTATTATTAAATGAATAATTTTATAAAATATAAAAAATAAGTATCAATCAATTTCTATTAACCTTGTAAAAATAACTCTTGACTTAAAAATTAACTAAACTTCTTCCTTTGCGCTTCTATTTATTTATTCTATTTTTCATGGCAGGTTCATTCAAGGGACTTAAACACGTCCAGGTTCATCTAACTAACTCATCCAGAGTTAGTTACGAGGGAAAAATTCGCACGACGTGCCTGTCGCGGGTTAAGCGCACGTGTGCAGTGCGTGGGTGAAGAACTCTAGAAGTTGGTGGAAGATGTGGCAGTGACATGCAGCAGATGATAGTAGTTACTTAATTAGAGCAAGAATCATTCTTTAGAAAAACTCTTGGTGACTCTCATTCGACATTCCACGACCACATCTATCTGAGAGCAGCGCTGGAGATGAGCAGCAGGCTAAGGATCCTGAAGGCAGAGCTTTGCAAGGGGAGTTTACCTTCCCTCTGTCTATAATTGTGTACTCTGTTTTCGATTGTTTTTCATTTCTTAAATCAACATGATCAAAGGTTGAGTTGTCTTATCTCGAGAATTCAATTCTTTTTGGTTAATATTTTAAACTTCTTCTTTCACTTCCATTTTTCATAATCAAAATCAATTGGAAAGATTGATTAATGATTATCTGTTTAGTTGCTTCACACCTCAGTTGTTTTCTAAATGCATTAATTCAAGTTCTACTGGTGAGGTAGTTCTTGAATACTTTTTTTCATTGCATTAATGTTATACATCTGGAAATTTATGGTGAGTTTATTTCCAGATGTTATCATTTAATAATTGTCAAGCAGTTTGTCTGATTTTAGAGTGGCGAACTCCTTAAGTCAGTCTTCTACGTGTTGAGTTTCCTAGAGAGGGAGTCTTTTCACCTTTATTTCTTGAGGTGTGGTTCACTAATGTTTAGTGGAGAAGATATCTTTTAAACCAATAGTTTGGAGTTCTTGAGTGTTACAAATTGATCATTGTTCCTTGCCTTGTTTCTTAATACTAGTATACTGTAATTTTTTAGTTTTTCTTACTTAGTGTAAATTTTAGTTTCTAAAATAAATACTTGTTTCGTATCCTATTTCAGCTTCATTTTAAAAAAAAAGTAAAAAAAATGCACATTCACTCCACTGCTGACAATAGTGGAGTTTCTTTTGAATAAAACCTTAGAAATCACTCGTCTTCCTTCTCTGTGGTTCGACCCTGCACCACTATGCTAGTGTAGGTTAATAAATGTAATTTTGAGGGTCGTGAGAAGGAAAAGAATTGAAACAGGGGTGTAATGGTGAGGTAGAGGGAGGAAGTCGAACGGTGAGGTTGGAGATAGCCTAACGGTGAGGTAAGTAGAAGTGTATCAGTGAGGAAAAGGGAAGTGGGTAACGGTGAGGTATAACTCACCGATAGAGTGCAAGGTAACAGTGAGGTTCTGCGGGGAAAGGTCTACCGGTATAAATAAAATATAAGTCACTGATACTCAAAAGAAGAAGGTCACCGTTAGTGAATAAAAAGAAGCCTACCGTTACGAAATAAAAATAAAAGCTCACCGGTGCTGCAAAGGGGGTCACCGTTACACATAAAATAAAAGGGGGTCACCATTACAAATAAAATAAAAGGGGGTCACCGTTACAAAAAAATTATATAACTAACGGTGACCTTTTAAAAATTATTTTGTACTAAAAATTAAAACTTAAACAATATAAATATAAAGAATGAAAACAATTAATTAAAGATTAGTATCATAAATTTATAATAGGATTTTTATTAATCCTTAAAATATTAAAACCACACCTAAGATTATTAACTGACAACACTTAAGCTAAGAACTGAATAATTAATAAACTAAAATAATAAAAGAATTAAATTAAAATTTCTATATAAATTAATTAAAGAGTACCAGCAGATGAAAATAAAAAGCATCGGTAACCTGATAAGTCACCGCAAGCTCTTATCTACCTCACCGGTAGACTAAATTCAAAATTTGGTGTCTTAATAATTAATTTGAATACATAAAATAATATAATTAATGCTTAATAACTCTTAATTAATTAATTAATTAACTAATTGAACACATATATTTAAGAAGCGAACTATTAAATTTAATTAAAAACACAAATTATTTACTTAAATGACTAGCATGTGATTAAACACATAAAATAATAAAATTAACATATTCTAATGTAACTTAATTAAAAGATTAATTAATAAAAACAAAGTATAAATTAATTAATTAGAATTATGTTAATTAAATAATTGTTTAAATAGATATTAACTATTATAAAGTTAAGTAGATTTATAATAATCCAAACTAAAAACTCACCGCTAAAAGGCTCACCGGTAGAATTTAAAGGCTACTGTTAGGAAAAAAAGGGTAACGGTGACAAAGGTCACCGTTATCATCAAAGTTCACCGATAGAATTGTATCAGTGAGGTGAAAAGGTCACCGTTATGGTAATTGGGTAACGGTGACAAAGGTCATCTGTTAGCGCAAAATTGGTAACAGTAACTTGACTAACGGTAACCTGGTTACCGGTAGCGAACAATTTTAAATTTAAAAGTAAATTATTTAACAAATTAATTAATTAATAAAAATGAAAAAATTATATTAAATGAATAGATTAAAATTAATTATAATAATTGATACTTACTTATATTAAAAATAAAGAAAGAATAAATTTATTATTTTAAAGACTAAAATTACACAAATTATTATAAAAAAATGTATAATTAACAAATTTAATTATAAACATACAAAAGTGCATTTATTTATTAAAAAGTGTTAAATAATTAAATAAATCATTAAAAATTAATAAAAAGTATGTGAAAAACTGTGTAAAAATAAGGCCACATCAATGACCATTATATAATAGTTGTTATTGTGTAAGTTGGCGTGCACCACAAAATAATAATAATGATATTATCATTATGCATCATGGAGTTTATTAAAAGTTTTAAATGTTATTTAATGGCCAAAAATTTATTAAATAATATTTTAACCTAAACCCTAACTCTATAAATAGACGGTTATGTCTATTGTATATTGCATCCAAAAATTGTGAATAGAGAATTATTGCACATGACAAATTTCTCTTAACTCCTCCTTCTGTCTCCTTCTTAAGAACGAGAAACACAAGAGAAATTTCTTCATGATCAAAGAACAAACGATCAAGAATGAAAAATAAAAGACATTTCATTCTCCATGCTAGAACCTAAAGATTGAGTGGTGTTGTTTGGAGATACTTGGAGCAAATGTGGATCACCACTAGAGAGATTCTATCCTTGGATCCTCACAGCACAATGAAGGCAATCTGAAAGGGTCTTTTCGAATGATCAAAAATCACCAATGAAGAATGTTCCTAAGCCCATATATTTATTTGTTTAGATATTAAATTATTTATAAATTTTATGTGCAAGATGCTCACTCATGGTTTTAGGCAATGATAATTAAAATAAATTTTAATATATCATCCACCACTGCACGGTTCCACTATGCTCGAAACCATCAAGTGGTAGCAGGGCAATCACATTTAAATTTATAATTATTTATTTGATTGTCAGTCCATACACAATCATGGTTGAGTTTCATTTATCATTATTATTTCTTTAATATGATTTGAATTAAGATGCTTCAACATATTAATCATATTCGTTCAGTGTTTCATTTTCTTAATGGTTTAAGAATAGATGAAGAATTCTTGGAGATGCCATTGGGAAGTTCCAAATCTTTGGCCGGTAAAACTGGGTTACATGGCGTGTATCAAGAGTAAACGTCGTGTACCGATACTCATTATACCTGACTCATCAAGCTACTACATACATGTGATGCATTTTTTTCACAATGCGTGATGACTGGGCCAACTTGGAACATGGTAAACAAATACATGGAGTGTACCTGGAATGTACACACCATGTAGTCCAACCAAGTTTACATATCTAATCCCTAGGCGTGCGAATCAGATACATGGAAAATGAGGAACATAATATGTAGCTGGATTGTACACGCCATGTAGTATCCAATTAAAGGATAGAATTGAAAATTCCATTACATTGAAAATTTAAGAATTAAAACCATATTTTATTGATTGTAACACCAATTCATGTTTGAAAATTTAATAATGGTTTTAAATAATATTAAATGCTAAATTAATTTATCATAATTAATATGTCATTATTGGTTTTATTGTTTATTTGTCATGAATTCCATAAATGATGGGTATCTCTAATTAATATCAGATGATCATTAAAATGAAAGAGAATCAATCAATCAATTAATTAATTAATGCAAGAATGTTTTTCTTAATAATAAATATTGAATAAATAAATGAATTGAATCCTATTAATTTTGCATATTCATTACATGTATGAACGATCATGATCTTGAAGAAGACCTATGTATGTGTTGACATTTATTTATTTTAATTTATTTCATGGGATTACAATTATTTAATGTTAAATTAAATAATGGACTATGAGACATCCCTCCCTTCATTATTATATAGGATCTCCATGTCTAAGGATATTTATGTAATCCCCTTTAACCAATCCTTTGGTTCCTCTCACCTGTGTGTGAGTAATAAATACTTGTAATTAATGGAGAACCCAAGAGTCTGAAGGCGGTTCAAGACAGAACCATGATGATTTCAACTTGGTGATACATACAATATAAAGGTGGAATGTCATAACTCATGTCATGGCCGAAAAATGGAGTTATTTCCCTTGTCCAGAGGTTGATTTTATGTCTGCTCATTAAATCAACTGTCAGATAAACTCATGATCAGGTCATTTACATTATTTATTTATTTAGGTATATGCATTATTTATTTTATGTATGGAAGACCATAGTCCCTTAAATAAATGAATTAATATTTAAAGAATGAAATTAAATAAATGAATTATGTGTAAATGTTTTATCCAACATAGTTGATTAATTAACACCCACTTAATATTAACAAGACATGTAAAGGATAAGACAAGATAAAATTAATGTATAAATTAATTAAAATCCCTCAACCTAATATTAATTCAGACTAAACCTTCCATTACTTTATTGGGAATGAAACCATAGAACCAAATGTTGTATATGACCAAATTCTAGAAACTTATCTTTATTAGGGAAATCTCATGAGAGTTTTGGTTTGAATTAATAGAACCTATATTGAGTTTAATGACCAAAGTCTTTTAAATATAGATTTGTAGGCAAGTGTTGAGGAAATCCAAGTCAGGATTTTAGGATAGGAAAATTCACTCAATGGATCAAGGAGCTGCAAGCTTACAGTTGGCAATACTACCAACCTAAATTACTTTCTTATGATTTTCATGGCCAAATTATGGGTCATTAAGAAAAGTAATGAGGATCCTTTCCACTAGATTTTCATAGCAAGTTGACATTATAACTCCAATGGTTAGGGCTATCGGGTCTTGATAAAATAGTGGGAGATTTAATAAAATTAATTAATTAATTTATTATTTCTCACATAATTTGTAATCAAGAAAAAGTACTAATAATATACTCTTTTAATTATAGAATAAAATGGAAAGCTAATTATCCAAACTATACCTATAATTTATATTGGATAAAGACAAAATCCGAACTTGAAGTAACTTCCATGAGTGGTTTATATGCCTTCGGGTTATGAAACACCATGAATAGAAATCTTACATGCTAGAATCCTCACTACCTATCCGCCTGCTAAAGAGGTGAGTGATGAATAGTTCCTTATCCATGAAAAACATTTTCACAATGCGGTTGATGTTCAATGTTTTATGATTTCATCAATGTCTAGTGAACTAATGAATTCTCAAGAAAACATGGATGTGTATAAAATGCTAGAGTACCTCCATAGTCTATACCGAGAGAGAGATAGATAAGAACGATTTGAGATTTCCAAGATTCTTTTTCAGAGAAATCTTGGAGAGTGTGCCCTACTGGGCCTCATGTAGTCAATCTCATTGGCTACATTGAGTGCCTAAAGGTTCAAGGGTTTAAACTCCTCCAAGAACCTAGAACTGATCTCATTATGGAATCACCCCCTCATAGTTCCTCTATCTTTTTTGTGAATTTTAATATGAATAAAATTTAGAAGCCGCTTCTATATATTCTCACTCTTCTTCTCCAATTTGATAAGGATATGAAGTGTTAAAATTCTTCGATCCTTATGGTGAACAAACAGAAAGTGAAAGAAAAGAGAGCTAAGTCCAAAGATTCTTTACACTCTTTCAAGAAGTGGAAGATCAAGGGGAAAGAAAGGGAAAATGATGTTGTCTATTTCACATGTGGAAAGGACAACTGGAAGAATAACTTCACCCAACCAAAGAATAAAGGGGGAGCTTCATGTTTGTTTGTTATCGAGTGTAATTTATATGTTTCTACAAATTGGGTATTAGATACAGCTTGTGTTACTCACATATGTATTCAAATACATGAACCAAGTAGATTTAGAAGTATTGAATGAGGGGAGGTAGATCTACTAGCATCCAACAAATCTAAAATCATTGATGTAGCTATCGTTGACTACCACCTCACATTTCCAACCACAATGATCTTGGTTTTAAAGCATTATTATTATGTTCCTTCAGTTACCAAAAACATTATTTATGTATCCAGACTAGATATAGATGGATTTATTTTCAAAATTGGGAATAAATTTTGCTTTTTTTATAAAGATAGCATTTATTATGGTAAGACACATTTAAATAATGGTCTTTATGTGTTTGATTACACAAACCAAGTAATGACAATCAATAATGAAGTTACTTCACATGAATCATACCCCAACCAACTTTGGCATCACCAGGTAAGTTATGTAAATGAAAAGTGATTGACTAAATTACATCAATATAGATATTTAGATTCTCTTGAACGAAAAACACTTGGTGTATGTCACACATGTTTAAAAGGAAAAATCACCAATGTTCTATTTAGTGGGAAACGTGATAGGGATAAAAAGATTCTTGAATTAGTTCATACTATTATGTGCAGACCATTTCCTATTGAATCAAGGGGTGGGTACTCATATTTCATTAATTTCACTGATGATTTTAGTAGATAAGGATATGTATACTTAATGAGGTATAAGTCATATTATTTTGATAAATTCCAGGAATAAAAGAGTAAATATGAGAACTAGATTGGTAATAATATTAAGAAACTCCACTCAGAATGTGGTGGAGAATATCTTAATCAAGACTTCATTGATTATTTATGGGGGTTTGGGATATTATCTCAACTCACTCCTCTTTACATGCCTCAATGGAATGGTGTAAGAGAAAGAAAGGAACCACACCCTATTGGGCATGGTGTGATCAATGATGAGTCATGCGAGTCTTCCATTATCCTTTTGGGGATACGCATTACAAACAACAACATATGTACTAAACTGAGTGCCAACTAAAACAACAGATGATATAACATTCCAATTATGGAATGTAAGGAAACCTATGTTGTCTTACTTAAATTTGTGGGGTTGTGAATCATTTGTTAAGGCCTCTTCTGGTAAAAAACTTAAACCCCAAGGAAAAAGTGTATATTTATAAGATATCCCAAAGAAACAAAGGGATACTGCCTATACAATCCTTTAGACAAAAATGTTGTGCTTGATTGATGTTCCACATTTCCTAAGGAGGATATTATCTCTAAAAGAGATAGTGGGAGTGAGATAGACTTCATTGATGTCCAGACTCAAGATACACAAGAGTTGACATAGGAAAAAATTCAAAAAATCCCCATGGAATAAGAAATTGTTCCAGAGTCACAATTACCACGTAGGAGAACTGGAGAGTTTAGGGAACCAGAACGATATGGTTTTCTAGTCATCGAGGATGGTGAATAATTATAATTTAATAATAAAGATCCTTTAACCTATAAGTAAGAAGTAAGTGGCACAAATGATTCTAAGTGTCAAGAGGCCATTCATTCTGAAATGGATTCTATGTACCAAAACCAATTCAAGATTTTGGTAGACCCTACAGTAGATTTAAAACCTATTGGTTATAAATGGGTATTAAAGAAGAAACTGGATAGGGAAGGATAAGTCCATATATATATGGAGCGACTGGTTAAAAATGAGTTTAAACAAAATAAAGGAATTGACTACAATGAAACATTTTCACCAGTTTCAATGTTGAAATCCATCATAATTCTACATGACATTACAAATTTCCATGATTTTGAGATTTTTCAAATGAATGTCAAAACTTCCATCCTTAATGGGAACCTTCAAGAAGATTTCTACATGACACAACCCAAAGGGTTTGTGACTCCAAAGGATTCCAACAAGGTATGAAAGTTGTAAAGATCTATTTATGGATTAAAGAAAGAATCCAAGTCATGGAACATTAATTTTGATGAGGCCATAACAAAATTTGGATTCATAAAGAATGAATGAAATTTGTGTGTCTATAAACAGTTTAGTGGTAGTGCAGTAGTTTTATTAAAAGTATATGTCAATGAAATATTACTCATTATAAATCAAATACTAGTCTTACAGTCTGTTAAGGCGTGATTGGATAAATGATTCTCTATGAAGGACTTGGGAGAGACAAAATATATTCTTGGTATCAAGATTCATCATGATAGATCTAAGAGTTTGCTCAGTCTAAGTCAAAGCACATACATTGAAAAGATAGTAAAAAGGTTTTGTATGGAAAAATACAAGAGGGGATTATTGCCTACATCACATGGCATTCATCTTTCCAAGAAAATGTGTCCTCAAACACATAAAGAAAGAAAAAAAATGACAAGTATTCCATACGATTCAGAAATTGGACAAGTCATGTCTGTTATGATATGTACTAGGCTATATGTCGCCTACACATTAAGCATAGTATAAAGATATCAATCTAATCCAAGTGACCACCATTGGATGTAATTCAAGACTATCTTTAAGTATATAAGGAGTACTAAGGATCTGTTCTTAGTTTATGGAGGAGATAAGGAATTAGTCATTAGAGGATATGAAGATTCTAGTTTCCAATCTGATCAAGATGACATGAAGTCACAAATGGGATACATCTTCACTTTGAATAGAGGTTTTGTGAGCTAGAAGAGCTCAAATCAGGATGTAGTTGTAGATTCTGAGTATATTATAACTTTTTGAGTTAGATAAAGAAGCAGTATAGATGTAAAATTTCTTCCAAGAGTTTGATGTGGTACCTATTAATAAAGATATTATCACACTCTATTGTGATAATACTATAGCGGTGGATCTTTCAAAATAACTAAGGTCACATAAGTGGACAAAACACATAATTTGGAAGTATCATATCGTGAGGGATTTTTCTCAAAGAGGTGAAGTTGCAGTGAGAAGTATTTCTATATAAGGCAACGTGGCATACCCCTTGACTAAAGATTTGACTCAATAGAAACATGACTATCATGTGAGGTCTAGTGGAATGATGGTCAAGGTAGTTGTCTCTAGTCCAAGTGGGAGTTTGTTGGAGTTGGCGTCCTAGGACCAACTGTTTGTACTTTGATTAAATTTATATTTAATGTATTGAATATTAATGAAACTTCTTATTATATATTTATTATTGTTCTTCATAACTCTAATGTAATAATTCTCTAGAGTATACGTCACATTGATAAGGTTATAATAGTTCTCTATGATGAGAACCTTGGTGTGCTGTGAAGATATTATAAAATAATGTTTTGGGGTAATATAATATACTATTATGGGACACATATTACATAAAATATCAGGTAAAATTACTCATAAATAGACGAGGCTTCTTCTTATGAAGTTTTCACTTGGTAATATTTGAGAAGGGAGATTATGAGAACATACCCGCTAGTAGGTAATTCTGCATGTGTTGGTGTCATCAGATATTCTTATATGCGAGCATGTATGACAGTCCTTAGATTTTAAGATTATTATTAATGCATGTTACGACTCACGTATATAGATGTATTTTGTAAACCATGATGATAATATTTCACGACAAAGTTGGATACGTTGGGAGTGTAATGAATGACATGTCATTAATGGATAATTTGAGGAAGGATTTGTCCCTTCCATCTTTATGGAAGTTAATATCTCGACCCTTTGATTGGAATGGAACCATCACCCTAAATTACATGTCCATAGTGTAAAAACTAGTTTATTTTAGATAGTCAAAGAAATACGTATCGAGCATATAGGTTGGTGGCACAAATGTGAAGCCTTCTTGATGAGATATTGAGACAAAGGGATTATATTACACAATCAGCATTTGTATATTATTGTCATCATTGTGACATTAAATTCTTTCTCTTAGGTTCCTTGACCCACTACTAGACAATAATCTTGGACTTTAGGCAAGCCCACCTAAGCCAATGAGAAATGATCATAGAGGGTCACACACTAAGTGTTTCCAATTATCTAAATTAAATTCTACTTGAACTTAATTATTGGAATAAATATAATTCTCAAGACCAAGAAATAATTTTATTCAAGTTTTATTGATCACTAATATTCATAAGGTAATAACTAATTATTTGTTTATTTATAAATAATTAATTTTATTTCATGAATATATATAACATATTTTTTCACTAGATTTTGAATAAAATATTTATTTTATTTGTTGAATATTTTTAATAAATATTATTCTCTATATTATGAATAAAATATTTATGTATGAATAAAATATTTATTCAATTCAATAAATGCTATAGGAGTTCGAAAGGAACAAGATCGAGTCTAATGACAAATATTAATTAACAAGACCGTTACATAAACTTTGTTATTGTGCAAGTTGGAACGTGCCACAAAATGATAATATTGATATTATTATTATGTGACATGATGTTAATTAATGGTTTTAAATGTTATTTAATGGATAACATGCAATTAATTAATATTTTAACCTAAACCCCAAGTCTATAAATAGATGGTTATATTTATTATATATTGAATCAAAAAATTGAGAATTGTTACACACAATGAATTCTCTCTCGACTCCTCCATCTCTCTCATTCTCAAGAATGATAAGCATAAGGGAGATTTATTTATGAATAAAGAATGAGTGATCAGTAATGAACAACACAAGACATTCAATTCACCGTGAGAGCACTCGTAGACCGAGTGGTGTTGTCCGAAGATCATTAGAGCACATTTGGATCACAATTAGATGGATTCTACCCTTGGATCCTCACAACATAATGAAGGAAACCCAAAAGGGTCTTTTCATATGACCAACAATCATCAACGAATAAAGTTATTAAGCCCAAGTATTTAATTCTTTAGATATTAAATAAATTAATTATAAATTTTACGTGCAAGATCCTCACTCATGGTTTTAGGAAACAAGGATTAAAAGAAATTTTAATATATCTCCCACCACTGCACGCTTCCACTGTGCTCGGAAACATTAGGCATACACTACCATTATCAATTCACCAATCTCAATTCATAATTCATTTCATATTCATTTAAAATCCATGATTCCATCCAACCCATTTCCACATTTTTTCATTTAAACAATTAAACCATTTAAACATCATGTAATAATATTTGAAAGGAGGCATAATCCCTCTCATAACCATTCATTTAACTCTCATTCAATTCAATAAGGCACCAAAAACAAGTGGCAAGCTCACACACACCCAACGGGGTGGTATAACATAAGGCATATACATAGGTAAACCCATGGGTGGGCTAGGTTAGGGATAACAACCTCCAATGATAAAATGGCACTATGTGGGAAACCTAGTCAGGTTATAATAATTTAATCAAGACATTCATTTAGTTTTTGGGGAAACATCAGAAATCCCATCTTGTGGCATAATGACCTCAAGACATATAAAATACCAAAATTTAAGGGAAATGTATAGAACACCTACCATATACCCATGGTAGATACTCCTCCGGTATCGAATCCTAACTCGAACCGAATCAGAAGAAAATAGAGAAATGGAAAAACAACTTGGAAGTAGGGCATATCAGCTTGCACACAAATAAATATATCAATATGAATACAAATTAAGAAAGTCAAAAGATGAATGAAAAAATAACCCGAACAGATCCAACAAGATATGAATGAATCTTGAAACAGAGTTCAGATTGCAAAACGACACCAAATACAAGGTTAGGCTTTAAGGGAAACTCCTACGCATGGAAATAAAGGGGGGAGGATTTTGTAGAAAAAGGTGGACCTGCCTCTTATTTTAAAAAACCGACTCTTGTCATTTACAAGGTGTGTAAATTCATTACACTTCGTGTAATGTTTGGGCCTTTCCCTTCTGGGGAAATCTCATTACACATCATGAATTGGATTTCCTGGTCCATTACATGTCGTGCACTTGTACTGCAACCTACCTTCATCCCCCTACTTTCTTCTCTTTAAAAAAAAACCGAACTGGACCACAGGCTCGAATTTAGGTTCTAATCCAAAAAGAGAACTTACACAAGATTTTAACTGAAAATAAAAGGATACGTACCTCATTGAAAAACCCAAGATCTCACACCATTTAATTTAAATGAAGGAAAAACCATGTTAAAAACTTTCTTACCAAATTCTTCCAAATTGTAATCGAATGTGGAGGTAGCCTCCAAATCCATTCTCAAGCCTTTACCTTTAACTAGAATATGAGTAAACATACTCTCACCGCATTTCTAGGGAATGTTTTGAAGTGTAATGTACTGTAAAATTCCAAAAAACTACCAATATGATAATTGGGGTCTTCATGTTGCTTCCCGATGAATTGAACTAAGTGAGTGACCATTTGAATGATCATTGAATTTATTTCAAAGTGCTGGGATGTGATAGAAGGTACTAAGATTCTTGGATGAACCCCTATGTTTGAGGGTCTTTCATAGTCGAATAATGCCCCCTGGTCAACCCCTTGAACTTTTTCTTTTCCATCCATGGTGTTTGCATCTTCTTTTTGGTGGTTTTATTTCAGTTTTCTGATTTTCCTTTCAATCTCGAGATCCAAAGGTGGATATCCTTGCTTCTGTTTCCCCTGGTGAGTATTCATAAGTAGAGTTTGATCCTGAAACCAAACCATAAGAAGACCAAGTGTAAAAAGATGAAAAATAGAAAAAACTAAATAGAAAATTCTTAAAACCCTTAAGAATTTATAAAACCATTATACAAAAACGACACCTATTTTTACGTCACCCAATAACATTGTTACTTTTCTTGGAGATTTCAAAGAAAAAAATTTATATACTCAAACTACACTAAATAATTTTTATTTTAGTAGAGTGGAAGATCAAGGTAGATCCACTGAGAATGGTGTAGAAACATCTTAAAATGTTTAGGAAAACTTTAAAGAAAATAGGAGAACAAGTGATTGATTGGTTTGATTTCCTACATGATGATGAACATACCAATCAAATGTAAATACAGGTTTGTTTACTTAGTTTAAGAAGATGATGTGATTTGAATTAGATGGTGTTGAAATTGAACCTAAGAAATCCTCATCTCATAGCACTTTCTCTCCACTTTATGAACACCCCTTTCCCCTCTCTAATATTCAGTTTAATTCATAAGTGGGTGTTAAAAAACTTGTTTAAACATAGCCATCTCTAACTCATGCATTTGTTGTGCCATGAGAGGGATAACTAGTTGGTGTGTTTTATCCACCCGACCCTACTTCCCTAACATTGGTTATACATGAGAAAAAATGGTGATATTGAGATGAAAAATAAACATACAACTCATCAAGTAATAAACCACACACTTTCCTAAACTAAGCACAATTACCCTTCTTTACATTACTTGGTACAAGAGAGTTATCCCCTCATGATAGTCATGAGGGGATTTGGAGAATAAAAGAGAAAAGACCTTCGACAACACCACTTTGATACACCATCAACATTCAATGTCTCTAGTCATCCAAACTCCAAGTTCCAGTTGAATTCCCCACTTACAGAAGCTTTACTTTGTTTTTTATCTTTGAGAGAATTCTCTCTCTTTCAAAGTTTTGAATTCCTCTCTCTCCAATGTATCTTTATTTCCACTTGACTTGGTCTTACTCTCATATCCATGTTGGTATTCCTTGATTTAAGGGAGTGTTAAATCTCCTTAATGGTAGGCAAGGTCTCCACACATGCTTATTTTAAATGTTCTCTGCTGGCAGCTTGTATCGCATGTGAGGATAACCCAAGAACATGGGGTATTTAAATTTTTAGAAACCCTAGCCTGTGGTGTTGAGTTGTTCCTGTTGCATGGAGATTCATGATCATTTCTCAATCTCGACCACCACATCACAATATTGGTTCCTCTATTATCCCTCAAAACCACACGGTTCTTCCATTTTGCAACCCTCCATAGCAGAGTCACATCCCTACAATGCAACAACTCTTCCATTTTACTCGTTGAGCATGGATGCAGTGTATCATTATTTTAAACAGCTGTAACTATCCTCCTCAAATCCAGCCATGGTGCAACATGTGAGTGCTACGAAACAACGTCTGATTCCTCAAAAGATCAATAACCCATCCATACAACAACCCGAAGTCCTGCAAGTTTTTTATTATAAAAGATAAAACCCCCTTTTAAGGGATGAAGGTGATGGAAACCCGAGCAAGAAATCATTGAAAAAGTACAACCACTCGAAAGATAGAAAGAGTAAAACTTGAAAGACATCACAATACAGATCCTCCCAGCATTTGAACATGATGTAGCATTCCAACATTGCAAGGTTGTTCGGCAAGAAAATGTCCTGTGTCAAAGCACAAGCCCGATCCGATGGATGATGCTATTCCCTCTCAAACAACCAAATCCAAAAAACCATGAAAATATGAACAAACAGCTCTAGAACCACCTTTGGAGTCTGTTGCATGAATTCAGGTCCAGTATTACAAACTCCCCACCTTTGAAACTCAAACCATCCAAACACTCAACAACCACCATCCAAGAAAACACTCAATAAATCACACAAACTGCAATCCAACATCCCCAGAATTCCACCAAATTCACCAATATAGAATCATCGCCAATAAGGGGGCCTCTTCCATCCATAAACCTTAGAGAAATCCAAAACTAAAAAAGAAACATGCTGCCTTAGATGTCGATTTCAGCGAGGAAATGCGACATGCCAAATTCGAAAAACAAGAAATCACCACAAATCACCTTCCGTCATGAGTTATTCCCACTGCAAACCATCACAAGACTTACAAAGAGAAAATCCTAGGAAAACATATTTAGAATGAGCAGGACCAAAGATGAAATGCAGGGCCAGCAAGCAAATCATCAATCCTAGTAGGCCAGAGGAGCATAGCCAACCATCTCGCTACACCAAACAATGAGATTACCAAAGATATTCATCCAAAGAAAACCTAAACAAAACCACAGAAATCGATTCAACAGCAACAGGTGAATCCAAAAATGAGAAAGAAGAAAAAAGGTTGAGAGAGAGAACCCATCACCATGCCCAGACGTGATATTGTGGTTTTTTTAGAAATATATTTTTATTCCTAATGATTGATGAGCTAATCTTCAATCTAATCAAAGGCACATGTTTATGGATGAAGGATTACTGTCTACAACATTATTGAGAAGTCTTAAAGTGAGTAAGAAGGCTTGGAAGTCAGATGAAGAGGAGTCAAACATTACTAAAGATAGTGCTTTTAAAAGCGCTAGAAACCGATTTTAATAGTGATAGAAATTCATTGTTAATCACAGCGAAGATAAAGTGGGGTCCCTTTTATCAGCACCCAAAATAGCACTGATAAAGGCCTATGTGCTGTTTATATAACAACACACCCAACAACACCTGCATAGCACACACACACCACCTACAAAATACAACACCTGCATAACACATACAATAACAAAGCAGCAAACACAAGAACAAAGAAACACACACAAAGGTTTGGAAAACAATGCTATATATATTTCAAACATTGTTTTATGTAATTACACTTACAATTATCCAACAAATAGTTAAAAATATTAATGTCTCATCCTTTGACATCCATGATCCCCTCTCAAAAATGTCCGCCCATGGTATTAGTTTCTGAACAAATCATCCCAACTCAAGAAAAAGGTTCCACCTATATAAGTAACAAATATTATGTTAGTAATATTATAAATAAATAAATTAAACATTAATATAAATGACTACATTAATAAAATGTTAATTTTTAATAAAAAAAGACACATTTGGAGTTATACAGGTCACACCATGTGTCGTATTGAGGTGGGGTTGATTCCTACACATCACAAATGAGTTATGGATTATTTTCCTAAAATATCAAAACAATCCGAATGAGTTTTCTTGGTTTTGAGTATGTCCCTTATTCTTTTACTAAAATTAATATCAAATTTAAATGACACATTTGGATTTATACCGGTCACATCATTCATCGGATTGAGGTTTGGTTGATCCCTACAAATCAAAAATGACTTATGGATCATTTCTTTAAAGTATCAAAACAATATGAATGAATTTTCTTGGTTTTTAGTATGTCAGTTGTGTTTTTTTTACTAAAATATCATTTCAAACCGAAAACATGTATTTTGAGTCATACCTGTTGCATCGTGTGTTGGTTTTAGGTGTGAATTATTCATACAAGTTAAAAAGGAATTAGGAATCACTCTCTTAAATTATGAAGACAATCAAAGTGTGTTTGTTTGGTTTTCAGCTAGTGAAACATTTTGAGCTAAAATGTCAATTTTAAACTGATAACTGACACTTTTAGTCATACTAGTCACACCATGTGTCAGATTGAGGTGCAGTTGATTCATACACACCACAAATGACTCATGGATCATTATCTTAATGTATAAAAACAATCTGAATGAGTTTGCTCAGTTTTCAGTATATCACTTGTTCTTTTTTACTTAAATTAATGTCAATTTTAAATAAAAATACATTTGGATTTATACCGGTCAAATCGTTCATCGGATTGAGGTGTGGTTGATTCATGCACATCAAAAATGACTCATGGATCATTTTTCTAAAGCATCAAAACAATTGAAATATGTTTTCTTAGTTTTCAATATATCAATTGTGCTTTTTTACTAAAATATCATTTCAAATCAGAAACACACTTTTTGAGCCATATCAATTGCATCGTGTGTCATTTTGATGTGAGACTACTTCATACACATCAAGAAGGAATTAAAAATCACAGTCCTAAATTATGAATAGAATCAAAAATTATTTTCTTGGTTTTTAGTGAGTGATACGTTTTGAGCTAAAATGTAAATTTTAAACTAATAATAGACACTTTTAGTCATAATGGTCACAATGTGAATCATATTGAGGTGAAATTGATTTATATACATCATAAAGGAATCGTGAATCATTTTCATAAAGTATCAAAACAATCCGAATGTGTTTGCTTAGTTTTCAGTATGTCACTTATTCTTTTTACTTAAATTAATGTCAATTTTAAATGAAAAGACATATTTGGATTTATACCGATCACATCATGAATTGTATTGAGGCGGGGTTGATTCCTAAATGTCAAAAATGACTCATGGATCATTTTTTTAAATTATCAAAACAATACGAATGCGTTTACTCAGTTTTCAATATGCCAGTTGTGTTTTTTTACTAAAATTAATGTCAATTTTAAATAAAAAGAGACACATTGAGTTATATTGGTCACACCGTGCATCAAATTGAGGTTCAGTTGATTCCTACACATCAAAAATGACTTATTGATTGTTTTCCTAAAGTATCAAAACAATATTAATGTGTTTACTCAGTTTTTAGTACGTCAGTTTTGTTTTTTTACTAAAATGTCATTTCAAACTTGAAACATGCATTTTGAGTCATACCAGTCACATCGTGCATCGGTTTGACATGATAATTATTCATACACATCAAAAATAACTTATGAATATTTTTCCTAAATTATGAAGAAAATTGGAGTGAGTTTTATTGGTTTTCAGTGAGTGACACGTTTTGAGCTAAAATGTCAATTTTAAACTGACAACAGACACTTTTAGTCATATCAGTCACACCGTTCATCAAATTTAGGTGTGTTTGATTACTACACATCAAAAATAATTGATGGATCATTTTCTTAAATTATCAAGACAATAAGAATTCATTTTCTCAGTTTTCAGTATGTCACTTGTTCTTTTTGCTAAATTTATTGTTAATTTAATATAAAAATACACACTTAAAGTCATAACATTCACACCATGCATCGAATTTTGGTGCGGTTGATTCCTACAAGTCAAAAATGATTTATGGATCATTTTCCTAAAGTATCAAATCAATCCTAATGCATTTTCTCAGTTTTCAGTATGTCACTTGTTTTTTTACTAAAAATACTATCAATTTTAAATAAAAATAGACACTTCAAGTCATATCAGTCACATATTCATTATATTTGTATACATTATTCCATTAGGTATGATTTCCATTAATTTCTAATTTAATCTATATCATCTTGTGAATATGATTCTTTTTGAAAATCATGGTAGTTCTGAAAAAATATAAATACAAAAAGGATTAATAAATATTTTAAATGAAATAGTAATTATATTCGAAAATACCGCTTTAGGGATGCTGGTTTGTTCATGGAATATAATCTCTTTCATAAATTTATAAACATAATAACCAAAATATTTTCTATTTGTTTATTTTGGACATTGCTGAACCATTGAGAAAAATAAGTAATTTTTTTATATGTGTTTGGATAGTGAAATCTTATTATATATACCCTGATACTTATCCATTCATAGTACTTGTGATGTTTCTTGTCCTTTTCACCTAGCCTCATTCCATGATGTAGAAAATATTCATGCACCACCCTATCATAATAGAATCCCCATCAAAAGATAATATAAATTATATAACTTGTAAGAACCCGGATCTTTTTTTCAGGTACGTTTTTCCTTTTTCTGGAGTTTTTGAGAAAAATGAATTTTCTGGAAATTTCAGAAGTACACGCCGTGTACTTTCTGAGTACACGCCTTGTACTCTTCCCTGGCTCGAAGCAGTGTTCTGGCCATATCCGGGACACACACACAGTGTGTAAGGCTGAGGTGGAGGCTGGTTATTTCAGAGTATGGAAAATTCAAATTACACGCCACGTACTCAAGAAGCACACGCCGTGTACTTTTTTTTCATGAAATGGTCCGGGGTGGCATCTAACCCCCAAAATCATCTTATTATCCAGATTTCATCTACCCGGAAGTGACCGTACAGCTGAATCTTCTCCGAGCTCCCGCTCCACCGTCCGTTCTCCGATTTGAGCACAGTCGATTGCGTTGGAATCACAACGGTGAGTTCTTCCTTCTACTTTAGCCTTGTTTCTTGATTCCTCCTCGTTTCCAAGTTATCGTGGGATGAAAGTTTTGTGTGTTTTCTCATATCTACGTTTTTCTAAGAGGAATCTATCGTCGAGGTTCACGTATATCGATCTCCTCGGATCGAGGTAGGTGGTTTGTGCCTTTCTGTAAAAAGTTGATGAATATTATGTGCAAATTCCACCAATACCCTTGAACGGGGTATTGCGTGTTTCCTATTTTTCCCTTGTTGTTTTCCTACTTTGCTTGATTGCTTTAGTAGAGGTTATTTCTTGTGATTAGTGTAATTTATTTTGTGCTCAGGTTTCTTTGCCATTCTTGTTTTGCCTATTGGGCATTTTTCCAGTTTCCATACCTTGTTGTAGGATAGTGGAACTATCACTTTTGATATTCTGTTGAGCCTTAGTTGACATCCAAGTAGTTCTTGAGGTTTACTTGGACGATGCACACACGCTGAGCATGTTTAGTTATACTCAGGACTGTGAGAACCTAGAGTAGTAGACCAAAGAGAGATTTTATGGAAGGGATTCTCCAGAGTTTCTTTTAATTACGATGCGAGACTATAGGGGGAATTGACGTTGAATGCTTCCCCAGAGAGTCTATAGATCCACGATGCAGGACACAAGGGTAATTGACGTTGAGTGCTTCCCCAGAGAGCCTTTAGCACAATACGATACTATAGGGGGAATTGACGGTGAGTGCTTCCCCAGAGAGTCTGCTTATTTATGTAGCTGAACCAGAGGGGTGAGACTGTGTGTGCCTCCCAGAGGGTTGCTAGTACTTAGAGGTTGAACCATAGGGGATATACTATGAGAGCTACCCAGAGGGTTACCTTTTTTCTTCTTGTTGCTGGTTTCTTACTTGTGTACTTTACTTGTTAGAACTGTGGATTGTAGTTGCTTGTTCTTTTCTGTTTACTTATTCTTGTTATATTACTTCCATGTATTCATTGACTGTTAGGAATAGATCTTTGGGTGATTGCCTACTACGATTGTATCTCACACCCTTTTTGGGCCATGATTTTGGGCCCAAGAAGACTATGTTGCTGCAGGTGTAGATAAGGGAAAGCGCCCTTCTACTTCAGGATCTTGACTGCACCAGGAGCTGGGGAGCATGGGACCAAGCCGAGGCTCGCGATGCTGAGGAGATTTCTTTGTTTTTCTTTTGCACTTGTTTTCAGTTGTATTCCAGCATGTTGTTGTGTTTGTTGTTTTCCATATATACTTGTACGTTCTACATTAGTTTCCTCATTGTTATATATCTACATTGCTTCCGTTGTTTAGTTTCTGTTGTTATGCATGTTGTTTACTAATTCTGCTGTTTATTGTTGTTTTCTTACCTTTTATACCTTATCGAATGAGGGCATAGTTTCCCCACCGACTCACCAAGGCCCTCGCTGCTAGTTGGCAGCCTCTGGCGTTCGGGGAAACATGCTTGAGGTCACGTGGAGAACTGGGTACGGGGCACCAGTGGAGGGGATCCAGATTCGGGTCGTTACAAAGTGGTATCAGAGGAGTTCTTTTCTCTTGATTTACTATTTGGAGACTTTATCCAGGGATAGGAAGTATTCAGTACTTGGCATTAAGCTGTGCTCGGGAGTAGCTAACCCGTGTATAGAGAAAATCCATACTATGTCGTTAATTGCAATGGCTGATTCTAAGATTTTATAGTTGATCTAATTTCACATAGAGTGATTCACATGACTTGTGCAGTTATTGTTTTAATATTTCAGTTCTATTTCTGTCGTAACCCGATGAGATGAAGGTATGCCATTTCTTGCATCATATAGGCACTTGTAGAAATCACATGTCATGCATTCCTTCCATGCCATCTAGGGTGAATTAGCGATTGCATGTTGTTGTGATAGGCTCTGTGTAGATTAAGCATGCTATTGTGATAGATTCTTGATAGATTATCTGCTGTTATGTTAGAAAACTAATGTTTTGTTCCCTGCTTAAAAAAAATGAACGCCGAATTTTTGTTCTTGAGGTGTTATGGGCCCTCACGGATCATAAATTGGCATCTTTTCCCTCGTTTTTAGTGTTTCTGGAATTCTGTGCAGTTTCTGAGCTACTGCCCAGAAAAACCCAGAATACACGGCGTGTACTTTTTGGATACACTCCGTGTAGTTTTCAGGCTGTGTCACTGACCGTGTGAGCAGAACACGGTGTTGTGGGAGTAACTTCGGGAACACGCCATGTACCATTGGTACACACCGTGTGATTTTGGAGCCGTGTAACCGGCCGTATCACTAACAACACGGGACGGGGAAGCTCGGGTATAACATGCCCTGTCCATAGGGAACATGTCGTGTAGTCTTGCCCAGGTACTCAGTCGTGTCACGAACAACACGGGCCGGCGTTACCTTCCTTTCCACACGCCGTGTTTGTTCGGAACACGCCGTGTAGTCTTGCCCAGGTACTCAGCCATGTCACGAACAACACAGGACGATGTCACCTTCACCTATGCACGTTGTGCTTGTTCGGAGAATGTCGTGTAAGGTCCAGCCATGTAGACGGCCGTATACTCAACAACACGGACCGCCGAAGCCTTGTCTAGTGCACGCCGTGTCTGTTTCGAACACGCCATGTAGTCTCGGGTTGAGTCGGACCATGTGGGTTAGCCATGTAAGGAGAATCGGGAAAGGGAATAGTTTTCAAGTACACGCCGTGTGTGGGGGTCAACACGCCATATATTTTGAAGTGTACACAAATTTTAGGGCAGGAGTACACGCCCATGATAGTGGTTTAAGAAGACACGCCGTGTAGTCGTGTTTTGCAATCTTGTGTGTTTTCCTTCCCCTGTTCCCGTTTTGTACTCTTGTGTTCTCTGTCCTTGTTTTCCTGATCTAAGGTGTGCTTTTGATCTTTCAGAGCTATTCCTTCGAGACGTCCTCCAGTCGTACGTCTGTCGTCAGGCAGTGATCAGACACCAGATAGGGCTGATCAAGGACTTCCTGTCGATCCCCCAGCTGAGCCAGCCATGGCACCAGTTGTTGTACTAGTTGTGGGAGCTGATGTGTAGTTCAGGTAAGCTTTCATGAGGATGATGCAGGCCTTCCAGGGAGCACCACCTCCTGCCTCGTCTATGGTAGACTTGATGCGGGTCTTTCAGCAGTAGCATCCTCCCACGTTCTCGGGGGAGGGAGAACCTCAGGCTGTAGAGTCATGACTGGAAGCCATGCTGACTATCTTCAAGCATCTGGAGACGCCTCCAAAGAGGCGGGTCAATCTCGCCACCTACATGCTCCAAGACTCCGCCAAGAGGTGGTGGGACGTGATCTCACAGGCGGGTCAGCAGCAGGATATGGCTTGGGAGGAGTTCCAGCGCGTGTTCTATGACTACTTCTACCCGGAGACCCTGAGGACCGATCGAGCCTGGGAGTTCATGAGCTTAGAGCAGGGTACTCTATCTGTCATGGAGTATTCCTCTTGTTTCACTGAGCTACAACATTTTACACCACTTTGGGATGGGAGTGGGGTGTTCTTGGCGAGGAAGTTTGAGGATGGACTCAGGCGGGAGATCCGCTCGCAGGTGAACATCTTCCAGCTGGCTTCCATTACTTCCATCGTCAACCAGGCACTGATTGCAGAGTGCAATCTAAGAGACTTCGGAGCTGCGAGCCAGGGCGGTTCTGCTTCCAGAGTTAGCCTTCTTCCAGATGACAGCAAGAAGCGTCGTAGGGAGACTACACACGGTGATTCGAGGAAGCAAGACGCAACATCGGGCAGCCAGGTGACGTGCTACCAGTGTGTCCAGACGGGGCCCACGAGGCCGCAGTGCTAGAGAGACCCCGTGGAGTGCCGATCTTGCGGAAATATGGGTCACCTTCAGTGTTTCTGCCAGGTTTTCTCACCAGCAGCAGGTGACCAAGGTTCTTCCATGACTCCTCGTTCAAGAGCAGCCCCACCAGTCTCTCACCAGTTAGGGAACTGGAGTTCTTCCGGTCGTTCGGGCCGAGGTGGAGGTCGAGGCCATGGCAGTCATCCACCAGTTCCTCAGCACCAGCAGGGAGGTTCAGCTTAGAGTGGTCAGCCAGGGGCACAGGGCCGCGGCACAGGCCAATCGTTCGCTGTGGAGAAGACTTATCATGAGGAGGATCCCGACACTTCTACTGTTCGAGGTACGATTTTAGTAGCCCCAGTTTTATCTTCAGACCTTTTCAATACTGGTGCTACGCATAGCTTTATCTCTGTTACCATTGTGGAGAGCCTTAGACTCTGCATCTTTTCTTCTGCCGACTCGTTGACACTAGACCCACCTTTTGGAACGAGGACATCTAGTGTACGCCAGTGTAAAGAGTGCCCTCTCGAGGTTGCAGGGTATCACTTCTTATGGGATCTCTATTTCCTAGAGATGACAGGCTATGATTTCATTCTCGGCATGGACTGGTTGATTCCCTTCCAGGCAGTCGTTGACTGTTATCGCCGCAGAGTCATTTTCATTTCACCAGAAGGTGAATATTTCCTTCATAGAGGAGAATGGGATGCTCGGGCGAGTCGGGCGGGACTCGAGCATCTTGGTCTAGGAGGAGTGACAGCCCAGATTGCTAGTCTTTATCTGTATGATCATGGAACTCCACAGTTAGACTTTCCTCCAGTGGTGGATCGCTTCAGGGATGTCTTTCCAGAGGACTTTTTAGGTTTGCCTACGGAGCGTGAGGTAGACTTCTCTATTGAGCTCGTTCCAGGAGCGGCACCGGTGTCCATTCCTCCATATATGATGGACACACCTGAGTTGCAGGAGCTCAAGAAGCAGTTGGAGGAGCTATAGGATAAGGGTTTCATCCAACCCAGTACTTCTCCATGGGGTTCGCCTGTTCTGTTTGCAAAGAAGGAAGACAGTACCCTTCGGCTTTGTGTGGATTATCGGAAGCTGAACCAGTTGATGGTCAAGAACCGATATCCATTTCCATAGATTGACGACCTTTTCGACCAGCTTTGAGGAGCCTGGGTGTTCTTGAAGATCGACTTGAGGTCCGGTTATCATCAGTTGCGTGTTAGACCATCAGATATACCTCTGACAGCCTTCAGAAGCAGGTACGGTCTTTACGAGTATACAGTCATGCCGTTCAGACTCACGAACGCACATGCAGTTTTCATGGCACTGATGAACCGGGTGTTCCGTCCTTACTTGGATTCCTTCATCGTGCTCTTCGTGGAAGATATCTTGGTGTACTCTCACACTCGACACGACCATGCCACACATCTTGAGATCGTTCTGAGTACACTAAGAGAGCATCTAATTTATGCTAAACTCTCTAAGTTCCCCTTCTAGATGGATCAGATTCACTTCTTGGGTCACGTCATCTCAGAGGCAGGAGTATCTGTGGACCCAGAGAAAGTGAGAGCTGTAGTTTCCTGGGAGCAGCTGAAGAACGTTTTTGAGGTACGGATCTTCCTAGGGCTGGATGCATAATACATACGCTTCATTCATGACTTTTCTCGTCTAGTAGCACCTTTGACATGTCTGACCAAGAAGGGGGTGAAGTTCTTATGGTCAGATTCTTGTGAGTCAGCCTTTCAGGAGCTGAAAGGGAGGTTGACGTCAGCACCAGTACAAGTCTTGCCAGAGCCAGGCAAGAGCTATACTATTTACTATGATGCTTCGGGTATTAGGCTAGGAGATGTGCTTATGCAGGGAGATGGATTCATTGCGTATGGGTCTCGGCAGCTGAGGCCACACGAGAGGAACTACCCTACGCACGATCTGGAGTTGACAGCTGTTGTTCATGCCCTGTGCTGTTGGAGACACTATCTTCTGGGAGAGCACTTTGTGGTCTTCACTGACCACAAGAGTCTCAAGTATATCTTCACTCAGCGTGATCTGAATCTGAGGCAGCGTAGGTGGGTCGAGTATCTTTAGTCTTTTGATTTCGAGCTTGCCTATATGCCGGGAAAGGGTAACGCCGTGGCAGACGCGTTGAGCAGGAGAACTCAGATTCAGTCAGTTCAGGATGCCAGTAGTGAGTGGAAGCTGATGGCTCTGTTCTCCGAGATGCATCTAGAGGTGCACGACAGACGGGGACAGACCTTTCTATCTTATGTAGCTGTTACCTCCATGCTACTTGATCGGGTATGGATGAGGCATCTATCAGACTCGAAAGGCTTAGTATTGTGGGAGAGTTTGTCAAGAGGGGACCCTCTTTCTAGATGGACAGTGGGCGAGGTTGAGATCTTGCATTTCCAAGGACGCGTATGGGTGCCAACAGACATACACGAGGAGATGATGTGGGATTTCCATTCCTCAGTTTGGGTAGTTCATCCTGGCGTCACCAATATGTATCGGGATCTTCATCGCCAGTACTGGTGGCCAGGTATGAAGAAGGATGTTGCTAGTTTTGTCATGAGATGTTCTACTTGTTAGCAGGTGAAATCAGAGCATCAGCGACCAACATGCCTTTTACAGCAGTTACCCATTCCCGAGTGGATGTGGAACGATGTTGCGATGGACTTCATGACCGGGTTGCCGAGATCACCCCGAGGGAACGATGCTATTTGGGTTGTCGTCGACAGACTTAAGAAGGTTGATCACTTCTTGCCGATCAAGGAGACCTTCAGTGTCGATGATCTGGGACGAATTTACATCAGAGAGATCGTTTGTCTGCATGGAGTTCCCCACTCTATTGTTTTAGATAGAGATGTGCGCTTTACCTCTCAGTTATGGCAGGGACTTCAGAAGTCCTTGGGTACACAGGTACTTTTGAGTACATCATACCATCCCCAGACTAATGGCCAGTCCGAGCGCACGATCCAGGTGCTTGAGGATATGCTATGAGCTTGCATCCTTGACTTTGGCGGTTCTTGGGAGAATCATATTCCTCTGGTAGAGTTCGCCTAAAACAACAGTTTCCAGGTGACCATTCAGATGGCGCCATATGAGGCTTTGTACGGTAGGCCATGCCAATCACCCTTATGCTGGATGGAGGCAGGAGAAGCATCTTTGTTGGGACCTTGTCTTGTTCAGGAGACTTCAGAGCAGATAGAGCTGATTCGGAAGAGGATGGCTACAGTGCAGTCTCGACAGAAGTCTTATGCTGATCAACGAAGATGACCTATAGAGTTCTAGGTCGGTGATCAGGTTTTCCTACATGTCACACCGAGGTTGGGACACAAAAGGATTCAGAGACAGGGTAAGCTTTCACCGTAGTACGTCGGGCCGTTTGAAGTCTTGGAGAGAGTGGGGATGGTAGCCTATCAGTTGCAGCTACCTCAGAGGTATCGGGCCATGCACGACGTCTTCCACGTCTCTCAACTCCGACATTACTTTTCAGACCCTTCTCACATCTTTCAGCCTAAGGAAGTCCATCTTGAAGTGGGTGCATCATTCGAGGAGCATGCTATCCAGATTGTCGATCATAGTACGAAGGTTCTCTGTGGGCGGTCTGTTCCTCTGGTATGGGTGCTATGGAAACACGGGCGAGTACAGAATGAGAAATGGGAGAGGGAGGCCGATGTATGATCACAATGGACGGAGCTATTAGAGGTTTCTTCTTATCCGACTCGTTAGGGAAATTCGGGGACAAATTTCTTTAAGGGGGGAAGTTTTTAAGAACTTAGATCTTATTTTCAGGTACTTTTTTCCTTTTCCTGGAGTTTTTGAGAAAAATGAATTTTCTAGAAATTTCAGAAGTACACGCCGTGTACTTTCTGAGTACACGCCTTGTACTCTTCCCCAGCTCGAAGCCGTGTGCTGGCCGTGTCCGGGCCACACACACGGTGTGTAAGGCTGAGGTGGAGGCCGGTTATTTCGGAGTACGGAAAATTCGAAGTACACGTCGTGTACTCAAGAAGCACATGCCGTGTACTTTTTTTTCACGAAATGGACCGGGGTCGCGTCTAACCCCCAAAATCATCTTCTTCTTCAGATTTCATCTGCCCGGAAGCGACCGTACGACCGAATCCTCTCCAAGCTCCCGCCTCGCCGTCCGTTCTCCGATTTGAGCACGATCGATTGCGTTGGAATCACAGTGGTGAGTTCTTCCTTCTGATTTAGCCTTGTTTCTTGATTCCTCCTCGTTTCCAAGTTATTGTGGGATGAACGTTTTGTGCGTTTTCTCAGATCTACTTTGTTCTAAGAGGAATCTGTCGTCGAGGTTCACATATATCAATCTCCTCGGATTGAGGTAGGTGGTTTGTGCCTTTCCGTATAAAGTTGATGAATATTGTGTGAAAATTCCACCAATACCCTTGAACGGGGTATTGTGTGTTTCCTGTTTTTCCCTTGTTGTTTTCCTACTTTGCATGATTGCTTTAGTAGAGGTTTTTGCTTGTGAGTAGTGTAATTTATTTTGTGCTCAGGTTGCTTTGCCATGCTTGTTTTGCCTGTTGGGCGTTTTTCCAGTTTCCATACCTTGTTGTAGGATAGTGTAACTGTCTCTTTTGATATGATGTTGAGCCTTAGTTGATATCCAAGTAGTTCTTGAGGTTTACTTGGATGATGCACATTCACTGAGCATGTTTAGTTATACTCAGGACTATGAGAACCTAGAGTAGCAGAACAAATGGAGAATTGACGGAAGGACTTCTCCAGAGTGTCTTTTAATTACGATGAGAGACTATATGGGGAATTGACATTGAGTGATTCCCCAGAGATTATGTAGATCCACGACGCGGGCCATAGGGGGAATTGACATTGAGTGATTCCCCAGAGAGACTTTCACACAATACGAGATTATAGGGGGAATTGACGGTGAGTGCTTCCCCAGAGAGTCTTCTTATTTACGTAGCTGAACCAGAGGGGTGAGACTGTGTGTGCCTCTCAGAGGGTTTCTAGTACTTAGTGGTTGAACTATAGGGGATAGACTGTGAGAGCTACCCAGAGGGTTACCTGTTTTCTTCTTGTTGCTGGTTTCTTACTTGTTAGAACTGTGGATTGTAGTTGCTTGTGCTTTTCTGTTTACTGCTTCTTGTTATATTACTGTCATGTATTCATTGACTGTTAGGAACAGATCTTTGGGTGATTGGATACTGGTATTTTATCTCACACCATGTTTGGGCCATGCTTTTGGGCCCAAGCAGACTATGTTGCTGCAGGTGTAGATAAGGGCAAGCGCCCTTCTACTTCAGGATCTTGACTGCACCAGGAGCTGGGGAGCATGGGACCGAGACGAGGATCGCGATGCTGAGGAGCTTTCTTTGTTTTTCTTTTTCACTTGGTTTCAGTTGTATTCCAGCACGTTGTTGTTTTTGCTGTTTTCCATAGATACTTGTACCTGCTGCATTATTGTCATCATTATTATATATCTGCATTACTTCCGCTGTTTGCTTTCTGTTGTTATGCATGTTGTTTACTGCTTCCGCTATTTATTGTTGTTTTTTTACCTTGTATACCTTATCGAATGAGGGAATAGTTTCCCCACTGACTCACCAAGGCCCTCGCTGCTAGTCGGCAGCCTCTGGCATTTGGGGAAACACGCTTGAGGTCACGTGGCGAACCGGGTACGGGGCACCAGTGGAGGGGCTCCAGATTCGGGTCATTACATAACTAGATGTTTAGTTCTAAAATGTTTGATGTATTGTATTAAAAATTGAAAAATTACATCATGTGTGGTTGTTTTTTTGGATATCCATGCATTGAATCTAGGAAATAAATATTTGGAGTATCCAAAATTGACTGCAATGAGCATCCAATGCTGCCTAAGAACAAAAAAATGAATAAGTAATGAAAGAAATTAAAATATATTTGATATGATTAAATTGTAGAGTTTTACCCATGAATCGTTGGTATTAAGAAGAGTCTATCATCCATAATTTTTCTGTTAAACGATTTGAGAAGGATTACCACTATTTCAACCTCTTTATTAGATTTTATTTTGTTTGTTCTGTAGAGGTGACATGAGGATTAACGATTCTAATTTTTTGTTCATGGGAATATCCATTCAATTTTTTTTCATATATATACTAGAAAAAAATATGAAATGTATTTAGTCAGAATTATCATAGCATATTAGCTTTTGAAAAATCAAATCATGAAAATATACCACATGTATACATTAACAACTGTGCCACCTAGCCAATCATACTTCAGGATCTCACTTACATTTCAACACTAATGAAATCTAGATTTTCCCCTCTGTACATATTTTAAACAAAAAAAATTGTGTGAGTACCACTATATTTAAACTTCATATTCACATGAGTTGGTAATGATAATAAATGCGGATATAGAACATGTGGGTTTAAGGTGCTTTTTGTAGATTGTTTTGATTGGTTGGTTGATCCTTGAGATGGTTTTGAGCTATTATTTCCTTTCACCCCTTCCATGTGTCATTATGTAATAAAATTCATTGGTTTAGAACTTTACTCATTAAATTTTAAAGGTTTATCCTGAAAAATAAATTGGAAATGAAAACCTCTTTGTCAACATTTTTTTACAAGATGTGGTGGACATGCGATAAATATTACAAGCACTTGTTCGACCTTATGAATATCTTCATCATTAATTAAAACATTTAGCTCATCACTCAACTCATGGGATATGTTAATCAATACTTTTACATGACCTATTGAAAGTGGTATGTTGTGTAGCATGTCATTATGGATATTGAACACTGTATCCCTCGCTAAAAGGCGATAGGTGAGTGTTGATAGATATAAATCACAGTAATTTTAACCCTGTAGAATATTAGTACAGGAAAGGTATCATTGTCTATCTGATTCAAAATTCACAGAAACAATTATTATAGTATTGATTACCTAAGCTAAGATAGGTTTTTAAGGGGAATGGCTCGTCTCAAAGCTGGTGAGGGGGGAGGGGATCTTCATGCGCTGGTTGTTCTTGAGTATCTTCTTCTCTTTTCCCCCAACCATGAAATTTTTTATGATCTCTCTCTGCCATTACATTTGTTCTTCAAATATACCTACTATTTATCTCATCATTTTCATTTATTAACTTTTATCCTCCTCTTGTTTTTTTATCAAAAAATGTTTGGGGTGTCACCCTAAAACCCACACCTCTGACATGACCATACTTTTCTAGCTGGTTCAAGGCCACCGAAAGTATGTCTGCATTTGGTTTGGGTGTTGCTGATTCCTGTGAATATGTCAAATAGAAAATATAGGAAAATTATTAATCATTGTTATGTAATATCTATTTAAAGAAAAAAAATATTTATTATGTCATACTTACACATGTTTCCCATACTTTTTTGTGTGTTTTCATCTATTAGTATCCCATTTTTATTTACACATGCCTCCTTCAATAGAATATGGAATGGGATGGAAGTGTTTTTGGATTTGGATTCATCAATATTCATATAAACAAAGTAACATAGTTATGGTGTTTTTTTATGTCACAAAAAAGTATTACGGTAGATTTAAAATATGTACCAATTTTTTTTTCAAGTGAAGCATACCCAATGATTTCTTTACGGTAGGGGTATACTGGTTTTGATACTTTTTCCTTATTTCCAGCACTCAATTGCTGTTTCATAAATAAAAAAATATCAATTAAAGTGATGAATACACATATCGTCAAACAACGTATTACCAAACACAATATACCTGAAAAGACTGATCTGCACGATGGCTAGTAAACACATACCACACTCCTTGGGTTATCAGGTGTGCATAAAGAGGATGTGGGCGAGATTTTATTTTCCCTTCAGCATCTTTAAGATAATCTCTTGTTAAAATTGTAAGAAATCCTTTTTGAATCATTCCAAAAACCCTTAATACATAGTCCTTGTGCGATTAATCTACTATAAATGCACTCTATAAGGGATGATGAAGTGTAAGTCAATGTTTAATTATTTTATTTTTTAGTAAATTAAAGAAATGATATCATAATGTTACCATAATATCTCCCTACATCAGTGTCTTAAGCCTAGTGATAACATGGTTCCATGAAAATACATTAATCGACACATATTGTCGAGTGATAATTCCAATGTAACTACTAAACATGGCCTTGTTGGGGTTAACATGTTGGCCCCACTTATTCCATCCGACCTCATATTTGATGCCTTTCTCTTTTTTCCTTAAGGATTTTTTCTAACACCTTTAAACTACGATGATCCTACTTTTTCTACGCCACCAGTGTTTTTTTTCCTACCATTTCCTTGGTTTCAACATCATCAATATATTCCTCCAGAGCACTAGTATCAACATGTGCAGATGGTGGTTATACCTATGCACTGGGGGCAGTAACAATAGGTTGAGAAACATGTTGTTCCTCTATACTATGAGAAAAAACAGGTTGAGAGAGTTGTTGTTCCTCTGTACTGTGAGCAAAAGTAGGCTAAGAGACCTATGGTTCCTCTGCACTATGAACAACAACAGGTTGAGAGACCTGTTGTGGATCAGGATTGGGAGAATCATCATGTTCAGAATTCAATATCTATATAAGGGGTTAAACATTTAATTTAGATTACATAAAAGCAGTAGCGAATAGATAATAACATAAGGTAACATTATGTATATTAAAAAAAACATAACCTAATTCTTAAACTCTATTTTTTTAAAGGCTGAAGGTATTTGACCCCTCTATAGAATATCAAAATCCCTTCATTGTGGTCTCCTATGACATAACATCGTCTACATTGGGATTTCTATGAAATAATTATAATGTCCCAATGAAAGGGTCATCCTATGTTGAATTTTCATCTGACCCTTTAGTGGTTTTGGTCAATAATAGAACAAATAACCAGTTTCAATTTTCTGGATTTGGGACATAAAATACTTATACTTCCTATGATTACATTATAAATGGTTCATCTTTGTACCCTTCCTTACTAAAATCAACTTTCACAAATCCCAACTCATCTATTTTAACAACACTCCTATTATTAACCCACTTGCATTGAAAAATAGGAACTTGGAATTCCATATAATCCAACTCCCATATTTTTTTTGATGATACCAAAGTATGACATATTCACATAAATTAGATTTCTGTCCTTAGCACTAGAAACATGCATCACTTCAACCATAAGTGTAACTACACTATTTATGCATGGTACTATCTTCATTATGTTCATTAGTATATAATGTATAGATGCTAATTATATAATAATTATAAGATAATACATACACACTTGGTCCTTTGGCTAGCCATCGAATTCATTCTGAAATTGAGTCTAGATTTTCATCTGACTCCTTAAATATATAGTCCTAAAACCATCCTATAAACTATCGATTATGTGTGTTTGATATCCATTTTTAAACCCTTGATGGATTCAAATTCCTAATAATTTTTTTGTGGGTTTCGACATATGGGTCAACCTACAAACAGTTATGCAAAACTCAAAGGTGGACCTACTTATGATCTGTAATATTGATTGTGACAACCTCTCTTCTAGAAATTCCTTCACCCGCAAGCTACCCAGTGTAATGAGATTTCGATAGACGAATGATTTCTACACCGGATAGGTATTCAGTACAAAATTCAACAGCTTCCTCAACAATATATCACTCCGTAATACAACCCTATAGATGACTTTTATTTTTGACATACCCATTAAAAATATTCATATACCGTTCAATGGGGTACATCCATCTACATTGTACAAGACAACATAGTCAAATCTCTCTCACCAAGTGAACCATCAAATGAACCATCATATAAAATAAATTAAGTGGGAAGAACAGTTCCAATTCACATAATATGACAGTAATTTCTCTTTCCATACTTGGTAATTTATCCAGGTCTATAACTTTGTTGCATATAGTTTTGAAGAAAAAATAGAGCTTTGTTAATGTATAATGGAAATTCTTGGAAAAATGCAATGTAAAGCTATAGGAATTGGATCTTACATCAAAACATGGAATCCATTTGATTTCACACATTTTAACTTTAAATTGGTCATTGACATGATGTTATTTATATTCGATGAATACCCCTATGGAACCTTTACATCATTCAAGAAGTTGAAAAACTAATATCTCTCCTACTTAGAATGAGTGTAAGCAGCTAGAGAAATAAAATTTCATTTTTGACCCTTCACTAGCACCAACTCTTCTCGTATTCCCATATCAACCATGTCCAACCTAGCCTTAATTCCATACTTTGTTTTGCTGGGTGTTTTTAGCAACATGACGATGACACTATAAAATACATTTTTTTCAACATACATAACATCAAGAAAGTTTCTGATGTACAAAAAATTCTAGTATGGTAATTAAAAAAATTGATTTCTTCTTCCAACTGGTTTTCGTATGGTTTTTCAAAAACGGTTTACCAAAAGCAGTGTCCACATCTTATACTTTCTAAAATAGTTGATCACCTGTTAGTGGACATGGTGATGTATGTTCTTTTGAACTTCTATAAAATGATGTCATCCAAGATTAGTACTTATATCATTGGGGTAGAAATCTACGATGCCTTAGAAACACAGTTTTCGATAAATTTTTCAACCTAATTGACTATGTACCTTGTTAATAGATGAGACCCCCACGAGTTATTTTAATGATGTATCCTAACAAATTTCTATAAGCAGGAAAGTCATTTATCATCTCGTACAACATGTATCACAACATGAAATATTCATTTATGTAAGCATCATACATTGTAACACCTAAATACAAAAATAATTTTAAATCCTCGATCAATGGAGCCAAATAAACATCAACATCATTACCCGGTTGTTTTGGTCCTGATATAAGCATAGATAGAATGATGTGTTTTGACTTCATGCATAACCATGATGGAAAGTTATAATTTACCAACATAACCGAGCATGTACTGTGAGTGCTTCTTTGAAAACCAAAAGGATTCACTCCATCAGTAGATAACGCAAGACATAGGTTTCTTGGCTCGTTTACAAAATCAGGATACTTGTAACACCCTGAGATTTTATTAGATTTTTTTATGTCCTATGTTATATGCAACACTAAAGGAATCTTTCACAGCACACAATATGGACTTGACTTTCATTACACGCAATCACGACCTTCCTCGATAGCGCGTGTAGTACGCAATACTGGGTTTCACTAAACAATGATATATTATTATGGACTATCCATTAAGAATATTATTAACTACATTTTGAATTTTATAACATTATTATTCATCTTACAAATTTTCTATAACATGGTAAGAGAACAAAATAAATTTTTCGGGTAAAATAAGTATTTTTTTAAAAATGAAGTTTTGCCGCCTTTTGATGGCGCACCCACATTAAAGATAGTTTTTAACATGTTTATAAGTTCAATTTGACAAAATAAAATTCTTCTGTTGAATCAGGATATAAAAATTTACTTTGGATAAATTTTTGATATTTTTCTGATAACTTTCATATATTGATGAATAGTAAAAATACGCTAGTTTTTAATTAAAAACAACTTTTTCCATTGAGATAATTTATATGGTTAAATTATAATATTGAATGGTTTTAAAGTATAAATAGAATATATTTTTACCATTTAATATAATTTATGTCATTAGCATAATTTCACATTGAATTCATATGTAAAAAAATTTCAATCTTTGGCAATGTTTTAACTTCTAAAACCCGTTTTCTTAACAACGGGATTTATTTTAAATTAATTACTGTAACTTATGTGTTTTTAATTTTAAAAAATGGATTCCATATTTGAAATAAGTGGGTCCAAATTATGTTAATATACTACTTTTTTATTTTTGGGCATTATGAATAGTAACTACAGTAAATTTTATTTACCATAGTTAAAGGTAAATCGGGTGATTAAGGGTAAATATAAGATTATAAAATTACCCTAACACCTTCCAAAATCCTATTGGATGACTAAAAGTAGACACATAACACATAAGGGTCGGATTAGATTCATTTAATGGACTTTTTTCAATGAAAATAATTTAATTATTATTAAAACCAAAGAATGTGACAACATGTCCCTTTCTTAAATCTTATAAGTATAATAATTTTAATTTAGTGATAAACTTAATTAAACTTCGAACATTAATAGTATACAGAAATATAATACAATTATCTACATCATAGGAATTTATTTAGAATTTTTAGGGATTAAATAATTACCATTAATTATGACACAATAGTGATGTTGAAATTATTTTATTAATTAAAATATCAAATAAATGGTTTTAAAAATATTAAAATAAATATTATATGAAATATTTAAAGTGATCCACTAATTTTCTAGATACATATGACATTTTATGAATCTATTAAAGTTTTTAGTTCTAACATATCTTCAGTATATATTTTATTTAAATTAAAATAATTTAATAGTGTCAAAATTGACACTATTGTTATTTTATAAAAATAACATATTATAAAATTGTTTAAAAATAAAAAAAATATTTAAATATTATAAATTAAAATTTATATGGTCTAAAATGTCATAAAGTGTCAAATTATAGAAAATTTACAACACATATGTAATTATTTATAATAATTTAAAATTTAGAATATTATTACCACAAATAAAATTTAATTGATAAATAAGGATAAATCAAGTTGATAATGTTTAAAATAAATTACTAACATGTATAAATTTGATTGGTTGATGAGATTACAACCCTATCTAATCTAACCTTTGGATATGATTCATTTTGGAAGTTTTTAAGTGGGGTTTGGATTTAATATAAACTAATATTTCTTATATTTCCAAAGGTGCCCCTCTCCTCCCTTATAAAAGGGCACCTACTCCCTCTCCTCCTCACACTAATTTTAGCCTTAAAGATCGTCCAATCCCTGCCCATTTCACTTTCCCACTTCCCTAGAAACATCCTAGAGGTCCTGGTCTTCTTCAAAGACCAATTATAGTGCCCTAAGAGGAGGTCTCAAAGAGGCGCTTCAAAGAAGAGGTAATGTCCATTACCGATTCTTTCAATTTTATTTCTTCTTACACTTCTTATTCTTTAGTTTTTTCATTATGAATTAATAACATCAGTATCACTCATATACTTATATGTTATTATAAGTATTAAACAACCCTATTTCACCATCTATTCATCCTACGAAAAATGAAATCACCGCGCGTGCGTACGTACGGAATACCGTCTCCACGCCGTGGTGTAATCTATTTTCCATAACCACCTTACTTGGATGGGTATAATGGTGCAAATAAATAACTATATATGATTATTGTAAAGTGGTATTGATTCTTAAATAGTATACATACACACCAATATAATTCCACGATCATGGGAACGATATCATCGCTCGTGCGTACGTACGGAATACCGTCTCCACGATGTGATGCAATTCGTTCTACATGATCTTCATTGCATAATGATTATATAAATGAATTGAATGAATAAATACGATATATAGTACACTAATACCATTCTGGAAATGAGGTATCTATAACCTAAAGATAAGAATAAGAATTTATTCGACAAAACACGCATAAGAACACAAAGTAATAAACACCCGAATAACAAGTAGTAATGAAATATTACTAATAAGAAGCTAAGAATATGACCATATATGATATCATAACAATAATTATGATTCTGGAATAATTCAATAACATTATTTAAATCAATATACAAGAGGTTCTGACACTTACGAAGCAAATCGGACCTAAGGTAAGGGACAATCTCGCAATCTCAATTTTTATCCAAGATTGTTTATACTTCAAAATTTACTGGGGAATATTTATCATCCACATCCATGTTTCCTCAATATGTAATATTATTTATATCCTCCTACAATTGTTTAAATCCAATTTTACCCTTCGGTGAGTTTTTAGTAAAAGATATGAACAGAATCTTTTGTCGTTTTTCGTACGAGGTACTTCTTCACTTTTCCGACAAAAGTACGAGAAGAATGTTTTTTTAACTTATACGGCATGAATGGATTTTTTAAAACATTATTTACAAGAATCTTACTTTACAAGTTTTCAGGTTTATTTTTAATCAACTTATTTTAGTTTAAAATTGTATGACATGTTAAGAAAGGAAAAATGTTTTTGAAGTAGAAAGGATATTTTCCTCAAGAATGGAGTTCAAGTGTTTTATCAAAATTATTTTCCATCTAAGATAATATAGGGTTATGTTTCTATCCTTATTATTACATTGATTTGATTATGTTGTGATGGAAATATTTTTATGAATTCCTTTATCTTATATGAATTGTTTTATGATGTCACGATGTTTAAGATTCCCATTTTTATTACATGGGTTATGCTATGATGTATGGTTTATGATTTTGTGACACACATAAGAATGGTATAATTATTAGATGGGTGGGACCTATATCTACCTCCAATGAATTGGGTAAGGATTTTATATCTCATGAGATAGACTTTGCTAGAACGGTAGGTTAAACCGGTTCAGTGAAACAGGACTGAAACGAGGAGTGAACTCGGTTCAGAAATGGACTTTGTCCACTAAGATAGTCTTGGAAATGAGTCTTGACTAATAGGAAATTATTCCCTATGATTATGTGTGTATTCTACAAAGTTTCATGTTTTAAGTTATGATTATTGTGATTACATTTCACTACAATGATTTATCCCATGTTATGAAATTATGATCTCTTTTTCAGGGTAAGATTTCCAAAATGTTATGTTCTTATGAATTTGATGTGATTGATATTTCTTTTGTTTAGCCTTACTGAGCATTTGAGCTCACCCTTTTGTATGTTTTCTTTCCCCAGGTCAGGAAGAAGGTTATTAAGTAAGATATGCCAAAAACAGACTATAGATATGATGAAATAAATGAGAGACAATGTAGATGCTTTATGAACCAGTTGTTTATGTTTCCCAGTTCCTAAAGACAATATACCTATACGGTCCTTTCATGGTTTTGTTATATGTTGTAATAATTATGCTTCAATTTTGAATTATTAACCATGTATGTAAAGTATGGTTCTCTATAGTTTGTATCAGAGGAAAGGTATAATAGACCTTTGGAAACTAGGATGTGAAAGCCTTAGTAAGAAACCTAAGGATATGTCTAAGCATAGAACACAATATTAGTGTTTTAGAAATCGCCATGAACAACCTATGATAAGACCTTATGTATAAAATTTTATTCTTTATTATGTGGTTTTCCTATTATAATTAGTGTTTCTCACACTATTCTTCTTGGTTTTAGTCAATGGTTGGAACCCGAAGGAACCGTGTTAATGCGAAATGCGACGGGCAATGAAATGATTTTCCCCCTGAGAAACCAAACGTTATGGGAGCTAGAATGAAAAATCTTGTAGCCATGCTCACACAACTTTCTCAAGCTATGAATCATGCAGGACTTCCAAATGAGAAAAAGATGGAGCAACATTCTGTTGAATCCTTCATGAGGTAGCGTCCACCTTCATTCAGCGGGTCTTCTGATCCATTACTGGCTGAACAATGGATCAGTACCACTGAAAAGATATTTTCAGTTCTTCAATGTTCTGAACATGATAAAGTCATCTTAGCAGTATATCATTTGTAAGGTGATGTTGATCAATGGTGGAATCTTATTAAGAATAATAGGAAAAGGGATGAGATTGAGTCCATGGAATGGGACGAGTTCAAGAACTTATTTTTCAATAAGTATTTCCCTCGTATTCTTCAAACAAATATGGAGAAGGAGTTTCTTGAACTGAAGCAAAAGGATGATGAATCCGTTGGTACCTAGGAAGAAAATTTTACAAGACTTTCAAGGTACACTTCCAAAATTATTATCCAACCTGAGAGTAAGATCAATCGATTCTTTAGTGGCTTAAAACCAAGTCTTCGAAGGGCGTTAGACATAAGGGACTTCAATAGCTATGAGGAAATTGTTCGATGTGCTCTCAAGGCTGATATGGAGATTGGTGTAACCCATCGGTCACATGGGTTTGATAAGAAGAGGAAAATAGAATTCAGAGGAAAATCTAAAGACCACACTAAAAAGAAGACGAGTTTTCCTTTATTCTCAAAGTGTGGAAAGAAACATGAAGGAAATTGTCTTAAAGGGACAATAAAATGTTATAAGTGTGGAAAAGAAGGTCATCGAACAATTGAATGTCGAAATAATGGGAAGAATATGTCTAATGATACAAACAAAATAAGGCATACACAGAATGAACCTACTACACTTCAATGTTTCAAGTGCAAGGAGATGGGTAATTATGCCAATCAATGCCCAAATCCAAGGGTTGATGATGATGATCGAAGTCAACAAACTCTTAAGGCCAAAGACAAAGGAAAGTCACATGCAATTACTATCGACGATGTGGAGTACGACAATGAAGTGGTGAGAGGTACACTTACCATCCACTCTAAAGTAGAAAATGTTTTATTTGATTCTGGATCCACCCACTCTTTTATTTCTGAAGAATTTTTTAAGGGTCTCACCGTATTACCTCAACAATTAGATGTTGAGTTGGCTGTGACAACTCCTAATGGCACAACAGTCGCATCAACAGTTTACAATTCTTCTCCGATTGAAGTTTGTGGGAAAGTTCTTCCTTTAAATCTTGTGATCCTTCCTATAATGGAATTTGATGTGATTCTTGGCATGGATTGTATTTCTTTATATGGAGCTCATATCAATTCCCAAAGAAGGGAAGTCACATTTCATATTCCAGATCAATCTATGATCGTCTATCGATGCAAGGATGAACATAACCTTCCAGTGGAAATTTCTTCTATCTTATGGGTCTTGATTCCACTAAATGAAGGTTATTTATATCAAATGGTTGGAGAGAAACTCAAGATTAATAATATGACCATTGTACAAGAATTTGATGATGTCTTTTTGGAGTAATTTCCAAGTCTTCCACCAAATCGTGAAGTTTAGTTTTCAACAGAACTTGTACCGGGTGCTTTGCCTATTTCAAAGACACCTTATAGAATGGCCCCAATTGAGTTGCAGGAATTGAAGAAGAAACTCCAAGAGAATCTTGATAAAGGATTCATAGTCCCTAGTGCATCACCTTGAGGAGAACCTGTTCTGTTTTTTAAGAGGAAATATGGATCAATGAGACTCTGTATTGATTATTGAGAACTTAACAAGATCACTATCAAGAACAAATATCCTCTCCCACGCATTGATGACCTATTTGACCAACTACGTGGAGCTCAATACTTTTCCAAGATTGATCTTCATTCAGGGTATCATCAATTAAGGTTCAAAAGGGAGGATATACCAAATACAGCTTTCCGTACAAGGTATGGACACTATGAATTTATAGTGATGCCATTTGGTCTTACTATTTCCCCTACTATCTTCATAGATCTAATGAATAGAGTCTTTAGAGACTATCTTGATCAGTTTGTGGTAGTCTTTATAGATGATATTATTGTCTCTTCAAAGAGAAAGGAAGAACATGAAGATCACTTGATAATTGTATTAAAGACCCTAAGAAAGGAGAATATTTATGCCAAATTTACCAAGTGTGAATTTTGGATTAAAAAAGTTGCATTTTTGGGTCACATAATCTCAAAAGAGGGGATATCTGTGGATCCAGCAAAAACAGAGGTTATCAAAAGATGGTCGAGACCAACAACAATAACTGAGATCCGAATTTTTCGTGGTTTGGCTGGATATTACTGATCTTTTTTGAAATATTTTTCAAGTTTATCTAACCCACTCACCAAGTTGACTCGAAAAGGAGTTAATTTTTTATGGACAGAGGAATGTGAAGAGAATTTTAAAGAGCTAAAAAGAAGGTTAACCAGTGCACCTGTGCTCACACTACCTTGCAGTGGAGAAAGGTTTGTGATCTACAGTGATGCATCCAAGAAGGGACTGGGGTGTGTTCTCATGCAAAATGATATGGTGATAACTTATGCCTCACGACAGTTGAAAATCCATGAGCAATATTACCCAACTCATGATTTGGAGTTAGTTGCGGTAATATTTGCATTAAAGATTTGGAGGCATTACCTTTATGGTGAAAGGTGTGATATTTATACTGATCATAAAATTTTAAAGTATATTTTCACACAAAAAGAGCTGAATATGCGTCAAAGAAGATGGTTGGAGCTGATTAAGGATTACGACTGTTCAATTCATTTCCACCCTGGGAAAGAAAACAAGGTAGCAGATGCATTAAGTCGATAAGACCATGCTAGCTTATCCATGATGAGGATCACAAAAGATCCAATATTTATGGATTTACAAAGGATGGATCTTGGAATTTTAATGGAAGGGGAGAAATATTATCTTTCTCAAATGAATGTTCAACCATCTATACATGTGAATATTAAAGAGTCACAGAAAGAAGATGTCGAGTTACAAAAGAAGGTGAGAAATGTTCCAGAATTCAACCTTGATTGTGATGGGATAATAAAGTTCAGGAATCAGGTTTGTGTTCCTCCCATCCTCGAATTAAAGAAGGAGCTTCTGGATGAGGCTCCTAGTTCTTCATTCTTTATTCATCCTGGAAGCACGAAGATGTATAGGGACCTGAAAGAGTACTTCTGGTGGGATGGCATGAAAAGAGATGTTGCTGAATATGTCTCTCGATGCTTGGTTTTTCAGCAAGTTAAAGCTGAGAGACAGAAGTCTAAGGGGATGTTACAACCATTACCCATACCAGAATGGAAATGGGAAAACATCACTATGGACTTTGTCACTGGAATTCCTAAAACATCCAAAGGCAATAATTCTATCTGGGTCATAGTTGATCGTCTTACAAAGTCTGCACACTTCATTTCTATTAGAGAGGATTTCTCTCTAGATCAGCTTGCCAGGATATATATAAAGGAAGTGGTAAGATTGCATGGAGTACCACTTTCCATTATATCTGATCGGGATCCGAGGTTTACCTCGAAGTTTTGGCGAAGTCTTCACCATACTCTGGATACAGATTTGAGTTTCATCACTGCTTATCATCCTCAGACAGACGGCCAGTCTGAAAGGAAAATTCAAACTCTTGAAGATATGTTGAGAGCTTTATCTATAGATTTCAAAGGTGGTTGTGATCAACACCTACCTTTGGTGGAATTTTCTTATAATAATAGCTTTCACTTTAGTATTCAGATGGCTCCGTATGAAGCTCTCTATGGAAAGAAATGCAGGACTCCAACTTGCAGGGATGAAGTTGGGGAAAGAAAGATATTAGGACCTGATCTTGTTGATGAAATGGCAGAAAAGGCAAGATCTATTCAACAACACATAAGAGCAGATCAGAGTCCACAAAAAAGTTATGCCGATAACCGAAGAAAAGACCTAGAGTTTAAAGTGGGTGATAAAGTTTTCTTACGAATATCTCCCTGGAAGAGGGTCATGAGATTTGGAAAGAAGGGAAAGTTTATCCCTAGATATATCGGTCCTTCTGAAATTCTGGATCATGTTGGGAAGGTGGATTACCGATTGGCGCTTCCACTGAATCTCTCTCAAGTTCACGATGTGTTCCATGTATCTCTCCTGAGAAAGTACATACCTGATCCTTCACATGTACTCAGCTCAGAAGTTGTACCGTTGGAGAAAGATCTTTCTTATGAAGAAGAGCCGATAGAGATTCTGGATCCTAGCAAAAAATTCCTACGGAACAAGACCACTCGCTTGGTGAAAGTTTTATGGAGGAACCACCAATTAGAAGAATCTGCATGGGAACTTGAGGATATGATGAGGGAGAGGTATGCTCATCTGTTTGTAATGAAGTGACGAATTTCGAGGGAGAAATTCATTTTAAGGGGTGTAGAATGTAACACCCTAAGATTTTATGAGAATTTTTTTATGTATTATGTTATACGCAACACCAAAGGAATCTTTCACAGCACACAATACGGACTTGGCTTGCATTACACGCAATCGCGACCTTCCTCGATAGCGTGTGTAGTACGCAATACCAGGTCTCACTAAACAACGATATATTATTATAGAATAGCCGTTTTGAATAGTATTAACTACATTTTGAATTTTATAACATTATTATACATCTTAAACATTTTCTAGAACATGGTAAGATAACAAAATAAATTTTTTGGGTAAAATAAGTATTTTTCAAAAAATGCAGTTTTGCCGCCTTTTGATGGCACATCCAAATTAAATCTAGTTTTTTACATGTTTATAATTTCAATTTGACAAAATAAAATTCTTCTTTTGAATCAGGATATAAAAATTTACTTTGGATAAATTTTTGATATTTTTCTGATAACTTTCATATTTTGATGAATAGTAAAAATACGCTAATTTTTAATTAAAAACAACTTTTTCCATTGAGATAATTTGTATGGTTAAATTATAATATTGAATGGTTTTAAAGTATAAATAGAATATATTTTTACCATTTAATATAATTTATGTCATTAGCATTAATTTCACATTGAATTCATAGGTAAAAACGTTTCAATCTTTGGCAATGTTTTAACTTCTAAAACCCGTTTTCTTAACAATGAGATTTATTTTAAATTAATTACTGCAACTTATGAGTTTTGAATTTTGAAAAATGGATTCCATATTTAGAATCAGTGGGTCCAAATTATGTTAATAAGATACTTTTTTATTTTTGGGCATTATGAATAGTAACTACGGTAAATTTTATTTACCATAGTTAAAGGTAAATCGGGTAATTAAGGGTAAATATAAGATTATAAAATTAACCTAACACCTGCCAAAATCCTATTGGATGACTAAAATTAGACCCATATCACCTAAGGGTCGGATTAGATTCATTTAATAGACTTTTTTCCATGAAAATAATTTAATTATTATTAAAACCAAAGAATGTGACAACATGTCACTTTCTTAAATCTTATAAGTTTAATAATTTTAATTTAGTGATAAAATTAATGAAACTTCAAAAATGAATAGTCTCAAGAAAGATAATACAATTATATACATCATAGTAATTTATTTATAATTTTAAGGGATTAAATAATTATCATTAATTATGACACAATAGTGATGTTGAAATTATTTTATTAATTAAAATATCAAATAAATGGTTTTAAAAATATTAAAATAAATATTATATAAACTATTTAATGTGATCCACTAATTTTTTAGATACATATGACATTTTATGAATCTATTAAAGCTTGTAGTTCGAACATATATTCTGTATATCGTTTATTTAAATTCAAATAAATGAATAGTGTCAAAATTGACACTATTGTTATTTTATAAAAATAACATATTATAAAATTGTTTAAAAATCACAAAAATAATTAAATATTATAAATTAAAATTTATATGGTCTACAATTTCATAAAGTTTCAAATTATATAAAATTTACAACACATATGTAATTATTTATAATAATTTAAAATTTAGAATATTATTACCACAAATAAAATTAAATTGAAAAATAAGGATAAATCAAGTTGATAATGTTTAAAATAAATTCATAACATGTATAAATTTTATTTTTTGATAATATTACAACCCTATATCATGTAATCTTCGGATATGATTCATTTTAGAAGTTTTTAAGTGGGGTTTGGATTTGATATAAACTAATATTTCTTATATTTCTAAAGGTGCCCCTCTCCTCCCTTATAAAAGGGAACCTCCTCCCTCTCCTCCTCACACCAATTTGAGCCTTCAAGATCGGCCAATACTTTCCCATTTCACTTCCCCACTTCCCTAGAAACATCCTAGAGGTCCTGGTCTTCTTCGAATACCAATTTTAGTTCCCTAAGAGGAGGTCTCAAAGAGACGCTTCAAAGAAGAGGTAATGTCCATTACCGATTCTTTCAACTTTATTTCTTCTTCCACTTCTTCTTCTTTAGTTGTTTCATTATGAATTAATAAATTCAGTATCACTAATATACTGATATGTTATTATAAGTATGAAACAACCCTATTTCACCATCTATCCATCCTACGGAAAATGAAATCACCGCGCGTGCGTACGTACGGAATACCATCTCCACGCCGTGGTGTAATCTATTTTCCATAACCATCTTACTTGGATGGGTATAATGGTGCAAATAAATAACTATATATGATTATTTTAAAGTTTTATTGATTTTTAAATAGTATACATACACTCTAATACAATTCCACGATCATTGGGAACGATATCATCGCTCTTGCGTACGTACGGAATACCGTCTCCACGATGTGATGCGATTTGTTCTACATGATATTAATTGAATAATGATTATATAAATGAATTTAATGAATAAATATTATATATAGTACACTAATAACATTCTAGAAATGAGGTATCTATAACCTAAAGAGAAGAATTAGAATTTTTCGACAAAACACGCATAAGAACAAAAAGTAATAAACACCCGAATAACAAGTAGTAATGAAATATTACTAATAAGAAGATAAGAATATGACCATATATGATATCATAAAAATAATTATGATTCTGGAATAATTCAATAACATTATTTAAATCATTATACAGGAGGTTCGGACACTTACGAAGCAAATCGTACCTAAGGTAAGGGACAATCTCGCAATCTCAATTTTTATCCGAGATTATTTATACTTCAGAATTTACTGGGGAATATTTATCATCCACATCCATGTTTACTCAATATATAATATTATTTATATCCTCCTACAATTGTTTAAATCCAATTTTACCCTTCAGTGAGTTTTTAGTAAAAGATATGAAAGGAATCTTTTGTCGTTTTTCGTACGAGGTACTTTTTGACTTTTCTGACAAAAGTACGAGAAGAATGTTTTTTAACTAATACGGAATGAATGGATTTTTAAAACATTATTTCCAAGAATATTATTTTACTAGTTTTCAAGTTTATTTTTAATCAACTTCTTTTAGTTTAAAATTGTATAACATGTTAAGAAAGGAAAAATGTTTTTGAAGTAGAAAGGATATTTTCCTCAAGAATGGAGTTCAAGTGTTTTATCAAAATTATTTTCCATATAATATAATATAGGGTTATGTTTCTATCCCTATTATTACATTGATTTGATTATGTTGTGATGGAAATATTTTTATGAATTCCTTTATCTTATATGAATTGTTTTATGATGTCACGATGTTTAAGATTCCCATTTTTATTACACGGGTTATGCTATGATGTATGGTTTATGATTTTTTGGCACACATAAGAATGGTATCATTATGATATGGGTGGGACCTATATCTCCCTCTAATGCATTGTGTAAATATTTTATATCTCATGAGATAGAGATGGCTGGAAACGCAGGTTAAACCGGTTCAGTGAAACAGGACTGAAACGAGGAGTGAACTCGGTTCAGAAATGGACTTTGTCCACTAAGATAGTCTTGGCAATGAGTCTTGACTAATAAGAAAAGATTATATATGATTATGTGTGTATGCCACAACGTTTCATGTTTTAAGTTATGATTATTGGGATTACATTTCACTACCATGATTTATCCCATGTTATGAAATTATGATCTCTTTTGCAGGGTAAGATTTCCAGAATGTTATGTTCTTATGAATTTGATGTGATTGATATTTATTTTGTTTACCCTTACTGAGAATTTGAGCTCACCCTTTTGTATGTTTTCTTTCCCCAGGCTAGGAAGAAGGTTATTAAGTAAGATATGCCAAAAAGGGACTATAGATATGATGAAATAAATGGGAGACAGTGTAGATGCTTTATGAACCAGTTGTTTATGTTTCCCAGTTTCTAAAGACACTATACCTATACGGTCCTTTCATGGTTTTTTTATATGTTGTAATAATTATGCTTCAATTTTTAAGTATTAACCATGTATGTAAAGTATGGGTCGCTATAGTTGGTATCAGAGGAAAGGTATAGTCAACCTTTGGAAACTAGGATGTGAAAACCTTAGTAAGAAACCTAAGGATATGTCTAAGCATAAAACACAATATTAGTGTTTTAGAAATGGACATGAAAACCTATGATAAGAACTTAAGTGTGAAATTTTATTCTTGATTATGTGGTTTTCCTATTATAATTAGTGTTGCTCACACTATTCTTCTTGGTTTTAGTCAATGGCTGGAACCCGAAGGAACTGTGTTAATGCAGAATGTGACGGGAAATGCAATGATTGTCCCCCTGAGCAACCAAACGTTATGGGACCTGGAATGCAAAATCTTGTATCAATGCTCACACAACTTTCGCAAGATATGAATCATACAGAACTTCCAAATGAGAAAAGGAGGGGAGCAACATTCTGTTGAATCCTTCATGAGGCAGCGTCCACCTTCATTCAGCGGGTCTTCTGATCCATTAGTGGCTGAACAATGGATCAGTACCACAGAAAAGATATTTTTAGTTCTTCAATGTTCTAAAAATGATAAAGTCATCTTAGCAGTGTATCGTTTGGAAGGTGATGTTGATCAATGGTGGAATCTTATTAAGAATAAGAGGCAATGGGATGAGATTGAGTCCATGGAATGGGACGAGTTCAAGAACTTATTTTTCAATAAGTATTTCCCTCGTATTCTTCAAACAAAGATGGAGAAGGAGTTTCTTGAATTGAAGCAAAAGGATGATGAATACGTTGGTACCTACGAAGCAAATTTTACAAGACTTGCAAGGTACGCTTCCATAATTATTATCCAACCTATGAGTAAGATCGATCGATTCTTTAGTGGATTAAAACCAAGTCTTTGAAGGGTGTTAGCCATAAGGGACTTCAATATCTATGAGGAAATTGTTCGATGTTCTCTCAAGGTTGAGATGGATATTGGTGTAACCCATCAGTCACATGGGTTTTATAAGAAGAGGAAAATGGAATTTAGAGGAAAATCTGAAGACCACACAGATAAGAAGATTAGTTTTCCCTTATTCTCAAAGTGTGGAAAGAAACATGAAGGAAATTGTCTTAAGGGGACAAGCAAATGTAATAAGTGTGGAAAAGAAGGTCATCGGGCAATTGAATGTCGAAATAATGGGAAGAATATGTCTAATGATGCAAACAAAGGAAGGGATACACAGAATGAACCTACTACACTTCAATGTTTCAAGTTCAAGGAGATGGGGAATTATGCCAATAAATTCCCAAATCCAAGGGTTTATGATGATGATCGACATCAACAAACTCTTAAGGCCAAAGACAAAGGAATGTCACATGCAATTACTATCGGTGATGTGGAGTACGACAACGAAGTGGTGAGAGGTATACTTACCATCCACTCTAAAGTAGCAAATGTTTTATTTGATTCTGGATCCACCCACTCTTTTATTTCTAAAGAATTTTCTAAGGGTATCGCCGTATTACCTCAACAATTAGATGTTGAGTTGGCTGTGACAACTCCTAATGGCACAACAGTCGCATCAAAAGTTTACAATTCTTCTCCGATTGAAGTTTGTGGGAAAGTGCTTCCTGTAAATCTTGTGATCCTTCCTATAATGGAATTTGATGTGATTCTTGGCATGGATTGGATTTCTTTATATGAAGCTCATATCAATTACCAAAGAAGGGAATTCACATTTCATATTCCAGATCAATCTATGATCGTCTATTGATTCAAGGATGAACATAACCTTCCAGTGGAAATTTCTTCTATCTTATGGGTCATGATTCCACTAAATGAAGGTTATTTATCTCAAATGGTTGGAGATAAACTCACGATTAATAATATGCCCATTTTACATGAATTTGATGATGTCTTTCCGGAGGAATTGCCAGGTCTTCCACTAAATTGTGAAGTTGAGTTTTCAATAGAACTCGTACGGGGTGCTTTGCCTATTTCAAAGACACCTTATAGAATGGCCCCAATTGAGTTGCAGGAATTGAAGAAGCAACTCCAAGAGAATCTTGATAAAGGATTCATATGCCCTAGTGCGTCACCTTGGGGAGCACCTGTTCTATTTGTTAAGAAGAAAGATGGATCAATGAGACTTTGCATTGAATATTGAGAACTTAACAAGATCACTATCAAGAAAAAATATCCTCTCCCACACATTGATGACCTATTTGACCAACTATTCGGAGCTCAATACTTTTCCAAGATTGATATTTGTTTAGGGTATCATCAATTAAGGGTCAAAAGGGAGGATATACCAAAGACGGCTTTCCGTACAAGGTATGGACACTATGAATTTATAGTGATTCTATTTGGTCTTACTAATGCCCCTGTTATCTTCATGGATCTGATGAATAGAGTATTTAGAGACTATCTTGATCAGTTTTTGGTATTCTTTATAGATGATATTCTTGTCTATTCAAAGAGAAAGGAAGAAAATGAAGATCACTTGAGAATTGTATTAAATACCCTAAGAAAGGATAAGCTTTATGCCAAATTTACCAAGTGTGAATTTTGGCTTCAAAAAGTTTCATTTTTGGGTCACATAATCTCAAAAGAGGGGATATCTGTGGATCCAGCAAAAATAGAGGTTATCGAAAGATGGTTGAGACCAACAATAGTAACTGAGATCTGAAGTTTTCTTGGTTTGGATGGATATTACCAACTTTTTGTGAAATATTTTTCAATGTTATCTAACCCACTCACCAAGTTGACTCGAAAAGGAGTTAAGTTTGTTTGGACGGAGGAATGTGAAGAGAATTTCAAAGATATAAAAATAAGGTTAGCCAGTGCACCTATGCTCACACTACCTTGCAGTGGAGAAAGGTCTATGATCTACAGTGATGCATCCAAGAAGGGACTGGGGTGTGTTCTCATGAAAAATGATATGGTGATAGCTTATTCCTCACGACAGTTGAAAATCCATTAGAAAAATTACCCAAATCATGATTTGGATCTAGCTACGGTAATCTTTGCATTAAAGATTTGGAGGCATTACCTTTATGGTGAAAGGTGTGATATTTATACTGATCATAAAAGTTTAAAGTATATTTTCACAGAAAAGGAGCTGAATATGCATCAAAGAAGATGGTTGGAGCTGATTAACGATTACGACTGCTCAATTCATTACCACCCTGGGAAAGCAAACAAGGTAGCAGATGCATTAAGTCGACAAGACCATGCTAGCTTATCCATGATGAGGATCACAAAAGATCCAATATTTATGGATTTAAAAAGGATGGATCTTGGAATTTTAATGGAAGGGGAGAAATCTTATCTTTCTCAAATGAATGTTCAACCATCTATACATGTGAATATTAAAGAGTCACAGAAAGAAGATGTCGAGTTACAAAAGAAGGTGAGAAATGTTCCAGAATTCAACCTTGATTGTGATGGGATAATAAAGTTCAGGAATCAGGTTTGTGTTCCTCCCATCCTTGAATTAAAGAAGGAGCTTCTGGATGAGGCTCCTAGTTCTTCTTCTCTATTCATCCTGGAAGCACGAAGATGTATAGAGACCTGAAAGAGTACTTCTGGTGGGATGGCATGAAAAGAGATGTTGCTGAATATGTCTCTCGATGCTTGGTTTTTCAGCAAGTTAAAGCTGAGAGACAGAAGTCTAAGGGGATGTTACAACCATTACCCATACCAGAATGGAAATGGGAAAACATCACTATGGACTTTGTCACTGGACTACCTAAAACATCCAAAGGCAATAATTCTATCTGGGTCATAGTTGATCATCTTACAAAGTCTGCACACTTCATTGCTATTAGAGAGGATTTCTCTCTAGATCCACTTTGTAGGATATATGTAAAGGAAGTGGTAAGATTGCATGGAGTACCACTTTCCATTATATCTGATCGGGATCTGAGGTTTACCTCGAAGTTCTGGCGAAGTCTTCAGCATACTCGGGATACAGAGTTGAGTTTCATCACTGCTTATCATCCTCAGACAGACGGTCAGTCTGAGAGGAAAATTCAAACTCTAGAAGATATGTTGATAGCTTGCACTATAGATTTCAAAGGTGGTTGGGATCAACACCTACCTTTGGTGGAATTTTCTTATAATAACTGCTTTCACTCCAGTATTCAGATGGCTCCTTATGAATATCTCCATGGAAAGAAATACAGGACTCCAACTTGCTGGGATGAAGTTGGGGAAAGAAAGCTATTATGACCTGATCTTGTTGATGAAATGGCAGAAAAGGTCAGATCTATTCAACAACACATAAGAGTATCTCAGAGTCGAAAAAAAATTTATGCCGACAACCGAAGAAAATACCTAGAGTTTGAAGTGGGTGATAAAGTGTTCTTATGAATATCTCCCTATAAGAGGGTCATGAGATTTGGAAAGAAGGGAAATTTGAGCCCTAGATATATCGGTCCTTTTGAAATTCTGGATCGTGTTGGCAAGGTAGCTTACCGATTGGAACTTCCACCGAATCTCTCTCAAGTTCACGATGTGTTCCATGTATCTCTCCTAAGAAAGTACATACCTGATCATTCACATGTACTCAGTTCAGAAGTTGTAACGCTGGAGCAAGATCTTTCTTATGAAGAACAACCGATAGAGATTCGGGATCCTTGCGAAAAAGTCCTACGGAACAAGACCACTCTCTTGGTGAAAGTTTTATGGAATAACCACTATTTAGAAGAAGCTACATGGGAACTTGAGGATATGATGAGTGAGAGGTATGCTCATCTGTTTGTAATGAAGTAATGAATTTCAAGGGCGAAATTCATTTTAAGGGGAGTAGAATGTAACACCCTGAGATTTTATGAGAATTTTTTTTATGTCCTATGTTATACGTAACACCAAAGGAATCTTTCACAACACACAATACGAACTTAGCTTGCATTACACGCAATCACGACCTTTCTCGATAGCGTGTGTAGTACGCAATACCAAGTTTCACTAAACAACAATATATTTTTATGGACCAGCCGTTATGAATAGTATTAACTAAATTTTTAATTTTATAACATTATTATTCATCTTTCACATTTTCTAGAACATGGTAAGAGAACAAAATAAATTTTTCGGGTAAAATAAGTATTTTTCAAAAAATGCAGTTTTGCCGCATTTTGATGGGGCACCCACATTAAATCTAGTTTTTCAAATGTTTATAAGTTCAATTTGACAAAATAAAATTATTCTTTTGAATCAGGATATAATAATTTACTTTGGATAAATTTTTGATATTTTTCTGATAACTTTCATATGTTGATGAATAGTAAAAATACGCTAATTTTTAATTAAAAACAACTTTTTCCATTCAGATAATTTATATAGTTAAATTATAATATTTAATGGTTTTAATGTATAAATAGAATATATTTTTACCATTTAATATAATGTATATCATTAGAATTAATTTCACATTGAATTCATAGGTAAAAACATTTCAATCTTTGGCAATGTTTTAACTTCTAAAACCCATTTTCTTAACAATGGGATTTATTTTAAATTAATTACTGAAACTTATGTGTTTTGAATTTTGAAAAATGGATTAAATATTTGGAATCATTGTGTCCAAATTATGTTAATAGGATACTTTTTATTTTTGGGCAATACGAATAGTAACTACGATAAATTTTATTTACCATAGTTAAAGGTAAATCGGGTAATTAAGGGTAAATATATGATTATAAAATTAACCTAACACCTGCCAAAATCCTATTGGATAACTAAAAGTCGACCCATATCAACTAAGGGTCAGATTAGATTCATTTAATGGAATTTTGTCCCTAAAAATAATTTAATTATTATTAAAACCAAAGAATGGTGCAACATGTCACTTTCTTAAATCTTATAAGTATAATAATTTTAATTTAGTGATAAAATTAATGAAACTTCAAATATTAATCGTCTAAAGAAAGCTAATAAAATTATCTACATCATAGGAATTTATTTAGAATTTTTATGGATTAAATAATTATCATTAATTATGACACAATAGTGATGTTGAAATTATTTTATTAATTAAAATATCAAATAAATGGTTTTAAAAAAATTAAAATAAATATTATATGAACTATTTAATGTGCTCCACTAATTTTCTAGATACATATGACATTTTATGAATCTATTAAAGCTTTTATTTCCAACATATCTTCTGTATATATTTTATTTAAATTCAAATAAATGAATAGTGTCAAAATTGACACTATTGTTATTTTATAAAAATAACATATTATAAAATTGTTTAAAAATCACAAAAATATTTAAATATTATAAATTAAAATTTATATGGTCTAAAATGTCATAAAGTTTCAAATTATGGAAAATTCACAACACATATGTAATTATTTATAATAATTTAAAATTTAGAATATTGTTACCACAAATAAAATTAAATTGATAAATAAGGATAAATCAAGTTGATAATGTTTAAAATAAATTCCTAACAAGTCTAAATTTTATTGGTTGACGAGATTACAACCCTATCTCATCTAACCTTCGAATATGAGTCATTTTGGATGTTTTTTAGTGGGGTTGGGATTTAATATAATCTAATATTTCTCATATTTCCAAAGGTGCCCCTCTCCTCCCTTATAAAAGGGCATCTCTTCCCTCTCCTCCTCACACCAATTTGATCCTTCAATCTCAGCCAATACCTGCCTATTTAACTTCCACACTTCCCTAGAAACATTTTAGAGGTCCTAGTCTTCTTCAAAGACCAATTTTAGTGCCTTAAGAGGAGGTCTCAAAGAGGCGCTTCAAAGAAGAGGTAATGTCCATTACCGATTTTTTCAACTTTATTTCTTCTTCCACTTCTTCTTATTTAGTTGTTTCATTATGAATTAATAACATAAGTATCACTCATATATTTATATGTTATTATAAGTGTGAAACAACCCTATTTCACCATCTATCCATCCTACGGAAAATGAAATCACCGCACGTGAGTACGTACGGAATACCGTCTCCACGCCGTGGTGTAATCTATTTTACATAAACACATTACTTGGATGGGTATAATGGTGAAAATAAATAACTATATATGATTATTTTAAAGTGGTATTTATTCTGAAATAGTATACATACACTCCAATACAATTCCACGATCATGGGAACGATATCATCGCTCGTGCGTACGTACGGAATACCGTCTCCACGATGTGATGCGATTCGTTATACATGATATTCATTGAATAATGATTATATAAATGAATTGAATGAATAAATATGATATATAGTACACTAATACCATTCTGGAAATGATTTATCTATAACCTAAAGAGAATAATAAGAATTTATTCGACAAAACACGCATAAGAACAAAAAGTAATAGACACCCGAATAACAAGTAGTAATGAAATATTACTAATAAGAAGATAAAAATATGACCATATATGATATCATAACAATAATTATGATTCTGTAATAAATCAATAACATTATTTAAATCATTATACAGGAGGTTCGGACACTTACGAAGCAAATCAGACCTAAGGTAAGGGACAATCTCACAATCTCAATTTTTATCCGAGATTGTTTATACTTCAGAATTTACTGGGGAATATTTATCATCCACATCCATGTTTCCTCAATATGTAATATTATTTATATCCTCCTACAATTGTTTAAATCCAATTTTACCCTTCGGTGAGTTTTTAGTAAAAGATATGAAAGGAATATTTTGTTATTTTTCGCACGAGGTACTTTTTGACTTTTTCGACAAAAGTATGAGAAGAATGTTTTTTTAACTTATACGACATGAATGGATTTTTAAAACATTATTTCCAAGAATATTTCTTTACAAGTTTTCAAGTTTTATTTTAATCAACTTCTTTTAGTTTAAAATTGTATGACATGTTAAGAAAGGAAAAATGTTTTTGAAGTAGAAAGGATATTTTCCTCAAGAATGGAGTTCAAGTGTTTTATAAAAATTATTTTCCATCTAAGATAATATAGGGTTATGTTTCTATCCCTATTATTAAATTTATTTGATTATTTTGTGATGGAAATATTTTTATGAATTACTTTATCTTATATGAATTGTTTTATGATGTCACGATGTTTAAGATTCCCATTTTTATTACATGGGTTATGCTATGATGTATGGTTTATGATTTTATGGAACACATAATAATGGTATAATTATGAGATGTGTGGGACCTATATATCCCTCCAATGCATTGGGTAAATATTTTATATCACATGAGATAGACATGGCTGGAATGGCAGGTTAAACCGGTTCAGTGAAACAGGACTGAAATGAGGAGTGAACTCGGTTCAGAAATGGACTTTGTCTACTAAGATAGTCTTGTAAATGAGTCTTGAATAATAAGAAATGATTCTCTATGATTATGTGTGTATGCCACAAAGTTTCATGTTTTAAGTTATGATTATTGGGATTACATTTCACTACCATGATTTATCCCATGTTATGAAATTATGATCTCTTTTGCAGGGTAAGATTTCCAAAATGTTATGTTCTTATGAATTTGATGTGATTGATATTTCTTTTGTTTACCCTTACTGAGCATTTGAGCTCACCCTTTTGTATGTTTTCTTTCCCCAGACCAGGAAGAAGGTTATTAAGTAATATATTCCAAAAAGGGACTATAGATATGATGAAATAAATGGGAGACATTTTAGATGCTTTATGAACCAGTTTTTTATGTTTCCCAGTTTCTAAAGACACTATACATATACGGTCCTTTCATTTTTTTCTTATATGTTGTAATAATTATGCATCAATTTTTAAGTATTAACCATGTATGTAAAGTATGGGTCGCTATAATACTCAATATCGGTTCTCTTCAACTGAGGAGAGTCTTCTGGGTGACATAGTTTCCCATAATTATTTATTCTTTCTGTGTGCCATGTCAATTTCCCTAAAGTCTCCTCACTTACATATAGGATCCTAAAAATTAGAATGATTGGAAAGTACCATAAAACTTTCATAGGACCAAATTCATCATTCTTGTATTGAGAATCACCACACTTTGGGCATTATATAAGCGATTTGTGGTCCTTGAGAAATAGTATATAGTCATTCGGGCAGACGTGTATTCTTTCAAAGATCATACTCATTGAGCATAAGATTAATTTGGCATCGTATTTTTGGATCAAGAGCTTATTATCTTCTAGGAGCATGTCATTAAAGATAACAAGTAATTATTTAAAATAGCATCACTCCGTCCATTTCCCGCTTTCAAATTATATAGCTTCAATACAAATTCCAATGCTGTATATTTAGTGAAACCACCATACAAAGGAATATTTTCACAACTCTTTAACTACTCAAAAAATTTTGGGCAATCGTTAAGTTCATCTTTAAGTTTTCCTATAATTTCCTCAATACGATCTTCATCATCATTCACATCTGTAATCACATTCTCAATAAAATCTTCTTCATTTTCCACACTTGTAATCATATTAGATGATTCATAAAACACACTGTTATCCAAGCCACTAGCTACATTCGCCTTTTCCCCGTGTTTATCCCAACATTTATAACTTAGATTTTTTCATGACAAATCAAGTTTTCTTCCAACTCCTATGGAATAACTTGTGTTTAATAACAACAGTGTAAACATGGACAAAGGATTTGAGAAGGGTCGTATGCAAGATCTTTTTCAAACTCAATGAACTATTTTACTCCATCTACACACTCTTTTGTCAAACGATTGACATCCATCCATACTTTATTCATATCCACCCTATTTGATTTAGTGATATTATTATTTAAAAAAATAAATACACAAAATATTTATATAATTTAATGGTTTTCCTAATTCTATAAAAATATAAACTTAAAAGAATATGAAAAAACTACAGTTCAAATGTCCTTTGAAAACTATTTCAAAAATCACACTTGAAATACCATTAAAAAAACCAACAATTAACAAAATTTCCTATTTAAAATAACACATCCTTTTTAAAATAAATCAATTAGTTCCAAACACTCTTTCATAAAACCCCAATTCCTTTTTTTAAAACATTCAAGGCAACTTCATGACCCAATAATATTAATAATTTAAAATGAGTGACAAACCTATAAAAAACATTTAAAAACACTTGATTCATATTAAAAGATCCACTTAGGCATTTTCACAAATACATAAATCCCAAGAGAGGAAATTTATAAAAGATACATATAAAACACCTCGATTCGTGAAAAATCAATCAGTGTTGTATGATTCCATCACATTATTCCAAAGGTTGGTGTAATAATAATAATTTCCATAAGAATTTTATATTGCGATCCCCAACATTGGATATCCCTTATCCATGATTACATTGTCTGTTTATATCAATTATCCTTCACCACAACACCAGAGTCCTAACGGATATGTTTCATAGTCAATGACCACACTCACAACCATGAAACACTCGTGTTCCAGTTTACTACAAACACTGCATTATCCCAATGATCATTGTATCACACCAAATCAATTGGTTTTACAGACCAAGAACAATTTATATGTCTCTCATATGAAGTACTATTGGTTCCATCCTTTATAAATACACCTATCAAAATCTATAAGCATGAAACCAACTGCTAGATCAAGAGCACTCCCAACACTCCACTTCTCAAGTCCAATGCATCCACATGCCTACCCACAAAGGTGTATTTTTATATAATTATCTCTTAGTGATAGAAGAACCCTATAGGCCCAATTAATTGTAAGATTAACCACACCCATATAAGCCATTGAAAAATAGCAGACCCCCAACTCCCACTATAAGACCTGATAGATTACACCTGGTAAGAATTTACCCTTCTCCCCTAGGGGTTTGGAACACCTTGTCTGAAACTTGAACCTTGAATAGTGTCAAAAAAACCTATGATAATGCTGAAAATTGGGAAATATATTAGAAGATATAATCTAAAAGGAGCATAAAGTATTCTGAGGAAACATTTGATAAAGAAAGTTAATAAGATCAATGAATAATTAAAAATAAATAGAAGATGAGTGGTTGGTTAGTGATGAAGAACCACTAAAATATCAACCACTGCTATCCTTTAAAGGGGGTGAAAGGACATGAGAGTGGAATGAAAAATGAGAGAAATATTTATAGTTGATTAAGAAATAATAAATTAACATATCATTTGTTGAGGCTATATTGAACATGTCTACCTATACAAAATTTATGAATGAAATGGTTTATGAAAGGATAAATCCAATGGAATTGGTTACCATAACATTGATGGGGTATTATTCTATTGTTGTATGAATAAGCCTATTGAAGAAGTAATATGATCTCATTAACTTTTCCATTCTGATTAAAATTGGGTCTAATGAGTTTGGTTAGGATTTGAGTGGATTATGAGTTATCATTAATGTAATGTCTTAATTTATATTTAAAATCCAGGGATTGAGAGAGATTAATCCAATTCGAGTTATGATTTAACTTGTAAATACTACATTCTGAAATCAACTGGGTTTTCTTGAGGATTTTATTTTCAAGGTGGACAAGTTCAAATTCCCAATGGACTTTCTTTTTATAGACATGGAAAAAGAGAAGGTTCTTAAAATATTATGAGGACCATACCCATAAATGGAAGGTAATTAATATAAGTTCAAAGTGTGGAGTTATTCTTTAGAGTTAGTGAAGTAGAGGTGATGTTCAATATCCATTAGACAATGAAAAATATGGATAAGAAAGTATATGAGTAGGTAGAATATAAATTACAAGTACTTGAGGATACTATTGTACTTGGAAAATTATTTTATATAGAAACATTAGTTAATAAATAAGTGGGTGAAAATATGCATGGATTTAAATTTTTTTGTTGTAGACACTTCATATAACTAAACCTTCATTTTCAGTGAAATAACACATAAAAAAGCATATGTCATGTTAATCCTATATGCCTAGAATGATGCAAGGGCACGGGCCTCTTACCAATAATCCAATATCCAAAACCCTTAATTCATAATATTCAAACTCAAGTGTATCACCCAAGGTGAAATCATACAATAGTAAAAATGGAAACAAAGAGAAAAAATCCCATCACCCTGGTAACTTGAACTTCCCATCGAAAAAGTTGTTCATGATGCACTAGTATGAGGTATGTCATATGTTGTGACACATACCTAATCCTCTTAACTAATGAATCCCAAACTCATAAAAAATATAGGCATTAATACTAGTTGTTCATGAACCAGAATGGGTTTACTTGAACTATCACCCAATATACCATGCGACAAAACCTCTAGAAACCCTCCTCATATGTCAGAGGCTACAAACTAGTCATAAGGGAATACAAAGAATATGGTGGAGAGAATATTCCTTGGATCAGAGTACAATAATAGTGGAAAAAAGGACAACCAAAACAAAATTCATTTAGTGTGCAAACAAGGACCACTAATATCCACAATTTTTAGTGGGGCGTTTAGCTCATACAATTCACAACATCACCATTAATATCAAACTATAATAACATGAAAAATGGATGATAAAGAGTATAAAACTCTACATTGAGGCGTGGTTCAGAATGCGGCAGAGGTGCGTTCGTGGTGGAGGAGAGGTGCACAGCGGAGGTGCGTTTGCAGTGGTGGAGTGGCACACGATGGAGGAGAGGCGCATGACAGAGGAGTCCTCCAGTGGAGGAGAGGAGAACAATGGAGGAGAGGCGTACAAGGAATCTGGGTTTGTGACAGAGGGAATCATGGAGGTGGAGGAGTTGGAAATGGAGGAGAGGTGCGTAGAGGAGGAGTCCACTAGCAGAGGAGAGGCACATGGTGGAGGAGGGTCGTGCGACAGAGGAGGGTCACGCAGTGGTGTAGGGTCACACGACAGAGGATATTTGCATGGTAGAGGAGAGGCTCATGATGGAGGAGAGGCGTGTAGGGGAGGAGAGGCATGTGGGGAAGGTGGGTTCATGACAGAGGAGTCAACGAGAGAGGAAGAGGAGGAGGAGGAGACGATGATGGCAATGATCAGCTTCCACGAGAGTTTGAGGGGTGTAAGGAAGTAGGAGAAAGTTAGGGTTTCTTTATAAAATCTGGTGAACATTTTATCAGTGCTAGCTAAAAAGTGTGGATAAAGGTATGTTTTATCAGTAATAAAATAGAAAGCACTGATAAAACATGCTTTTATCAGCGCTAAAAAAACACTAATAAAGGATTACTTTATCAGTGCTAAAAATATAGCACTGATAAAGACACATTTTTAGCGCTTTTTTAGCGTTGATAAAGATAGGCCTTTATCGGCCCTAAAAAAACGCTAATAAAGATATAATGTTAATAATTTATTTATATTCTTATATATATTTATAAAATTATATACATGATAAATATATATTTATATTTATAAATTTGTAATTTAAATAATTATAAAAATATAAGAAATATACTTATTATATTTATAATCTAAGAAATATATATAATAAATATATTAATTATATATATTTATAATATTATAGATGTATATAACTATATTTCTTATAATTTTATAATTATTTATATGAATATATATTTATTTACAATTATAATTATAAATGAATATATATATATATATTTATTTATTTAAATAATTATAAAATTATAACAAATTAATATTTCATTTTTTTAATTTTATTAATATATATATTTAATATATTTATTATAATTTAATAATTATTTAATTATATCTATATTTATTTATAACTATCAATATAAATATTTGTATTTATTTCTCAATATTTTTATATATTTGTAAATATATTCAAAAAGATATTTATTTAATTATATATAACATTATATATGAAAATAAAAAATATATTTTTTTATGAATTAATAATTATTTAGATAAATATATATTTATTTATATTTATAACTAATAAATAAATAAATATTTATTTGTAATTAAAAATTATAAAAATTAATTATTTATAGTTTTAGTTATATATATATAAATTATTTTAAAATTATAAAAAATATATTTATAATTTTATAAATATATATAACTAATATATTTATTATAATTTTTTTAATTATTTAAATATATCTACATTTATTTAGAATTATAAATATAACTATTTGTATTTATTTATAGATATTTGTATATATATATAATTAATATATTTATTAATTTTTTTAATTATTTAAATATATCTATGTTTATTTGTGAATTATAATTATAAATATTTTTATTTATTTATAAATATTTGTATATGTATATTTAATTATATATTTATAACTTTATAAGTAGTATAATAAATATATTTATTATAATGTTATAATTATTTACATATATATATATATATATTTATAGTTATAATTATAAATATAAATAAATATATTTATAAATATTTGTATATAATTATAAATAAATAAATATATATATATATATATAAAATTATAATATATGTATATATTTATTGTAATTTTATAATTATATATATATACTTATAATTATAATTACAAATAAATATATTTAAAAAGTATTTATATATAATTAAAAATTAAAAATTAAAAATATAATAAATATATTTATTCTTTAAATATATTTAATGTAATTTTATAAGTATTGAGAACATAATATAGTATATATATGGGTAACATGCATGAATTAATCATATACACCTAGTAAAATATACATAATAAAAAATGAGCCATCAATGGACAACATGGATAATAAGAATAGTGTAATGGATAAATAGACATTCATGATGATACATAACATATATGCAATCATGATCAATATATTTATTGACCAAATTAATTGGAAACACATATATATTTAATTATAATCTCACAAATACTTTTTTTAAAACACTATATATATATATTTGAATTATTTAAAAAAAAATATTAATTATAAACATGTGTTTTTTATTTAATGTATACAAATAAACATTATTTTCTAATATAAATATAATAATTGTATATATATTATCATTATAAACTTTTATCAATGCTAAAAATAGGACTAATAAATGTATCCTTTATCAGCACTAATAAAAGCGCTAATAAAGGATACATTTATTAGTGCTTTTATCTAGCGCTGATAAAGACCCCCCTTTATCAGTGCTTTTTGCTTAACGCTAATAAAACGAGGCGCTTCCCTTTCCACATTTTTTGGTAGTGAAATAATTTTGAGCGAAATATGGAATTTTCCATATTCATATAACTGATTCCTCTATGTATACATATATATATAACTGAATGCAGGACATAGCTGAATGATCCACATTTTCGATTTTTTTCTAACTATGGGAATTGTGGCCAACATAACCATTTTTTCCATGAGTTCAAATTCACGTAGGCATTAGGATCGACATAAGAGAATACTATTGCATAGGAAAATATAAATATTATTATAGCTAAATGCTATTGCATAACCAAAAGTACCAAGTATGAAAATGGAGAGTCACATAGATGATTTCCTACATCAGTGAATTAGACAAGAGCACCACAAATACTAATTTTGATACATTAAGATCCATGTAAGGGAATTTAGTAACATATCCAAAAGAAAATCCATGTAAAGGAATTTTGCATACGTACTGGGTGAATTTATGTTCCTTTCTAGAATTTATATTCTAACAGAATAAAAGAAGAAATAAATCAAATGATGAAAGTGTGATGTTCTTCATGAATCAAACATCATGACCATGCATGAATCGTGATTCTTACTGAGGCAAATGAAGAGGACCGACCTAGGGGATTTATAGACACTCATATGATCTCCATGCTAGAATAAGGGAATACCATATAGCCTTACAGATGTGGAAATATCAAATTAACTAAAAGATATGAATTTTTGTGGAAGATATAAAATAATAAAATAGGATATGATGATTAAAATATCATGCAAAGAAAACACATTGAGTCTGCACTCAAAATTCCATTAAGACTTTGAAAAATATAAAGGATGAGTTTTTGTGAGTATTGATTGTTGAGAATTAGGGAAACTGAGAACCAAGCCTTTAGCTAAATTTTTAGAAAGTTTTTGAATTATTTTTTGACTCGTGGTTTATGAGCATTAAATGAGTTGTTCCATGCCACCATGATTCAAGGATATTTCCAAAAAAAATATAAAAATTGTTCTTTTCTTGAATTATTTTATGCATATAAAAATGAAGCCATGTTTATGGAGATAAGATATTGAATCCTTGGAAGGTGAACTGATACATAGTCGTATTGAAGAAGATTCTCTGAGAGAAGCCACACGAGATTTTTTGTACAAGTAAGTGGAATAAGATCTACTTTAAAGGATTCCAAGTAAAGGTTTAGATATTCATCAGTGATATTTATTTAAGGACATATTATTTTTTCTATTGATGTGAAATTGTTACTAGTTGGTTCCAATAATTATACGAGTTCAAGTTCATACCCTTTCTTAAGTTCATTTTTTTATAATAAGTGGATTATGTACATGAGATAATAACCATAACGCACTAGGGATGTAGTCAAGGAGGAAAAACTCATTAAAAAAAATCTATTGTGTCTTTCATTACTGCATTATTGAGAATTTTAATTGAGAGAGAGGTGGTGAATAAGCATGATAGTTGAATGGATTTTTTGGTATACACACTAATTCACCCCCACTCTCAGTGTGATCCAATAAGTTCCATATGTATAAATTTATGATAACTATTATTGTATGAGAACTCCACAAGGGCCAGGTGGTTCTCCTAGAAACCAACAAAATCTTAGACACATTCTCTTATCATGTCCTCTAAGATCTAAATAGTATGCTTGTATTACTATTCTATCTATGTATGATAGGTAGTTCTCATATTCACTTGAATACCTAGAAATTTCTACAATATATAATAGAAATGTGATGCGAAACATGAATATATATATGAAACAATTCTCCAAGTAATCCCACGTAAGCATATTACATCCCAAAAATAGAGCTTACCCAACTCATCCATTGAAAAGTTCTCCCATATCAGTAGAAAATGAGACACCTTTTTAAACTAATCCATGATCATCCAAATTACGTCACTGCCTCAGGGTGTCCACAACAACCCAATCATGAAATCCATGGTGTCTTCATCCAATTTACACTTTGGAGTAGGAAATGAATATAAGAGATTAGTGGGTTGATGTTGATCAGCCTTCACCTACTGATAGATGGAGCACCATGTAACAAAACCTGCAATATCCTTCTTTATCCCCAACCACCAATACTATCGTTGCATATCAGAATCAATATTGGACAGGCTTACGTGTACCTCCCACTTCAAGGTGTGTGAATACCGCATTATATCTTCACACATGTTTCTGGGAACCAATACATGAACATGAACATGAAGTATCTTGTTATCATCAAGGATCTAGACTAATTATGGCTCACTACCATACATACTATCCTTGAGGGATAAACACTCTGGATCTGACAACTGTCTACAGTTTTTTTCCATTGAGAAGAGAAGGAATAATGGATAAAGATGTAAGGGTTTCTCAACCCTGATACTCTTGAATGTATAAATGTAGCTTAACAAATAGGTTCATCAACTACCACTCACTACTCCACCCTTGAACCACCCAAGTCCGCATATTATGGTTCTCAAATCATCTGAAACCACATTACCCTTTCTAGGAGAGTAATTTAGCTTAAAATCAAAGGACTATAGATACTCAACCCACCTTTTCTCTTGAAGGTTTAGGTCCCGTTGTGAGAAGATATATTTTATGAATTTATAGTCAACATACACTACAAATTTCTCACCCAACAGGTAATGTATCGAAGACATCAAGGCATTCTCTACTGCTACAAAATCAAATTCATGTGTAGGGTAATTCCTATACATACGACCTTAGCTACATAAACTCATACACAACCACACAACCTCCCTACATAAATATTATTCCCAGCTTGACCCAAAATTATTCATAATACATAGTGTACTCCCTACCTGAATCAAATAAGGCCAGGTTTGATGCTGTCATCAATCTTCCCTTCATCTCCTAAAAATCACTCTCACATGAATCATATCAGGAGAACTTCATTCCCTTTTTTGTTAGACCTATCATCTGTGCTTTCAAATGGGAGAAGTCCTAGATAAATCCCAAATAATAGATGGTTAATCCCATAAATCCATGTATAAAATCCTTGGTATTCTCTCAATAAATAATTGTTTTAGATTTCTTAGGTTCTATAGATACACTAGCCTTAGATACAACATGCTCTAAAAAGTAAACCTGGCCAATAAAAAAATTGAAACTTAGAGAGTTTAGAGTAAATATAATGATCCCTATGTGCTATCGATATGATCTATAAGTGTTGTTCATGTTACTCCATTGAATTAGAGTATATGAGGATGTCATCCGAAAAAGACAACCACAAACGTGTACTGATATTAGGGGAAAACCCTATTCATAAGAGCCATAAATTTTGTTGGTGAATTCTTCAGGATGAACAACATCACCAAATACTCGTATATACCATACCCACTATTGAAAAATTTTCAAGGTATGTTTAAAGTTTTCAACATAAATTGGTGATAAATTAATATAAAAAACTTAGAGAATAATCAGGTGCCTCTCAACTGATCAAACAAGTCATCAAAACATATAGAAACAAGAACCGGTTTTTACCAACATATGTTTTAGATTTTGATAGTCTACACACATCCACACAAAACCATCAAACTTCTTAGATAATCAGATAGAATAATCTCAAGGATAAATGCTCGGTTGAATGAATCCCTTGGCCTCTAGATCTGAAAACTGATCTTAAAGTTCCCATAGCTCCATATGACCCATATTGTAGAGAAAAATAGAAATTGGATCAACACCCCGCATGTGCTCAATTTTCCTCTTGGGAAGTAACCCTAAGAAATATCTAGGAAAGTCATCCCAAAACTGATAAAAAAAAGTTTAGAAAACATCATGTTGTGTATCCCCATCATCCAAAACAAGGATGACAACCTAAGTTAAAATCCCACCCAAGTGTCGATGGTTAAACCCAATATAACCTTCCTAAATATCCTATTCTCTAGAATGCACACACTCAACACCTTTAGGAGACATGAAAGACACCAATTTATGGTAATAAATCATGTTTTCTCAGTATGGTACTAACTAGTCTATCCTAATAATCATATCAAAACTAATCATCTCTAAAATAAAGAAATCCCATAAGAATCAATAGTCACCAACCTCTAGAGAATATCCCCTACATCAGTGAATTCCATCTGAGTGAATTTATTATTGAATTACAATATAAATAACCTCATTAAAATACTATATAGTCATCCTTAGGCCATCCAAAAATGATACAGATATAAAATAATGTGAAGTCCATGAATCAAATAATGAACATTCCAATTTATAACCTTCCAAGATCACACCTTAGACCATAGAAGGTTCAACATCCTGACCTATAGGAGTAAGTGTTTTAGCATATAGATAACTTAAACAATGAACCTAATCCCTTTCCTGAGTTCCCTAAGCTACATTACTTTTCTGGAGCTATGACTTATGACCTTTACCTCCATGTCCGCTACCTCAACCTGTATTTCCTATAAAACTCATGATTCCCTCTTGTCGTAACATAGCTAATCCATCTCTCAAACCTTGAACCTTCCTTGATACCATATCTCTAAGAATCCATTGAGTAATACTGTATAACCTATATAATTTCCCCATCACCCCACTAGATCGTCACTCTAACGATGTCTAGTCACACATAGAATGATAGTGTCTGATCCTGTCACACTGATGGAACCATAGGGATGTCATCCTTGAGGAGGAAAAGATGATTTACTGCCCTGGATACTCTTCCCACCACTAATCGAGTATGAAATATCAAAATAATTTTTTTCTACTGCCTGGAGAACTACTATCATTCCTCCTAGAAAAATGTACCCTCCCTGATCCACTGCCCTCTCTTAGGATCCTCTCTAAAATAAGTGTTTTCTTAACTACCTCATAAAAGGATGAATGTTAGAAAAAATTCACTTAAAATTGAATACCATATTTTATCCCATCCTCTAAGTGTCTCACTCAAGCCACCTTAACCCCCAATAACACATATGCAAAGTGATATAAATCAATGAAATGATCTAAATAGTCTATGACTAACATATTCCCATATATAGTGTGCATGGATTTCCTATCCTTGTCAGATATCAAGGTATATATAAAGAAATGGTCAAATAAATTGTTCTCAAAGTCCTAAGAAAATCCCACATGCTATTCTACCTAGACTAAAACATTCCACCATCATTTTAATAAAACTTGAATCATATAGACTGCTAAATTCATCTTCTTATCTTGAGGCATCTTTAGGTGCCCATAAACCATTCGGATAGACTCAATATATAAATCAACTACATGGGGACCACCATCCCCCATGAATAATGGTGTCTTATATAGTCGAAACTCCCTGGTTAGCTCCGAAATCATCGACATAGCTTACAGAGACTCTCTCTCCATTTCTTACACTACTCATAGTAAGCTTAATTAGTGATGATAAACCATTACTTTCCCTAGTACAATAGTAGTTTATGGCCCAATAAACCATGATTCATGATCATCTTCACACTTCTAGTGTTATATAATACTCCATCACAGAGGAATTTGTCTACATTTCCAAACACACACCTCAAACATGTTACTACAAAAATTATTTATATCACAGTTTGTGGAAAGTGATAGTAGGAACAACACACCACTATTCTCTATATTTCACATCATAGAAAACTTATAACTTGATTTATCTTCATATCCCTATCAACCCATACATAGGGTTAACACCGTATAGTCATAATGTCCATATTGTACACATATGATCCACATTATCACACTTATCCACTTTACTTTAACTAGAATATTTTATATATTTGGGTCTCATTTAAATGAAGTAACAATTATAAGTTATAGATTAAAATGATATATAATTTGTAATTATAATTTTATTTAGTTAAATCTACATAATAATTAAGATAGGTGATTATGTAATACACTTTTAACCATTAGTAAAACTGGTTAAATAAGATTCCACCATAAATTTATATGAGAAAACACCATATAAATGACTGTTGAAACTTTAAATAACCGACCCAATGTCGTAATAAAGGTTACTAATCATAATAAATCATGTTAATGACATTTAAATCCTATTTTCCAGGTACGATTCATGAATTCAAACCCTCTTATCATTCCATCCAAGACCCATACCTATAAACATGAAATTTTTTCATACATAAATTAGCTACTCCCAAGCACAAGTTCCATACCAAGTCCTTAAAATTCCCTATCTCATGTATACTTTACTCAAATGTATATATAAGATACAATTTCTCTAATATCACTTTGCGACATACCCTTGTCCAAAACCAATTGTTGGCTTTCACTAAATAATAGAAACTGGAAAAGAAAAAAATATCTTAGAAATAGGGAATAATAGATGAAAACGACATGTTAATGCTTGATAGAGAAAAAAATTATAAAAGGAAGAGAAATAAATATTATAATCACCTATATCTTCCCATCGAAAAGGATGAAAAAAGATTATATGGTGAAATGAAAGAGAAATAAACTATCAAGGAGAAGGGATCCTGAGGGAAGGAGGGGATGTTACACATACTGAACCAGGGGAAACCCCTCTTCTAATTATATTACCCAAATAAACATTTAATTTATAAATAAAAATAGTGATAATGATAATGATAATAAAGATGTATATGCATGGTTCATGGCTTGACCATTCATTTCATGTCGTGAATCATTCAAGGTAGGGGGCCCTCCCCTCTGCTTGAGCTTTTCACACTGTGATGCCTAACACCACATCGTGAATGGATGTTGTTTGCATATTTTTAGTTGTAGACTGTAACATCTAATTATCGATATGATAGGTATGTCTTTAACCTTTCCATGGTTTTCCTTTTTTCCTTTGACTAGGTAGGATTGAGAATGAATTCGGTGGATAACTATAATGTTGAAGTCAGAGATTTGTTGGACTCTCTACTTTAACTGACCTTTTTCCACAGGATGTAGGAAGGTTTCACGTCGTGTAACAAGGATACACATCGTGTAATGATTAAACGTGCAAGTCATGAAAGGGTTCAAACTATGAAGGGTACATGTCATGATGGGTCATTACACATTGTGAATGAATTAAACATCAATTTTTAATTTGGAGTTCTAGTTTTTAATTTGAGGTGACAAGATTTTCAGTGGTTTCAGAAATTAACTATTTCATGACATGTATTGGTATTACACATCTTTTAATACCTTGACTAAATTTTTAAAAAACACATCAAGACTGATCTCTCCCTTTAGTATCCTATCCAATTTCAATTCTCTCAACCCAAATCCTTTCCCAAGTGATCTTGAAGCTCTCAAACCCTTCCTGATCCATTCGTTCAGAATTTGATCATAGTTGCACTTGTGGTGTGATTCCCAGGTAAGATTCCTCCCTCATTCTTCATATTTATCTCTTTATACTCCTTCAGTATTTCAATGGATCATCATGAAATTTATGGATTCATGCCCCAAAGTGTTGGATCTCATTTCTCGGTTGGGTTTTGAGGTCTTCTACACCTTCATTCACGTTGATGGGTGTCATTGTGAGTGTTGAGTTTTGAGATAAAGGTAGGTGGTTCTATCCCAATTATATAAATTTATTAACCTTAAAATACTTGATTTATTTCAATTATTGATTTAATTTCAATTTCTCAAACTTTATTTCAATTGATTTGATAAAAACCCAATTCTAGTGAATTGGGAGATTTGAAATGGTTTTGGCATGTAAATTGGGAAAACCCCAAATTCCATTGAATTGGGGTGTGTTTATGGAAATTTGTTGATTTAAATTAGATTTTTTATGGAAGTGATTTCAATTAAATTTTTGAATTTAATTTTGTAAATTAATTATAAAATGATGTAATTGGGTTTGAATGGATTTCAAACTTTTGAGAGTGGATTAAAATGTTTTGATAGAAACCCTATGGTTTTATCTTATTAAAGAGGCATGTTTTTTTTATGAAAACCAATTTTGGTTTTAAATGGGAAATTGGAATTGAAATGGAAGAATGAGATTAATTTTATTTTCAACAGTCTTAAAATAAATTTCCCATCATTGATTGTGTAAGAGCACATGCAAGCCTTAGGTATTTGGTGAGTTATTTGGACATACTCTACACTATTTCAATGTTCTAAAACCTACATGTAGTAGGTAAAATCCCCAATGGGATGGTGACGAGTCACCTATGTACCGTGTCAGGGGACGTGTGTATACACATATTACTGAGATCACCTAGAGAGTGCAGAGTCCTATATCTAGAATACTATCATACCTATTTGGCAGATGACCATGTTTATCTCTTATTATCTATATTTAAGATATAAATATATGCCAATGTTGTAAAATTATTTATCCTTAAAATTGAAAGAATTATTTTAGATAATCTTTAGTTTTGACATCTATTATAGAATTTTAGGTGAAACCCTATTGGTATTTTTAGCTCACACCCTACTTGTGCCTTCAGGTGTTTGTAGATTATCTCCTTCCAGGTTCGTGAAAATGGAAAGGATCACTTGTAGGTGGATACAACTGTTAAACATTGTACTTGGTAAGTTGTGTCTTTAGGGAATTGGGGTGTTTTTCTCTATTTTGGTAATTGGGTTATAGTACTTTAGGTTTGTTTATCCCTTGTTGACTTTTGGTACATTAATCCCACTGGAGTTTCTTTTGTTATGCATACTTCATTGTTTCTTTTGATTCCACTATGTTTTGTGGAAAATCCATTCCCACTTGCATGTTTTATGATTCTAGATGATAGTTGCTGACCCATGGGGATCAGGAACTCCTTTTGGGATATGTCAGGGTCAGTTCAGTTATTGGGTTACCTAGGTACCTAGGTTGGTTCATAATAAAGTGGTATCAGAGGGATGTTGTAGAGCTTTTATCTTGAAGTCAGTATGAATTTTTGAAATATTTTCATGACTTAGGAGGTAGTTTCAATTGAGTTCCTAGACATCTATTACCACAATGAACCTTAAGTCTCCAGGGGTGGTATTAGCTCTAGTATTTTCCCTATTGTGATTTTTATTGAGTGAAATCCAAATCTCAATGTTCCATCTGTTTGAAATATTTCCCTTATTGATGAGTTTGAGTGTTATTATGATGTTTTCTTTATTGTCTAATGATGTTTTGTATCATCATGACTCTGAGAAGATGCACAAATTAGATATAGGAATAAGATGCTGCTGAACTGTAGCGAGCGAATGCTCTAGTGGACCCAAATCTGGTTGAAGTGATCATGTGTGGAGTCCAAGATATGGAACAAGCACCACCTCTAGTCCCCATTCAGGCTCCAACTATGGATCCTTATGGGGGTTATCTTTGTAATCATTCCCATGAGTTCCTTTACCAGAGTCCACCAGTTTTAAAAGGCTCCACTGATCCTCAACATACTAAGGAATGGTTGGGAAAGATATAATGTTTGTTTGAGTTCTTGGAGACACCATAAAATATCAAGGTGATGTGTGAAACATTTGTATTGGAGGGACCAAGCAGGAGATAGTGGGATGCAATGGTGAAAATAAAGAAACATGAGGTCCTAGATTGGAAAGACTTCAAGGTTATTTTCACTAACCAGTTCTATCTAGAGTAAATGGTGTTGGCCAAGGTTGGAGTTTTTCAATATTGAAAAGGACGAAAGAACCATGAATAAGTATTCAAATCGATTTGATGAGTTGGTGTAATTTTTTCCTAAGATTGTATCTAATGAGATGATGAAGGATCAATGGTTTAAGTTGGGACTTCGATCAGATACCCATGAATAGGTTTTCTTACTGAAGCTTCCCACTTATGTTGATGTGATGGATAGGGAGATGATGGTTGATATAAACCTGGCTGGGAAGTCGGGGTTGATGAGAGTTCATTTTTCTCCCATTGGTAGTGTGAGTTAATTCAGGGGAAATCAGAATCATCATGATTCTTGTGGCAGTTCTCAATGGTAGGTTCATTACAGACCTCCAATAATGCCATGAAGAAGTCCTTTTATTTTCTATCAGTGTGAAAATCCAATACATCTAAGAGGGTATGCACTAAGGAACCCAATAACTATAGATCCTGCAGATGTTTAGGATACTTACAAAGATTTTTCCATAACTTTTCCACTCCATGTAGTGGAACAAGATCATCAGCTCCTCCTAAAACTGTGGTGAAATTAGATTCTTCACATTTAAAAGAGTTCCATCCACATGTATCTGGAATGAAGCTACTTCACATAGTGGAATAGTCTCTAGAGGAAGATGGCATGGGTCCAACCATTATGAGAGGTATAATTACTATAGCTTCATCCTTAGTGATTTCTCTATTTAACACTGGTGCATCTCACTCATTTATTTCAACCCATATTGTTAATCTTCGTAATCTTCATATGGAGATTTTATCTTGTGCAATGGATATTACTACACCCCTTGGAATAAAGGGAGAGCAGGGCCTCCGTAGCCCCTCTTGTGTCTTGTATCTGTTCGAAGTCGAGCAGGTTTGGAGTTTTCTGGTCCTCAATCTTGACATCACATTCGAGATGGATTGGATCATTATAAATAAAGACCATATTGATTGTTATATATGGTAGGTCTACCTTACAACACCCAGTGGTGTGTCTCTTGTATTTCAAGGAGAATGAGACCCATGGTCGAGCAAGGATAGAACTTTTTATCTAGATTTGGGGAAGGTAATATCAATGTTTTCTTTTGATCTAGAGTGAGAATAATTGAGTGGTGATCTCCATCAAGTTTTCATCAAGTTTACAGACATTTTTCCTTCAGACATTTCTAGTTTTCCACTGGTAAGGGAGGTTTATTTTTCCATTAAATTAATGTCTGGCACTCATTCAGTTTCAATTCCTCTTTACTGAATGGATCTCGATGAAATGAAAGAGATAAAGTCCCAATTGGACAATCTTATTGAGAAATTCTTTATACACTATAGCGTGTCACCTTGGATTACCCCAATTCTCTTCACTAATAAAGCTGATGGTTCTCTTTTATTATGTGTTGATTATAAAAATCTCAATCTAGTTCTGGTAAAGTACAAGTATCTGTTTCCACAGATTGATGATATGTTTGTTCAGTTGAAAGGGGATACGTGATTTTCAATGATAGATCTTAGATCTGGTTACCATTAGTTGAGGATAAAAGAATCTGATGTTCAGAAAACCACCTTTCAGAGCTGGTACAAGCATTATGAGTACCTTTTTATTCCCTTTGATCTAAAAAATTCTCACGCAGTTTTCATGGATCTAATGAACAGTATTTTTCATGAGTATATAGATACCTTTGTTATAGTCTTTGTGGAAGAAATCCCTATTTACTCTAAATCTGAGGAGGATCATGTGCATCATCTAAGAATAGTTTTGAGTCTGCTAAGAAATCACAAACTTTATTCATAGCTTTCATAGTGTGATTTCAAGATTCGGGAAGTGAAATTATTAGGACATGTGGTGAATTAACATGGTACATCAGTTGATCCTGAGAAGGTAAAGGTTGTTATGAATTCATAGAAACCATGAAATGTCTTCAAGATTAGAATCTTCTTGAGATTAGCCAGATATTATCATCAGTTTGTGAAGGACTTATCAAAGTTGGATTCTCTGATGGCTACTATGACTCGGAAGGGGTGAAATTTTCTTAGAATGATAAATGTCAGAGTTCTTTTTTTGAGATGAGATATATTTTGACTATATCACTGGGGTTGAATATTCTAGAGGTAGGGAAGGGATATGTGGTCTTTTGTGACGCATCGAGTTTGGGATTGGGCTATGTTCTTATACAGGGATCATGTAGTAGCTTATGGATCTCATTAGCTTAGGCCACACAAGAAGAATTATCCTACCCATGACCTTAAACTTGCAACTACGATACACATGAATAAAATTTGGTGGCACTAACTTTTCAAAGAAAGGTTTATTATGTATTCATACCCTAATATCTTGGGTTACATATTATCTTAAAAAGATTTGAATCTCCACCAGAGGCATTGGGTGGATTAACTATATTCTTTTGACTTTGACATCACCTATACCCCAAGAAAAGGAAATTTTGTTGCAGATGCATTGAGTAGGAAAAATCCAACCCAAATAGTGAAAGAATATTTGGAAGAGTAAAATTTGATTGATATTTTTTTACAATTTCATATTGAAGTTCAGGAGAAAGGGGATGAAGTTTATATTTCTAATGTTCAATCAATATTTTCTCATCTCGAGATGATTCTTCGGGATCAAGATATTGATAATGAATTTTGTAGCATTAGATACTATTTTTATGGTGGGTATATAGTTTCATAGTGTTCTTTCTCCAAAGAGGGTGTTTTATGCTTTTGATCATTTCATTGTGCCATTAGCTACAAGAGAGGCTATGATGGGGGATTGTCATAATTCTCAGTGGGTTGTGCACCCAGGAAAAAACAAGATGTTCTATGACATACAACAACAGTTCTAGTATCCTGGTATGAGATGTGGAATTGATAATTCTTTCTTTCATTCCTATACATGCCAAAAGGTGAAGGCCTAGCATCAGAAACCTTCAGGTTTACTTCAGCCACTTAAAGTCCCTACTTGGAAGTGGGATAAAATCTCTATGTAATTTGTGGTTGGTTTGCCTCATGCCCATATAAAGAAGAATGTGATATGGGTTTTGATCAATAGGCTGACAGAGTCAACTCACTTCATACCCATTCGAGATACAACCAAGGTTGAGGAGTTGAGGAATCTATACATGAAGGAGATTTTCCATTTTCATGGAGTTCCATCTGTTATAGTTCCTAATAGGGAACCTATGTTCAATTATCACTTTTGGAGAGACCTTTAGGAGGCACTAGGATCTCAGGTTCATTTTAGCATGACCTACCATCCATAGTCATATGTACAAACAAATAGAGCTATACATATTCTAGAGGATATGCTTCGTGCTTTTCTTCTCAACTTCGGTGGGGATTAAGATGATCATTTGGGGATAGTTGAGTTTTCATATAATAATAGTTACTAGTATGTAACCAAAATTGAACCTTTTGAGGCCTTGTATGGACATCCTTGTAAACCTCCTTTGTATTAGTCATAGATTGGTTAAAGTTGTTTGGTAGGACCAAGTTTGGTGCAAGAGATGACATCAAAGATTCAGATGATTTGTTAGAGAATTTTGATAGCACAAATCCAATATAAGTCTTATACTTAACATCACTATAGAAATATGTAGTTATCAATTGGTGATTATGTTTTCTTGAAAGTTTCACCCTGGTTGGGTCATCATCGACTTGGGAAGCAGGAAAAAATCGCTCCTCATTTTGTGGGATCTTTCAAGGTTATTGAGCATGTGGGGAAAGTTTCATACCATTTAGAACTACTAACACAGATAAATTTCATACATAAAGTGTTTCTTATATTATATATAAATAAGTATCTATATGATCTATCTCATATTTTGAGTTGGAGTGATATGGAGATTGAACCTGATTTGTCTTCGATTGAGTATCCATTTAGGATAGTTGATTATGAGACCAAAGTACTTTGTGGGAGGAAGATACCTTTGGTTTGTGTGCTATGGAAGCATGGTTCTAATAATCATGAGACATGGGAATGTGAGTCACTGATGAGAGAGAACTGGCCTCATATTTTTGGAATGGAATCTTCTTCATAGGATTTCTGGGGACATAAAGATTTTATTATGGGGAAGTTGTGACATCCCATTACCAATTTGAAAGGTAAATCTTTAAACTTATTGTGATTTTCTTTTTTCATTTGATTCATCAAGATTTATAATTAATTGGGAGGATACCTATAATGGAGAATTCAGAGATTTTTTGAACTCTCAGCTTTAACTGGCATTTTTCCACATGCTACAAGAGGATTTTACACTATGTAACAAGGTTACACATCATGTAATGATTCTGTGTTCAGGTTGAGAAAGGTTTCATGTTGGTAAGGTTACATAAAATGATTTGATGTTACAGGTCATGGATGAATTAAAGATCGGTTTTTAATTTGGAGCATCAATTTTTAATTCGAGGTGACATGTTTTTTGATGGTTTTAGAAATTAACTATTTCACGACATGTATTGGTATTACATGTCCTGTAACACCTTGATGGTGTTTTTAAAATAAGAAGAACGACCGATATTTCCCTTTTGGATCCTCTCTAATTTCACTTCTATTGACCCAAATCCTTCCTCAATAGATCTTGAAGCTCTCCAACCCTTCCATATCCATTCATTCAGTGTTCGATCTTAGTTGCACCTACGGTGTGATTCCCGAGTAAGATTCCTCTATCATTCTTCATCTTTCTCTCTTTCTCCTCCTTTGGGATTTCAATTTATCATCCTAAAATTTATGGATTCATAACCCATTGTGTTGTATCTTATTTCTAGGTTAATTTTTTAGGTCTTCTACATCTTCGTTCTCATTGACAGGTTCCATTGCGAGTGTTGAGTTTCGAGATAAAGGTAGGTAGTTTCATCCTGATTTTCCAAATTTATTATCCTTAAATTTATTGATTTATTTCAATTGTTTATTTAAATTCAATTCCTCAAAATTTATTTCAATTTATTTTAGAAAAACCTTATTCCAGTGAATTGGTAGATTTGAAATGGTTTTGTCATAAAAATTGGGAAACCCCCAAATTCCATCAAATTGGGGTGTGTTTATGGAAATTGGTTGATTTAAATTGTTGAATTTAAATTGGAGTTTTGATGGAAGAAATTTCAATTTAATTTTAAAATTTAATTTTGGAAATGAATTGTGAAATGATGGAATTGGTTTTGAATGGATTTAAAACTTATGATAGTGGATTAAAATGTTTTTATAGAAACCCAGTGGTTTTATCTTATTAAAGAGGCATATTTTTTATTAAGACCCGTTTTGGATTATAATGGAAAATTGGAATTGAAATGGAAGAGTAGGATTTAATTTTATTTTAAGCAGTCTTAAAATAAATTACCCATAATTTATTGTATAAGATCACATGCAAACCTTAGTTATTTGGTGAGTTATTTGGACACACTCTATGCTCTTACAATGTTCTAAAATATACATGCAACAGGTCACATCCTTAATGGGTTGGGGATGAGTCACCTTTTTCTAGTGTTAGGGGGATGTGTGTATACCCATATTGCTAAGATCACCTAGAGAGTGTAGATTACTATAGTTAGAATACTATCGTACCTATTTGGAAGATGACCATGTTTCTCTCTTGTTATTTATATTTGTGATGTAAATGTATGCCAATGTTGCAAAAATACTTTATGTATCATCTAAATTTATATAAACTATTTTATATAAATGTTTTATTCAATCCATTGTTTTAGAAATATTCCATCATTGGAAAAGCCTTTTCTTAAAGTATTTTCCATCATTAAATTGTATAGCATGATTTTTTAAATATACTTTGAAAATGACAAAGCTATTTATATTTAAAATTGAAGACATTATTTTGGTTAATATATAGTTTTGGAATCTGTTATGGAATTCTTGGTGAGACCCTATTGGGATTTTTAGCTTACACCCTATTTGTGTCTTCAGGTATTTGTAGATTATTTACTTATAGGTTTGAGCAAGGGAAAATTATCACTTAGAGGTGGATCTAGCTGTTGAACTTTGGACTTGGTGAGTTGTGTCATTAGGGACTTTGGGTTTTTTCCACTATTTTGGTACTTGGGTTATAGTACATTGGGCTTGTTTATGCCTTGTTGACTTATGGTCCATTACTCCCATTGGAGTTTCTTTTATTATGCATACTTCCTTTTTTATTTTTCTTCTGGTATGTTTTGTGGAAAATTCATTCCCACTTTCATGTTTTATGATTCCAGGTGCTAGTCACTGACTCATGGGGATCGAGAATTCCCTTCGACCTATTTCAGGGTCGGCTCGGTTATCGGGTTACCAGGGTACTCAGGATGGTTCATGACATAGGCTGACTTGATCTTCTTAAAACATCACCTAATCTATTTTTATCTCCTAAAACATCTATAACAAGGTAAAATACATGGAGTTACAAAAAAATTTAAAGGAATTTATACCTTAAAAAATATAAGATTTTACATAAACTATTTGGGATAATATTTTTTAGGGTTTTGGTGCATGGTTGTAGAAAAACTATAATAAATATTCAATTTTAGTTTTAGAGGTATTTTTATAGTTAGTGCAGGATTAGATAACCGTACATCCAAACCATATAAGGGGGTACATGTTGGATAATGAAAATTGTGCGAGGTGTGCACCCTTGGATAGTGGGGGATGGATTATTTGTGCACGGATTAGTAAACCACGAGGTCAAACCAGGAGAATTCCTAGGTTTTCTTAAAAATGGAAAATCTTCCATTTTTCCTGTTTGATTTATTAACTCCTCCATCTCTTTTCTCTTTCTATCACACATGATGAACTAGGAGGATATCTTCCAATTTTCTTCCCCTTTAACCCCCTTCAAAATGGGATGATTTCATATATATTTTTTACAGTTCAATTTGATATCCTCTACTTCTTTCCCCTTTCTTCTTCTCGTTGACATCTTGATGATTTTGTATAGTTTTGATTAGGGTTTTATTGATGATTCCTTTGGAAAATGGTAGAATTGTTCTGATATGTTAGATATTTTTCCCAATATGGATAAAGGACAAACCAAAAGGATGGATGCATTTCATTGCTTGTTATTCCACTAAAGATATGTTTCCTGGTGAATTTATTTGATATTTTTTTATTAAATTGGACAAATTTTCTATTTTACTGGGGATGTAGAATGTTAGAGATTTTTGTTGGGATGGTGTCAAGGGTGCACCACAGTCCTTTCAGGTATGGTTGGTCACCATTTTAGTGTGGAAATATAGTTCGATGAGATTTTAGGAATTTATTCCATTTTTAATTGAATTGGATAATTAATTATATTCAATATTATGTCCTGAGTTAGGACCTATAGAGGTTATAAAATAATTGGACAAGATCAACCAAGAGTAGATGAGTCACACTTAAAAAAGGAATAACTCTACATGAGGTAGGTGGTCCCTAAACATACCCCTATCATTTACGTATTAGATATGTGAAAGTGGCATGTGTTCTCACCACTTAATAGTGATCTACCTTCTGTTTAAAATGAAATTAATTATTTTATTAAATAAATTTTATGTAACCAATAAAGTAACAAGGTCCAACACTAGATTAATGACTCGACTGCCTATGGTTGAGGACATGGTTATGAAAATATGGGATAATTGATACTTGAACCCTTTTAGGGGTATAAATGAAATGGGTAGAGTATAATATTCATTGTTATAGGTTCCCTTGACACCCATTTGTAGAATAGAGTGTTGTAATTAGAGATGTTTCACCGAGTAATCTATAATAAAATTGTGAGATACCTTATAGTTATTTGGATAGTCAATTAGAGAGTGGTAACGTGTTCCTCCACAATTAGTATGTGTTTAATTATATAGGTTTTCCTTGATTAGTATTTAATTAAAGGTTGGGAATGAGAGTGCTTGCCTTGTATGACCTTATAAAGTGAGATGGGAGTTACATCATCTCTCTATTGTGATATTGTATGTATTTCCTAGGAGGCTAGTGAGTCCTTTATGTGATCATGGATATATTGAGGGATGTTATACCCTCTGGGTGATGGGATTTATCCTAATAGATAATAATGATATAGAGGAGTGCATGTAGGGTGTCCAGATTATGACATGGACTAGAGGACCTTGGTGGGTTCTCCAACCCCTCATTGAACCTAAATAGGGGTAGTGGAGTGGAGATTTCATTGTCTATTATATATGAAACCTTAGAAATCAATAATTTATGATGATAGTCTAGGTTGTGCACTTGAGGGGATAACCTAAGACATGTATGATAGGATTGATGTATGGATATCCCTAATGATAATTTTTATTATTATGTATGAGAATTTACCATGTGGTTATTATCCCCCAAATTTTATTATATGAGATGTTGAGGATGCATAGGATCTTGGGATTACACCTGATGCTATTTTATTAGATGCCTAGGATGCCTCATATATAGAATTATACTTTATGATATTATATAAGATTCCTAGGATGACTATGATCTAGAATTATACTCTATGACATTATATAAGATGATTAGGATTTGGTAGTTATATATGATACTTATTTATATTCCTATGATTCCTAGGATCCAATGATTACATCTGATGTTTCATGGGATTCCTAGGATGATCCTAGGATCTAGTAAATGTACCTGATATTGTAAGAGATTCATTAGATTCCTAGAATATTATTATTGTACCTAATATTATGTGATTCATAGGATGTGACTAAGATCTTATGGTTATAATATATGAGAAGAGATTCCTAGTTTTCTTATGATCTAGTGGATAAACCTGATAATGTGAGATTCCTAGTATGTATGAGATCTTGTGGTTTTACATGATGATTTATGATATTGATAAGATTTACTCCTAGGATCTGATAATGCCTAATTATTTATGAGATTTTTAGTATAACCTATTGGGGTCTAGTGTTATTATTGATAATTAATGAACATAATATAAGAATATAATTTGGAGGGAAACACTTCCATTTGATGAGATGTATATATGAAATGATTCATATGGGATGATTTTTCCTCCAATATATTTTATATATTTATGATGATATCATGGGGGGAATTTACCCTACCCTTGGAATGGTTTTCTATGTGTTTAGAGACATTTGACACTAGCTGAAGCTGGTATGGTCAATATTGGGTGTCACTTTAGAACCTAAGGATCGATGTTGAATATTTTTATTGCACTTTGGGTTTTGTTTATTTATTTTAGGATCATATCAAATAGTCCATACACTATTTTACTAGTTATGTTTGAGATACCATTAGAGGTCCCCTACTGAGTTGTACTCACACCCTTCTAGGGAGACAATGACACTTTAGTACTTGATCAGACCTCAATTTTCATAGATTCACTTAAGGTAGATGCCTAATGTTTCTTGATCGAGTGAGATAGCTCATAAGAAGCCTGGAGACTAGGATGTGTTGAGGCTTAGGGATGGTAGAAGAGCCACATGTATTTATATATATTTTTTATTTTGTATATGTGGTTATCTCAGTGGGTAACCAATCATGATACATAACTAGATGATGTATTCCATTTTTTATAACATGGTTGTTATTTCTTTTTAATACTCTAATTATTTATTATTCATGATGATTGATTTTTATACTGTTATTTCTCACTATAATATGAGGGTATAATCTCCCTATGGAAACACCCTATACCCTTTATACTATTCGATAAGCTCTGGAATATGGGGAAGAGAACCTTAAGTCCTATGACATGTTGTTAATGTGACTTTAGAGTGAACTGGTTCAGGGAATTACAATGTGGTATCAGAGTGTATTTTTATTTATCATACTATTTGAGATATTCTAGACATGTGATATAGGAATGTGTTAGAGCTTGTGATGTACCTCAGACTGGTGCATCACAAACACATTTTTAGATGGAATTTACAGGTTACAAAGGATATTTGATTATTGTTCTTGGTTTTTGATGTCATAGTTGAGATATTTATTTAATTATTATGTGTGTATTTTAGATTGTTATTGTGGTTTTTTTCTCTTACCCTATTATAAAGAGTTTTACGTACATGAACCATTCTTGGCATGTAGGATTCACATGAAATTAACATGATTTTGTGTCCTTGACATCACAAAAAATGAGGCTTTAATAGTTTAAAGTATTAATAAAAACTTATATGGTGTTTTCCCATATAACTTGCTACCATCATTCCACTCATTCAGGCCATGGTATTTTCTCTGATGATTATTCATATGGATCTTATGGGGGGATAATCTTTGAATATGACTATATAGTCTCTCTCATAAAGGATCTATAATGACCCATATTTGGTTGATTTAGGAACTTGATGCCTTGATATTGGTTCCAGAGGAAAATCGGTCCATTTACTTAAATTGTCAACAAACTATATAGCATTTTCCCATATAGCCTCTTGATGAATTTATACTTGATCAAACCTTATGAATATGAATTAATTAACCCAAGTCATCATGTAATGATGTCGTTATATATATATATATGTATATGAGATTGTGGTTATAGTGGGGGTAGTCCCATATGTAGATGCCTGGAGAGGATCAGTGCCCTGGTGTAGTCTAATGACTTGGTATGTGATATCAGATGTGTACATATATGTGAGGACCCTAGAGTTGGTATTTTGGAATATGATATGCCTTGTGATATTTGATATGGTAACTGAGGTATTTTCTATGAATTTTGACTTATGTGGGACTTGATTTATGGGCTTGGTGGGAGATCCAAGTGTCTTAGATGCATCTTAGGGTATTGGTGAGATGATTGATATATGAGGGTAATCAATGAGAGGGGTTAGACCATAATTTTGAATTCCTTAGAGATGAGAATCATGAGTTTATGCTTTGGGTTATGATGTCAGTGCATATAATTTTCTACCTGGTATATGGTATAGGAATGGATATTCCCTAATCTTTCATGATGTAAATAACTTGAAGTGAATTTATAATGACCAATACTTTTCATAAATAGATAATTTTTCTTATTAGAATAATATTAATTATATAAAAAGATGATCCATTCTGGAATTGTACAAGTCTAGTGCCTTTGTAAACATAGAAACATAAAAAACTGGTTCATAAGAGTTATAAATCGTCTCCCACTTAGTTTTGCATAACTATCACCCTTCATAGAAATATCATACATAAATCCTTTTTTCAAACCCTGGGAAAAGGAAACATAATAAGGGGTAATCTATGATGCTTAGTAAGGGTAAAAAAGGTAGATATAAATTATCAAATAATAATAACATGAGAATAAAGGTATGAGAACATGAGCATAACATTTAAAGACCATAAATTGAATATCAAAGATCATGACCTTGAGTCATGGCATAAATATTTAAAGTTCATAAGACATGAATCATAAAGGAATAAAAAAACATGATCCATGAGAATATAACATAGTCATAATAATTGTATTTGGGAAATACATATAATCATAGAAAATCATTTACTTAGTAGTCAAGACTCATTTCCAAAAATATCAATGGAATGAGTTCACTCCCCAAACTATCGAGGAAGTAAATGTTCACTCCCGAGACTATCATAATGGACAAAGTCCCTTACTAAACTAAGTTCACTCCCCATTCCTATCCGTCTTATCTCATGAGATATCAATCTTTACCTAATGCATTGGAGGGATATATTTTTCCCACCCCTCACATAAATAAAATCATACATATGTGTTCCACAAGATTATAAAACATCCATCATATCAAAACCTATGAAAATAAATGAGTTTTAAAAACACTTCATCATGGAAAAACCTATGAAAAATAAACATGTTTCATAAACATTTCATATTTTCATAATATCATAACATGTGGAAAAGCAAAAATTTTTATAAAAATTTCAACTTTTCATCATAGCATGACCCTTGTAAAAGGAAAAAGTTTCATAAATATCTTGTTATCATAAACATAAACTATCTAGATAAAGAATGAGGATGATATAAATGGATAGTATTCATAGTAAAGCTTCAGTAACATCCAAAGATGTCATCTTAGATAGAAAATTATTTTGAAAGATCATTTGGAACATTTATTGAGGAAAATATCCTTTCCAATTTGATATCACTTATTCAAAATCTTAAAATTTATAAAATATTAAAGGAAAAATTTTCTTTGAAAATAACCTTGTAAACTTGTAAAGTAAAATTTAAATCATTGATAGGTCATGAAGGTGGTAAATACTGTTCATTGATTACATTTTAAAATGAATACTCTGTTCATATTTTTGATAAAAAGTCATAAGAGCCTTGTTTGGAAAATTACAAGAAGATTCCTTTTAAATTTTTTTGTAAAAATTCAAACATAGGTAAAAAAATATTTAAAAAGTAATTGGATAATGGTATAAAATTTCTTTAAAATATTTATAGAAAAAATGAACATGGAAGAATGTTTTTTGACTGAGGAGGGAAATAATGTCAATTTTCATTAACGTGCGGTTGGTGACATGGTGCTTCATCTTATTTATTAGATCATTCGAGATAGGATTTATATGAATGATAGAAACTTTTAAAAAAATACCTATAATTATTCTCTAGATTATGTTTATTTTTCCCTCTCCGTGGGTTTATGTATCATTTCCTAAACCATGTAAATCGTTGTGTCCATGTTCATTATCTTCTTCTTCTTTTGTTTATTTCATTTCTACATTTTCAAACCTCTATCACTATGATGTATGGAGTTTCCACATCAAAAGGAAAAAAAATTAATTCTCTAGAAATAAATAGAGAATAAAATTATTGAATTTATTGAGAGTTATATCATAATATTTCATCATAAGAAACTAAATCATAAACAATTTTGATAAACAATGAGATTGTAACATAAAACTTTTACCACTTTGATTACTTTTGAATCATAAACCCTGTGAAATAAATAACATTATATGGATATGTATATATAATAATTTTCATGATAACAATCATAAAATATATTAATGGGTTGTATATACACCACACAAAAGAAACAAGTGGTGAGTATGATATGTGTCTCACATAAATAAAAGTGAGACGAAAATCCCTTACCTCCAGTTTCAAATTTCTTCATACACATTCAAAACTCATGTATAATAAATAAATGTTCATTATATATCTATTAAAAAAATCATAATCATATATATATATATATATATCATACCATATATTATTTACTTATGACCTTTTATTTCCTATTTATTAACAATTCCGTATTAAAATCCCGTTTCAGGTAATAATTGCTTCATTTTTCATATATGTTTTGGTTTGGTATTTTTGGTCCTTTTAATTTGATCATGGGTCCATAATCTCTAGAATTTAACCATGATATAAATATCATATATATTAATTATATATGTATTTATATTAATTAATAAAATTTAGATATATAAAATGAATTACATCATTCATGGAGATAGTAATACATACCTACCCATTAACTCTGGTTTCATTTTATCAATGGATGGAACAAAAGAAAGGTAAATATTAATTAAACTTTATAGAATAATTTTATATCATATATATCATATATATTTATTAAATATATCAATATTATCATTTATTTTAAAATAAAATGAATAACGTATCACATCGCTTTGTGGAGGCGGTAGTCTACACGTACACATGAGCGACATTATTGTTTTTCAATAAATTGTAAGGTAATAAGGTAGATGTGATATTATAATTTCAGATGTATAATTATTTCATAAATATAATATATATATATACATTAAATCTATTATTATATTCATCCATGAGATTCAATGATTGAAAATGAATTACACCGGTTCGTGCAGCGGTAGTCCGTCGTACACACGATTTATAATTTTATTTCCAATTTTATGGAAGAGGATATGGATGCGAGTTATGAAACTAAAATAATAACATATCAATGTATTAGAGAAAATTATGTTATTATATCATCATATTTTAATAATATTTAAATGAGTTGGAAGAATAAATAAATTAAAAATGTTCAGTTATGAATAATACCTCTTATCTCACAACCTCCTTAGGCACACATCAAAAGATTTATTAGGAGGTATTCATAATAAAAATAAGTACTATAGGATTTTATGAGATAAGGAAGATATTTGGGTAGATATTGGATGAATCAAAAGTCTTTGGAAGTGTGAAAAATAGAGGATAGGGGGTGTGTTTTTATAAGTGGGGAGATGATACACTTGGAATTTTTGAAAAGAAAAAGGTATACCTAAGTTTTACACATGAAACAAGGCTCAAAAATGGATCATTATCTAACATTAGATGATAAAAGGTAAACATATGGCCATAAAATAGGAATTTTACCAGTTTTTAGGTCATTTTAACCCTTATAATTTTAGTTTAACAATCCAGTAAACCAGTTTTAACCTCAACTGTGATAATTATATTTTCCTATTTTTACTATTCATTTTGATAAAAAAATTAGGTTGAAATAATTATATAATATTATTTAGGATAATTATAAATTTTTAATCCATTTTTTTAAATTCTATTCATATAAGTGGAAAAATATGTTTTAAAAATAAATTTGTAGATACAACGAAAAAACGATTTTCCAAAAAGAAATTTTTTCTAAGTATAAAAAGTTTTAATATAAAAAATCACCATGAATTAGATTATAATGAAATAAATTGGACTAATAATAACATAATTGAAGTAATTTTTCTTTTAAAACATTTTTAAACAATGTTGAACTTTGTAAATTCTTTAAAATAAAAGACAGTTTTTAATAAAAATCAATATCATTCTTTATTCATCGAAAAATTAATATTTTCAAATAAAATTAAAAAAATTCACCCTAAGATAATTTTTATATTTTGATTCTAAAAATTAAATTATTTTTTTAAAATAAATTTTCTAAAAGTGGAAAAAAAAAATTTTATTTGTTCACAAAAAACCATAAAAACCATTCTTTTGAGAAAAATGAATTTTTGAGGCATGTAAATAATTTAATAAAAATTAATTTCTTATTTATAAATATATTATATTTATATATAAACCTTATAATTAATTTTCAAAATATTTTAATTCTTATTCAAACCTCCAAATTTATTGGTTAGGTTATAATGATCGTGTTTAAATAATATTAATAGTATATTATGGTTCGTTAAAACTCAATGTTGTGTGTAATGCAAGCTATCAAAGAAATTAAATTTATTTGAAAAAAATATATTTCATAAAGTCTCGGGGTGTTACATTCCACCCCCTTAAAATTAATTTCTCCCTCAATATTCTATTACTCTGATATAAAAAATTGAAGTTTCGTTTGCCTCATTATATCCTTAGGTTCCCATGTAATTTCCCCATGTTTGTGGTTTTTTCATAAAACATTGACTAGGTGAGTGGTCTTGTTTCATAGAACTTTCTCTCTATGATCCAAAATCTCTACCAGCTATTCCTAATAGGAATTATTATGATCCAACCATAAGAAATATGAGTTTAGAACATGTGAAGGATTAGGTATTTACTTCCTTGATAGAGATACATGAAACACATCATGGACTTGAGAGAGGTTTGGTGGAAGAACCAGATGAAAAGAAATAGTCCCTAATTGATCAAGAATCTTAAAAGAGCCAATACACATAAAGATCAACTTTATTTTTTTTGAATCTCGTAACCTTATTCTATGGATAAATTCTTTGAAAAAACTTTTCACCAACTTCAAACTCTAGATCACATCGAAAATTAGAAACATAACTTTTCTATCAATTTTTTGATGCCTTTATGTGCTGCTGAATAGATTCAGCCTTATTTTCCATTTTTAAAACTAGCTTAGGTCCCAATGAATTTATTCCTCTAGCTTAATCATAGCACATTAAAGTTATACACTTTTTTCCATAAAGGGATTCATAAGGATACATATGAATGTTTGAGTGAAATCTACTGTTGTATGAAAAATCAACTAGAGGAAGGTTTTGATCCCAACCGGCTTTTTAATCCATAAAACATGATCCAAATATATCTTCTAGGGTTTTAATTGTTCTCTTAGTCTGACCATATGCCTAAGTATGATACGTAGTGTTGAAACTAAATTATTTATGAAAATATTGCTGAATGATTCACCATAACTTTGAGGAAGGTGTTAATCCTAACCACCTTTGTCTCTCATCCTTAATTTGCTAACATACCAATCACTGAGATACAAACTCTGGAATATCTCTCTACATGTCATCCCATCCGAAATAATCTTTCAAATATTTATACATATTCATACTTCCAGGATTAATAGAAAATACATAATTATGGGCCTCCACTAATAGCTATTTCAAATTTGGTTTAGATTGAATACATACACGGTTCTTGAACCTTATCATTATATTATAATCTAGGTTAAACTCAGGAACATTTCACACCTTCTTCTACAACTTTACATATTTTTCAGTAACTATTTAATATTTACTTGGATAGATGGTTGAAAAATTATTTGAGAAATATAATATTTAACCCCTAATTCATGATTTCTAGATCTATCATATTCAAATACAAACATATTGGATCTTTTTTTATCCTCGTCATAGATAGACTAACATGATCCTTTCGACTCAAAGCATCAGCCACCTTGTTTTCTTTCTTCGGGTGGTATTGTATTGAGCAGTCATAATCTTTAATCGGCTCTAACCATATTCTCTGGAACATATTCAACTCTTTGTGAATGAATATGTAATTTTAACTCTTATGATTAGTATATATATCACATACTTATCTATGAATATAGTTCTTCCATGTCCTTAATGAAAAAATTACTGTAGCTAACTTCAAATCACGAGTTGAGTATTTTTTTCTCATGAAACTTCAATTTTCAGGATACATAAGCTATTATCATATCATTTTTAAATCTCATGCTTATATCTTTGATAAAACATATTTTTCATAAAATAAACTTAATCTTTATATATCACATCTTTTTAAGAAAATGTCATACTAACCAAAACACCACGTAGTCTAGTGGTTGGCATTTCACCCTTATTATCCTTTAGTTGTGGGTTCATGCCCAATGGCATTATTAGATGTGATGGGTTGTCCTTTTTACTAAAAATATATTAATATAATTCTTATAATAACCCTATAAATATTCTGAAAATCCTTAAAAATAACCTCAATCATCGAAGTTCATATAAACCTTGAAGGTTATCAATACCTTTAAACTTATGAAAAGATCACTCTTCGTCAAATAATACTTCATGTTGAACCTAATAGTTATATATACCTTATTACAATAAAAGGTCTCCCAAAATTTCATTAAAATACTGTCACTTAAAACCTAAAAATGAGTGTCTAAAACATTGAACTTATGATCAACCTTAAACTCATAAAAACATGATGGTATCCATAACACTTAAGTTAATCATACATGAAAACATATATGCTTCCAAAATTAATAAAATCCTTAGATATTTCATGATTCTTATAACCAAACCACCATTGGTAAAAATAATTATACAAAATAATTCTTGAATCCCAATACATAAATACTTCAACACATTTACTTCAATGATTTGGTATAACATACTCATTCCTTGATCTAGGGGATAACCCTTAGTTTAGGACATTGACTCAGATAAAATCCAAGTTCCCCACATATAAGACATCAAATTCTATATAAATTCCTTACTACATGACCATCATTTCAACATAGAATAAATATTATCCTCTATCTGATATATTCTTTTAGGTACTTCTTCCCACCTTCTTAACATGCATGAAATAGAATCTTCTTTCATATATGTTCATTACCACATGAATTTTCATAAAATTCCATCTTACTTTTATTTTCCATGTTAAAAATCTCACCAAAGTCCATGTTGCTAATAATATATCATGATAACTGATTAGGAATAATCACAATATCTTTATCTCTAATAATCATCCAATTTGATTGATCATAATCATTTAATTTTCCATCACATTCAGTGTTAACATGATTCCTATTGGTTCTAGCCATTGAATGAAACCAAAAATCATTGTATGAGCGCAAATAATCATAGTGGGAAACCACATAATCCTTTATAGAATGTCTAAATCATGAAATCTTATTTTCAATCTACAACACCTTAAGTTTTACCAAGGTCATTTATGATCATTATCTATTCAAATCCTTCCTGATAGTTCATAAAGAGTTTTGGAATTCCCTAAACTTATCCCCCAGGAGTGTCAAACAAGGTGTGCAACATGGATCATTTTCATGCACCAGGTGATGATCGAGTCAAATCCCAATGTGCCTTTTTTGGATTTATTACCCCTAGGTGTATATGTTCCAGAGAAACATCTACTTATAGTATTCAGATAGTGATATAATTTCTTAAAAACCACTTTCTCTACCCTTCATCAAAATTCCAAGACATTTTTATATACTTTGACTTATCCTTAGACTTATCCCTATAAATATCCCTATATATATCCCTAAATTTTTCTCATCCTAGTTTCCAAAGATTAAATAAACCTTGATCTAATACCAAATATAATGACCCATACTTTTAATACATAGATATTGCATCTTATTAGATGGATATTCATTACATAACAAGATGATCCACACCATAATAGTATAGTTCTAGTGCCTTTGGAAACTTGGAAACATAAAAAACTGCTTCATAAGAGTTATAAATCATCCCCACTTAGTTATTAACAACTATCACCCTTCTTATACATATTATACATAAATCCTTTCTTCATACCCTAGGGAAAGGAAACATAAGAAGGGGTGAGTTCTGATGCTCAGTATGGGTAAAAAAGGGATATATCAATGATCACAACATAACATGATAATAAGTGTATGATAACATGACCATAAAATTTGAAAACAATACCTTACATATCAAATATCATAATCTTGAGTTATAGAATAAATCTTGGTAGTTTATAAAACATGAATTATAAATGAATAAAATAACATTATCCATGAGAGCATAAAATAGGCATAAGACTTAGATTTTTTGCATAAACATAAGAATAGAAAACCATTTCCTTAGTAGTAAAGGCTCATTTACTAAACTATCATAGTGGAATGGGTTCACTCCCAAAATGATCATAGTATTCAAGGTTCACTCTCAACACTATGATAGTGGAAAAATTCCCTTATTGAACTAGGTTCAGTCCCCATTCATGTCCTATTTATCTCATGAGATATTAATATTTATCCAATGAATTAGAGGGAGATATAGGTCCCACTAATCACATAAGTAATATCATATATATGTGTGCCAAAATATCACAAAAGACTCATGTAATGAACCAAATTTGGTCAACTAGATAGTCCACCTAAACTAGATCACCATGTAAAAATGCAATACAGGATAAGAGAAACTAGTCTTGAATATAAGAAAAACAAGACATACAAAAGGAGTACAGAGAGGAAACAAGTGAGATACCATAAATAAATACAATCAAAGACAAAATAGGCTAAACTAGAAATTATTTCAAAACCCCATGTGACCAACCGCCACCTCCAGACCAACCTTACCTAAAAGTCATGACAACAAGAGAAGCCATCATACTAAAAGATTCTATTCCCTTTACCCAAATAGAAAAATAAAACATCTAAAAATCTCCAAAGGCACAAGTAGGGTGTGAGACACCACCATGTTTTATATATAAGGTATAATATCAAGAATATAATAATTCTAGCTTTTAAAACAAAATAGTTTTACAAAGCATTTTCAAAAATTAAATCCACTTGTAAATCATTTTCATTTTGGTTTTCATAAAATAATTTTATATTCTCTAACCAAAAATATCAAAAGTATAAGTGATATAAATAGGAAATCATATCCATGAATCAAGAGGTAAATAATATTGCATATATCCATAAAATAGTCTATCATGTAAAGATATCTGATATAAAATCATATAAAAACCTAAGAGCAATAATCCATGATAAAACAATCATGTGATTAATAACCATAAATAACAAAGTACCTCTCGTATTAGGCTCTATCCTATTAGAAACTATGTACTTGACACTAAAAGGCCTAAACATACACAATGTTGGATCCAATTGATATTGAGTCCTTCCAGTTGATATCACAAAAGGTTACCTCATAATGGTGAAAAACACACATTAAGGCTACCCATGTCCATTTCTCGATGCACCCAGGGTTCCCAATGTAAAATTTTATAAATTATTTTCAAAACCATGCTCACATTTTCATAAAAAAATTTCAAATCCTTGCCAACCCAATTTGGAGTTTGAAAACCCATTTCCAAATCAAGCAAATTCATTTTCAAAGAAAACACCCTTTTTAAAAATATTTCCCTTTCTAAGAAATCCTTTGAAACTAAATATCAATTCAAATCAATGAATAAACCAAAGGAGTTTATCAATAAAAACATGGAATTCATTAAATTAACCCACTGTATAGAAACACCTACCTCAATATAGTAGAAATCTAGCCAACTTTGACAATGGTGAACAGAAACCAAGAGAACGACCTAAAAAAGACAATGCATTACAAAAAACTGAAAAGGATCTATAGAAAACACTATCAAATCACAAATATGAATACAATTGTACCCAAAACTATAGCCTTAACCAAATATAAAGAAGAAATGGAAGAATTAAGTACCCAGAGAGAAGAAATACAACCACAAAGGTGATCAATCACTGAACGAAGTGACCCGAAAGGGAGGGAATCACCCAAAATCACATAAGGAGAGCCTTTAGGTTGAGATCAAGGAATATTAAAATAAATGAAACTAGAAACCACTTGTGAAGCACCATTAATTATCAGTTTGTGACTATTATTTGGTGTGTAATCCCCTTAGATGTCTATAATCAAAAAATCTCATATACATCAAAAAATCCCTCACCTTTTTAATAAAAACTGGATATTTTCCATTACTCTACGTGAACCCTTTACGTAGTGTGTAAAACTCTCATTCTATGTATCCAGTTCATGAATTATTCTCAACATCCATTACACGGTGTGTACTCCCATTACATGGTGTGTGATTACCTATAGAACAATAAAAATTACAAGTTTAATCTAAAAAACTCTAAAAAATCCCTGATTTCACCATTATAGGTATTCTACCAATTTCTTTTTCAAAATTACTCATCTAATGAGAAAGAAAACAAAAAGAAAATTTTAAAGAAAACCTAACAAAAATGAAATAGGGAATTACAATCTGACCATCATAAACACTTTCTACCCCTAGAAAGCCTTCAAGATCCTGGATCCACAAAAGGATAAGTTCACTGCTACCTTATCAATGAATCTTTCTCCCACATCTTGTAACTATCCTATCCAAAATATCATAGTAATCAACCCATAGGGGGATTTTTTTACCATACAATTCCTTATCCTAGTGATCCATAATCTGAATTGGCTACACAAACAAAGTATTATCAGAATAAAGATCAACATCCTCCCATCCAATCACATGGGAAGGATATGGTACATACCTCATAAACTGGTAAACATGAAACGCATCATGGATATATTTCAAGCTAGATGGAATGTCCCAATACTACAAAAAGGTCTTTAACAACACTAAAAATGGCCTTTATCAGTGCTAGAGAAGCACTGACTACCGAAGAGAAGTTAAAATCCCTAGGATTTTATAAGTGATATAAAACCACTGATAAAGGGGTCCTTTGTTAGTTCTAAAAAGTGTTAATAAAGGACCTATTTATCAGTGCTAAATAAAATCTCTGATAAAGGGAACCTTTATAAGTTATTTTAAAAGCATTGATAAAGGGGAATACTAAAGTGTGCTCTAACAACACACTGTATCACCAGAAATAGAGAATACTATAATTTGCTGTAACAGAACAATGCAGAACCATAAAAACGCTAGAAATTATCAAAATTAGATACAAATATATAATTTCAGTGAAATAAAATTTATAACACAAATATAAGAAAAAAACCATTATAGAGAAAAATAACACACCTATATAAAAGATAAAACCACCCCTACTCGAGAAAAAGAACACACATATATAAGAAAATAATTATTATGTTAGTAATAATAAAAGGAAATAAATTAAATAGAATGTTTTAATTTTAAACTAAAATTTGAGTAATACCAAAAACACTGTGTATCTGATTAAGTTGTGGTTGATTCTTAAACATCACACAATTTCTTGTTAATCTTCAAGAATTATCTCTATGAAAATTAAATAAATAAATATATGATAAAAACAATAAGAAAATTAATTGATTAATTTAAGTTATAATGATGATAAAACAATCTAGGATCATTTTCTCAATTTTGGTGATGTGATGCATGTTTTAAACTAAAATGAAACTTATATATTGAAAAGATACACTTGGAGTCATACTAGCCCCATTGTGTATCAGATTGAGGTGAGGATTATTTATACATTTCCCAAATGACATATGGATTTTTCTCTTAATGTATCCAAATGTGTTTTCTCAGTTTTGAGTACATCACTTGTGTTTTTTTACTAAAATGTCATTTCAAATAGGAAACACACAATTTGAGTCATTTCGGTCACATTATGTGTTGGTTTTATATGAGACTGATTCTTATACATCAAAAATGACTTATGAATCATTTTAATATATTATTAAGATAATATGAGTGCATTTGATCAGTTTTCAGTGAGTGACACTTTTTGAACTAAAATGTCAATTTTAAACTGATAACAGACACTTTGAGTCATGTCGGGAACATCAGGTATTATTTTGAGGTTTTCATGATTCATATATGTAAACAATTACTTATTAATCATTATCCTAAAGTATAAAAACAATATGAATGAATTTTCTTAGTTTTGAGTAGGTCAGTTGTCCTTTTTACTAAAATTAATGTCAATTTTAAATAAAAAGACACACTCAGAGTCATACCAATCACACCATGAATCAGATTGAGTTTAAGATGATTCCTACATTTCTCAAATTAATTATGGATTTTTATCCTAAATTATCAAAATAATATGAATATGTTTTCTTGGTTTTGAGTGCGTCACTTGTGTTTTATTACTAAAATGTCATTTTAAACTGAAAACACGCACTTTGAGTCATACCAGCCACATCGTGTGTCATTTTGATGTGAGAATGATTCGTAAATGTAAAAAATTACTTATGAATCATTTTCATAAATTATCAAGACAATATGATTTTATTTTCCCAATTTATAGTGAGTGAAACTTTTTGAACTAAAATGTCAACTTTAAAATGATAATGAACGATTTGAGTCATACTAGGTACATCCTGTATCAGATTTAGGTGAGATTAATTCCTACACATAAAAAATGACCTATTTATCATTTTACTAATATATTAAAACAACAAAAATGTGTTTTCTTGGTTTTTGAGTATGTCAATTGTATTTTTTACTAAAATTAGTGTCAATTTTAAATAAAAAGATGCACTTGGAGTCATACTGGTCTTACCATGAATTGGATTGATGTGAGGATGATTCCTACACATCCCAAAATACTTATGGATTATTTTCCTAAAGTATAAAAACAATACAAATGTGTTTTATTTGTTTTTATTATGTTACATTTGTTTTTTTTTACTAAAATGTCATTTTAAACTAGAAACACGTACTTTGAGTCATTCCAGTCATATCATGTATTTATTGGACATGAGACTAATTCCTAAAAATCAAAAATGACTTAGGAATAATTTTCATAAATTATAAACACAATCTGAGCACATTTTATTGGGTTTTTAATGAGTGACATTTTTTAAACTAAAATGTCAATTTCAAACTAATAATAGACACTTTGAGTCATAATGTGCACATCTTGTATCATATTGAGGTGAGGATGATTCCTACACAGCAAAAATGACTTATGCACCATTTTACTAAAGTATCAAAACAATATTAATGGTTTCTCTCAGTTTTTAGTATGTTAGTTTCCTTTTTTACTAAAATTAATGTCAATTTTAAATAAAAGGACTTACTTGGAGCCGTACCGGTCACAACATAAATCATATTGAGGTGAAGATAATTTCTACACATCTAAAATTACTTATAGATTATTTTACTAAAGTATCAAAACAATATAAATTCTTTTTTATCAATTTTGAGTACATCACCTGTGTTTTAAAAAAAATGTCATTTTAAACTAGAAACATGAACTTTGTGTCATACCTATCACATCGTGTATCAGTTTGATACGAGACTAATTCTTACATGTAAAAAAACTTATTAATTGTTATCCTAAATTATCAATACAATCCAAGTGCGTTTTCTTAGTTTTTAGTGAGTGATACTTTTTGAACTTAAATGTCAATTTTAAACTGATAACAAACACTTTGAGTCATACTGGGAACATCATGTATCAAATTGTGGTGAGATTGATTCCTATATTTCAAAAATGACTTATAGATAATTTTACTAAAGTATCAAAACAATGAAAATGCATTTTCTTAGTTTTGAATATGTAAGATGTCTTTTTACTAAAATTAATATCAATTTTAAATAAAAAGAAGTACTTGGAGTCATATTAGTCACACCATGAATCAAATTAGGGTGAGGATAATTATTAAAAATCTTAAATGACTTATGAATCATTTTATTAAAGTATCAAAACAATATGAATGTGTTTTCTCAGTGTTGAGTATGTCACTTGTGTTTTCTACTAAAATGACATTTTAAACTAGAAACACGCACTTTGAGTCATACCGATCACATCATGTGTTGGTTTGATTTGAGACTAATTACTAAACATAAAAAATAACTTATTAATATTTTCCATAAATTATCAAGACAATATGAGCATGTTTTCTTGATTTTTAGTGAGTGACACTTTTTAAACTAAAATTTTAATTTTAAACTGATAACGGGAACTTTGAGTCATGTTGGGAACATCGTACATCATATTGAGGTGTGTTTGATTAATACACATAAAAAATTACTTATGGATCGTTTTAATAATGTATAAAAGAAATATTAATGTGTTTTCTTGATTTTGATAATTTCAGTTTCTTTTTTTTTACTAAAATTATTGTAAATTAAAAAAAAAAGACACACTTGGAGTCATATCAGTCACACCATGTTTCATATTGAGGTGATGCTGATTCTTACACCTCTCAAATGACTTATGGATAATTTTACCAAAGTATAAAAATAATAAAAATGTGTTTTCTTATATTTTATTATGACACATGTGTTTCTTACTAAAATTTCATTTTAAAATGGAAACACACACTTTGAGTCATACCGATCATATCATGTGTCAGATTGACATGAAATTGATTCCTATACATCAGAAATGACTTATGAATCTTTATACAAAATTATCAGGACAATCTAAGAATGATTTCTTAGTTTTTTGGATGATTTTTTACATTATTGACCCATTTACTTATTTTTGTTATCTCAGTTTCAGCCTCGAAGTCTAATCTCTCATAAGCATGAGAAACTCCAAATAAACCACCCCAACTCGAGAAAAATAATCCAACTATATAATAAAAAACTTATTATGTTAGTAATATTATAAATAAATAAATTAAATACAAATATGAAGAAATTCATTAATAAAATGTTAATTTTAAACTGAAACCACACAATTTGTGTCATTCCAGGAACACTGTGTGTTTATATGAGGTATAATTGATTCCACCATGTCTTTTTATCGTAATGTGCATTAAAAACTCTAGGTTATCTAAAAATATTGTATTTTTATAACCTAAAATGTTGAATTCATTATAGAATAAAAATAAAATTTTATCATCATGAGTGAATCATCCTTTTTGAGTGCATGATCATAGTACAAGAGTGACTCATCCTTGTTAACGAAGTCATTTATTCCTAGAAAACATTAACAATTAGTATAAAACTATTATCATTCATTGATTTAACATAAATAAATATTTACATATGATTTTTATGAACCATAATAGAATATATCTTTCCCTTTCACCATTATAGAGATTAAAAACTCCACGATAAACCATTTACCTTTTTTTAAGTAAAAAACTTCAGAGAGACCCATTATGTATTTTCAGAAGATAGTAAAATCCATTATAACTTATTTATCTCTTTTTTATAGTATTAAACATCAATATATCCCTTTATAGCATCCAAATGACACTAAAATATAGTGCATCCATTAAGTCTTCCTAGATTGTGATATTTATTAGTATATCCTTTTCAATATTATGGGTGGTGATAAACTCTAACATAACATAATAATTATTTGTTCATCAAAATGGGAATATACCTATTCTCATGTATCTTTTTTGAGAATAATGATCAGTGTTTTTATTAATGAGCCTATAAAAATGTATTATTTTATATAATGATTGTGAACGTTCATAATAAATGTTACTTGTATAGATTTCACAAGCATTTGTGATATTATATCATGCATCTAATTGATGATCGAATAGACCAAATAATTACACCACCATCCAAAGTGAAACCATTTTATTGTTTTTTTAATTCATGATTCAATTGATGAAATCTTGTATTTCCTTATTTTTTAGAGGTTTTTGATCAAGCTAATAGATTATTTTTCAAATGGGTATTCATTTTTATTTTTTATGCTTCATGATTTCATTTAAAGTGGGTTTTTTATTTTTGGTGATTTCTTCATAAAGCGGTTTATTTTCATTTGAGTCATGTTTCCTTTGACACTATCCATCCTCTATGACCATGATCTCTCAATGTTATTTTCCCTCTAATAGTTATCTTATACACCTTATTTCTTCGATGGTTGATTAACCACATATTTATGCAAACATTAGAGTTGGATTATATACATGTTTCATGATTGGATTGGTGTTGTATGAATCTCAAGTGAAAATTGGATCCCTTATTAATACCCTTTCGTTGTAGTATAGAAAATCCATCAAAAAGCATCTGTATCTATTTTTTGTTGTTTTCCAGTTTGTTCTTGAGGAGGGGTTGCTTTCACACTTTAGTAATATTTGATATTACGTGGAATGTTCTAATATAAATTAGAACCTACAAAAATCAGTTTTAAAAAATAAGTGGTGTTTGCTTTGTCTTTAAAAAAAATACCCCACTTAAATTCCTATAAAAAATTACTTAAACAACTGGTGAAGAACATTTTTTCAATAACCAACCTGATGCAGTTTTACAATGACTCTTATCTTAAGTGACAAGTGTTGTGTGTAATTTTCTACAATTTTTCTCAAACACAACCTTGGTATGATATCCATTATATTCTATTTCCCAACAATTTTATTGTTTTCAAGACAACACTTCATCTCATCCTCTGCCTCGGTCTCCGCCTCTGGCTCCGTCTCCACCTCTGGCTCCGTCTCCACCTCTACCTCCGCCTCCTCCATTTCACAACAATTTTATTATTTGCAGGTTAGAGATTCTAAACAAATTTATTTCCTCCATTATAATTCTCCTTTAGAAATAGATCAAAAGTAACATATATGTATTATGAAACTAATGTACACCCCAAATATGTTTATAAGGTTTTTGACCGTACTAGATCACAAACATAGAAGGTAATCATCTAAATTTGTTGTTGAAAAATATTCTAACATCATGTATGATTCCCACTCATCTCTAAATAAATTTACTTCTTATTTTGACTAGGGATTTTTTTCGTAAATATTATTAGTACTGATAAAATATATACAAACAAATGATTATGAACTATTTTTAATGAAATTTTAATTACCTTTGAAAATTACCTTTTTGGGGATGTTGGTCTTTTCATGGTTTATGATCTCTCTCATAAATTTTCAAACATAATATCCACAATAATTTCCATTATCTTTCTTTATAAACTATAGAAACATTGAAAAAAATTAGTAAATTGTTTTGAAATATGTTTTTATAGTTAAATATTTATATATATACCTTAATTTGTTTCCATCTATAGTAATGCACAAGATTTTTATGTTCAGACACTGACTTCATGCCATTATTTAGCCTATATTTAGTGATCACCCTATCATAACAAAATTCTTGTTAAAACACCAACTGAAACATATAATTACAAGTTTATCAATAAAATTTTGATTGTAGTGTATTAAATATTCATAATACATATCATGTGTGGTCATTTTGTTGGATATCCATGCATTGGATCCAAAAAATAAATATTTGGGGTATCCAAATTGACTGACATCAACATCTAGTGCTACTTAAAAAAACAAAAACAAAATAATTAATGAAAAAAATAAAAAATATATTTTATGTGATTAGATTTTAGAGTTTTAGTTATGCATTGTAGGAATAAAAAAGGTTCCATTATTTGTTGCTTTTTCTCAAATTATTTGAGTAGATCATCTATTTTCTTATTAATTTCATCCTTATCCATATTAAGTTTTTACATATAAATTATACATGGATTAATGAATCCAAATCATGATTTTCATGATTTTCCTTTCATATATTAGTAATTGAAATTCTTGTAAAAAATATGAATAGTTATTAACTTTAATAAACATATTATCATAGTATTTGGATAGATGTATTATGAAAATGAACCTTTTATATGCATTCACAACTAAGACTCCCAACCATTCATGCTTGAGAATCTCATTTATACTCTCGATACAAACTACATATTTCATGAAAGTTACATATATTTTTATTTCATATGGAATGTAAGAAATATTTTCATCATTAAATTTGGTATCTACATGAAGACATAAAAATAATAAATGTTTCTTTGGAACTTGCGGGGAGAAGGTACTCTCAAAAGGTCATTTTGATTTCTTGGTCAATTAACTAGATTGTATTGATCTAACCTTTTGTTTCCCCATTTCTTTATCTATCTGTAATATCATACCTCACTTCAAACCTTTTTTCATTAATTGTTACAAGTTTTTAATATGATTTTTTAAATACACACCTCATGTATCTTTATAATATTAAACGACCATACTATGAAAGTTAAAATAACATCATTGTAGGACCCCAGAATACCATGAGAGGGGAGGGGTGAATCCGGGTGTCAAATTTTTTATTTTAAAGATACAGACCTTGTTCCCACTTTGGTAGGAAATTTCTAAACATGTTTGATGGAATCATGCAGTAATAAAAAATTCACTTGAAGAGATACAAAAAAATATTTTTACTTGGTTCACCACTAAGGGATAGTCTAAGGAACATATGTCAAAATTTTGTTGGTCATACTTAAATCTACTAATATTCACTAGTTGTGGAATACATAAGTTCATACAGAGTCACACTATGTTAGGAACTATGACTTTACAAGATTTTAAGGTTATGAAACTACCTACCTCTGGAAAATTCTGTCAACTCACCCTAGATCACTCCTTTGGGTGAAGTATTACTTATTTTAACAAATTTAAGGTCACTTAAGTAGATTTTAATTTAAGTATTTTTCCCTGACTATCATGAGAATCTACTTTTATAGATTTCCTGAGTTGATGCACTTGAATGTACTATTCACTTAAACTAGATGTTTAACACTATTGTTCGAGAATCTCTCTGCATTCACGAAACCCCCTTTAGGTTTCAAATAATTACTAACCTTCACAAAACAAAATAGTTTGAAAAAGCTCCCAAACTTTTCAAAGATCAAAAACTTCACAGAAAAAACTAACTTTGCAAAGCTCACTACATTCATGGAACAAACTACCTTTGTGGAGCTCACTGCTTTCACGAAACATTAAGTCTTATTGAAACTCCCAATCTTTGTGAAACTTCCATAAATCATAATCATTGGTATCAGTCAATAATTAACAAGTATTTTCTCAATTCTCAATCTTATAAATAAACCTAGATTTACAAAGATCCAAACCTTCATGAAATTAGTGTGATTCAACATTTTCTAAAATTCTCTTCGTATCAAATTAAGTGGGGGTATCCTAATATTTATAGGATCAGACTTTAGCGATGATCCCACACCTCTAGTGGATATTTCATGAACCACCAAATTAATGTTTAAAAAAGATCCTTCACTCAAAAATCTCCAATAAAATTTAACCCACTTGCTAATATTCTAATAGTAATACAGATTACCTTCAACCCTTTGAGAATTCATGATTCTCCACTTCTCCTAGTCGTGGAGATTACCGCCATTACATTATGTCGTTCACAATGCTTGTTCTTTATGCACGACATATTCATGAATCTCAGACTTTGTGAAACATAATCTCTACTAAACCAATTACTTTACCACATTTATGAAGATTCAATCCCAGAAAACCACCTTTCACGATTATTACCACTTCCTCCTAATTTTGAGCCCAAAAATTTGGTAAACACTGGGAAATGATGCCACCATCAACATTGTAGTCAACCTGTACTGTAAGATCACTTTAATTGAAAACTCCCTTATCAAACTAGTGTGGATTGAAACAAAACAAAAAGAAGACTCTATTTCCAATAGAGAACAACCTTGGTTCCAATAATCATTAACCATTGTAATATATGGATCATCAAGTGGAATATATAACTCAATAGTAATCTCATGATCTTTCTCAATCCCCACTCTCTTGTGATCTTTTGGGAGTTCTTTCAGTTTTATCTTGTCTCCCGAGATATTATAAATTGCACCCCTCACAAAAAGGCGATGTGTGGGTGTTGACATATAGAAATAACATAAAATTTTCCCCTATAGAATATTAGTAATATAAAGTTATCAGAAGTCATTTGATTCACATTTGGGAGAAAGAGTAATGAAAAAATTAATTACCTCAGGTAATCTATGCAGTTGAGGTGAATGAATAGCCTCAAAACTAGCGTGTTCATTTGGTTCATGTGTGGATCTTTGTTACATCATTATTCACTTCGATCCTTACTCATACATTGGTCTTCCAAGCAATACCAGAAAATAATATATTAAAAACCATCTATTTCTTTATAAAATAATTTCACTATATTATATGTATCTTCATGTGATTTTATCTTATCAAAATATGTTCAAGGAGATGCTGTAAAACATAATCCTATAACGCGACTATATTTTTCCAGCCACTTCAAATCTATTGAAAGTAATTTTTATTTCGGTACGGTTGTTTTTGATTCTTATGTATAAACCATATAAAAAAATATGAATATAAATATATATTTTTATGTAATACTGTTATAAATCAAAACAATTTAATATTATATTATACTTACACATGTTTCCCATATTTCTTTTATGTTTTCATCAGATAGTTTACCATCCTTATTTACACGATCCTCCTTCTATAGTACATGATGTGGGAAGAATGTGGCTTCGGATTTTGATTCATCAATATGAATATAAAAAAAAGTAAAATATGTTGTTTCATATCACATAAAACTTTTATTATTGATTTAAAATACATACCAATTTTTTCTCTAGTTAAGAGTACCCCATCCTTGCTTTGAGATAATGTCATATTGGTTTTGATGCACGTTATTTATTTTCAACACACTTTTTCTATTTTATAAATTAACGATTTTGGATCAAATTGGATAAAATAAATAATTTAAAACATTATATTATCAAATTCAATGCACCTGAAATGATTTCTCATCACGATGACTGATGAAAGCATTCCATTTTTCATGATTTATAATATGTGCATAACTAAATGGTTGGTGGGGATTTACTTTCCCCTCAGCATCCCTAAGATGAAACTTGGTAAGAAGATTATGGAAGCCTCTATGGTCTTTTCAAGTGGCCATTAAGATATAAGAAATAATGATAATTAAATAAACGTTTCATTATATTATTTATTGGTAAAATAGAGAAAGTATATCATAAAATTAATGTTATATATTTAAAAAGGATTTCCTTTATTACAAGATGTATGTGCTGCCATGATTCAATATCAATCAGTACATTCATCCTCTTAGTGACCCCAATATAACTAATGAACATTGACTTATTGGGGTCAAGAGGTTGTCCTCATCGATTCAAACCAACCTCAAATTTTATACCCTTACTTATTTACTTGATAATTTTATTCCACACTGTGACGTTGCATCATTATTGTTTTCATCAATATGCTATTGATCCCCTAATAATTATGTAGTTTCCGAATCAACAATCTATTATTCCTTGAGGTTGGTAACATCATCATGTGTAGAATACATTATCTGCATGAGTAGTCAAACATTTAATTTTTCTTGAATAACAATAATATAAACTCAAATAATGGATTTGATAAGGGTCATATACATGATTTATTGGAAACTTGATAAACTCTTTAACTTCATGTTAATACTCTTTTCTCAAACAATTAGTGTGCTTCTATTTTGAAGGAAATGGGTAAATGAATTTAAGAAAATAATTACTCTACTATGGTAGTTATTATTCTCTGAATTCATCCAAATGTTAAAGTTATAGACAACTACCATCCTCATCATCTTCATTTATCAAAAAGTTATTATTGAATTTTCTTTCTTAAGAATCATCCTATATATCTTCTAGACATGTACCTATGTTTCTTGAATTACACTGAGCAGTAGAAATCTCATACCGGGTACTAGTGATCATTTTGGATGACTACTTCTCAGAATTTTTCAAGAAATATAGAAGAGTTAAGGGATGAGTCTCAAGAAACAAAATTCAATAATAACTATTTGGGAGATGAAGTTGGTGAGAATGACAGTTGTCTACTTAATTTTTTTTTAAATTACCACATCTTAATTTAAAATTTCAAATCTCATCTCAAAATTCTAAAAGGTCCCTAAAACTACCATGAGAACATCAAATTATCCCCAATGATATGTAATGACTCTAATATATGTTACCAATCCTTTTACCTCACCTGTATCTCAAATATAAGAGCTCTATGTCTACTGAGGTTCATGTGGAGTGTGTGAGTACAAAAATAATTAAGTAAATACTAACAAGGCCCCTAAAATATACAATAATTAATATATTTGAGTATATGTTCAAAGTATTAACACTCAAAATACACATTTAATTCAAGTTATTATGTACTAACTAGGACACCATGATAATCAAATGTACCCACTTTATTTCATACCAGTGAATTATACTAATCCTTCCATAAGTTTATACCCTTGTTTTTCCTGAACATTCAAATAATTTCACTAATAAAATGTAAAAATTTGAATAATATGAGGAGAAAAAATTATTTATCTCCTTATGGAAATAAACACATCACAAGTACCATGAGATTCAACCTCAGACCCCTTTCATCCAAGACTATCCCTCAGGGATAACCATCACATTTACTTATTGCATCCAAATAATGAAATGAGTATAACATAGCCATTTTTCTTAGAAAGTGCATTTGAAATATGGGTAAGTCTTAAAATAATTTGTCCCCTTAGGAAAGAACCACACAATGGGTGACACAATACATTAGTTAAATGAAAATTCTAAAAAATCATAAAGGAGAACAAAAAAAACACAAATGTCACATCACCTTCACTTTATCCCTCGATGAATCACTAACATGTCTATATTACTAAGAATATAACATACCATGCCTAGAACATAGATAAATCCCATCATATTATTATATATGATACTCAAAGATCATCTATATTATGAATTGATCATCTTTATCAATGATCACTTGTTAGATAATCTCATAGTCTACAAGACTTAATTATTCACTCACATACTTAAAATCTTAAGAAAAAGTAATCTATATGATCAAATAATCCATCCTACCCTTTATAGGTTATCCCACTAGGTTTGAAGGGACAATAATAAATTTTAGACCACATATCTAATCACTACTATGGTGATCATATAATTCCTCGTAGCACATAACTACCCTAATAAAAGCATTCATATGGAAATTAATACATTGTTCCACCCTTATGGGCTACTTACATTAGCCATGACTATGCTTATAGACCTCTTACCACATCACTACCGAATAATTTTTTTTTATGAAATTGGGTGCAGTGAGATGGAAACCACATCACACCTATTGTTCACATTATATATTTATTCTTGGTTTATTATTTAAAGTATATTAAACATGTTTACTTGTTTTAAAATTATTTATTCTATGAAATTAAATATTAGACTTGTGTTATTTAATTATTTACATTCTTTCATTTATATAAGTTCATGATTAGAAATTATATAAGCTCTAAATCATCTTAAGATCCATCTGGGAATATATCTGTCATATGTCTGGTCTAAGAAATTGGATATACCCATATTGGAAACTACTATTTGGTTCAGATGCGGTTTTCAGTCTAGTTGCATTAGGTGAAACTACAAAAGTGGGAACCAGATCAAACCATTAGTCCTAGTTTTCTATATTCCAATTAGACGAGGATCCTTCCCTTGAAATATCCTACTCTAGATCATGTAATGGAATGAGATATGATTTAATAAACAACATAATACCTTAGCTAATACATTACCCATGTTTTTATTTAGAAACTCATTAATGAAACCATAAATTTTCTACAACCTAGATACAATGGGTTTTCAGTATCACCATAAAAGTGTGTAATCATTGGTGTCTTCACAATTTCCACTACTTTAATATCAAAATAAATTTCTTTAATTTGATCAAACTTATCAACTTGATAATATTCACCATTAATAGACCTGGAATTTTACCTAATTTCACCATACCAAATCCAAGGACTATAACATGTAATAAAACCATAACAAATTAAATTATCATTAATTTATTTACTTTAAAACTCTATTTTATATAACCATTTCAACCAAAGATATAAAAAATGTCATTTTTTTGGAATAGTATGTTTTGAAAATTCTAAAAAATCATCGACCCTTCCTCATATTCATCACTTATTAATAGTGTTGTAATCCAACTACAAGTAATTATCACCTATAATAAATTTCAAGTACAAAATATATATATTTTTCAAAAAGTTAAATTCAAATTTACCATTATAAATAAAAATACAATCAAATAAATGAAAAATATTTCACAAATAAAATAAAGGAAATAGATTAAAAAAAGGTTTCACATTGGACTTATTCAATTATAATGCATTCAGAAATAATTACAAAAAATAAATGAATATTAATATTGATTTTATAAGGTTGAACACAAAAAAATAAACTTTTCTTTCTTTTCATTATATATTTTAATAATTATTATTTTAAAAATATATAAATAAATATAAATTATAAAATAACATTTGGAATAATATATTAGTGCTGAAAAAATATCAATAGTGATAATGATCCAAAAGGAGGCATACAATTTCATATATCATATTGAAAATGAAAATGTCACTTTATGTAGTAAATACGAAGTGATATATACTATGAACATGATTAAATAGGGAGATAATTTGATTATTTTTTCTAATTATATTTAAAATAAATTGCAATCTTATTATCCTTATCATATCATTTTAGAATGATCAATATTAGTGTAATCTATGACTAGAGATAATGTAGAAAGTAAAATTAGAGAAGTGATGTTTTTTTGATGAAATAGTTATAGTAACTGATGAGGGTTAAGTTTAAAAATTCCTAGATGAATTGTATATAAATATTAAACTATATAATAGATATAAACAGGGAATAACTCTAAAAAACTATTATATTATTCTTATGTTATTCAAACTGAATTATAAACTAACTTCCCCTATACTAAAATTACACATTTATAACAATAGAAACATTCCCAAGATGATCATTTAAATATATATTATCAATAATTCATATTAAAACACCATAATCCATTACACCTTCAAAACACCCATTCGAAATGCAAGAAAACAACATTAATTAATAATCCAAACACTCATTTGGTAAATTAAAAATACCTTACATGCTATAAAAATATTAATAAGTAAATTAAACATACTTTAAATGTTTTGAAAAATAATTAGAATATTTACAATACACCCATTCAACAAAAAAATAATACCTTAGATATAACACTGGTTAAATAATCATTCAATAAAATTAAAAAAAACCTTAGTTGTCCTAAAACTTATTAAATAATCATTCAGTCAATGATAAAACCTACTAAACATACATTAGACACCCATTTATAGGTAAATCAACATGATTTATAACACCCATTCATTAAATAATCATATAAGAAAACCAAAATCTAAACAAATATTTATCAAATAAAACTGACATTGGATGTGTAAAAAAATCAGAACTATGATTAAAATCCATGGAGAAAAATAAAAGAGAAGCAGTGGTTGAGGATGAAGAAAAATGGGAAGTTGATGATGATGATGGTGATAGTGACAACGATAACGCTAACAATGGAAAGAGCAGTGAGTGAAGGTGGAAATAAGAATGAAAATAATGAGGAAGAATGATAGGGATCAATCATGACTAGAGTTATGGGAGAAGAGAAGTAGGGTTTATCATGGTTGAGAACATTGCAGTAATGCAAATCGGGAAACCCAAACAAGAAATCAATGAGTGAGGAGGAGGAGAAAATAACATACCTTGGATTCTATCCTTGATTCATCAAAGAAAACATATAGGAGGAGCACCAGCAGTAGGGGAGTTCTATGAAAGATTGAGAATCATGACTAAATCAGTCGCAATTAGGGTTCTTATAAATAGACCATCGAGACCTTTATCAACGCTTCATAAAAAGTGCTGATAAAGATACCTTTTATCAACACTAAATTAATAAGTGTTGATAAAAGATATATTTATCATGGATTCTTCAGTACTGATAAAGATGGAGCTTTATCACCACTTATAAAGCACTGATAAAAGATAGGTTTATTAGCACTAAATGTTTAACGCTGACAAAGATACCTTTTATCGACACTACTTTAGTGTTGATAAAGCTCCATCTGTGTCAGCGCTAAATAAGTGCTGATAAAATTCATATTTATCAGCGTTAAAACTTTAGCACTGATAAAGGATTTGTAATTATAATTATGAATAAAAAATTTGTAAATATATTTATATAGTTATATATTTACTTTTTATAATTTTATAATTATTTAAATATATAATTATTTATTTATAATTATATAAATAATTTTTTTATTTATAACTATAAATATAGTAAATATACATTTTTAAATATATTTATAATTATATTTATAATTATTAATATATTTATGTCATTATATACCTATTAGGTTCTTTGGGGTATAATTACTGTAAACACACACACACAAACACCACACACACAGAACAAAAAGGCAGGCTATAGCCTCCTCAAGAGATAACCCTCCCATCAAGCCTTATTTATTCAGTACATGGCTTGAAGGCCTAGTGGGCATGAAGCACATTACATGGCCCAAAGACCCAAAAACCGACCTGAAGCCCTAGTGTAGCATAATGACTGCGTCATCGTCTGCCTACCTCATGATTACGTCACATCCTGCCAATGTAAATTCGCTCCTACCTAGATTTGAACTCAAGTTTGATACAAGATTATGAGGAGCCTTTTCCACTCGGGCAAGCCCCCATCTACAAAACGTGTGAATGGGTCACATGCTTGGGCCCATTGGGGGGTCTGCTAAGCTGGCATGTGCCACACTTTCCCCAACTAAAACAAATGGTGTTGAATAGACATGTTCATAATATGAACACTACCAAAAAATTTCCCAATTAGAAGGGTTTATAACCCCTTATAAACAAATTAGCAGTGGTTATGAGAAACTGTTGCTAATTTGCATGGCTACTATTGTTAGAGGCGGTTTTGAGGAACTGGTGGTAAAATGATGTAAAATTTAGCAGCAGGTTATTTAGAGGCGGTTAAAACCACCTGTAATATTTATCACCAAATCTCAATTTAAAAGTGGTTTTAAACCCATATAGATTTTTATCAAACTAATGGTGGTTTCTAACCACCACCACTTGATCCCCATGAACCATAGTAAAGGCGGTTCTTAGAAACCACCTCTAACTAACACACATTTAGAGAGGGTTAAAACCCCCTATAAATGAATCATATTATAGGGGGTTAAAACCCTTTCTAAATCAATCATATTAGAGGAAATTTCTAAGGACACCTCTAAATAATAAATATATATTTATTTAAAATCATGTCCAACCCACCCTCACACACGGCCCGCCCTACCCCCCTCTAGTTCTCCACCCCACCCTCACACCGCGACCCCCCTCACACATGGACCACCCTACCCCCCTCCAGTTATCCACCCCATCCTCACGCTGCGACCCCACCTCCTCCAGTTCTCCACTGCGTCCCACGTCTAACCACCCTTCCCTCTGGTTCTCCACCATCTCATGCCGCAACACCCCCTTCAGTCCACACAAAAACCGCGACCCCCTCGGGTTCTCCTCCACATGCGTGGACCTCCAGTTCTCCACAGGTGTGACCCACCCCCTCCGGTTCTCTCCACATGCGCGACCCTCCATCCCCCTGCCCTATTCACTATGGAACCCGCGCCTGGTAAAATTATGAGCCTGGGGAGAATCGAAACCCCAACCCCCTATATAATAATCAAGCGCCTTTACCACTAGTACAATGTGAATTTGTTTATATTATTACATATCATTGTATTTAAATATATTATGAAACTAATGAAAAAAAATATTATTTAAATAAAATTAAAATACATATATAATTATTTAAATTAATATATACATTTTTATATTATACATTTATGTATTTATATTATAATACGTTTATATTATATTAAATTTATACAATTATATAAACTATATATTGTATGTTTATTTACATACATTTGAGTGTATATTTTATAATTCTATTCATGATATATATATTCACTTGTATTTATATATTTATAAATATATTTATTTAAATTATTTTTATACTAAAATACATATTTATATATTATGTACATGTTTATTTTTATAATATATATATAAGTATTTATTTAATATATTTATATTATGTCATTAAAAATATATTTATATAATGCATTTCAATACATTTATTTATTATTATGTAAATTAATAAATATTTATTTTTATAAATTAAATTAATATATATATAATTAATATTAAATGAAATATAATTTAGACAAATATTATATATGAAATAAAATTTATACAAAAAATTATATAATGTTATTTGAAATAAAATTTATAAAAATATATAATTTAATATTATATTAAATAAAATTTATAAAAATATTTATATAATGTATTTCAACACATATATTTATTATTATTCACATTAATATATATGTATTTTAATAAATTTAATTGTGTAATATTATGTAAATTAATATATATATATTTCAATAAATATAGTTGTATAATATTGTGTACATTTATATATATTTGATTGTATAAATTGTATATAATATAATATTGGATATATATAATATAAAACCATAAACGTATCATTTAAAAATATATTTATTATTATTTTAATATAAATTATAAAAAATACAAGCTTAAGTTTTTATATGATTTATTTTTTAAATAAATTATATTTATGTATATATTTATATAATATTTTTATGATTTTATTATATATATAATTAATATTATATGAAATACAATTTATACAAATAAATATTTATATGTGTATATAAAATTATTCAATTATATTTATGTATACATATAAATACAATAAAGTACAATCATATAATTGGAAATATATAATATAATTAAGTGATATATATATATATATATATATATAAACTAAATCAATTTATAATTGATATGATATACTGAAGAATATATAAAATAATTATATAATATATATAAATTTATATATAATAAAATATTTATTATATAATATATAAAATATAAATAATATATATATATTTAATTTTGTATATATTTTATTTATTTGTATAGGTAATATAATATAAATGTATTTATACACAAATATACAATAAAAATCTATTTAATATAATATATGTATAATATAAATCATAATATAAATGTACGGTATTTATAAAACCATATATAAATTTTATATATTTGAATAAATATATTTATAATTACATTTATATTACGTATGCCAATATTTATATATGTATACTTTTTTATATGTATAAATATTTATTTAAAGTATTTATATAATGTCTTTATATATATATATGTTTATAATACATTTAAATACATTTATATAATGTTTTTATGTATGATATATATGTCTGTGTGTGCGCGCGCGTGCGCCCATGCAAACCCACATATCTATTATAAAATTTGAATTTATATAAGATTTATTTTAGAAAATAAATAAAAATTAAAAGGGTGTTAAAAAACCCCTCTAATCAAAGGGATTTGCGGTGGTTTGGGGGGGGGGGGGGGGTTGAAAACCTCCTCTAATGTCATAAATTAGAGGGGGGGTCACAACCTCCTCTAATATCTTAAATTAGAGGATGTTCACAACCCCCTCCAACTTAATAAATTGGAAGGGGTTCAAAACCCCCTCTAATCTAAGGGATTAATGATAGTTCACGAACCCCTCTAATTTAAAAGATTAGATAGGGTTGTGAACCCCCGTTATTTCCTTTAAAAACAATTTCCATGTTATATATATATATCCTCTAATATATATCAAAACAAATAATATATATATATAGTGCCTCTAAAATCCAACTGAACATATAGAGCCACTAATTATTAAATTTGTGGTGGTTTTGACACAACTACCTCTATAATTCAACCAAATATTACAAAGAAAAAAAGATAAAAAATTTAGAGGGTGCTGTGCAGAACCCCCTCTAAAATAAATTTAGAGGGGGTTGTGCATAACCCATTCTATAAAATCGCCGCTAATTTTCTATTTTTTTGTAGTGGAACAGCGTTCGAGTCTGGTCGGACTCGAGCCTGTGTGAGTTCCCCTAGACAACGAGGTGACCCAACCAATGAACCACTCAACCTACGCCCTGGGGAAAAAACATGTGTAACGGTAACGCTCGCCTCCCACTAAGGGACCCCGCCAGGCCCAAAGGGCACTGCACTTTCCCCAACAAGGCAAATGACTTTGAATCGCCCTATGCATAATATGCACACTGTCTGAGTCTCATGGGTCTCGAGCCTATGCCAGTTCCCACGGAGAGCGACTATATATATATTTATATATATATATATATATATAATAAATATATATAAATATAAATACAGTAAATATATTCATTATTTAAATATATTTGTTATAATTTTATAATTATCAATATATTTATATCATTATATATATAAATTTATTTAATAAATATAAATATAAATATGGTAAATATGTCCATTATTTAAATATATTTATCATAACTTTATAATTATTTAAATATATAATTAATTATTTAAAAATATATAAATATTTTTTTAAATAAAATTTAAATAATTACATCATTATATATATTTATATAATTATATATGTGTGTGTGTGTTTTTTTAATAAATAAATATAAATATAAATATATATTTATTTATAATTATATAAATACTTTTTTAAAAAATAATATTTATTTATTTATAATTATATATATATAAATTTATAAATATATTTATTTACAAATATATTTTTAACATTATTAATGAATATATAATCTTAAATGCATGCATCTTAAAAATGAGTGACATTGAATAATTAAAAATGAGTACACATTAAAAATATTGAAAAAATAGAAAAATTTATGAATTAAATATAAATTATTAAATAAATATGGATATATATTTAAGTAAATATGAATACATATTGAAAATACTAAAACATGGTAAATATATATATATATATATATATGTATGTATGTATATATAATAGAAAATAATAAAATTAAAAAATAATAATTTAAAATATTAAAATTGAATAAATATTACATAACTATAATAATATGAAAAACAAATAATTAAAATTTACCGATTAAAAAGATAATATATTAAATGTGTCATGCGTGTTATAATGAAATTCAAAAATGAATACTAAAATTTGAATAAATTACATAAATATCAGGTGTATGTGCTTCTATATAAGATTTCATTAATTGCGTAAATATTTGTGGATGTGTCGCATATAAAAATGTACTAATTATATATATATATATATATGTGTGTGTGTGTGTGTGTGTGTGAAATCAATGTAACACATGTTTGATATATGTTAAATTGAAAAATCAAACAACATTAAATTATGTCCCATACTCGATGCAATTTGTCTGTGTTTTTAATTAATATTAAATTTTAATTATAAACCATTCTCACTAAATATATGGCTTATTAAATGTAAGCATAAATATTTTGTATTATATAAATCATATTTTAGAAAAATCATATGCATATATATATATATAGAAATATATATGAATATATTTCTATATTAAATGTATTAATGAATAACTTTGTATAAAAACCATTAAAAATGAATAAGACATTAATATGTTTTTAATTATTACATTTTATTCATTTTCTATATTTATATTTAATATATATTATTTATTACTATTTATAATTAATATATATATATATATATATTAAACTTATTCATTTTTATTAATAATTATTTCATTAATAATTTTTTTTAATAATTTTGTAATCTATTAATTTTATATTTTTTATTTAATTCTTAAAATTTATTCATTTTTAATTTTTTTATTTAATTATTAAGATTTATTCATTTTATATATCTATATTTAATATATACTGTTTATTAATATTTATAATATATATATATATGTATATTAAATTTATTCATTTTTATCAATAATTATTTAATTAATAAAGTGTTTAAAATTTTTCTTAATTTACTCATCTTTAATATTTATTGTTTAATTATTTGATTTTATTCATTTTATATATCTATAAATTTAATATATACTATTTATTAATATTTATAATATATATATATATGTATATTAAATTTATTCATTTTTATCAATAATTATTTAATTAATAAAATTGTTAATTTTTTTTTAATTTACTAATTTTTAATTTTTAATTGTTTAATTATTTAATTTTATTTGGGACCTTTAACAATTCTAAAAAAGAAATGATAAAGTATACCCATTATCAACTCTAAAAATAAAGCAGTGATAAAAGGAACCCTTTATCAATGCTAAAAATAAAGCATTGATAAAGGGTTCCCTTATTAGTGTTTTTTGCTAGCACTGATAAAGGGCAACATTGTTAAAGGTATGTTTTGAAGAAGTTTCCAACTGATAGGACACCTTCCATAGTTGTCTAATGGTCTCGAAGGGGCCCAAAAACCTTGGTGCCAACTTACCCTACTTACCCAACCGACGATGTCCCAAGTGAGGTGAAACTCTGAGAATGACCCAATCACCAACCTCAAACTCCAGCGACCACCACCAAGGGTCTGTATAATATTTCTGATGACTTTGTGCCATGATCAATCTCCACTGGGTCAACTGCACCATCTCCATTGTCTCCTGAACAACACTCGTCCCAACCAAGGATCACTCTCTTAACTCTACCCAGCAAAAGAGAGATCTACATGGCCTCCCATACAAATCCTCAAAGGGTTCCATCTTTATCGAAGTCTGATAACTATTTTTATAGAAAAATTCAACCAAAGGAAGATGATTTTCCCAATATAATTTGAAATCAAGCACACAATCCCGAAGCATATCCTCTACAACATGGATAGTCCTCTCTATCGATCCATTCATCCGTGGACGAGTCAACCCTCATCGAAGCTAGACATAACTGTCCACCAGCCTCTTCCACTCCCAAGCTCATCTTAGCAAACAAACTCATCAGATACCACTCTTAAATTGAATCCTTCACAACTTATGTTGGAAATTTTCTACTCAATGCATCGACAACCACATTCCCTTTTCCAAAGGTATAAGAAATATAAAAATCAAAAGCCTGAAGATAATCCACCTCAAAATCTCATTCACTAATTTAGATACCTATGAGTAAAAATGTATTCCAGGATCTTATGATCAGAATATACTATAATCCACTCCCCAAAAAGATAGTTATGCCACATTTTGAGTGCCTGAATAACCACTACCAACTCAAGATCATGGGTAGGGTAGTTCTTCTCCGGAGAGTATAACTGGAAAGAGCTACAAGCCACCACATGTTTCCCCTGCATCAAGACACATCCTATACCTGTACTATAAGCATAAAAAACATCATAACCCGATCCTAGTTTCGGAAGAATCAAAACTGGTGCGGAATTAAACCTCACCATCATCTCCTCAAAATATATCTGACACTTTTCATTCCATTCAAACTTTAAAAAATTATGGACTGAAGTTGTCATCAAATATGCAAGCCTAAATAAGTCATTAATAAACCATCTATAGTAACAAGCCAAATCCAAGAAGATTCAAATATCAAAATCATTTACAGGATGTTCCCAAAACATAATTTCTTGTACCCTTTCTAGGATCTACTAAGTCACCCCTCTCAGAAATAACATTCCCTAAACAATTCACTTACTAGATCCAAAACTCACATTTGGAAAGCTTACCATATAGATGATTTTATTTCAAGGTTCCAAGAATGATATACAAATAGTCCATGTGCTCCTCCTATAACTTATAGTAAACCAAAATATCATCCAAAAACACAGAAGAAAAAGAGTATAAGAATTGATGAAATATCTGGTTCATCAAAGCCATAAACACAACAGGAGCATTACTGAGACCGAATGGCATAAACAAAAACTCAAAATGCCCATATCGACTCCTAAACACTGTCTTAGGTATATCCACTTATCATACTCTCAACTGGTGATACCCTGAACATAGTTCAATCTTATAAAACCCATGATCCCCTCTAATTTTATAACAAAGATAATCAATCCTTGTAAAATGATAGTTGTTCTTAATGGTCATCAGATTCAACCTCAAATAATCAATACAAAGTCTAAGTATCTTGTTTGAATTATTAATAAAGAGGACTGGTGAAGCCCATAGTTACATGGTAGGATGAATAAATCCATTATACTCTAAGTCCTCAAGATTGAATTTAAGTTCCACAAACATATTAGGTTCTATATGGTAAGACAGAATAGAAATGGACATCATACCAGGGAGCAGGTCAATAGTAAAATAAACCACTCTCTGTAGTGGTAAACCAGAAAAATCATCCATAATACCTCAGGCAATACACACACCACTGAAGGAATCCGACCACCCAAATAAGGGTCAATTACATTAAGAAACATCTATAATAATTGGAATGAGATTACCCAAGAATAAGAAACAACATGCACTACCCTTCCCAATCTAGAGTCCCACTCACCTTGGAAAACATGAGTGACCCCATCAGTAGATAAGAACTGAAACCAATGATTATAACAATATATATGTGCCTTAACACAGATCATCCAATCTATGCTGATAATCAAGTTAAATATTTCAATATCAATAACTCAAATTTCCCACTCCACCTAAAATTTGGCTATTATCACCAGACATGTGGGACATTTAAAATTTTGTTCGAACAACTTTCTTAAAGGCATATAAAGATCCAATAATAATGACATAAGTTTAAAATGAAAACCCATCATGTCAACTAACTTTGATGCTATGCAATAATGAGAAACACCTATATCAAAAAAAGCTAGCACCATAGAAGAAGAGATAAACATCATACCTCTAATTGTAGATGGCCTTGATTTAGATTCCCATGGTGCATACTCTACTACATAAAGCCATCCAGTCTTAGACACAAGAATTTCTCCGTTTTACTTATGATTAGACCCATCACCCTTTTAAGCATCTGCATTAACCCGCGAACCCTTGGTGATAGTGGATTGTGACCTAATTCCTTGAGATATATTTTAAAAAAAATGCTTTAGATATCCATATTGTCCACAAAGATGAAAAGTATTAGGAGCCTCCACATAGTTAGTCTTTGTATGACCTCAACTTCTTCATTGGTAGCAGACAACCTACTACTTCCCTGTTGAAGCCCCTAAAACTGGTCCCAAATAAAACTAACCAATCTTACGCTTCCTCTTATATCCAAAATATACACCCTAGCTAACCACTGAACCAACTGAAGCTCTACCCAAACCTGTTTTCCTAACTATATCTGCCTCGACCAAATATTCCTTGTCAACTACCAACCCAATTATTGGAAGGAACATCAGTATCAATGTCAACCAAATATCAGGCCTCAGTCCCAACTCAAACCTCTGAGCCTTCAGGTACTCATTAGTGATGATATCTGGTGCTAGATACACCAACTCAGAAAAATGGGTAGAATAATCCAGAATGGTACACCCCTTTCTCTAAGGTCATAAACTCTTAGGACTTCACCACATTCAATATCTTAGGGTAAAACTGTTGGTTAAATATTTACTTGAAGAAATCCTGGGTAATATCCTTGTGTAACTTAGCTTGAAAAATAGATTCCCTCAATATCCTTCCCATTACCTCAAGAATATATATGAAAAAACACACCTTAGAGTCTTTAGGGATCTTCAAGAAGTTGAATATAATCTCTTTCCTCTCAAGACACTCCTCAGATTTCGGGGGTTCTATGTCACCACGAAATATGGATGGATGTTCTTAGTAAATTCAGATACCTGATCCACCACACGTCTGGGTTCCTAACACCCACTTAACCCAAAGTATAAATAATATGGACATCAACTTAGACCAAAGTGGGATCCACTATAGGGTTCTCCTATGGAACCTATCTCACAACTTTCTCTCTGATATTTTGAAGATCTCTTCTCATAGGCATTTTCTAACAAATGTGGAAAACCATTAAGTCATGATAAATTCCCAAAATAATTGTACCAACTTCAGGTATTGATAATTAATATTTAAAACATTAATAATTTAAAGCAACCCTGAAAGACCTTATTTAAAAAAGTATGGGTCAATTTAAAAAAACTTCCCATAAAGTTTATTCAAATGACCTCAACCTCCAACTCTCAAACCTAGTAAAATTATTTAACCACCCATAGTAACTCAATTTCAGTCACATAAGTGAGGAGACTAAACCCCTTTTCCATAGATACTATCCGAATTACAATGGTTATAACTCATATCTTCCCAAGACACATAACCAAACTTAGGCAGTATTATCACACTTCAGGTTGAGCATCCCTTTGATACCAAATTGTAATGAACCAACCCAGGTCAACTAGACAAGCCACCCAAACCATCCCAACTCATAAAAAGGGTAAAATGGGATAATAGAAACCAATATTGAATATAAGAAAAATAAGATATAAAACCAGAGTACATATAAAAAAAAAAGTGATATACCACATGTAGAGACCCGTATCTTGACGTACATTGACATTACATTATATTTGCAGAATACTTAGTACATAAAAAAAACACACACACAAGGACTGTAATAGTTTAGTGTCTTTGGAAACTCGGAATATAATCTTCTAATCCTGGTGAAAGATCTTCAATATCTCCCATAAAGATCTTCCCTTTTTTTTACCTAAAACCTTTCTTTATATCCTGGGGAAAAGAAAAAATAAAAGGGTGAACTCAAATGCTCAGTAAGGGTAAACAAAAGAAATATCAATCACATCATATTCATAAGAACATAACATTTTGGAAATCTTAACCTGCAAAGATATCATAATTTCATAACATGGAAGAAATCATGGCAGTGAAATGTAATCACAATAATCATAACTTAAAACATGAAACTTTGTGGCATACACACATAATCATAGAGAATCATTTCTTGTTAGTCAAGACTCATTTCCAAGACTATCTTAGTGGACAAAGTCCCTTTCTGAACTGAGTCACCCTCGTTTCAGTCCTGTTTCACTGAACCGGTATAACCTACCGTTCCAGCCATGTCTATCTCATGAGATATAAAATCTTTACCCAATTCATTGGAGGGAGATATTTGTACCACCCATCTCATAATTATACCATTCTTATGTGTGCCACAAAATCATAAATCATACATCATTTCATAACCCATGTAATAAAAATGGGAATCATAAACATCGTGACATCATAAAACAATTCATATAAGATAAAGGAATTCATAAAAATATAATTCCATCACAAAATAATCAAATCAATGTAATAATAGGGATAAAAGCAGAACCCTTTATTATCTTAGATGGAAAATAATTTTGATAAAACACTTGAACTTCATTCTTGAGGAAAATATCCTTTCTACTTCAAAAACACTTTTCCTTTCTTAACATTTCATACAATTTTAAACTAAAAGAAGTTGATTAAAAATAAACTTGAAAACTTTTAAAGGATGCTTCTTGGAAATAATGTTTTAAAAATCCATTCATTCCGTATAAGTTAAAAAAACATTCTTCGTACTTTTGTCGGAAAAGTCAAAAAGTACCTCGTACGAAAAACGACAAAAGGTTCCTTTCATATTCTTTACTAAAAACTCACCGAAGGGTAAAATTGGATTTAAACTATTGTAAGTGGACGGAAACAATATTACATATTGAGGGAACATGGATGTGGATGATAAAATACACCCCAGTAAATGCCAAAGTAAAAACAATCTCGGATAAAAAATGAGATTGTGATATTTCCCTTACCTTAGGTCCGATTTGCTTCGTAAGTGTCCAAACCTCCTGTATAATGATTTAAATAATGTCATTGAATTATTAGAGAATCATATTCATTGTTATGATATCATATATGGTCCACTTATGACTTTATATTACCCGTTCTTTTGTAAATTCATGTTAAAGTAGCGTTTTGGGTAAAATCGTCTCATTTGTCGTTCGTGTTTTTAACTTGTAATTATTAATATGATTACTTGGATCATGATTACTTATATCCAGAATTTAAAACATGATTTATATATAATATATATTCAGAATATATATATATATATAATATATCGATAAATGGAATGAAATACACCGTTCATGGAGACGATAGTCCGTACGTACGCATGAACGCTGTTTTCGTTTCCTGATTGAATTGAATGGAATTAAGTAGATGACATACATATAAATATACATAAATACAGTATCATTATTATGTAATATATTTCATTAGTACTTATTATATATACTTTATAATTATTCATGAATGGTTAATCATTGAGAATGAATCTCATCGCGTCGTGGAGACGGTAGTCCGTACGTACGCACGAGCGATGATATCGTTCCCATGGTCGTGGAATTGTGTTGAAGTGTATGTATACTATTTCAGTATCAATATCACTTTATAATAATCATATATAGTTCCTCATTACACCATTATACTCATCCAATTAAGGTGGTGGCAGAAAATAGATTACACCACGGCGTGGAGACGGTATTCCGTACGTACGCACGCGCGGTGATTTCCTTTTTCCGTAGGATGGATAGAAGGTTAATTAGAGTTGTTTCATATTTATAATAACATATCAGTATATAAGAAATACTGATGTTATTACTTTATCATGAAACAACTAAAGAAGAAGAAGTTGGAGAAGAAAGAAATTGAAAAAGATCGGTAATAGATATTACCTCTTTTTGACGCGCCTTCACTTAACCTCCACTTAAAGAACTATGGATGGTCTTTGAAGAAGACCAGGACCTCTAGTATGATACTAGGGGAGTGGAGAAGAGATTTTGGAAGTGTTTGGTCAAGATTGAATGCTCAAATTGGTGTGAGGAGGAGAGGGAGGAGGTGCCCTTTTATAAGGGAGGAGAGGGGCATCTTAGGAAAATCTCAAAATATTATTTTATATTAAGGTCAAATTCGGTTTATAATGGTTCCAAATGGTCTTATTTCGAAGCTAAAGTGGGTATGGGTCGAAATCCTCTCATCCAATAGGATTTATACAAGTTTAGGTTATTATTTTAACCTTATCAATTAGATTTAACTCTAAGTTAAATAATTTAACTTTTACTGTGTCTTTTTGTTTTCTTACACTATATGGTTAATAAACTTACTATATGAAGCCAAAAGAACCCCAAGTTGTTTATTATTAATATATCTATCCTTAACTAAGTCATTTGGACTAACCTTAGATTTTTAGGAAGTAAATAACAATTAATAATATAATATTTGTTTTAAAAACTAATTTATGTCAATTTTGACACTATTTGGTACATGATTTTTATGAAATTTATAACAGAATGATAAGTTCAAACTAAGTTACTTAAATCAACAATAACATGTCATATTAACCTAGAAAATTAGTGCAAGTCATAAAAAGTCTCAAATTACATTTATTTGGGCATTTATAACATCAATTATGTTAATATTTTCTTAAAAATGTAATTACTGCATTATCGTTGTGTCATAAATAAATTAAATTATTTAAAGTATAAAAATTACAAATAAAATACCATTATTTAGGAAATATGTTTAGCTTTCTAATGAATATTCATAGTCGAAATTATATTATGTATAACCCTATATTAAATTTTTTTTAGTAAATAAGTTTTGATTTTAACTCTTTTAACTCTTCTTTGAATTAAATAATAATAAATGTCCTAATCTAATCCAAGTGGTCCTAAATGATAATATTTTACACTTAAGGTTGTTTTTGGTCGAGATAAACTTGTCCAATAGGATTAGGACATGTGTTAGGGTAATATTAATATCATTGTTACCCTTAATTACCCTATTTACTTTTAACCGTGGTAAATAAAAGTAAAAAGTTACTATTCACCAAAAATTATTTTCATCTCATTGAACCACATTTTACTTACTGACATCAACCGTGTCTCTCGGATTTTTGAAATTCCATTCACAGAAGCGGTAAAATTAAGATTTATGAAAAAAAATAATTTTTTTAACTACCACTTAGTAGTTTCACTATTCATCAAAAATTGAAGTTTTTCAGAAAAATGCCAAAATTTCACCCTAAGCTATAATTGATATTCCGAATTCAAAAATGATTTCTATTTTACAGAATTCCCAACATATAAGTTTCATTAATTAATTTTATAATTAATTTCCGCTGTCACAACAAATAGCGTGTTTTTAAGAGATAATAACTATCAAAAGATTAACACTTGTTTATGTCTGGTGTAAATGTGAAATTACATCCAATGAACAACATTGTATTGAATTGTAAAAATATATTCTAAATATACTTTAAAACCAATCTAATTAATAATTTATCACTATTAATTATTTCGATTAAAAAAGTTGTTTTTAATTAAAATTTAGTAATTTTCACTATTCATCAGAATATGAAAGTTATCCGAAAAGTACCAAAATTTCAACTTAGGCTAAATTCGATACTCCGAATCCAAAAATGAAGTCCATTTTGAGAGATAAAATTTCTAAAATTTTAAAAGGTGGTTATTACTATTCATAACAGCTAGTTTTAATAATATTTTAATAGCATATCGTTGTTTAGTGAAACTCGGTATTGCGTACTACACACGCTATCGAGGAAGGTCGCAATTGCGTGTAATACAAGGCAAGTCAAGGATGCGTGTTATTCAAGATCCTTTTGGTGTAGCGTACAACACAAGACATTAGTGAAATTAAAAAGAATATTTTTCATAAAATTTCGGGGTGTTACATTCTACCCCCCTTAAAATGAATTTCGCCCTCGAAATTCGTCGGGGTTATAAATGGTTTACTATTCGAAAGTTTCTTTAATAGAAAACCACATCGTAAAAAGTAATACCAAAACCAATCTTTAAAAACAAAGGTATGAAACGTAACGGTTACCCAAATAAACTAATCACTGGGTTTCCACATAGGTGAAAATATGGATATGGAAGAGAAATCTAACCATCATGTTCTGATGGAGAGTGGTAGAGAACATGGCTATGGAAAAGCCAGTAATCACAAATCCATAGATTTGTGATGATATAAGGTACCATCTGATTCATTAGGTATAAGATCACTAGGACAACATTTTTGGTTTTCATGATCATTTCCCTAAAGTTGAAAATTTGAATTAGAATAAATACTTACTTTATTTTGGTACAATATCACTGTTGTTCGTACTTTGAACAATTTCCACTTCATCTCTTAAATAAATGAAGTTGAATTTGTTATTAGTGAAGTGTTAATAGATCATGTGATAGAATGATGGTTCATTCCATCTGTCTCAAACAAAAGGTTAGAAAAGTTATCAAAAAATACATAAGTCCATCAATAGTGAGATCAATCATATATGGTCCCTAAAATGGACGTATACTTCATATATCATACTGCTTAATATAATAAAACCAGTTTCTACTAAACAGGGACTTCCTGTAGGCCAGTGGTAGGCGATAAAGGCCAGTCGCACTTCGATTGTGGGTTCAATTTCCACAGCCTTGTCCGACACGATGGGCTGTCGCCCATCCTGCAGGTTGTCCTTTTTCTAAAACTATAGTACTATAACATCCCATCAATAATATCAAAAAAACTTCTATCCTTAAACAATACTAACTTATGTCCAATATAATCCATTCCAATCTTTAGGCTTATCCATAATACTGCAGTCCACTCTCATAACATAGTGAAAACGATTACCAGATATTTAACACCATCGTCGATCCCCATATATCATAAGATATGTTTTGTTGGTCACATTCCAAATATTCAAAGTCCTTAATCATGTATTCTCTTGAATACCTTAGTGAAAACATGAATGCAGTTAAAAGTTAACACCTTCCACATACCAAAATCCTCAAAATTCTATATACTCAAACCATGATATCACTTAGTCCTTATATCAATCATGAGCTCATGAATACTGTCAAACATTTCATTTTCTCTTTATCCCTTCATTATGGGCATATTATCTACTTTCCAAAATATTTGAATCACTTTTCATGGTTACCGGTACCTTAAAATTATTTAAGACCACAATAGACCAATACATAAATATTTCAATACACCATAAAAGTACCTCAACAACATTATTCCTGAATACCAATACATAAACATTTCAGTCCATCCACTTCAATGATTTTCCTGGAAGAAGTCCTTCCTTGATTTAGAAGTAACTTTTTAGGTCAGGGCATTGAGTTGGGTAATGCCCGTGTTCTCCACAAATAAGACATTGAACTCCATAATAGTCTGTCACTCTATGACCCTTTTCTCCACACAGATAACATCGGTCCCTCCATTTGAGGTATTCCTCAAGGTTCTTCTTCCCTTCTTTAGAAATCTCAATCTTCCTTTCTTTATGCTCCTCAACATGCGAACATGCATAATAGTTTATCTTCCTCTTCTTTGATAAATTAGGCATACCACTAAATTTCACCTTGTTAATCATATATCGCGATGAGTGATTTGGAATAATCACAAGATCTTTCTCTCTAGGAATTACACAATTTTTTTGCTCATAGTCACCAATTTGTCCATTGGATTCAATGTTAACTGAATTCCTTCTGGTTCCCTCCATTAACTAAAACACAAAAAGAATCTTGTGAGAGGAAAAAATCATGCTAGGTAAAACAACATAGTAAAGGGGGAGTACCCTTAATATCTAACATCTTAGGTTTAATTCTATGATCGTTAGCGTAATTCTAGTACTATAACCTATACGTATACTTAACCTTAGGGACATCCCTAGACATACCTTAGAAATATCTCTAGGGATCTCACTAACGTTTTCGCATCCTAGTTTCCAAAGGTTGACTAAACCTTTCCTCTGATACCAACTGTAGAGACCCATATCTTGACGTTCATTGACATTACATTATATTTGCGGAATACTTAGTACATAACAAAAACACACACACAAGGACCATAATAGTTTAGTGTCTTTGGAAACTCGGAATATAATCTTATAATCGTGGTGAAAGATCTTCAATATCTCCCATAAAGATCTTCCCTTTTTTTTACCTAAAACCTTTCTTTATATCCTGGGGAAAAGAAAATATAAAAGGGTGAGCTCAAATGCTCAGTAAGGGTAAACAAAAGAAATATCAATCACATCATTTTCATAAGAACATAACATTTTGGAAATCTTAACATGAAAAGAGATCATAATTTCATAACATGGAAGAAATCATGGCAGTGAAATGTAATCACAATAATCATAACATAAAACATGAAACTTTGTGTCATACACACATAATCATAGAGAATCATTTCTTGTTAGTCAAGACTCATTGCAAAGACTATCTTAGTGGACAAAGTCCCTTTCTGAACCGAGTCACCCTCGTTTCAGTCCTGTTTCACTGAACCGGTATAACCTACCGTTCCAGCCATGTCTATCTCATGAGATATAAAAATATTTACCCAATGCATTGGAGGGAGATATAGGTCCCACCCATCTCATAATGATACCATTCTTATGTGTTCCACAAAATCATAAATCATACATCATTTCATAACCCATGTAATAAAAATGGGAATCATAAACATCGTGACATCATAAAACAATTCATATAAGATAAAGGAATTCATAAAAATACAATTCCATCACAAAATAATCAAATCAATGTAATAATAGGGATAAAAGCAGAACCCTTTATTATCTTAGATGGAAAATAATTTTGATAAAACACTTGAACTTCATTCTTGAGGAAAATATCCTTTCTACTTCAAAAACACTTTTCCTTTCTTAACATGTCATACAATTTTAAACTAAAAGAAGTTGATTAAAAATAAACTTGAAAAGTTTTAAAGTATGATTCTTGGAAATAATGTTTTAAAAATCCATTCATTCCGTATAAGTTAAAAAAAACATTCTTCGTACTTTTGTCGGAAAAGTCAAAAAGTACCTCGTACGAAAAACGACAAAAGATTCCTTTCATATTCTTTACTAAAAACTCACCGAAGGGTAAAATTGGATTTAAACTATTGTAAGTGGATGGAAACAATATTAAATATTTAGGGAACATGGATGTGGATGATAAAATACACCCCAGTAAATGCCAAAGTAAAAACAATCTCGGATAAAAAATGAGATTGTGATATTTCCCTTACCTTAGGTCCGATTTGCTTCGTAAGTGTCCGAACCTCCTGTATAATGATTTAAATAATGTCATTGACTTATTAAAGAATCATATTCATTTTTATGATATCATATATGGTCCACTTATGACTTTATATTACCCGTTCTTTTGTAAATTCATGTTAAAGTAGCGTTTTGGGTAAAATCGTCTCATTTGTCGTTCGTGTTTTTAACTTGTAATTATTAATATGATTACTTGGATCATGATTAATTATATCCAGAATGTAAAACATGATTTATATATAATATGTATTCGGAATATATATATATATATATATATAATATATCGATAAATGGAATGAAATACACCGTTCATGGAGACGGTAGTCCGTACGTACGCATGAACGCTATTTTCGTTTCCTTATTGAATTGAATGGAATTAAGTAGATGACATACATATAAATATACATAAATATAGTATCATTATTATGTCATATATTTCATTAGTACTTATTATATATACTTTATAATCATTCATGAATGGTTAATCATTGAGAATGAATCTCATCGCGTCGTGGAGACGGTAGTCCGTACGTACGCACGAGCGATGATATCGTTCCCATGGTCGTGGAATTGTGTTGAAGTGTATGTATACTATTTCAGTATAAATATAACTTTATAATAATCATATATAGTTACTCATTACACTATTATACTCATCCAATTAAGGTGGTGGCTGAAAATAGATTACACCACAGCGTGGAGACGGTATTCCGTACGTACGCACGCGCGGTGATTTCCTTTTTCCGTAGGATGGATAGAAGGTTAATTAGAGTTGTTTCATATTTATAATAACATATCAGTATATAATAAATACTGATGTTATTACTTTATCATGAAAAAACTAAAGAAGAAGAAGTTGAAGAAGAAAGAAATTGAAAAAGATCGGTAATAGATATTACCTCTTTTTGACGCGCCTTCACTTAACCTCTACTTAAAGAACTATGGACGGTCTTTTAAGAAGACCAGGACCTCTAGGATGATACTAGGGAAGTTTAGGAGAGATTTTGGCAGGGTTTTTCCGAGCTTGAATGCTCAAATTGGTGTGAGGAGGAGAGGGAGGAGGTGCCCTTTTATAAGGGAAGAGAGGGGCATCTTAGGAAAATCTCCAAATATTATTTTATATTAAGGTCAAATTCGGTTTATAATGGTTCAAAATGGTCTTATTTTGAAGCTAAAGTGGCAATGGGTCTAAAAACTCTCATCCAATAGGATTTATACAAGTTTAGGTTTTTATTTTAACCTTATCAATTAGATTTAACTCTAAGTTAAATAATTTAACTTTTACCATGTCTTTTTTTTTCTTACACTATATGGTTAATAAAATTACTATATGAAGCCAAACGAACCCCAAGTTGTTTATTATTAATATATTTATCCTTATCTAAGTCATTTGGACGAACCTTAGATTTTTAGGAATTAAATAACAATTAATAATATAATATTTGTTTTAAAAACTAATTTATGTCAATTTTGACACTATTTGGTACATGATTTTTATGAAATTTCTAACAGAATGATAAGTTCTAACCAAGTTACTTAAATCAACAATAACATGTCATATTAACCTAGAAAATTAGTTAAAGTCATAAAAAGTCTCAAATTACATTTATTTGTGCATTTATAACATCAATTATCTTAATATTTTCTTAAAAAGGTAATTACTGCATCATAATTGTGTCATAAATAAATTAAATTATTTAAAGTATAAAAATTACAAATAAAATACCATTATGTAGGAAGTTTTTTATCTTTCTAATGAATATTTATAGTCGAAATTATATTATGTATAACCCTATATTAAAAATGTTTTAGTAAATAAACTTTGATTTTAACTATTTTAACTCTTCTTTGAATTAAATAATAATAAATGTTCTAATCTAATCCAAGTGGGCCTAAATGATAATATTTTACACTTAAGGTTGTTTTTGGTCGAGATAAACTTGTCCAATAGGATTAGGACATGTGTTAGGGTAATATTAATATCATTTTTACCCTTAATTACCCTATTTACTTTTAACCGTGGTAAATAAAAGTAAAAAGTTACTATTCACCAAAAATTATTTTCATCTCATTGAACCACATTTTACTTACTGAAATCAACCATGTCTCTCGGAGTTTTGAAATTCCATTCACAGAAGCGGTAAAATTAAGATTTATGAAAAAAAATAATTTTTTTAACTACCTCTTAGTAGTTTCACTATTCATCAAAAATTGAAGTTTTTCAGAAAAATGCCAAAATTTCACCCTAAGCTATAATTGATATTCCTAATTCAAAAATGATTTCTATTTTACAAAATTCCCAACATATAAGTTTCATTAATTAATTTTATAATTAATTTCCGCTGTCACAACAAATAGCGTGTTTTTAAGAGACAATAACTATCAAAAGATTAACACTTGTTTATGTCTGGTGTAAATGTGAAATTACATCCAATGACCAACATTGTATTGAATTGTAAAAATATATTCTAAATATACTTTAAAACAACTCAAATTAATAATTTATCACTATTAATTATTTCGATTAAAAAAGTTGTTTTTAATTAAAATTTAGTAATTTTCACTATTCATCAGAATATGAAAGTTATCAGAAAATTACCAAAATTTCACCTTAGGCTAAATTCGATACTCCAAATCCAAAAATGAAGTCCATTTTGAGAGATAAAATTTATAAAATTTTAACAGGTGGTTATTACTATTCATAACGGCTAGTTTTAATAATATTTTAATAGCATATCGTTGTTTAGTGAAACTCGGTATTGCGTACTACACACGCTATCGAGGAAGGTCGCGATTGCGTGTAATACAAGGCAAGTCAAGGATGCATCTTGTGCAAGCTCCTTTTGGTGTAGCGTACAACACAAGACATTAGTGAAATTAAAAAGAATATTTTTCATAAAATTTCGGGGTGTTACACCACAAAGGCATACAATCCAAGACAAAATAGGATAAACAAAAAAAGTATGTCAATACCCCACATGACCAAAAATTCCTTCCAAACTAACCCGAACTAAAAGTACAACTACAAGAGAATCCAACATACTACAATATACTCTCCTCTTTACCTGAATCCTATAATATAGCATCTAAAAATTCCCAAAGGAATAAGTAGGGTGTGAACCAAAGCTTAATATGATACCACCATAGTTTCTATATAGTGTCTAATATCAAGAATTCAATAATATACATTTTAAAGCAAAACAGTTTTATAAAGAATTTTCAAAAATTAAATCTAGTTGTAAATAATTTTCCATTTGGTTTTCATAAAAGCCTTTTATATTTTGAAATATAAAATATAAAAAATACATGTGATATAAATAGGAAATAATATCCATGCATCAAGAGGTAAATAGGTAAGGACATATCTTTGAAATGAAAAACTATGTGATACAAACTCATATAAAAACCTATGATTAACAATCCATCATAAAAAAATCATGCGATAAATAACAATAAATGAACAAGAACATCTCATATTAGGATATAGCCAATGGGACACTATGTACTAGATAATAAAAATACTATACAAGCAAAAACGTGGATCCAATCGATGTTGAGTTATTCTAGTCGATATCACAAAAGGTTACCTCCTAGTGGTACCAATCATTCACTAAGGCTACATGTGTCTCTTTCAAGATCCACCCAAGGTTCCCAATGTGAAATTTTAAAAATTCATTTAAAAAACATTATCATATTTTCATAAAACATTTTCAAATCCAAGTCGATCCACTTCAAAGTTTGAAAACCCATTTAAAAATCAAAAAAATTCATTTTCAAATAAGAAATCCTATTTTAAGAATATTTTACTTTCTAATAAATCCTTTAAAAACACATATCACTCTAAATAAATGAAAAAACCAAAGGAATTTATCAATAAAAACATAAATTCATCAAATTAACTTGTTTTATTGAAATAACTACCTCAAAAAGATAGAAAACTAGGTGCCTTTGACAACGGTGATTAGAAACAAAGATAATTACCTTCAGAAGACAATGAATTCCAAGAAAATAAAAAGGATCGATAGAAAACATCAACCGATCACAAAACTGAGCAAAACCCTAGCTAAAACCATAGCCACAACCAAATCCAAAGAAGAACCAGAAGGGTTATGTACTTGGAGAGAAGCAATCCAACCACAAAGGTGATAAATCAATGAAAAAAGTGACCCAAAAGAAGGGAATCACCCAAAATCACCTAGGGAGAGCCTCTAGGTTGAGAACATGGAACCCCAAAATGAATGAAATAATAAAACACTCATGCATCACCCTAAAATCCCAGTTTGCAACCCTTACGTAACATGTAATCCATTTATAAGTCATGTAATCCACAAAGCTCATATATACTGAAAAACATGTCACCTTTTTAATAAAAACCTAATATTTTCTATTACATGGTTTGAACCATTTACACAACTTGTAAACCTCTCATGTCATGTATCTAGTTCACAACCTCTACCCAGAGGCCATTACATGACGTGTACTCCCATTAAATGATGTGTAATCACCCAACGAATAGAAAAAACAATAGGTTTAAGCTAAAAAATCCAATAAATACCTAACTTCACCATCACAGGTATCCTCCCAATTTATTTTTCAGTATTATTCATCCAATGAAAAAGGAAATAGAAAGAAAATATTAAAGCATACCTAATAGAAATGTAACAACGTGTTACAATTAATCATATTAGAACCTATGAAAAGAAATGAGTTTTATAAAAATTTCACCATAGAATAAACAATAGTAAAGAAATAGGTTTCAGAAACATTTCACCTTTTCATCACAACATAACCCATGGAAAAGGAATATGTTTCATATACATTTCATCTTTTCATCAAAGCATAACACGTGGAAAAGAAATTAGTTTCCTAAAAATCTTGTCATTATAAACATAAAACATCTAGAGAAATAATAACACTAGTATCAATGGATCATATCCCCAGTAAAACTTAAGTAACATTAAAGGATGTCATATTGGATAGAAAATGATTTTTAAATATCACTTGGAACATTTATTGAGGAAAATATCCTTTCCAATTTTAATCACTTTTTTAAAATCTAAAAATTTATCAAATATTAAAGAAAAAACATTCTTTTAAAATAACCTTGTAAACTTGTAAATGAATCTTTAAATCATTGATAGGTCATAACAACAGGAAATATCATTTATTTCGTACATGTTAAAATGAAGTTTTCTTTCACATTTTTTGGTGAAAAGTCAAAAGAGCCTTGCTCAGAAAATGAAAAGAAGATTACTTTTAATTGTTTTTGTAGAGAGAAACACATGGTCAATTTTTTTAAAAAAAATCATTAGAAAATATTAAAAACTTTATTTAAATTATTTTTAGAAAACATGGATATGGAATAAAAAAGTTTTTTGATAAAAGAGAAAAATAAAGTTAATTTTCCGTAAAAATAAATTTAGATAAATTGAGTACTTAAAGAGGGGGAAATGAAAGAAAAAAATTTATTATACATAAATAACCAAAGAAAAATAAACTTCATGAATTTTTCTATAGGTATATCATAATATTTCATCATCAAAAACATAATCATAAACAATCCTAATAAACAATGGGATTGTAACATAACACCTTTAACACTTTGGTGACTTTTTAATTATAAGACCCATGAAATAAATAACATTATATGGATATTTATATCCTATAATTTTCATTATAAGAATCATAAATAATATTAAGGGTTATTATATACACCACATAAGAGAAACAAGTGGTGAATATGACATGTGTTCTATGAAAATAAAAGTGAGATGAATCCCTTACCTCAAGTCTCAACTTTCTTTGTACATGTAAGAACCTCATGTATAATAAATATAGGTTTATTATAAATATATTATTGAAACATAATCATATATATAATACCATATATTATTTACTTATAACATTTTCTTACCCATTTATTAACAATTCCTTGTTAAAATAACGTTTCGGGTAATAATTGTCTCGTTTTTCTTACACATTTTGGTTTGTTATTTTTGATTATTTCACTTAGATCAGGGTTCCATAATCTCCATAATTTTATCCATGATATAAATATCATATATATTCATTAAATATGTATTTATAATAATCCATAAAATTAGCGATAAAAAATGAATTACACCATTCATAGAGATAGCAAGTTGTACGTAAGCATGAACACATTTTTCATTTTATCGATGGATGGAACAAAAGAATGATAAATGTTAATTAAATTTTCTAGAATAATTTTTATATCATAAATATAGTATATATTCATTAATATTACTTTATTACTATCTATGTCAAAATAAAATGACTAACATATCACATCGCTTCTTGAAGGCAGGAATCCACACGTACGCACAAGTAACATTATCGTTTTTAATGGATTAGAAGGTAAGAATATATATGTAATATTTTAATTCAAGAAGTATAATTTTATCATAAATATCATATATATACTTTAAATCTATCATTATATAAAACTGTGAAAGGTGGTAATAGAAAAACAATTACATCGGTTTGCAAGGCGGTAGTCCACCGTACAAACCATCGATAGTTTTATTTCCCATTTGATGGAAGAGGAGATGAATGTGGGTTATTAAAAAAATAAAAAATAATTATATGGTATATAATTATTTTATTATATCATTATGTTTTAAAAATATTCTAAGGTAGTGGAAGAAGAAATAAAATAAAAATTCTTGATTAATAATGATACCTCTTTTTGATCAATCTCCTTAAGTTTTCACTAAAATAATTATTAGTAGGGATTAATAATAAGAATAAGGAATACATAATGTGGGTAGTTAAGTAAGTAATATATTTGGGTATGTATTTTTAGAAACAAAAGTCTTTGTAATTGTGAATAGGAGAGGATAGGGGTTCCCTTTTATTAGTGGGGGAGAGGACACACTTGGAATTTTTGAAAAGAAAAAGGTATACCCACATTTTAGACATTACAAAAGGATCCAAAATTGACAATTCTTGAAACTTATATGTAATAAAGTATAAATATTTTAATTAAATAGTAACTTGAATAGTTTTTAGGAAATTTTAACCCTTATAATAACAATTAACCTTCTAGTAAACATGTTTTAACTTTAACTATGATAATTAATTTTTACTATTTTTACTATTAATTTTACCAAAAATTAAGTTGATGTTATTATATAAGATTAATTATTATGATTCAAAATATGGAATTTAATTTTCTAAAATCCATTCACATAAATTAAAAAATATAATTTAAAATTAAACTTGTAGATGTGATGAAAATGTAGTTTTCCAAAGAGAAAAGTTTCATAAGTATAGAAACTTTTAATGTAAAAAATCAACATGAATTTGATTTCAGTGAACAAATAATAAAATAATTTTACTAATTTTACTTTTAAAACATTTTTAAATTATAATGAAGTTTTAAAATGCTTTAAATGAAAATAATTTTTTTAATAAAAATCTGTATTTTTCTTTATTTGTTGATTTTTTTTTATTTTTAGAAAATTCTAAAAAATCCACCACAACTTAATTTTGACATGCTGATTCAAAAACTAAATTTCATTATTTAAAATTAATTTTATATAAGTGACAAAATTAATTTTTTTTTTCATAAAAAGCAATAAAAATCACTTTTTTTTGAAAATAATATATTTTCGAGGAAAATAAAGACTTTACTAAAAATTAAGTAATTATTTATAAATATATTTTATTTATATAAAACCATTATAATTAATTTAAAAAATATGTTTATTACCATTCATACCTCCAAATTTAATGGCTATTCTATAATAGCCATGTTTAGATAATATTTATAGTATATTGTAGTTCATTAAAACTTGGTGTTACGTGTAACACAAGATATAGAAGAAATTAAATTTATTTAAAAAAAATATTTCATTAAATATTGGGGTTCTATAGAATTGGTATAAATATTTTATTTCAAAGGGAAATATGAGCAGGATACTTGACCAATGTTCATTCTTGATGCACTTTCAGTGGTATGGTAAAGTATGGGTTAAATGCTTCTGGTTTTGGAAATGACTTCCAGGTGGCAGGTGTTTATGTTATTTGTTATGTAATGAGTGATATGACCTAAGATTCTTAGAAAAATAACTGAGGTGATTTTTATTACATGATATTGATATGCGGATGGAGAATGGTTTGTGGTTTAGGTGTGTGAGCCTAGTTTTGATTGAATTTGACTCATGGTGATCTGAGTTAAATGATATGGAAGGGTGAAAATAGGGTGTATACTTGCTTGAGTATGCCTTATTTTAGAAATGGGGTTATTTAGAACCATTGTAAGGGATGTATTATTCCTTGACATGGGTTATCAAGATCAAGTGCGCATAGATCGAGAGGAGTGACACACATATGATGATGGAACTTGTTGAGGTTTCACTTAGGGAGAGATATATAGAAATTCATATAAAAGAGAGTTCACCATTAGTGGTTGGAGGGTGTGGACCATGTTATAGATGAGATTTAGTAGATTCTGAGGATGATGTTCTTGGTAAGATAGGAATGGGTGGTATTTGATGTTTTATATTGATGCTCGGGTATGAAGGGGATGACCATGTCCAGTCATTATGTATGGTAGTGGATGGAGCATGGGACATAGTGACCAGTGTTTTAATTTAGTAGAGTTATAATGAGGATACCCCTATGGTGGGGAGTGTCTTATCATTCATGGATGTACAACCCCCCATGTATGTAGTCTAATGGGAATGGTGAGACCTGTTGTTAGATGCTATATATAGCACTGTCATGTTGGTGAGAAGATGAAATTAATTTTATTTGTTTTTTCGGTGAATACTAGATTTAAATCTTGGATGTGTCATTATTTTGAGTATGTATTTTGGAATTGGGATTGGAATGGTTTTGATGTGATCTAAGGGTGATTCATATTGATGGTGTATCGGTGATCCTGAGTGGTGTATGACAAAAGATTTGGTTGGTTGAGGATCCAACGATGAAATTACACAAAGATACAGGTTCATACTTCAGTGTGGATGTTTTAAGGATCATGTGGTTCCTATGAGGATTTAGGCATGATTATTAGTAGATGAGATGATACTCCAGTGAGTGTGATTGAGCATTTTTAGGATAGGTAATAAAAATGACATTTGACCAATATTTTTTCATATGACAGGGTGAGGTGAGATGGAAACCATACCAAGTGTGGTAATGAATAAATAGAAATTAATTTTAGTAAGTGATTTTGATAGTGGAACCACCATGGAGAGAAATTGGACTTTATGAGTTGAGACTTATGGTGGAGAGTACCTTGAGGGTGGGAATGTATTTTTCAATGAAACCGTCATGTATCATAGTATATGGGTGCAATTTGAGTTCTATATTTTTGTTAGTGATGATGATGAGTGGGTAGATTAGTTTTTCATGAATTGTGTACCTCATGTTTAGAGTTGCATAGCGGAGGTTCCTTTGCTATTTAAGGAAAGTTTTTGGGAAGTTAATCATGAATTGATGACCTGGATAAGTCAAAATTAATTGTAAAAAGACCATAAAGAATTCTTAGGGATGAAAATTTTTATGGTAGGGAGGTTATAAAACCATGTGTCACGATAGGTTTTGAAATTCTGGGGGAATTTGAATTTTTAGAACTGGAGTATGGTTTGTTTTGAGAACAATAATTCATATTATAATTTCAAGAGTTAGAGAAACTCAAGTATATTTTTTCAGATATATATTAAGGATCAAGAGGTGTATCAAGTGTTTGATTAAGCATTGAGAGATTTAGGTTGAAATAGAAAATTTTTAAAGGGTTTTACCCTTTTTAAAAGTCACTACACAATTAGGGGAAACTGTGTAAGTAAAGTATGTATGTTTTTTTTCTTGGGGATTTTGGTAGATGGTTGACATATGGTTGTAGAAAAACTATGAAAAACCTAAAATTTGAGTTTTAGAGGGATCCATTGGGCTAAAATATATGATGGGGTGCATGTTGGACTAATCTAACCACACAGTTGACACACAGTTTGGTAAAAAACGTGGCCAGACTATGTGAGGAGTGAATCCTTTGAGTGTATAGGTTTTACAATTAGTGCACAATTTGGAAAACTATGTGGCCAAACCCATGACCACCCAAATTTTCTTAAAAATGAAAAAATTAACATTTCCCCTATGAGATTTTAATTCTCCCCCCTCCTTTATCCTTCCCTAATACACATTAAACCTAGGGGTTCCTTACCACTTAATTCTACATTAATCCTCCTTTGAAATGTGTTGATTTCCTAGAATTTTTTACAGTGATTTATAGTGATATTCTCTCCTTATTACCCCTTTTTATTCTCCTTGATATCATGTTAAATTGGCACAATTCCAATTAGGGTTTTATTTATTATTCTATTATAAAATATTGGAATAATCATTATATGATAGGGATTTCTCCTATCATGGCAAGAGGATTTCCCAAGAGGATCTTTACATGTTATTTCTCACGATTCCATTGAAGGTACACTGACCAATAAATTTACTTGATGTTTTCAATTAAATAGTAAAAACTAGTTATTTATTTGGGATGAAAAGTGCTAGGTTTTTTTCATGGGATGGTATTAGGGGTATTCCATGGACCTTACAGGTGCAGTTATTCATGGTTTGGTGTAGAGGGATGACTTAGTGAGATTTTAGGCATTTATTCCATTTCTAAATTGAATTGGATAGCTAGTTATAATTTTTTATAATTAATTATATTGGATTATTTGTATTGATTTATTACATCAAGAGGATATATAGTACATAGAGGAGATTTTACAAAAGTATAATAACTATGGTTAAAAGGGAATAACTTTATATAAGTTAGGTGGTCCTTGAGCATGCCCATATGGTTTATGAATGTGATATGTGCATGTAAAGCGTGGTCTCACCACCTGAGAGTGATAGACCTTCTATTTAAAATTAATTGATTATTTTTATTAAATAAATTCCATGAAATGAGAAAAGTGACAAGGGCCATGATGGACCCTTGAACAATTTCTTGATGCCTCACCTTCTGATGACTGAGGGATTGATTATTAAAATTTATGCTAAGGGCTTGAACCCCATGAGAATTATAGATGAAATGGTAGAGAATAATGGACCTTGGTATATGTGCCACCGATTCCCCCTTATAGATGTGAGTGTTAGATTAATTGAGGTTTCCCTAAGAATGATATGATGGAATTATGAGATACTTTATATCCATTTTTCTAGTCAATTAGAGAGTGGGTGAGTGTTCCACCCCCACTAAAATGTGAGATATGGGTTTTCTCTAGGATGTATTTAATTTGTAACATCAAATTACTATTATTTAGGTACTCCTTAAACCTCATTTTTTTCATGATTTATTTGTGTCTCATTTAGTGGCGTGTCATGTGAAATTTTGGTATTTTTTGGAACTTTCTAAGCTATGCATGATTGGAGCACAATTTTCAAAAACTGTGTGCCCACCCAAGGTAAAAAATTCAAACCAAAATAGTGGGGGTTTTCATGGTTGGTGCATAGTTTGAAAAACTGTGCAACCAACTAGTAGAAACCATGTACCCCATTAGAAAAGTTCTTGGTTAGGGCACATAGTTTGACAAATCATGTGGTCCTACCCAGCTAACCTTGTGAATGGGGTTTTTTAATTCAAAAAATTATTTTTAAAATTCACAAACCCCTATTTGGACCCTGATCAATCCTAACTCTCCATATCTTGATTTCAAAGGTTGAGAGGGCTCTCAAGGACTCATTTTAGATCCTCTAAATCCTCTCTTAAGTGGAACAATCTAGGAAAACATCGTTTAATTTATTCTTGATAGGAATTATTATCCCATTCATTCTCTCACACTCTCCTATTATCTCCTCTCTAAGGTTTGTTAGATCTTTATGTTGTTATAGGATCTAAAATATTCTATTTTGGATATTTAATCTAGGTTTTATTCTTGGATCTCCATTACCAACGCTCTTCTTTTCATTTTCCTATTATGTGTTTTGTGATATGTGATCCCGTGATCTATGATAGGTGGTTATGAAGAACCACCTGAGTCTTTTTATGCAGTAATATTCTAGAAATTTTAAGGATTAAATTATTTGAAGTATGGGAGAATGTAACACCCCAAGCTTCCACGGTATGCCTCTCTTTGAATAATACAATATCGTGTGACGTACGCAACTTCGAGTTCTAACACACCACAACCAATCAAATTAGCCGTTACGAATAGTAATATCCATTTTTTAAAATTTTATAAATTTTATCTTTCAAAATGGACTTCATTTTTGGATTCAGAGTATCAAAATTAGCTTAGGGTGAATTTTTGGTATTTTTCTGAAAACATTCAATTTTTGATGAATAGTGAAAAATACTAAATTTTAATTAATTTTTTTTTAATAAAAATAATTTATAGTGCTAAATTATACTATTGAGTGGTTTTTAAGTATAATTAGATTATATTTTAACCATTTAATCCAATTTTGGTCATTGGATGTAATTTCACATTTAAACTAGACATAAGCAAGTGTCAATCTTTTGATAGTTATTATTTCTTAAAAGCACGCTTTTTGTTTTGACAATGGGAATTAATTTTAAATTAATTTCTTCCACTTTTGTGTTATGAATTTAGAAAAATTGATTCCATATATAGAATAATGAGGTTCAAATTGTGTAAATAGGTAACTTTTATTTTTATACATTTTGAATAATTACTTCGGTAAATATTTTATTTACCATTGTTAAAGGGTAAATCCGGTAAATAAGGGTAAACAAATAATATTATAATAATATTAAATTACCCTAACACATGTTATAAACCTATTGTATGATACATTTCCGACCATGGGAATCCATGGGTTGATTTTGGGACCCCATGGAACCACTTGTAAGTGATAATGACACTTTATATTAAGTAAGTTAAAGTAAATACAAAAATGACATAAGCATATATCTGTTAGTAAAACGATTTTTACATATGGTTATATATGTTATCTTTTAGACTATAAATATTAATTAGAAATCTAAAAATATTTCCTATATAATGATATTTTATTTATAATTTTTAGACATTATATAATTAAATTTATTTATGACACAATGATGATGCAGTAATTACCGTATTAAGGAAAGATTAAAATAATTGACATTATAAATATCCAAATAAATGTAATTTGAGACTTTTTATGAATCCCAATAATTTTATAGGTTAATATGATATGTTATGGTTGGTTAGATGAATTCATTTTGAAGTAATAATGTTGTTATGAATTTAGAAAAAACAAAATACCAAATAGTGTCAAAATTGACACAAAAGAGTTTTTAAAACAAATATTATATTATTAATTGATATCCTATTCCTAAAAATATAATTTTTGTCCAAAATACTTATATAATGATAGGTGTATTATTAATGAACCACTTGGGGTTTTATTGAATGTATATAGTAAGTTTATTAACCATATAATATAAAAATAAAAAGAGACACAGTAAATGTCAAACTATTTAACTAAGAGTTAAATCTAAAAGATAAAGTTAATATAGTGACCCAAACCTCTATAAAACCTATTTATTGAGTGGTTTTAGACCCATCCTAACCTCATACTTTAAATAATTCATTTTTTATCCATTAAAAACCGAAAATTATTTTATTATAAAAAAATATTTCTAGCTTTTTCTATGGTGCCCCTCACCCCTCTTATAAAAAGGGCATTTCTACTTCTCTCTAATTCACACCTTAAAAGCCATTTGACTTGGCCAAAACCTACCAACATACCTTATAAACTGTCCTCCCATCATTCTAGAGTCCTTACTTTAGTCAGAAATCCAACATAAGGTGCCCTTTTGATCAAATAAAAAGGAAGAACCCGGAGAAGAGGTAAATATTTCATCACCTGTTTCAAGTTCCTTTCTTCTTACACTTCCTCTTTCTTTGTTGTTTACATTATAAAATAATAACTCTAGTATCTTATATATACTGTGATGTTATTATAAATATGGTACAACCATATTCATTATTCTATCCATCCTTTGAATGACATGTCACCATACGTGTGTACGTACGACTTACCGTCTCCACGTCGTGGTGTAATTGTTATTCAATACATTTTTATCTGGATGGGTATAATAATGATGTTTAATTGATGTAAATAATAAATATAAAATGATAATTATTCTATATATATGATATAACATACAATTATATATTATTTTAATATCAAAATAATGATATCGTCGCTCGTGCGTACGTACGGATTACCGTCTCCACGAACGCGATGAGATTCATTCCCCATCGTATCCATTCAAGAATAATTTTCATTAGATGATTAAAAATAATGTTTAAAGACTTACTATAATTATGAATATGAATATGATACATCCTATCCATAACAAACATTACTTACATAACAAATCATATAAAGGAAAACGAATCAGTTAACACCCGAAACAACGATAATACTAAGATATTATTAAGAAATTAATATTAAAAGATCATATATGATATCATATTAATGTATATGATTATTTTATAATTTAATAACAATTATTTCACCATTATATAGGAGGTTAACCTACCCTCAACCAAGGAAAAGTACAAGGTATGGGTTAATTTCACAATCTCTTTATTATCCGTGGTTGTTTTTATGTAAGTATCTACTGGGACCTCTTTATCATCAACATCCATGTTTCTTAAAAATGTATTTCAAAACATTTTTAATATTTACTATATAATGATTTAAATTCATTTATACCCTTATTTTAACTTATTTGTTTTGAAAGGATTCTTTCAGTCATTTTCCAAATAAGGTACTTTACGACCTTTTTGACAAAATTAAGGTAAGAATATTTTTTTGACTTGTATGGCAGGTGCAGTTATTATCCATAGTTATAACATCGTCGAAGATTACATTACAAGATTATAAGAATATTTTCAAAATAAATGTTTTCATTATAATTATGCAACTTTAAATGATTTCAAAAAAAAAAGAAATAGACATTTCTCTCAAATAGTTTTGATTTCATCTATGTCAATATCCTTTGATGGATTTTATACTTGTTTGAAGTTTTTTCATTATGATACAAGTCTTCCAAATTGTATTGAAGGTTTTTTGATATGTTTGACTTTGGATGTGTTATTTTTATACCATTCATGGGTTATGGTTAAAGTATTGACATTTCGTATGTAAGTTTTAATACGAATGTTTATGTTATATTTCAACCTTTTAATATGAGGAATGTATTGGACTTAGTAAGTGACGGGTGGAGCCCGCTATTGCTCCTCGATGCATCAGTAGGTCCCACGAGACAACTATATGTGGAATTGGCCGAGGCATTTCCCAATTTTATTTATGGTTTTTTCCGAGGCCTTTATCATTTTAGACGTCTTGGCCGAGGCCTTGACAAAATGTTTTATAATGTCCATCATTATACATTCCCTCATTATGAAAATAATATTGATGGTTCATGTGGTCATTAGATTAGTATAATACCCATGATTATGTTTTATTATGGCATTATTTACAAAGCTCATATTCCTGTCATAAAATTTTTCATGTTTATTACTAGTAAAGACATGTGTTTTCAATTATTCACCATGCTTAATATTTATGTTATCTTCCGCTATATTTCTTACCCTTACTGAGCATTTGAGATTACCCCTTTCTTATGTTTCATTTTCCCAGGATATGAAGAAGCTAATTATGAGTGACTTTCAGAGGCTTGGATGTTTCTAATGGAATAAATTAGTGTTGTATTTCTTTTCAAGTTGTAAAGTTGAACTTATGTATGAATATTGTTTCCAATAATACTAAACTAATCAGTCTTTTGGGACATGATTTCCTTGTGATCATGCTAATGATATGTAATAATGCACTGACTTTGGGTAACTGGGGTCATGGAATTACAGTTGGTATTAGAGAAAGTTTAGTACAAACCTTTGAAACTAGATTTAGATAAACTCTGATTATAACACATAAACCTATGATAGACTTTGAGGATTAGTATTAAATAACTTCCTAGAATTTTGGTATTGTAGAGATTTTGTGAGTTTTGAAAGAAATACATCTCTATCTAGATATGAGAAGATGGAGGTGGATCTGGAACAGATGTACCTAGGGGTAAAACCCGAAAACACCGCTTTGAGCTAGACTTGAACGGGAAATGGTGCACGACAATGGGCCTTACTGCACTCTTGGTTACAACACTCCCGGGGTATATGCTTAAGATAATTATCATTTTATTTATAAACCATTTTTAAGGGTTTATGAGTATATACTTCCTCATAGAAAACATTTTTTTATGATTATGGATGATATCCATAAACTGTTCAATTCTTGTTAAGTGTTTTACAAGTTTGGAATTATGTATTTCAATTCATAATATAATCTAGTTTATTCCATTGTTTAGAAATGGTGCCCAGTGGAAGGAATGGAAACCGTATCAATGAATGCAATCCATGTAGGGATTGACATCCTACTCAAGATAATTATAGAGGAGTTGGTGATGCTATTGGTGCTGATCATCTTATCATCGTACTGGGACAACTCACACAGGTTATGAATAATAACCTTACCCGTATGGAGCACCCTGATACACAATGCAGAGGATCAATGTTAGACCACTTCATGAGGTAACAACCACCAACATTAAATGGGAGTAAAAATCCATTAGTGGATGAGAAATGGATAAATTCCTTAGAGAAAATATTTCACGCTTTGGGGAGCAGCAAAAGGGAAACAGTTGTCATGACAGTTTATCGCCTCATTGGAGACGCTGATCAACGGTGGTAATTGATTCAAAACAAAAAGGAAGATAAAGAAGTATCCAGTATGTAATGGAGGGAGTTTATTGAACTTTTCTTATAAAAATACCTTCCTCTTGACCATCGAGCAGATATGGAAAGGCAATTTCTGAGTCTGAGGCAAAAATAGGATGAGAATGTCGCAAAATATACAGCAAACTTAACAAGGTTAGAAAGGAATGTTGTAGATTATATGCATAACCCAAGAAGTAAGATTGACTATTTATTGGATGGGTTAAAACCATTTCTCCATTGAGCATTAGTATCACAATCCTTCTCATCATACGAAGATATTGTCTCGTGTGCTATCAAGATAGAAAATTAATTCTCTAAGTCTTATGACTTTAAAGCAAAGAAAGTGAAGAAAATATTTGCTGAACACTCTGGGAAAGGAAATAAGGAAACAAGGAATAAAGGAAGAATTGAATTTCCACCCTGTGATAATTATGGAAGGAAGAACCCTGGTGCCTGTCTAAAAGGAAAAGGAGTATGCTACAAATGTGGACAGAAAGTCCATCTTGCTGGTGATTTTAAGGGAAAAAAAGATGCTACCAATGTTCAATGCTACAATTGTAGGGATATGGGACATTATGAGAATGAATTTCCTAAGCATCAGGGAAACTTACCTCAGAAAAGGCCAAGGGATCAAGGTCATGATTATGCGATCACTACTGCTGAGGTTGAAGATCTGAAAGATGTGGTGGCAGGTAATTTAATGGTTTCCTCAAGTTTAGAAAATGATTTATTTGATTTTGGATCATCGCATTGTTTCATATCTTCCCAGTTTTCTAAGAAAATTAGATATTTCCAATTTGATTTAGCAAGGGAGGTGTCAGTCAAAACTCTTAATGGATGTATCATTGCTACAAAGTTTTGTGAATCAGTCCCCATTAGGGCATATAAATGTTCTTTATCTTCTGATCTCATCGTCATACCCATGGTTAAATTTTATATAATCATCGGAATGGATTGTATTTCATACTATGATTCAAAAATTTATTTCAAGAAGAAGGATGTTGCAATTTTTGATAATGATAAAGAGTACCTTATCTTTAGAGAAGAATCATCACCACCTAATTCTTATCTAGATCCACCCCCAGTAGCTCAACTAAATTAAATTATTGGGGAGGAAGGGAATGAAATAACTATGGGTGAGGAAAGGAATGTTCAAATAGGGGATGTACCTATTGTAAAAGAATATGTTGATGTGTTTTCTAGAATATTTACCTGGACATCCTCCAGAATGAGAAATTGAGTTTTCCATTGATTTAATTCCTAGTTTAAGGCCCATATCAAATACCCCTTATAGAATGGCCACTGTGGAATTAGTGGAACTAAAGAAACAACTATAGGAATTGAGTAATAAGGGATTTATTCTCCATAGTGTTTCTCCATGGGGAGCCCCTGTCCTTTTTGTTAAGAAGAAATATGGATCTATGAGGTTGTGCATTGACTACATGGAGATAAATGCTATAACAATAAAGAAAAAGTATCCCCTACCTCACATTGATGATTTATTTGACCAGATTCATGGAGATAAATACTTTTCAAAGATTTACCTTCGATCTGAATATCATCAGTTGTGTGTGAAGAAGGAAGACAATCCAAAAACAGCATTTCGAACTAGGTATGAGATTACGAGTTTACAATAATGCCTTTTGGATTGATTAATGCACCATTTGTCTTCATGGATCTAATGAATAGGGTTTTCAAGGAATATCTTGATGAATTTTTCATGGTATTTATTGATTATATCTTGGTATAATCCAAAATCTATGAAGATAATGAAAATAACTTGCACATTATCCTGAAGACTTTTAGAAGAAATGAATTATATGGAAAGTTTAGCAAATGTGAATTCTGGATTCATAAGATTTATTTTCTTGGGAATATCGTCTCTAAGGATGGAATATCCATTGATACTTATAAGGAAAGAGCAATCCAAGAATGGCCAGCACCGACGAATATAACCAAGGTATGCGGTTTTATTGGTTTAGCAGGTTATTATCGACGTTTCATCCAGAATTTTGCCTGGTTGGCTAACCCATTAACAAAGATCACACAAAAAGGGGTTAAATTTGTTTCGAAAAAAGAGTGTGAAGAATGTTTTGAAGAACTAAAGAGAATATTAGTCAATGCTCCTATTTTGACTCTACCATCGGGGAATGATGGGTTTGTTATTTATAGTGACACATCAAAGAAAGTAATTGGTTGTGCCTTATGCAGAATGATAGGGTTATTGCCTATGCATCACGATAGCTAAAAATTCATGAGAAAAACTATCCTACTCATGATATTGAGTTAGCAGCTGTAATATTTTTTTTGAAGATATGGAGACATTATCTCTATGGTAAAAAATGTGAGGTATATACCAATCACAAGAGTTTGAAGTATATATTTTCTCACAGAAAGAACTCAACATGAGGCAAAGGAGATGGCTTGAACTACTCAAGGATTATGATATCATGATACACTACCAACCAGGGAAGGAAAATAAGGTGGCATATGCTTGGAGCAGAAAAGATCATGGAGTTTTCAACAAGATGAGAGTTGAAAGGGATCCTATTTTCATGGATCTAGTAAAGATGGATATGGGAATAATCATTGAAGGTGAAACATCAATGATTTTTCAAATGGTTGCCAAAAAATATTTACTAGAAATGATAAAAAGTTCTTAGGATGATGATGAGGAATTTCAAAAGAAGATTAAAGCTGTGAATGATGGGAGGTTGAGTGACTTCGTATATGAAGATGGAATTTTGAAATTTGGGAGGAGACTTTGTGTTCCCAATATACCTGATCTAAAATGGGAATTATTAGATGATGCTCATAGTTCCAATTTTTATATACACCTTGGTAGCACTAAAATGTATAGAGATTTGAAGAAACAATTTTCAGTGGGACAACATGAAGAGGGAGATTGCTGATTTTGTGTCAAGATGTATGGTTTTTCAACAAGTGAAAGCTGGAAGGCAACATCCTGGAGGAGTCATGATACCTATTCCTATACTTGAGTGGAAATTGGATAATATTACGACGGAATTTTTCATGGGACTACCAAAGACTCCTAGAAGGAACGATGTAATATGGGTCATTGTTGATCGTCTTACCAAGTCAGCACATTTTCTTGTTATAAGAGAAGATTTACCAGTTTAATGTTTAGAAAGACTGTATATTAATGAAGTTGTAAGACTTCATGGAGTACCCCTATAGATTGTTTCTGATCGTTATCCCCGTTTTACATCAAGATTTTGGAAAAGTCTTCAGAAAGCCTTGGATACTGAACTTCATTTGAGCACTACCTACCACCCTCAAGCTGATGAAAAATCAGAACGGACTATTCAAACCTTAGAAGATATGTTTAGATCTTGTTCACTTGACTTTTAAGGTATTTGGGATCAATATTTAACTTTGGTAGAATTCTCCTATAACAATAGCTTCCATTCAAGTATTCAGATGGAACCATATGAAGTGTTATATGAAAAGAGATGTCGCACACCAACTTGTTGGGATGATGTTGGTGAAAGAAAACTCGTAGGCCCAGAACTTGTGAAGGAAACAATGAAAAAGGTAAAGGTAATCCAAACCCACATCAAAGCAGCTCAAAGGAGGCAGAAGAGCTATGCCGATAACTGAAGGAAGTATTTGTAATTTTAGGTAAGAGATCATGTTTTCTTGAAGTTATATCCATGTAAAGGTGTTATATGTTTCATTAGGAAGGAAAAATTAAGTCCCAGGTACATCAGACGTTTCAAAATTCTAGAACGAATTGGGGTTGTAGCTTACCATTTGGCAATGCTGCCAAGTCTCTCCAAAGTTCACAATGTGTTCCATGTATCACTACTGAGAAAATTCATGCCTGACCCAACGCATATACTCACCTATGAGGAATTAGAACTAGAAACCAATCTATCTTATTGCGAAGAGCCTATCAAGGTTCTTGATACAAGAGAACAAGTGCTGAGAAACCGGACGACTCGTCTAGTAAAAGTTCTATGAAGAAACAATAAGATGGAAGAGGCAACGTGGGAACCCGAGGAACTTATGATGAAGAAACACCCGAGTCTTTTTATGCAGTAATATTCTAGAAATTTCGAGTATGAAATTATTTGAAGGATGGGAGAATGTAACACCCTAAGCTTCCATGGTATGCTTCTCTTTGAATAATACAATATTGTGTGATGTATGCAACTTCGAGTTCTAAGACACCACAACCAATCAAATTAGCCGTTACGAATAGTAATATCAACATTTTAAAATATTATAAATTTTTTCTTTCAAAATGGACATCATTTTTGGATTCGGAGTATCGAAATTAGCTTAGGGAGAATTTTTGGTATTTTTCTAAAAACATTCAATTTTTGATGAATAGTGAAAAATACTAAATTTTAATTAAAAACAACTTTTTTAATAAAAATAATTTATAGTGCTAAATTATACTATTGAGTGGTTTTTAAGTATAATTATATTATACTTTTACCATTTAATCCAATGTTTTTCATTGGATGTAATTTCACATTTAAACTGGATATAAGCAAGTGTCAATCTTTTGATAGTTATTATTTCTTAAAAACACACTTTTTGTTTTGACAATAGGAATTAATTTTAAATTAATTTCTGCCAATTTTGTGTTCTGAATTTAGAAAAATGGATTCCATATTTATAATCATGAGGTCCAAATTTTTTAAATAGGTAACTTTTATTTTTAGATATTTTGAATAATTACTTCGGTAAATATTTAATTTACCATTGTTAAAGGGTAAATCCGGTAAATAAGGGTAAAAAAATAATATTATAATAATATTAAATTACCCTAACACATGTCCTAAACCTATTGTCCGATACATGTCCAACCATGGGAATCCATGGGTTGATTTTGGGACCCCATGGAGCCACTTGTAAGTGATAATGACACTTTATATTAATTAAGTTAAAGTAAATACAAAAATGACATAAGAATATATCTTTTAGTAAAACAATTTTTACATATGGTTATTAATGTTATCCTTTAGACTATAAATATTAATTATAAATCTAAAAATATTTCCTATATAATGGTATTTTATTTATAATTTTTAGACATTAAATAAATAAATTTATTTATGACACAATGATGATGCAGTAATTCTCATATTAATGAAAGATTAAAATAATTGATATTATAAATATACAAATAAATGTAATTTGAGACTTTTTATGAATCCAACTAATTTTATAGGTTAATATGACATGTTAGGGTTTTTTAGATGAATTATTTTCGAAGTAATAATGCTGTTATAAATTTAGAAAAAACAAAATACCAAATAGTGTCAAAATTGACATAAAAGAGTTTTTAAATAAATATTATATTATTAATTGATATCTTATTCCTAAAAATATAATGTTTGTCAAAAAGGCTTATATAATGATAGGTTTATCATTAATGAACCACCTGAGGTTTTATTAAAAGTATATAGTAAGTTTATTAACCATATAATATAAAAATACAAAGAGACATGGTAAATGTCAAACTATTTAACTAAGAGTTAAATCTAAAATATAAAGTTAATATAGTGACCCAAACCTCTATAAAACCTATTGTTTGAGTGGTTTTAGATCCATCATTACCTCATACTTTAAATAATTCATTTCGGAGCCATTAGAAACCGAAAATGATTTTATTATAAAAAAAATATTTCTATCTTTTTCTAAGGTGCCCCTAACACCTCTTATAAAAGGGTAGTTCCCCTTCTCCCTAATTCACACCTTCAAATCCATTTGACTTTTCCAATGTAACACCCCAAGCTTCCACAATACAATTCTTTTTCAATAATGCAATAGCTTGCATTGTACGCACGTTCGAGATTCTAACACACCGCGACCAATCAAAGTTGCTGTTATGAATAGTAATACCCACTTTTTGAAATTAAATAAATTTTATATTTCAAAATGGACTTCATTTTTGGATTCGGAATATCGAAATTATCCTATTTTGAAGTTTTGGTATTTTTCTGAAAAACTTCAATTTTTGATGAATAGTGAAACCACTAAGTGGTAGTTTAAAAACTAATTTGTCGTGTAAATGAAATATTACCACTTCTGTGTATTGAATTTCAAAAATTTGACATACATGGTTTTCATTAATAAGAAAAATGTGGTTCAATGAGATGAAAATAATTTTTGGTGAATAGTAACTTTTAAGTCTTATTAATCGCGATTAAAGGTAATTAGTGAAATTTAAGGTAAAAATGATATCATAAAAATATGAAAATATCTTGAAACTTGTCCTACCATTATTGGATGATTCATGTCCGACCAAGAAAATCCATGGGTCAACTTGGAGACCCCATGGAGCCACTTGGGTAAGAAAATGACATTAATAACTTTGTATTTAAAGTAAAAATAAAATTGTCACAAACATGTATTGTTTTACTAAAAGAATTATTACATGGGGTTATACAAGTCATATTTTTGACCATAAATATTCATTATAAATCTAAAATGATTTCCTACATCATGGTAATTTTTTTATAATTTTTAGGCATTAAATAAATAAATTTATTTATCACACCATGATGACGCAACGATTACCTCATTAATTAACATTTTAAATAAAATGAAAAGATAGTTTAAAATATATGACTTACACTTTTCAAAAACCTATTGTATGAGTATATTTCGAACCCTGTTCACCTTATCCTCAAAATATATAATTTTGGGACCTCTAAAATCCAAAAATCATTTCATAATATTGTAATATTCCATGACTTTCCAAGATTTCCCCTCCTCTCCTCTTATAAAAGGCCCCCACCTCTACCACCTTATTCACACCATAAAATCCATTTGGATCAGCCAAACTCTGCCCAAATACTCTCTAAAATTCCCTCTCTTACTCTTAGAAGCCTCACTTTGGGCAGAAGTCTTCCCAAGGAAGCCTTTGGCTCAAATCAAAAAGAGTTACCTGATTTTATGGTAATGTCTTCTCTTGTGTTCTTTTGTTTTATTTTGCTTCCCCAAACCCTTAAAATATTTTTATTACTTTATTTTGTAACAACAACAAAATCTAAAATATACTAGTATGTTTTTATGAGAGGGATTTTATTTACACTTACACACACCTCTGTCTAATGGTTAAAGAACATACTGTTTCTGTGGGTGGAGAAATACTGCCTCACGAAACGATGATTGTTCAATATTATTTTAACAAATCTCATGGTGGGAATTATGATGAAACTATTTCTATATATTATATATATTATGTTTATGTTTTCTTTATGCTTCTGTATATTTCATTTATGTCATAACTTTATGATTTCCATTATGGGTTAACGTGATAATTTCATTATAGGAAGTGCGCACTAACGCCCCCTCAAAGTGATTTGAATCGTTAATGCCATATGTGGGACATGTAAAGGATGGAGTAAATGATATTATATATGATATTATACTGGAATTATAATACACCTTTATATCATTATGATTTCATTCCATTAAATACGAAATAGAAATGAAAGTAGCATTCATGCGTACGTACAACTTACCGTCTCCATGAACGGTGCATTTCATTTATTACCTATAAATGTTACGTAATATTATGAATGAATGTATATACTGGATATATATGATATATATGATATCTACATCATGAATATAATTCTGGATATAATGTATATTTTACCACATGAACAACTTGTAATTATAAGAAGTTTATTTTTGACTCAAGTACAAAGATCGACAAAATGACCATTATTCACTTAAATAATTACATAATGTTCATAACATGGTAATAAGTGATATAAAAGGAATAATAAACTTGAAAAAGGTTCTTAAGAAATTATAAATTAACTCTAGTTTATTATTCAGGAGGTTAAAGAACGATCGAGTCAAGTCGGACACAAGGTAAGGGAACTTCTTAACCCAATTTTCGTTCTTTGGGTTAATCTCCTACTTTCAAATTATGTCATGATATTATTATGTCCTATCTTGTATTTGTACTTTCATTATGTGTAATTATAGTGAATACACATAATAGATCTATTTTAGTTAAAAAATGATCTTTGTAAGGGACTTCGTATCAATTTCTTTTCATTGATGCATATTTTGTTTTATACACAACTTTCATTTATACGGTGTATAAACCCCTTTGAATTTTACTTTTCTTCAAAAGGAATCTTTTTATACGAAGTGTTTTTACTAAACGACGAAAGGAATGTTTTGTCTTACGTATGTGGCGACAATGACTTCTCCGCCGTCGTGACCAATTTTTGAGTTTCGGATTCCTCTACAATCCCTAACTTTTTTTAAATGAAAAATATATACCAAGTTTTAATTTTCTTTTATTTTGGTATTGAAAATGGTTTTGATAATGTTTTTATTATATCTATGTGTTGTATTGATATCTTGTGATTGAAATGTGGAAATGTTATGTTTCCTTTATGCATGTTTTATGTGATACGATTATGTTATGGTTTATGATATTTTTAAACCTGTTCATATGAGGAATGCATTGGACTTAATAAGTGACGGGTGGAGCCCTCTATAGCTCCTCGATGCATCAGTAGGTCTCATGAGACAAACTAGTGTCTTGGAACGAGGCCTTGACAAAATCTTATTTGTAGTCTTGGAACGAGGCCTTGGATACATGGTTATGATAGTCTATAATTATGCATTCCATCATTATGAAAGTGGTTATTGATATTTCATGTGATTATTAGACTAGTAGAATATCCATGTGAATAAGTAAATGGAGTTATTTCATTTTATTTTTCCATATTATGCTGAATTTCAAGCTTAAAATACTTTTGTTTTGGTTATACATTGTCTTAATTATTTATGTTTATTTATGAAAGTTTCCGCTGTATTGTTATCCTTACTGAGCATATGAGATCACCCCTTTCAATGTTTTAATTTTTCCAAGTTGTAATGAAGTATATTATGAATGACCTGTAGGGATAGTATGAGGGGATATGAAGACATGATGTTTTTTTTCGTTTTGTTTTACTTTATGATATAATGTAAGACTTATGAATGTATCTAGTATTTCCAAGGCTACTAAACTAATCGGTCTTTCGAGACTTGATCTTTTGTGATCATGCCAATGTTACGTAATAATGCACTGACTCTAGGTAACTGGGGTCAGGGCATTACCGTTGGTATCAGAGGAAGTTTAGTTCTAACCTTGGAAGCTAGATTTAGATAAACTCTGATTAGAGCACGTAGCCCTAAGATAAACTTTGAGGATTAGTATAGAAAAACTTCCTAGAATTTTGATATTATTGAGATTTTGTGAGTTTTCTGAGAAATACATACCTGTCTGGATACAAGTAGGTAGAGGCGGCTCTGGCACAGATGTACCTAGGGGTAAAACCTGAAAACACCGCTTTGAGCTAGACTCAAACGAGAACTGATGCACGACAACGGGCCTTGCTGCACTCTTGGTTACGACACTCTCGGAGGATATGCTTAGGATAATTATAATTTTCTTTACAAACCATTTTGAAGTATTTATGAGTATATACTTCCTCAAAGAAAAAATTTATTTTTATGATTATGGATTATATCCATAAACTGTTCAATTTATGTTAAGTATTTTACAAGTATGAAATTATGTATTCTGATTCATAAACTAATCTAGTTTATTCCATTGTTTAGAAATGGATCCTAGTGGAAGGAATGGAAACCGTATCAATACACGCACTCCATGTAGGTATTGCCCTCAAGCTCAAGATAATTATAGTGGAGCTGGTGATACAACTTGTGTTGATCATCTTATCACTATATTGGGACAACTCACTCAGGTTATGAATAATAACCTTACTCGTATGGAGAACCCTGATCCACAATGTGGAGTATCAATGTTAGACCGCTTTATGAGGAAACAACCACCAACATTAAATGGGAGTACAAATCCCTTAGTAGCTGAGCAATGGATAAATTCCTTAGAGAAAATATTCCGTGCATTGAGGAGCAGTGAAAGGGAAAAGTTTATCATGGCAGTTTACCACCTCACTGGAGATGCTGATCAATGGTGGTCATTGATTCAAAATAAAAAGGAAGATAAAGAAGTATCAAGTATGGAATAGAGAGAGTTCAAAGATATTTTTTTTAGAAAAATACTTTCCTCGTGACCATCGAGCAGATATGGAAAGGAAACTTCTGAGTCTGAGGAAAAAGGAGGATGAGAATGTCGCAAAGTATGAGGCCAACTTTACAAGGTTAGAAAGGTATGCTTCAGATTATATACGTAACCCAAGAAGTAAGATTAATCGTTTCTTTGATGGGTTAAAACCATTTCTCCATCGAGCCTTAGTCTCGCAATCTTTCTCGTCGTATGAAGATATTGTCTCATGTGCTATCAAGAAATAAAAGGAATTCTCTAAATATTATGACAATAAAGTAATGTAAGAGAAGAAGAGAAGGGTGGAACCAGAGATAGATAAAGGGAAAAATGGAAAGAATTGTTTTCTATTATGTGATAATTGTGGTAAGAATCACCCCGGTACTTGCCTAAAAGGAATGAGAGTTTATTATAAATATGGAGAAAAAGGTCACCAGGCTCGTGATTGCAAGGGAAAGAAAGAGGCTATCAATGTTGAATGCTACAATTGTAGGGAAAAGGGGCTTTATTCAAATGAATGCACTAAGAACCAAGTAAACTTACCTCAGAAAAAGCCAAGGGAGCAAGGTTAATCTTATGCTGTTACTACAGTTGAAGGGGAATAATTAATGTATTGTTTCTTTTGGACTCAAGGATTATATTATGGTTATAAGAATAATGTGATATATATAAGGATTGTAATACAGTACTTGTTATTTTCATTAAGGTTTTAATATGATGAAGGTAATCATATTTTTAGTATGTTACAATAAGAGAAACTTTACTTTGTTTGGGGAATCTGATGTTACATTAGATTTTGGAATTTAGAGTCCTTTTAGAGAAAGTATGGACAAATGTATTTTGGATAACTATAAAGGTTGGAATGGATTAAGTTGAACTTTGGATATTATTGTTTAAGGTTAAAACATTTCTGAAGATTATTTTTGGAATATTATAATACTATAGTTTTAGGAAACGGACAACCTGCAGGTTGGGGGATAACCCATCACGTCGGACAAAGCTGCAGGAATCGAACCCACAACCACAATACGACAAGCCTTTATTACCTACCACTAGCCTAAAGGAAGTCCCTAGTTATTACAAAAAAGTTTTCCTAATATAAATGGGATGTGTTAATATTTGGAAGCTTGTACGATTAGGATAAATATAATATCTTTTGAGTTCTATTATCTTTTTGAGGGAAAAATGAGTTTGTGGTAGAAATTAGTTGACGGTTGAAACTCTACTTATCAAGTATATATATATATATACCTCTCTCTTATTCTATGAATAAATTAATTCTTAAACTTTGGGAAAGGGATATTAAAAAATTTGTTATCCTAATACCTTAAGTTTTGTTGAACTGATGATATTTTAAATCACCATATATTGAAATATTTGAGGCCCTCAATTTTACACTTGTTTGTGATTGATGACTTCATTCACTCCCTACAAATATTTACATATTTCCTCCAATTATATGTCTCTAATTTCCACCAATGTTCTCTTAATTGAGATCATAATTTGGTGGTGACTTTTTCATTTCCCATTCCCTCTTATTAAGGCTAAATTTTATTAACCTTATTTTCGATGTGGGTTTTCCACAAAGGTATTTTCTATTTTAAACCTTTAATTTTCGAATAACAATTTCAAATTGCGAGGACGCAATTTATTGGAGGACGGTAGAATGTAACACCCCAAGCTTCCACGATACGCTTCTCTTTCAATCATGCAATAGCTTGCATTGTACGCCGGTTCGAGATTCTAACACACCGCGACTAATCAAAGTAGTAGTTATGAATAGTAATACCCACTTTTTGAAATTATATAAATTTTATATTTCAAAATGGACTTCATTTTTGGATTCGGAATATCGAAATTAGCCTATGTTGAATTTTTGGTATTTTTCTGAAAAACTTCAATTTTTGATGAATAGTGGAACCACTAAGTGGTAGTTTAAGAACTAATTTTTCGTGTAAATGAAACATTACCACTTATGTGTATTGAATTTCAAAAATCTGACATACATGGTTGTCATTTGGAAGAAAAATATGGTTCAATGAGATGAAAATAATTTTTGGTGAATAGTAACTTTTAAGTCTTATTAATCGCGATTAAAGGTAATTAGTGAAATTTTAAGGTAAAAATGATATTATAAAAATATGAAAATATCTTGACACGTGTCCTACCCTTATTGGATGAGTCATGGACGACCAAGAAAATCCATGGGTCAACTTGGGGACCCCATGGAGCCACTTGGGTAAGAAAATGACACTAATAAATTTTTATTTAAAGTAAAAATAAAATTGCCACAAACATGTATTGTTTTACTAAAAGAATTATTACATGGGGTTATAAAAGTCAAATTTTTGACTATAAATATTCATTAGAAATATGAAAATATTTCCTACATTATGGAAGTTTTTTTATAGTTTTTAGGCATTAAATAAATAAACTTATTTATCACACCATGATGATATAGCGATTACCTCATTAATTAACGATTTAAATAAAATGAAAAGATAATGTAAAATATAAGACTTACACTTGTAAAAAACCTATTGTATGAGTATATTTCGAACCCTTATCCCCTTATCCTAGAAATATATAATTGTGGGACCTCTAAAATCCAAAAATCATTTCATAATAATGTAATATTCCATGAATTTCCAAGAGTGCCCCTCCTCTCCTCTTATAAAAGGCCCCCACCTCTACCACCTTATTCACACCATCCAATCCATTGGGCTCAGAAAACCTCTGCCCAAATACTCTATAAACTTCCCTATATTACTCCTAGAATCCTCACTTTGGGCAGAAGTCTTCCCAAGGAAGCCTTTGTCTCAAATAAAAAAGAGTTACCCGATTTTAAGGTAATGTCTTCTCTTATGTTCTTTTGTTTTATTTTTCTTCTCCAACCCCTTAAAATATTTTTATTACTTTAATTTGTAACAAAAACAGTATCTAAAATATACTAGGATGTTGTTATTAGAATTATTTTATTTACACTTACACACATCTTCGTCTAATGGTTAAAGAACATACTGTTTCTGTGGGTGGTGAAATACTGCCTCACGAAACAATGATTGTTCAATCTTATTTTAACACCTATCATGGTGGCCATTATGATGAAAATATTTATATATATGATATATATTATGTTTATGTTTTCCTTATTCTTCTTTATTTTTCATTTATGTCATAACTTTCTGATTTCCATTATGGGTAAACGCGATAATTTAATTTTAGGAAGTGCGGACTACCGCTCTCTCAAAGTGATTTGAATCGTTAATGCCATACGTGGGACATATAAAGGATGGAGTAAATGATATTATATATGATATTATACTGGAACTATAATACACCTTTATATCATTATTATTTTATTCCATTAAATACGAAATAGAAATGAAAGTAGCGTTCATGCGTACGTACGACTTACCGTCTCCATGAATAATGCATTTCATTTATTACCTCTAAATGTTACATAATATTATGAATGAATGTATATACTGGATATATATGATATCTAAATCATGAATATAGTTCTGTATATAATGGATATTTTACCACATGAACAACTTGTAATTATAAGAAGTTTATTTTTGACTCAACTACCAAAGATCAAAAAAACGACCATTATTAACTTAAATAATTTCATAATGTTCATAACATGGTAATAAGTGATATAAAAGGAATAATAAACTTGAAAAAAGTTCTTAAGAAATTAGAAATTAACACTAGTTTATTATTCAGGAGGTTAAAGAACGATCGAGTCAAGTCATACACGAGGTAAGGGAACTTCTTAACCCAATTTCTGTTCTTTGGGTTAATCTCCTAATTTCAAATTATGTCATGATATTATTATGTACTATCTTGTATTTATACTTTATTTATGTGTACATATAGTGAATACACATAATAGATCTATTTTATTTAAAAAATGATCTTTGTAAGGGACTTCGTCTCAATCTCTTTTTATTGAGGCATATTTTGTTTTATACACAACTTTCTTTTATACGGTGTATAAACCCCTTTGAATTTTACTTTTATTCAAAAGGAATATTTTTATACAAAGCATTTTTACTAAATTACAAAAGGAATGTTTTGTCTTACGTATGTGATGACAACGACTTCTCCTCCACCGTGACCATTATTTAATTTTCGGCTTCCTCTACAAGACATAACTTTTTTTAAATGAAAAATATATACCAAGTTTTAATTTTCTTTTATTTTGGTATTGAAAATGGTTTCGATAATGTTTTTATTATATCTATGTTATGTACTGATATCTTGTGATTGAAATGTGTAAATTTTATGTTTCCTTTATGCATGTTTTATGTGATACGATTATGTTATGGTTTATGATATGTTTAAACCTGTTCATATGAGGAATGCATTGGACTTAATAAGTGACGGGTGGAGCCCGCTATAGCTCCTCGATGCATCGGTAGGTCTCACGAGACAAACTAGTGTCTTGGAATGAGTCCTTGAAAAAATATTATTTGTATTCTTGGCACGAGGCCTTGGATTCATGGTTATGATAGTCTATCATTATGCATTCCATCATTATGAAAGTGGTTATTGATATTGCTTGTGATTATTCGACTAGTAGAATATCCACGTGAATAAGTAAATGGCATTATTTCATTTTATTTTGACATATTATGCTGAAGTTCAAGTTTAAAAGGATTTTGTTTTAGTTATAAATTTCCTTAAATGTTTATGTTTATTTATGAAATTTTCCGCTGTATTGTTATCCTTACTGAGCATCTGAGCTCACCCATTTCAATGTTTTAATTTTTCCAGGATGTGATGAAGTATATTATGAATGACCTGTAGGGATAGTATGAGGGGATATGAAGAAAGGATGTTTTTTTAGTTTTTTTTTACTTTATGATGTAATTGAAGACTTGTGAATGTATCTAGTGTTTCCAAGGCTACTAAACTAATCGGTCTTTCGAGACTTGATCTTTTGTGATCATGCCAATGTTACGTAATAATGCACGACTCTGGGTAACTGGGGTTGGGGAGTTACAGCCAAAACCTACCCAAATACCCTCTAAACTATCCTACCTTCATTCTAGAGGCCTTACTTTAGTCATAAATCCAACATAAGGGGCCTTTTTGATCAAATAAAAAGGAAGAACCCGGAGAAGAGGTAAATATTTCATCACCTCTTTCAAGTTCCTTTCTTCTTCCACTTCCTCTTTCTTTGTTGTTTCCATTCTAAAATAATAACTCCAGTATCTTATATATACTTTGAGGTTATTATAAATATGGTACAACCATATTCATTATTCTATCCATCCTTTGAATGACATGTCACCATACATGTGTACGTACGGCTTACCGTCTCCACGTCGTGGTGTAATTGTTATTCAATACATTATTATCTGGATGGGTATAATAATGATGTTTAATTGATGTAAATAATAAATATAACATGATAATGATTCTTTATATATGATATAACATCCAATTATATATTATTTTAATATCAAAATAATGATATTGTCGCTCGTGCGTACGTACGGATTACCGTCTCCACGAACGCGATGAGATTCATTCCCCATCGTATCCATTCAAGAATAATTTTCATTGTATGATTAAAAATAATGTTTAAAGACTTAATATAATTGTGAATATGAATAATATACATCCTATCCATAACAAACATTACTTACATAACAGACCATATAAAGGAAAACGAATTAGTTAACACCCGAAATGAAGATAATACTAAGATATTATTAACAAAGCAATATTAAAAGATCATATATGATATCATATTAATGTATATGATTATTTTATAATTTAAGAACAATTATTTCACCATTATATAGGAGGTTAACCTACCCTCGACCAAGGAAAAGTACAAGGTAAGGGTTAATTTCACAATGTCTTTATTATCTGAGGTTGTTTTTACGTAAGTATCTACTAGGACATCTTTATCATCCACATCCATGTTTCTTAAAAATGTATTTCAATTTTTTTTTACTATTTACTAAAAAATGGGTTATATTAATTTATAACCTTATTTGAACTTATATGTTTTGAAAGGAATCTTTCAGTCGTTTTCCAAACAAGGTACTTTATGACCTTTTCAACAAAATTAAGGTAAGAATGTTTTTTAACTTATACGACGAGTGCGGTTATTCTACATCATTATAACATTGTCGAAGCTTCCCTTACAAGATTATAAGAATATTTTCATAATAAATTCTTTCTTTATAATTATTTAACTTTAAATGATTTCAAAAAAAAATGAAATAGATATTTTTCTCAAATAGTTTTGATTTCATCTTTTTCAACATCCTTTGATGAATTTTATAATTGTTTGAATTAGTTTCATTATGATACAAATATTCCATATTGTATTGAAGGTTTTGTGATATGTTTGACTGTGGATGTGTTATTTTTATACCATTCATGTTTTATGGTTAAAGTACTGACATTTTGTATGTTAGTTTTAATAAGAATGTTTATGTTATATTTCGACCTTTTCATATGAGGAATGTATTGGACTATTAAGTGATGGGTGGAGCCCACTATAGCTCCTTGATGCATCAGTAGGTATCATGAGACAACTAGATGTAGAATTGGCCGAGGCCTTTCCCAATTTGATATATGGTTTTGGATAAGGCCTTAATCATTTTTAGACGTCTTGGCCGAGGCCTTGACAAAATGTTTCAGATTGTCCAGCATTATACATTCCCTCATTATGAAAATAATATTGATGGTTCATGTGGTCATTATATTAGTAGAATACCCATGATTATGTTTTATTATGGAATTATTTACTAATCACAAATTCCTGCCATAAAAGTGTTCATGTTTATTACTGGTAAAGGAATGTGTTTTTAATTATTCACCATGCTTATTATTTATGTTATCTTCCGCTGTATTTCTTACCATTACTGAGCATTTGAGCTCACCCATTTCTTATGTTTCATTTTCCTAGGATATGAAGAAGTTAATTATGAGTGAATTTCAGAGGCTTGGATGTTTCTAATGGAATAAATTAGTGTTGTATTTCTTTTCAAGTTGTAAATTTGAACTTATGTATGAATCTTGTCTCCAATAATACTAAACTGATTGGTCTTTTGGGACATGATTTCCTTATGATCATTCCAATGATACATAATAATGCACTGACTCTGGCTAACTGGGGTCTGGGTATTACAAAAAAGATTATGGGCCACTTCACCTTTGTGTTTGTTACCGGAAATTCTATTGAGTAACGATAAATAACATTTATATGTTGCCACATATTGATAATTTTTTTTGACAACTAAAAGGGGTGAACTAGTTTCCAAATATTGAACTTCGATCTGGTTATCACCAGTTGAGAATAAAAGAATCTGACATTCCAAAAACCATATTCTAGAGAAGGTATGGCCATTATGTATACCTTATCATGACATTTTGTGTATCCAATTTCCTTGTAGGATTTAGGGATTTAATGAATAGGATTTTCCATAAGTATCTTGAAACCTTCATGGTATTCTTTATGGATGACATCCTAGTTTAATCTATGTATGAGGAGGATCATGTGTATCATCTAAGAGCAGTTCTATAATTGTTGATAAATCACCAACTTTTTGCCAAGATTTCTAAATGTAATATCTGGATTTGAGAAGTTAATTTCATGGGACCCGTGGATCCAGAACATGGTATCTCAGTTGATCTTGAAAAGGTTAAAGATGTTATGACATGGGAGAAACCACATAATGTTTTCGAGATTCAAATATTTTTGGGTTTAGCTGGATATTATCATTGGTTTATAAAAGATTTCTCAAATTTGTCTTCTCCGATGACCACTATAACTCATAAGGGAGTGAATTTTTCTTAGGATGAAAATTTTAGATTTCTTTTTCTGATTTGAAACATATTTTGGATACTATGATAATGTTGAATCTTACAGATTTCGGGTAGGGCAATGTTGTCTTGTATGATGCATCAGGTTCAAGTTTGGGTTGTGTACTTATACAGGGTGATCATGTCATTGCTTATGAAACTTATAAGATTTGGCCACATAAGAATAATTACCCAACCCATGACATTGAACTTATAGCCTTGATGCATGCACTTAATAGTTGGTAGCATTACCTTTTTGAAGAAACTATTACTGTGTTTTCTTAACAACAAGATTTATTTTAAATTAATTACTACAACTTATGTGTTTTGAATTTTGAAAAATGGATTCCATATTTGGAATAAGTGGGTCCAAATTATGTTAATAGACTAATTTTTATTTTTGGGAACTATGAATAGTAACTATGGTAAATTTTATTTACCATAGTTAAAGGTAAATCGGGTAATTAAGGGTAAATATAAGATTATAAAATTATCCTAACACCTTCCAAAATCATATTGGATGACTAAAAGTCGACCCATATCACCTAAGGGTTGGCTTAGATTCATTTAATGGACTTTTTCCATGAAAATAATTTAATTATTATTAAAACCAAAGAATGTGACAACATGCCACTTTCTTAAATATTATAAGTATAATAATTTTAATTTAGTGATAAACTAAATGAAACTTAGAACATGAATAGTCTAAATAAATCTAATACAATTATCTACATCATAGGAATTTATTTAGAATTTTTAGAAATTAAATAATTATCATTAATTATGACACAATAGTGATGTTGAAACTATTTTATTAATTAAAATATCAAATAAATGGTTTTAAAAATATCAAACTAAATATTATATGAACTATTTAATGTGATCCACTAATTTTCTTGATACATATGAAATTTTATGAATCTATTAAAGCTTTTATTTCAAACATATCTTTTGTATATATTTTATTTAAATTCAAATAAATGAATAGTTTCAAAATTGACACTATTGTTATTTTATAAAAATAACATATTATAAAATTGTTTAAAAATAACAAAAATATTTATATATTATAAATTAAAAATTATATGGTCTAAAATGTCATAAAGTATCAAATTATATAAAATTTACAACACATATGTAATTATTTATAATAATTTAAAATTTAGAATATTATTACCACAAATAAAATTAAATTGATAAATAAGGATATATCAAGTTGATAATGTTTAAAATAAATTCATAACATGTCTAAATTTTATTGGTTTATGATATTAAAACCCTATCTCATCTAATCTTCGTATATGAGTCATTTTGGAAGTTTTTAAGTGGGGTTTGGATTTAATATAAACTAATATTTCTTATATTTCCAAAGGTGCCCCTCTCCTCCCTTATAAAAGGGAACATCCTCCCTCTCCTCCTCACACAAATTTGATCCTTCAAGATCAGCCAATCCATGCCCATTTCACTTCCCCACTTCCCTAGAAACATCCTAGAGGTCCTGGTCTTCTTCAAAGACCAATTGTAGTGCCCTAAGAGGAGGTCTCAAAGAGGCGCTTCAAAGAAGAGGTAATGTCCATTACCGATTATTTCAACTTTATTTCTTCTTCCACTTCTTCTTATTTAGTTGTTTAATTATGCATTAATAACATCGGTATCACTCATATACTGATATGTTATTATAAGTATGAAACCACCCTATTTCACCATCTATCCATCCTATGGAAAAAAAATCACCGCGCGTGCGTATGTACAGAATACCGTCTCCACGCCGTAGTGTAATCTATTTTCCATCACCACCTTACTTGGATGGGTATAATGGTGCAAAAAAATAACTATATATGATTATTGTAAAGTGGTATTGATTCTGAAATAGTATACAAACACTCCAATACAATTCCACGATTATGGGAATGATATCATCGCTCGTGCGTACGTACGGAATACCGTCTCCATGATGTGATGCGATTCGTTCTACATGATCTTTATTGCATAATGATTATAAAAATTAATTTAATGAATAAATATGATATATATTACAATAATAACATTCTGGAAATGTGGTATCTATAACCTAAATAGAAGAATAAGAATTTATTCGACAAAACACGCATAAGAACAAAAAGTAATAAACACCCGAATAACAAGTAGTAATGAAATATTACTAATAAGAAGCTCAGAATATGACCATATATGATATAATAACAATAATTATGATTATGGAATAAGTCAATAACATTATTTAAATCAATATACAGGAGGTTCAGACACTTACGAAGCAAATCAGACCTAAGGTAAGGGATAATCTCGCAATCTCAATTTTTATCCGAGATTGTTTATAATTCAGAATTTACTGGGGAATATTTATCATCCACATCCATGTTTCCTAAATATGTAATATTATTTATATCCTCCTACAATTTTTTAAATCCAATTTTACCCTTTGGTGAGTTTTTAGTAAATGATATGAAAAGAATCTTTTGTCATTTTTCATACGAGGTACTTTTTGACTTTTCCGACAAAAGTACGAGAAGAATGTTTTTTTAACTTATACTAAATGAATGGATTTTTAAAACATTATTTCCAAGAATCTTACTTTACAAGTTTTCAAGTTTATTTTTAATCAACTTCTTTTAGTTTAAATTTTTTTTGACATGTTAAGAAAGGAAAAATGTTTTTGAAGTAGAAAGGATATTTTCCTCAAGAATGGAGTTCAAGTGTTTTATCAAAATTATTTTCCATCTAAGATTATATAGGGTTATGTTTCTATACCTATTATTACATTTATTTGATTATGTTGTGATGGAAATATTTTTATGAATTCCTTTATCTTCTATGAATTGTTTTATGATGTCACAAAGTTTAAGATTCCCATTTTTTTATATGGGTTATGCTATGATGTATGGTTTATGATTTTGTGGCACACATAAGAATGGTATCATTATGAGATGGGTGGGAACTATATCTCTCTCCAATCCATTGGGTAAAGATTTTATATCTCATGAGATAGACATGGCTAGAACGGAAGGTTAAACCGGTTCAGTGAAACAGGACTGAAACGAGGAGTGAACTCGGTTCAGAAATGGACTTTGTCCACTAAGATAGTCTTGGAAATGATTATTGACTAATAATAAATGATTCTCTATGATTATGTGTGTATGACACAAATTTTCATGTTTTATGTTATGATTATTGGGATTAAATTTCACTACCATGATTTATCCCATGTTATGAAATTATGATCTCTTTTGTAGGGTAAGATTTTCAAAATGTTATGTTCTTATGAATTTGATATGATTGATATTTCTTTTGTTTACCCTTACTGAGCATTTGAGCTCACCCTTTTGTATGTTTTCTTTCCCCAGGTCAGGAAGAATGTTATTAAGTAAGATATTCCAAAAAGGGACTATAGATATGATGAAATAAATGAGAGACAGTGTAGATGCTTTATGAACTAGTTGTTTATGTTTCCCAGTTTCTAAAGACACTATACCTATACGGTCCTTTAATGGTTTTGTTATATTTTTTAATAATTATGCTTCAATTTTGAAGTATTAACCACGTATGTAAAGTATGGGTCGCTATAGTTGGTATCAGAGGAAAGGTATAATCAACCTTTGGAAACTAGGATGTGAAAGCCTTAGTAAGAAACCTAAGGATATGTCTAAGCATAGAACACAATATTAGTGTTTTAGAAATGGCCATGAACAACCTATGATAAGACCTTAAGTGTGAAATTTTATTCTTGATTATGTGTTTTTCCTATTATAATTAGTGTTTCTCACACTATTATTCTTGGTTTTAGTCAATGGATGAAACCTGAAGGAACCTTGTTATTGCGGAATGCGACGGGAAATGCAATGATTGTCTCCCTGAGCAACCAAACGTTATGGGAGCTGGAATGAAAAATCTTGTAGCCATTCTCACACAACTTTCTCAAGCTATGAATCATGCAGGACTTCCAAATGAGGAAAGGAAGGAGAAACATTCTGTTGAATCCTTCATGAGGCAACGTCCACCTTCATTCAGTGGGTCTTCTGATCCATTAGTGGCTGAATAATGGATCAGTACCACTGAAAAGATATTTTTAGTTCTTCAATGTTCTGAACATGATAAAGTCATCTTAGCAGTGTATCATTTGGAGGGTGATGTTGATCAATGGTGGAATCTTATTAAGAATAAGAGGAAAAGGGATGAGATTGAGTCCATGGAATGGGACAAGTTCAAGAACTTATTTTTCAATATGTATTTCCCTCGTATTCTTCGAAAAAAGATGGAGAAGGAGTTTCTTGAACTGAAGCAAAAGGATGATGAATCCGTTGGTACCTACGAAGAAAATTTTACAAGACTTGCAAGGTATGCTTCCAGAATTATTATCCAACCTGAGAGTAAGATCGATCAATTCTTTAGTGGATTAAAACCAAGTCTTCAAAGGGTGTTAGCCATAAGGGACTTCAATAGCTATGATAAAATTGTTTGATGTGCTCTCAAGGTTGAGATGGAGATTGGTGTAACCCATCAGTCACATGGGTTTGATAAGAATAGGAAAATGGAATTCAGAGGAATATCTAAAGACCACACTGAAAAGAAGATGAGTTTTCCCTTATGCTCAAAGTGTGGAAAGAAACATGAAGGAAATTGTCTTAAGGGGATAAGAAAATTTTATAAGTGTGGAAAAGAAGGTCATCAAACAATTTAATGTTGAAATAATGGGAAGAATATGTCTAATGATGCAAACAAAGGAAGGGATACACAGAATGAACCTACTACACTTCAATGTTTCTAGTGCAAGGAGATGGGGAATTATGCCAATCAATGCCCAAATCCAAGGGTTGATGATGATGATCGACGTCAACAAACTCTTAAGGCCAAAGACAAAGGAAAGTCACATGCAATTACTATCGACGATGTGGAGTACAACAACGAAGTGGTGAGAGGTACACTTACCACACACTCTAAAGTAGCAAATGTTTTATTTGATTCTGTATCCACCCAATCTTTTATTTCTGAAGAATTTTCTAAGGGTATCACCGTATTACCTCAACAATTAGATGTTGAGTTGGCTGTGACAACTCTTAATGGCACAACAGTCACATCAAAAGTTTACAATTCTTCTCCGATTGAAGTTTGTGGGAAAGTGATTCCTGTAAATCTTGAGATCCTTCCTATAATGGAATTTGATGTGATTCTTGGCATGGATTGGCTTTCTTTATATGGAGCTCATATCAATTTCCAAATAAGGGAAGTCACATTTCATATTCCAGATCAATCTATGATCGTTTATCGATGCAAGGATGAACATAACCTTCCAGTGGAAATTTCTTCTATCTTATGGGTCTTGATTCCACTAAATGACGATTATTTATCTCAAATGGTTGGAGAGAAACTCAAGATTAATAATATTCCCATTGTACAAGAATTTGATAATGTATTTCCAGAGTAATTGCCAGGTCTTCCATCAAATCGTGAATTTTAGTTTTCAATAGAACTCGTACCGGGTGCTTTGCCTATTTCAAAGAAACCTTATAGAATGGCCCCAATTGAGTTGAAGGAATTGAAGAAGAAACTCCAAGAGAATCTTGATAAAGGATTCATACGCCCTAGTGCGTCACCTTGGGGAGAACCTGTTCTGTTTGTTAAGAAGAAAGATGGATCAATGAGACTCTGCATTGATTATTGAGAACTTAACAAGATCACTATTAGGAACAAATATCCTCCCCCATGCATTGATGACCTATTTGACCAACTACGCGGAGCTCAATACTTTTCCAAGATTGATCTTCATTCAGGGTATCATCAATTAAGGGTCAAAAGGGAGGATATACCAAATACGGCTTTCCGTACAAGGTATGGACACTATGAATTTATAGTGATGCCATTTGGTCTTAATAATGCCCCTGATATCTTCATGGATCTGATGAATAAAGTCTTTAGAGACTATCTTGATCAGTTTTTGGTAGTCTTTATAGATGATATTCTTGTCTATTCAAAGAGAAATGAAGAACATGAAGATCACTTAAGAATTGTATTAAAGACCTTAAGAAAGGAGAATATTTATGCCAAATTTACCAAGTGTGAATTTTGGCTTCAAAAAGTTGCATTTTTGGGTCACATAATCTCAAAAGAGGTGATATCTGTGGATCCAGCAAAAACAGTGGTTATTGAAAGATGGTCGAGACCAACAACAATAACTAAGATCCGAAGTTTTCTTGGTTTGGCTGGATATTACCAACGTTTTGTGAACGATTTTTCAAGGTTATCTAACCCACTCACCAAGTTGACTCAAAAAGGAGTTAAGTTTGTTTGGATGGAGGAATGTGAAGAGAATTTCAAAGAGCTAAAAAGAAGGTTAGCCAGTGCACCTGTTCTCACACTACCTCGCAGTGGAGAAAGGTTTTTTATCTACATTGATGCATCCAAGAAGGGTCTGGGGTGTGTTCTCATGCAAAATGATATGGTGATAGATTATGCCTCGCAACAGTTGACAATCCATGAGCAAAATTACCCATCTCATGATTTGGAGTTAGCTGCGGTAATATTTGCATTAAATATTTGGAGGCATTACCTGTATGGTGAAAGGTGTGATATTTATACTGATCACAAAAGTTTAAAGTATATTTTCACACAAAAGGAGCTGAATATGCGTCAAAGAAGATGGTTGGAGCTGATTAAGGATTACGACTACTCAATTCATTAACACCCTGGGAAAGAAAACAAGGTAGCATATGCATTAAGTCGAAAAGACCATGCTAGATTATCCATGATGAGGATAAAAAAAGATCCAATATTTATGGAATTACAAAGGATGGATCTTGGAATTTTAATGGAAGGGGAGAAATCTTATCTTTCTCAAAGGAATGTTCAACCATCTATACATGTGAAGATTAAAGAGGCACAAAAAGAAGATGTCGAGTTACAAAAGAAGGTGAGAAATGTTCCTAAATTCAACCTTGATTGTGATGGGATAATAAAGTTCAGGAATCAGGTTTGTGTTCCTCCCATCCCCGAATTAAAGAAGGAGCTGCTGGATGAGGCTCATAGTTCTTCATTCTCTATTCATCCAGGAAGCACGAAGATGTATAGGGACCTGAAAGAGTACTTCTGGTGGGATGGCATGTAAAGAGATGTTGCTGAATATGTCTCTCGATGGTTGGTTTTACAGCAAGTTAAAGCTGAGAGACATAAGTCTAAGGGGATGTTACAACCATTACCCATACCATAATGGAAATGGGAAAAAATCACTATGGACTTTGTCACTGGACTTCCTAAAACATCCAAAGGCAATAATGCTATCTGAGTCATAGTTGATCATCTTACAAAGTCTGCACATTTCATTTCTATTAGAGAGGATTTCTCTCTAGATAGGCTTTCCAGGATATATGTAAAGGAAGTGGTAAGATTGCATGGAGTACCAATTTCCATTATATCTGATCAGGATCCGAGGTTTACCTCGAAGTTCTGGCGAAGTCTTCAGCATACTATGGATACAGAGTTGAGTTTCATCATTGCTTATCATCCTCAGACAGTCGGTCAGTCTGAGAGGACAATTCAAACTCTAGAAGATATGTTGAGAGCTTTCTCTATAGATTTCAAAGGTGGTTGGGATCAAAACCTACCTTTGGTGGAATTTTCTTATAATAATAGCTTTCACTCCGGTATTCAGATGGCTCCTTATGATTCTCTCTATGGAAAGAAATGCAAGACTCCAACTTTCTGGGGTGAAGTTGGGGAAATAAAGCTATTAGGGCATGATCTTGTTGATGAAATGGAAGAAAAAGTCAGATCTATTCAACAACACATAAGAGCAGCTCAGATTCGACAAAAAAGTTATGCCGACAACCGAAGAAAAGACATAGAGTTTAAAGTGGGTGATAAAGTGTTGTTACAAATATCTCCCTGGAAGAGGGTCATGAGATTTGGAAAGAAGGGAAAGTTGAGCCCTAGATATATCGGTCCTTTTGAAATTTTGGATCGTGTTGGGAAGGTAGCTTACCGATTGGCGCTTCCACCGAATCTCTCTCAAGTTCACGATGTGTTCCATGTATCTCTCCTGAGAAAGTGCATACCTGATCTTTCACATGTACTCAGCTCAGAAGTTGTACCACTGGAGAAAGATCTTTCTTATGAAGAACAACCGATAGAGATTCTGGATCCTAGCGAAAAAGTCCTACGGAACAAGACCACTCGCTTGGTGAAAGTTTTATGGAGGAACCACCAATTAGAAGAAGCTACATGGGAACTTGAGGATATGATGAGGGAGAGGTATGCTCATCTGTTTGAAATGAAGTGACGAATTTCGAGGGAGAAATTCATTTTAAGGGGAGTAGAATGTAACACCCTAAGATTTTATGAGAATTTTTTTTATGTCTGATATTATACGCAACACCAAAGGAATCTTTTACAGCACACAATACGGACTTGTCTTGCATTACACGCAATCGCGACCTTCCTCGATAGTGTGTGTAGTACGCAATACCAGGTTTCACTAAACAATGATATATTATTATAGACTAGCCATTATGAATAGTATTAACTACATTTTGAATTTTATAACATTATTATTCATCTTACACATTTTCTAGAAAATGGTAAGGGAACAAAATAAATTTTTCGGGTAAAATAATTATTTTTCAAAAAATGAAGTTTTGCCAACTTTTGATGGCGCACCCACATTAAATCTAGTTTTTTACACATTTATAAGTTCAATTTGACAAAATAAAATTCTTCTTTTGAATCAGGATATAAAAATTTACTTTGGATAATTTTTTGATATTTTTCTGATAACTTTCATATTTTGATGAATAGTAAAAATACACTAATTTTTAATTAAAAACAACTTTTTCCATTGAGATAATTTATATGGTTAAATTATAATATTGAATGGTTTTAAAGTATAAATAGAATATATTTTTACCATTTAATATAATGTATGTCATTAGCATTAATTTCACATTGAATTAATAGGTAAAAACATTTCAATCTTTGGCAATGTTTTAACTTCTAAAACCCATTTTCTTAACAATGAGATTTATTTTAAATTAATTACTGCAACTTATGTGTTTTGAATTTTGAAAAATGGATTCCATATTTGGAATCATTGGGTCCAAATTATGTTAATAGAATACTTTTTATTTTTGGGCATTATGAATAGTAACTACGGTAAATTTTATTTACCATAGTTGAAGGTAAATTGGGTAATTAAGGGTAAATATAAGATTATAAAATTAACCTAACACCTGCCAAAATCCTATTGGATGACTAAAAGTCGACCCATATCACCTAAGGGTCGGATTAGATTCATTTAATGGACTTTTTTCCATGAAAATAATTTAATTATTATTAAAACCAAAGAATGTGACAACATGTCACTTTCTTAAATCTTATAAGTTTAATAATTTTAATTTAGTGATAAACTTTATGAAACTTCAAAAATGAATAGTCTCAAGAAATATAATACAATTATCTAAATCATAGGAATTTATTTATAATTTTTAGGGATTAAATAGTTATCACTAATAATGACACAATAGTGATGTTGAAATTAATTTATTAATTAAAATATCAAATAAATGGTTTTAAAAATATTAAAATAAATATTATATGAACTATTTAATGCGCTCCACTAATTTTCTAGATACATATGACATTTTATGAATCTATTAAAGCTTTTAGTTTCAACATATCTTCTGTATATATTTTATTTAAATTCAAATAAATGAATAGTGTCAAAATTGACACTATTGTTATTTTATAAAAATAACATATTATAAAATTGTTTAAAAATCACAAAAATATTTAAATATTATAAATTAAAATTTATATGGTCTACAATGTCATAAATTTTCAAATTATAGAAAATTTACAACACATATGTAATTATTTATAAAAATTCAAAATTTAGAATATTATTACCACAAATAAAATTAAATTGATAAATAAGGATAAATCAAGTTGATAATGTTTAAAATAAATTCCTAACATGTCTAAATTTTATTGGTTGATGATATTAAAACCCTATATCATCTAATATTATTATATGAGTCATTTTGGAAGTTTTTAAGTGGGGTTTGTATTTAATATAAACTAATATTTCTTATATTTCCAAAGGTGCCCCTCTCCTCCCTTATAAAAGGGCACCTCCTCCCTCTCCTCCTCACACCAATTTGAGCCTTCCCTCTCGGCCAATACTTGCCCATTTTACTTACCCACTTCCCTAGAAACATCTTAGAGGTCCTGGTCTTCTTCAAAGACCAATTCTAGTGCCCTAAGAGGAGGTCTCAAAGAGGCGCTTTAAAGAAGAGGTAATGTCCATTACTGATTCTTTCAACTTTATTTCTTCTTCCACTTCTTCTTCTTTAGTTGTTTCATTATGAATTAATAACATCCGTATCACTCATATACTGATATGTTATTATAAGTATGAAACAACCCTATTTCACTATCTATCCATCCTACGGAAAACGAAATCACTGCGCGTGCGTACGTACGGAATACCGTCTCCACGCCGTGGTGTAATCTATTTTCCATCACCACCTTACTTGGATGGGTATAATGGTGCAAATAAATAACTATATATGATTATTTTAAAGTGGTATTTATTCTTAAATAATATACATAAACTCCAATACAATTCCATGATCATGGGAACGATATCATCGCTCGTGCGTACGTACGGAATATCGTCTCCACGATGTGATGCGATTCGTTCTACGTGATCTTCATTGCATAATGATTATATAAATGAATTGAATGAATAAATATGATATATAGTACACTAATACCATTCTGGAAATTAGGTATCTATAACCTAAAGAGAAGAATAAGAATTTATTCGACAAAACACGCATAAGAACAAAAAGTAATAAACACTCAAATAACAAGTAGTAATGAAATATTACTTATAAGAAGCTAAGAATATGACCATATATGATTTCATAACAATAATTATGATTCTGTAATAAGTTAATAACATTATTTAAATCATTATACAGGAGGTTCGGACACTTACGAAGTAAATCAGACCTAAGGTAAGGGACAATCTCGTAATCTCAATTTTTATCTGAGATTGTTTATACTTCAGAATTTACTGGGGAATATTTATCATCCACAGCCACGTTTCCTCAATATGTAATATTATTTATATCCTCCTAAAATTGTTTAAATCCAATTTTACCCTTCGGTGAGTTTTTAGTAAAATATATGAATGGAATCTTTTGTCGTTTTTCGTACGAGGTACTTTTTGACTTTTCCGACAAAAGTATGAGAAGAATGTTTTTTTAACTTATACGACATGAATGGATTTTTAAAACATTATTTCCAAGAATATTCTTTTAAAAGTTTTCAAGTTTATTTTCAATCAACTTCTTTTAGTTTAAAATTGTATGACATGTTAAGAAAGGAAAAAAAATTGAAGTAGAAAGGATATTTTCCTCAAGAATGGAGTTAAAGTGTTTTATAAAAATTATTTTACATCTAATATAATATAGGGTTATGTTTCTATCCCAATTATTACATTGATTTGATTATGTTGCGATGGAAATATTTTTATGAATTCCTTTATCTTATATGAATTGTATTATGATGTCACAATGTTTAAGATTCCCATTTTTATTACATGGGTTATGCTATGATGTATGGTTTATGATTTTGTGGCACACATAAGAATGGTATCATTAAGAGATGGGTGGGACCTATATCTCCCTCCAATGAATTGGGTAAATATTTTATATCTCATGAGATAGACATGGCTGGAACGACAGGTTAAACCGGTTCAGTGAAACAGGACTGAAACGAGGAGTGAACTCGGTTCAGAAATGAACTTTGTCCACTAAGATATTCTTTGAAATGAGTCTTGACTAATAAGAAATTATTCTCTATGATTATGTGTGTATGCCAAAAATTTTCTTGTTTTATGTTATGATTATTGGGATTACATTTCACTACCATGATTTATCCCATGTTATGAAATTATGATCTCTTTTGCAGGGTAAGATTTCCAAAATGTTATGTTCTTATGAATTTGATGTGATTGATATTTCTTTTGTTTACCCTTACTGAGAATTTGAGCTCACCCTTATTTATGTTTTCTTTCCCCAGGTCCGGAAGAAGATTATTAAGTAAGATATGCCAAAAAGGGACTATAGATATGATGAAATAAATGAGAGACAGTGTAGATTTTTTATGAACCAGTTGTTTATGTTTCCCAGCTTCTAAAGACACTATACCTATATGGTCCTTTCATGGTTTTGTTATATGTTGTAATAATTATTCTTGAATTTTGAATTATTAACCATGTATGTAAAGTATGGGTCGCTATAGTTGGTATCAGAGGAAAGGTATAGTCAACCTTTGGAAACTAGGATGTGAAAGCCTTAGTAAGAAACCTAAGGATATGTCTAAGAGTAGAACACAATATTAGTGTTTTAGAAATGGCCATGAACAACCTATGATAAGACCTTAAGTGTGAAATTTTATTCTTGATTATGTGGTTTTCCTATTATAATTAGTGTTTCTCACGCTATTCTTCTTGGTTTTAGTCAATGGCTGGAACTTGAAGGAACCGTGTTAATGCATAATGCAACGGGCAATGCAATGATTGTCCCCTTGAGCAACCAAACGTTATGGGAGCTGGAATGAAAAATCTTGTAGCCATGCTCACACAACTTTCTCAAGCTATGAATCATGTAGGACTTCCAAATGAGAAAAGGAAGGAGCAACATTATGTTGAATCCTTCACGAGGTAGCGTCCACCTTCATTTAGCGGGTCTTTTGATCCATTAGTGGCTGAACAATGGATCAGTACCACTGAAATGGTATTTTTAGTTCTTCAATGTTCTGAACATGATAAAGTCATCTTAGCAGTGTATCGTTTGGAAGGTGATGTTGATCAATGGTGGAATCTTATTAAGAATAAGAGGCAAAGGGATGAGATTGAGTCCATGGAATGGGACGATATCAAGAACTTATTTTTCAATAAGTATTTACCTCATATTCTTCGAAAAAAGATGGAGAATGAGTTTCTTGAACTGAAGCAAAAGGATGATGAATCTGTTGGTACCTACGAAGAAAATTTTACAAGACTTGCAAGGTACGCTTCCAGAATTATTATCCAACCTGTGAGTAAGATCGATCAATTCTTTAGTGGATTAAAAACAAGTCTTCAAAGGGCGTTATCCATAAGGGACTTCAATATCTACGAGGAAATTTTTCAACGTGCTCTCAAGGTTGAGATGGAGATTGGTGTAACCCATTAGTCACATGGGTTTGATAAGAAGAGGAAAATGGAATTCAGAGGAAAATCTAAAGACCACACTGAAAAGAAGATGAGTTTTCCCTTATTCTCAAAGTGTGGAAAGAAACATGAAGGAAATTGTCTTAAGGGGACAAGAAAATGTTATTAGTGTGGAAAAGAAGGTCATCGGGCAATTGAATGTCGAAATAATGAGAAGAATATGTCTAATGATGCAAACAAAGGAAGGGATACACATAATGAACCTACTACACTTCAATGTTTCATGTTCAAGGAGATGGGGCATTATGCCAATCAATGCCCAAATCCAAGGGTTGATGATGATGATCGACATCAACAAACTCTTAAGGCCAAAGAAAAAGGAAAGTCACATGCAATTACTATCGGCGATGTGGAGTACGAAAACAAAGTGGTGAGAGGTACACTTACCATCCACTCTAAAGTAGAAAATGTTTTATTTGATTCTGGATCCACCCACTCTTTTATTTCTGAATAATTTTCTAAGGGTATTTCCATATTACCTCAACAATTAGATGTTGAGTTGGCTGTGACAACTCCTAATGGCACAACAGTCGCATCAAAAGTTTACAATTCTTCTCTGATTGAAGTTTGTGGGAAAGTGCTTCCTGTAAATCTTTTGATCCTTCCTATAATGGAATTTGATGTGATTCTTAGCATGGATTGTCTTTCTTTATATGGAGCTCATATCAATTTCCAAAGAAGGGAAGTCACATTTCATATTCCAGATCAATCTATGATCGTCTATCGATGCAAGGATGAACATAACCTTCCAGTAGAAATTTCGTCTGTCTTATGGGTCTTGATTCCACTAAATGAAGGTTATTTATCTCAAATGGTTGGAGAGAAACTCACGATTAATAATATGTCCATTGTACATGAATTTGATGATGTCTTTCCAGAGGAATTTCCAGGTCTTCCACCAAATCGTGAAGTTGAGTTTTCAATAGAACTCGTACCGGGTGCTTTGCCTATTTCAAAGACACCTTATAGAATGACCCCAATTGAGTTGCAGGAATTGAAGAAGAAACTCCAAGATAATCTTGATAAAGGATTCATACGCCCTAGTGCGTCACCTTGGGGAGCACCTGTTCAGTTTGTTAAGAAGAAAGATGGATCAATGAGGCTCTGCATTGATTATTGAGAACTTAACAAGATCACTATCAAGAACAAATATCCTCTCCCACGCATTGATGACCTATTTGACCAACTACGTGGAGCTCAATACTTTTCCAAGATTGATCTTCATTCAGGGTATCATCAATTAAGGGTAAAAAGGGAGGATATACCAAAGAGAGCTTTCCGTACAAGGTATGGACACTATGAATTTATAGTGATTCCATTTGGTCTTACTAATGCCCCTGCTATCTTCATGGATCTGATGAATAGAGTATTTAGAGACTATATTGATCAGTTTGTGGTAGTCTTTATAGATGATATTCTTGTCTATTCAAAGATAAAGGAAGAACATGAAGATCACTTGAGAATTGTATTAAAGACCCTAAGAAAGGAGAAGATTTATGCCAAATTTACCGAGTGTGAATTTTGGCTGAAAAAAGTTTCATTTTTGGGTCACATAATATCAAAAGAGGGGATATCTATGGATCCAGCAAAAACAGAGGTTATCTAAAGATGGTTGAGACCAACAATAGTAACTGAGATCCGAAGTTTTCTTGGTTTGGCTGGATATTACCGATGTTTTGTGAAATATTTTTCAAGGTTATCTAACCCACTCACCAAGTTGACTCGAAAAGGAGTTAAATTTGTTTGGATGGAGGAATGTGAAGAGAATTTCAATGATCTAAAAAGAAGGTTAGCCAGTGCACATGTGCTCACACTACCTTGCAATGGAGAAAGGTTTGTGATCTACAGTGATGCATCCAAGAAGGGACTGGGGTGTGTTCTCATGCAAAATGATATGGTGATAGATTATTCCTCACGACACTTGAAAAACCATGAGCAAAATTACCCAACTCATGATTTGGAGTTAGATGCGGTAATCTTTACATTAAAGATTTGGAGGAATTACCTTTATGGTGAAAGGTGTGATATTTATACTGATCATAAAAGTTTAAAGTATATTTTCACACAAAAGGAGCTGAATATGCGTCAAAGAAGATGGTTGGAGCTGATTAAGGATTACGACTGCTCAATTCATTACCACCCTGGGAAAGCAAACAAGATAGCAGATGCATTAAGTCGACAAGACCATGCTAGCTTATCCATGATGAGGATCACAAAAGATCCAATATTTATGGATTTACAAAGGATGGATCTTGGGATTTTAATGGAAGTGGAGAAATCTTATCTTTCTCAAATGAATATTCAACCATCTATACATGTGAATATTAAAGAGGCACAAAAAGAAGATGTTGAGTTAAAAAAGAAGGTGATAAATGTTCCTGAATTAAACCTTGATTGTGATGGGATAATAAAGTTCAGGAATCAGGTTTGTGTTCCTCCCATCCCCAAATTAAAGAAGGAGCTGCTGGATGAGGCTCATATTTCTTCAATCTCTATTCATCCTGGAAGCACGAAGATGTATAGGGACCTGAAAGAGTACTTCTGGTGGGATGGCATGAAAAGAGGTGTTGCTGAATACGTCTCTCGATGCTTGGTTTTTCAGCAAGTTAAAGCTGAGAGATGGAAGTCTAAGGGGATGTTACAACCATTACCCATACCAGAATGGAAATTGTAAAACATCACTATGGACTTTGTCACTGGACTTCCTAAAACATCCAAAGGCAATAATGCTATCTGGGTCATAGTTGATCGTCTTACAAAGTCTTCACACTTCATTGCTATTAGAGAGGATTTATCTCTAGACCAGCTTTCCAGGATATATGTAAAGGAAGTGGTAAGATTGCATGGAGTACCACTTTCCATTATATCCGATCTAGATCTGAGGTTTACCTCGAATTTCTGGCGAAGTCTTCAGCATACTCTGGATATACAGTTGAGTTTTATCACTGCTTATCATCCTCAGACAGACGGTCAGTCTGAGAGGACAATTCAAACTCTAGAAGATATGTTGAGAGCTTGCTCTATAGATTTCAAAGGTGGTTGGGATCAACACCTACCTTTGGTGGAATTTTCTTATAATAATAGCTTTCACTCTAGTATTCAGATGGCTCCTTATGAAGCTCTCTATGGAAAGAAATGAAGGACTCCAACTTGCTGGGACGAAGTTGGGGAAAGAAAGCTATTAGGACCTGATCTTGTTGATGAAATGGAAGAAAAGGTCAGATCTATTCAACAACACATAAGAGAAGCTCAGAATCGACAAAAACGTTATGCCGGCAACCGAAGAAAAGACCTAGAGTTTGAAGTGGGTGATAAAGTGTTCTTACGAATATCTCCCTGGAAGAGGTTCATGAGATTTAGAAAGAAGGGAAAGTTGAGCCCTAGATATATCGGTCCTTTTGAAATTCTGGATCGTGTTGGGAAGGTAGCTTACCAATTGGTGCTTCCACCGAATCTCTCTCAAGTTCACGATGTGTTCCATGTATCTCTCCTGAGAAAGTACATACCTGATCCTTCACATGTACTCAGCTCAGAAGTTGTACCGCTGGAGAAAGATCTTTCTTATGAAGAAAAGTCGATAGAGATTCTAGATCCTAGCAAAAAATTCCTACGGAACAAGACCACTCGCTTGGTGAAAGTTTTATGGAGGAACCACAAATTAGAAGAAGCTACATGGGAACTTAAAGATATGATGAGGGAGAGGTACGCTCATCTGTTTGTAATGAAGTGACGAATTTTGAGGGAGAAATTCATTTTAAGGGGAGTAGAATGTAACACCCTGAGATTTTATGAGATTTTTTTATGTATTATGTTATACACAACACCAAATGAATCTTTCACAGCACACAATATGAACTTAGCTTGCATTACATGCAATCACGACCTTCCTCGATAGCGTGTGCAGTACGCAATACCAGGTTTCACTAAACAACGATATATTATTATGGACTAGCCGTTATGAATAGTATTAACTACATTTTGAATTTTAAAACATTATTATTCATCTTACACATTTTCTAGAACATGCTAAGAGAACAAAATAAATGTTTCGGGTAAAATAAGTATTTTTCAAAAAATGCAGTTTTGCCGCCTTTTGATGGCGCACCCACATTAAATCTAGTTTTTGACATGTTTATAAGTTAAATTTGACAAAATAAAATTCTTCTTTTGAATCAGGATATAAAAATTTACTTTGGATAAATTTTTGATATTTTTCTGATAACTTTCATATTTTGATGAATAGTAAAAATACGCTAATTTTTAATTAAAAACAACTTTTTCCATTGAGATAATTTATATGGTTAAATTATAATATTGAATGGTTTTAAAATATAAATAGAATATATTTTTACCATTTAATATAATGTATGTCATTAGCATTAATTTCACATTGAATTCATAGGTAAAAACATTTCAATCTTTGGCAATGTTTTAACTTCTAAAACCCATTTTCTTAACAATGAGATTTATTTTAAATTAACTACTGCAACTTATGTTTTTTGAATTTTGAAAAATGGATTCCATATTTGGAATAAGTGGGTCCAAATTATGTTAATATGATACTTTTTATTTTTTGGGCATTATGAATAGTAACTACGGTAAATTTTATTTACCGTAGTTAAAGGTAAATCGGGTAATTAAGGGTAAATATATGACTATAAAATTAAACTAACTGTAACACCCTAGGTAAATAAAGAATATGAAATTTTCATATTTATCCATATTTGTGAATAAAATATTAATATGACTTTAAAGGGGACGCTATGCTCGATGGCGTACCCAACACGCAACAACGAGTTTCTTGGGAATCTTACGTTGCACTCTAATAATAGAATAATATTATTTTAAATGGTAGTTAACATGTAGCTGTTGTATTGGCGGGAATGGATAGAAATAACTAAAATATGATTATATATGTTTTTAAATGTTTTTACATTTATCCAATAAAAGATAAAGGCTTAAAATACGGAAAGAATTCAATTTTAGGCATATATGCCCTAGTTTTCACTAAAGGTTCACTTATCGCCTTTTGATGGAGAACCGTCATTAAATATAGTTTTGTTCACTATTATACATTCTATTGGACCAAATAAAACTCTTCTTAAGAATTGGGACATCAAAATTTACTTTGTGTAAATTTTTGGTATCTTTCCGATAAAGTTCATTTTTTAATGAATAGTGTAAAATGTTGTATTTTAATTCAAAACCTCTTTTTAATATACTTTTTTTTATATGATTAGATTATCTTTTGAATTGGTTTTAAAGTGAAATTACAATATATTTTTACCATTAAATCCAATAGTGGTCGTTGGAATTAATTTCACTTTGAAATCAGACTTAAACTAGTGTCAATCTTTTGATACTTATTGTTTCATAAAAACACTCTATTTGCTCTGACAACGGGAATTAATTATTAAATTAATTAATGTGACTTATATGTTTTTAATTTTGTAAAATAGACTTCATTTTTGAATTCAGAATATCAAATATAGCTTAGGGTGAATTTTTGGGATTTTTCTGAAAAACTTCAATTTTTGATGAATAGTGAAACCACTAAGTGGTACTTATAAAAACTGATTTTTCCGTTTAAATGAAATTTTGCCATCTTTGTGTTTTGAATTTAAAAAATCCGAAATACATGGTTGTTATTAAGAAGTAAAATGTGGTTCAATGGGATAAAAATATTTTTTTTGGTGAATAGTAACTTATTAAGTTTTTAATCGCGATTAGAGGTAATTAGTGTAGTTTATGGTAAGAATAACGTTTTAATAAAACGAAATGACCTAGACACATGTCCTAACCTCATTGGATGTGTCATGGACGACAAAGAAAATCCATGGGTCAACTTGGGGACCCCATGAAGCCACTTTGGTTGGGAAATGACATAAATATCTTTTATTTAATGTTAAAGTAAAAATGACACAAACATGAAATGTTTTACTAAAATAATTTTTACATGGGGTTATACAAGTCATATTTTTTACTATAAATAGTCATTAGAAATATAAAAAGATTTCCTACATCATATTATTTTTTTTATAGTTTTTCGACATTAAATAAATTAAATTATTTATGACATCATGGTGATGCAGCGATGACCTCATTATTTAACGATTTAAATAAAATAGAAAGATAATGTAATATCTAAGACCTACACATGTCCAAAACCTATTTTATGAGTGTATTTCGAAACATTATCACCTTATACTCGAAATACATCAATGTGGGACCTTTAAAATCCGAAACTCTTTTGAAAATAAAGTAACATTTTGTAACTTTACAAGAGTGCCCCTCCTCTCCTCTTATAAAAGGCCCCCACCTCTACCACATTAACCAAACTCCCAAAGCCTTTGTATTGGCCAAACTCTGCCCATTTTGTCTCTCCACTTCCCTCTCTTACTCCTTGAAGCCTCACTTTGGGCAGAAGTATTCCCAAGGAAGGCTTTGAGCTCAAACCAAAGGGAGTTACCTGATTTTAAGGTAATGTCTTCTTTTGAGTCCTTTTGTTTTATTTTGCTTCTCCAACCCCCTAAAATCTTTTTATTATTTTATTTTGTAACAACTCCTGTATCCTTAATATACTAGGATGTTGTTATAATAAGTATTAGAGCTACAATTACACACACCTACATCTAATGGTTAAGGAACATACTGTTTCCGTGGATGGCGAATTTCTGCCTCCCGAAACGATGATTGTTCAACATTCTTTTAACACCTTCAAAGGTGGACATTAATATGACACTATATTTATATATGATATATAATATGTTTATGTTTTCCTTAAGATTATGTATTTTTCATTTTGGGAATACCTTTATGGTTTCCATTATGGGTAAATGCGATATCTTAATTTAAGGAAGTGCAGACTACCACCCCCTCAAAGTGATTTGATTCATTAATACCATATGTGGTACGTATAAAGGATATATTTAATTATATTATATATGATAACATACTAGAATTAAAATATTATTATGTATCATTATGTTTTTATTCCATTAAATATGAAATAGAAATGGAAGTAGCGTTCATTCGTATGTACGGCTTACCGTCTCCATGAACGGTACATTTCATTTCTTATCTCAAAATGTTATGTAATATTATAAGTACATATATATAATGGATATATATTTAAAATATTACATCTAAATTATGGATATAATTCTGTAATTATAACATATATATATCTCTCTTATTTTGTTTTAATTCCATTAATATGACAAAAAAATGAAAGTAGCGTTCATGCATACGTACAGCCTACCGTCTCCATGAATGGTGCTTTTCGTTTTTTTATCTCAAAATGATATGTAATAGTATAAAATGAATATTTACTGAATATATATGATATTTTAATCATTAATACTATTCTGGAAATTATTTACTTATAACTACATGGGCAATCTTTTTTCAAACAAGTTCATTTTTGACTCATGTACCAAACATCGGCAAAAATGTCTGATATGAACTAACATTATTAAACAATTATTATAACATTATAATTTGTGATATGAAATGAATAATAATCTATAAAGGAGGTACTTAGGCAATTATTAATTGACCAAAGTTTATTATTCAGGAATATAAAGAAACGAACAAGACAAGTTGGACTTGAGGTAAGGGATCCTACTCCTCTCTTTCTTTTTAAGTACACTCTTTTATGTCATTCCTTATAAGCTCATATTTCTTGTGATTGGGATGTTATTTTATATTACTCTTACTGTAATTTTTATGTTCATATGATGAGAGACCCTATTATCTCTCATCAATCCATTTTGGAAGTTTTGAGTGGCACCGTTAGGCTGCGGAATTTTCGTAAGAGATCTAACCTCTCTCTTTCTCTTTAAGTACTCTCTTTTATGTCACTTCTTTTAATCTCCTATTTTTATGATGGGGGATGTTCTTTTATATTACTCTTTCTGTACATTTTATTGTAATGTGATGAGTTATCCTATTTGATCTCATCAATCCATTTTTGGAAGTTTTAAGTGGCACCGTTAGGCTGCCGAGTTTTCGTAAGGGATTTTTCATCTCACTTTTATTCCTGTGAGAGTTATGCTACATTTGCCACAATTTCCTTTGAGTGGTGTATGTACTGACCATTATTTTACTCATTGTGTAATATTATTTCATTTATGAGTATTTACATCAATGTTGTATTGTCTTTCTTTCGCGGAGCGTGTGTTTCGAAAGATACCCATGTCAGTAAGGGAACCTTTCACCCTCCTCTTTTTAAAAGACTTCTTCTGTTGGGTCTTTTAATTTACATATTTTTATGTTGGGATATGTTCTCATATATCCTTATTGATGTAATTTTTATGTCCAAGTGATGAGAAACTCTTTTTTTTATGTGACGCTCTTAGGCTGTCAAGGGAACTTCTTAACCCAATTTTGATTTCTTTGGGTTCAACATATAGTTATTGAATATGTCATCCTTTGAATATCTGTGAATGACATTTGATTATTTTAAACTTAATATCCACTTATATTTGGTGTATTAGTTTGTCACACATAATTATGTAATTGATTTTTCCTTAAACCAAGGATACCGTCTTTGTAAGGGACTTCGTCTCAATCTCCTTTCATTGAGGCATATTCTATTTTATACACAACCTTCTGTTATACGGTGTATAAACCCCTTTGACTTTTACATTTATTCAAAAGGAATATTTTTTTATACGAAGTGTTTATTAAACGACAAAAGGGAATGTTTTTGTTGTATGTATGCGGCGACAACGACTTCTCCGCCGTCATGACCATTATTTGAGTTTCGGCTTCCTTTACAAGCCATACCATCTTTTTAAAAGAAAAATAAATACCATATTTTACTTTTATTTTATTTTGGTATTGAAAATGGTTTTCATAATGTATTTATATAAATGTGTTGTATTGATATCTTGTTATTGAAAGGTGTAAATGTTATGTTTCCTTTATGAATGTTTTATGTGATAAGATTATATTATGGTTCTTGGGCATTGTTATGAAGACAGGTGGTTCTGTGATAAACTAAGGGCGGGTGAGCCCGATACAGCTCTCCAATGCATTGGGTAACACGAAGGAGTGAAACTTTAAGGTTTCTCTGAAGAGATTTAGGGAATATACTATGGTGGGTATTCCAAACGTAACCAAGAGGGTTACTCCCTATGTAAGAATGTTATGAATGCCTCAAGTTAACTTTTATGTCTTATGATTTCTATGATTTATTCATGATTTTATGAGGTATATTAAAGTGCTTATGTTTTATGGGTAAATTATGATTTCATTCTTATGTATACATGTACTCATGTTTCCTTTCCATATTTTTATATCCCTTACTGATCTTTTTATACTCATCCCAAGTTTTTGAAATGTTTTTCATAGGTCAAGGGAAGGGTACATGATGTGATGATAGTGTCAAGAATGTGTCAAGAAGGAATCCATGTTTTATTTTAAATATGTTTCCATTGATGGGAAGAATGAATACTGTATTTTATGTGACCACTTTGTTTAAAAGTGGAATGTAATGCAAGTTTCATGATCTAATTCTCTAATACTCTAAACCTGAAAAGATCCTCAATGTGTAATCTTGTAATAACTCAAGATTAAATAAGGTTTAAGGCTAGGGCCTTATAGTTGGTATCAAAGGTTTGTTTAGATAACTTTAGAGGTTAGGGTATTCTTTAAGCATAAGTGACATTACCATAATGGTTAAGATTTCAGAAAGAGTCCTAGTTTTAGATAAAGTGAATGAGTAAGTATATCTTAGTGTTTATCTTCCTCATTAGTACATGATGGTTTTGTTGATATACTCACACAGACCTTTTTGGTTTTAGTAAATGGCTGGATCTAGCAGGCACCAAAGTAGCAGTGGATGTGAAGGAAAATGTGATAGTTCTTTGAGCAAGCAACTGAATGGTATGGGAGCTGCAATGAGAACTCCTGTGATTATCCTCAACCAACTATCTGGAGTCATGATTGACCACCTAAACCTTGGTGATTTCTCTAAGGCATCATATATGCGAGAAACAAATCCCTACGGAAGTACAGGTAATACTCATAAAGGTAAGTGTGTTCAAAAACCTATGTGTCAAATATGTGGAAAGAAACACCTAGGAAAATGTTTCAAAGGGACAGAAATATACTATAGATGTGGAAATGAAGGTCATAAAGCAAGAACCTACCATGGAAAAAGGAAGCATCCAGTTGACTCATGGAAAGGGAAAGAAGTTCTTTCTGAGGGATCAATTGAATGTTTTAAATGTGGTGTGCATGGTCATTATGCAAACACATGTCCTATGAAGAATTTTCGTGAATGGGATCACCAAGAGCGTACAAATTTTCATTTACCAATACCTAATGCCATTCCTATTGGGGATGAAGAAACTGACAATGACCAATCAAAGGTATGTATTATTTCATGACTATTGTTTTCCTATTTTGGAATCTTAGGATATGATTCATGATTTTGTTTGTAGGAAAGAGGTATTTTAGAATAAGTTTGAAAGGAATGGTTAATGGATCATGAAGAATGTTGAATGAGTAAGATGTCAACAAATAATGGCTTCAAGAGTTATGGTGAAATTCTTAAGAGTATTAAGTCTTTTTTGATGATGGGGTTACATTAGAAGACTTTTTATATTATGTGTAACCCTGACGTTTAATATATGAAAATTTTATTCAAGAAATAGTTATCTTTTCTTTTGTGGACATAGTTATATAGAACCATTTGGGTTTATATGATCCTTACTTTTGAGGTAATTATGGGTTACTATATGTTATGATTGAAGTGAAAGGCATGAGATAAAATTGAGGTTAAATTATGTTATGGTTATTTTTGATGATTTTATCCCTTTTTGGGGAATTATTTGAGAATTATATAGTTTTTGAAAAAGGACAACACGTAGACCGTGTGACTACCCATCGCGTCGGACAAAGCTGCGGGAATCGAACCCACAACCAAAGTGTGACTGGTATTTATCGCCTACCACTGGACTACATGAAGTCCCTGGTTAGTTTGACTGATTCTTTTTAGTTATATGATTTTATGAATTAAGAGTAAGTTGATTTTGGGTTATTTATGAAAATTATTAACTTATCATGGAGGATATGTGATTAGGTTAATTACTTTTCAATATGAGACTTTAGGAGCAACTGATGTTGTTTGGAGATAAATGTTACGATTTAACTTGGAAGACTATGTGACTAAATCCTTCAAATATTTGGGTTTCAATCTTAGTTTGGTATACTTTGAAGAATTTTATGGACAAATTGATTATAGAATGGTCCTCATTGAACTTTGGGTTTTGTTGGACAAATTTTGGAGATTAAGAATAGATTTTCTTTTTATAAAGGGTTATCCTTTTCTGGATTATCTGATCTTGTACTAACCTTTTTGGTTTTGGTTTTGGTTAAAGTCTAATGACATGGGAAGTATATAGTTCTATTTTGTGGATTAGGTGACTCTCTAGAAGTTGATTATAGTACTCTTAATGCGAACAAGTCTCCCTAAATACTCGTCTTTTGAAAAAAAAATGAGTTTGATTAAGGAATCTAGTAAAAGTTGAAAGTCAACATGATAAGTGATTATGTTTCCTTATGAATAAATTCCTCAATAAAAAGTAACTTAAAACAAAAATTTTGTCTATTAACTTTTCCTACTGGGGAATCGAATACCGTTTAACCCATCATAAGTTTGTGATTTTCTTATGGTTAACTTTCTCCTAGACATGTTTACTATCACTCTCCCTCAAGAACATGACCCTTTGCTTTTTCTTCCATGTCCATGTTTTTCTACATGGAATCCTAGTATGGGTTAACTCGGGTGACCTCTGTACTTATCTTCCTTTATTTTTAAATTGATTTTTTTACCGACTCTTGTTCCGATGTGGGACTTTCAAGGATGTTTCCAAGCTCAATTTTAAAAATTGCAAGGACGCAATTCCCAAAAAGGGGGGAAGGATGTAACACCCCAGGTAAATAAAGAATATGAAATTTTCATATTTATCCATAGTTGTGAATAAAATATTAATATGACTTTAAAGGGGACTCTATGCTCGATGGCGTACCCAACACGCAACAACGAGTTTTTGGGAATCTTACGTTGCACTCTAATAATAAAATAATATTATTTTAAATGGTAGTTAACATGTAGCCGTTGTATTGGAGGGAATGGATAGAAATAACTAAAATATGATTATATATGTTTTTAAATGTTTTTACATTTATCCAATAAAAGATAAAGGCTTAAAATACGGAAAGAATTCAATTTTTGGCGTATATGCCCTAGTTTTCACTAAAGGTTCACTTATCGCCTTTTGATGGAGAACTATCATTAAATATAGTTTTGTTCAATATTATGCATTCTATTGGACCAAATAAAACTCTTCTTAAGAATTGGGACATCAAAATTTACGTTGTGTAAATTTTTGGTATCTTTCTGATAAAGTTCATTTTTTAATGAATAGTGTAAAATGTTGTATTTTAATTCAAAACCTCTTTTTAATATAATTTTTTATATGATTATATTATCTTTTGAATTGGTTTTAAAGTGAAATTATAATATATTTTTACCATTAAATCCAATAGTGGTCGTTGGAATTAATTTCACTTTGAAATCAGACTTAAACTAGTGTCAATCTTTTGATACTTATTGTTCCATAAAAACACGCTATTTTCTCTGACAGCGGGAATTAATTATTAAATTAATTAATGTGACTTATATGTTTTGAATTTTTTAAAATAGAATTCATTTTTGAATTTGGAATAACAAATATATCTTAGGGTTAATTTTTGGGATTTTTCTGAAAAACTTCAATTTTTGATGAATAGTGAAACCACTAAGTGGTACTTATAAAAACTGATTTTTCCTTTTAAATGAAATTTTTCCATCTTTGTGTTTTGAATTTCAAAAAATCCGACATACATGGTTTTCATTAAGAAGTAAAATGTGATTCAATGGGATAAAAATAATTTTTTTTGGTGAATAGTAACTTATTAAGTTTTTAATCGCGATTAGAGGTAATTAGTGTAGTTTATGGTAAGAATAATGTTTTAATAAAATGAAATGACCTAGAAACATGTCCTACCCTCATTGTATGTGTCATGGCCGACAAAGAAAATACATGGGTCAACTTGGGGACCCCATGGAGAAACTTTGGTTGGGAAATGACATAAATATCTTTTTATTTAATGTTAAAGTAAAAATGACACAAACATGAGATGTTTTACTAAAACAATTTTTACATGGGGTTATACAAGTCATATTCTTTACTATAAATATTCATTGGAAAGATAAAAATATTTCCTATATCATAGTATTTTTTTTATAATTTTTAGACATTAAATAAATTTAATTATTTATGACATCATGATGATGCAGCGATGACCTCATTATTTAACGATTTAAATAAAATGGAACTATAATGTAATATCTAAGACCTACACATGTCTAAAACCTATTGGATGAGTGGATTTCGAACCCTTATCACCTTATCCTCTAAATACATCAATGTGGGACCTTTAAAATCCGAAACTCTTTTGAAAATAAAGTAACATTTTGTGACATTACAAGAGTACCCCTCCTCTCCTCTTATAAAAGGCCCCCACCTCTACCACCTTACCCACACTCCCAAAGCCTTTGGCTCGGCCAAACTCTTCCCATTTTGTCTCTCCACTTCCCTCTATTACTCCTTGATTCCTCACTTTGGGCAGAAGTCTTCCCAAGGAATCCTTTGAGCTCAAACCAAACTGAGTTACCTGATTTTAAGGTAATGTCTTTTTTTGAGTCCTTTTATTTTATTTTGCTTCTCCAACCCCTTAAAATCTTTTTATTATTTTCTTTTGTAACAACTCCAGTATCCTCAATATACTAGGATGTTTTTATAAGAAGTATTAGAGCTACACTTACACACACCTACATCTAATGGTTAAAGAACATACTGTTTCCGTGGATGGAGAATTTCTGCCTCCCGAAACAATGATTGTTCAACATTCTTTTAACACCTTAAAAGGTGTCAATTAAGATGACAATATATTTATATATGATATATAATATGTTTATGTTTTACTTAAAATTATGTATTTTTCATTTTGGGCATACTTTTATGGTTTCCATTATGGGTAAACGCAATATCTTCATTTAAGAAAGTGCGGACTACCGCTAGCTCAAAGTGATTTGATTCGTTAATACCATATGTGGTACGTATAAAGGATATATGTAATTATTTTATATATGATACCATACTGGAATTAAAATACTATTATGTATCATTATGTTTTAATTCCATTAAATATGAAATAGAAATGGAAGTAGCATTCATGCGTACGTACGGCTTGCCGTCTCCATGAATGGTACATTTCATTTCTTATCTCAAAATATTATGTAATATTATAAGTACATATATATAATGGATATATATGTAAAATATTACATCTAAATTATGGATATAATTCTGGAATTATAACATATATATCTCTCTCTCATTTTGTTTTAATTCCATTAATATGACAAAAAAAATGAAAGTAGCGTTCATGCGTACGTACGGCCTACCGTCTCCATGAACGGTGCTTTTCGTTTTTTTATCTCAAAATTATATGGAATAGTATATAATGAATATTTACTGGATATATATGATATTTTAATTATTAATACTATTCTGGAAATAATTTACTTATAACTACATGGGAAATCTTTTTTCAAACAAGTTCATTTTTGACTCATGTACCAAACATCGGCAAAAATGTCTGATATGAACTAACATTATTAAAAAATTATTATAACATTATAATATGTGATATGAACTGAATAATAATCTCTAAAGGAGGTAATTAGGCAATTATTAATTGACCAAAGTTTATTATTCAGGAATATAAAGAAACGAACAAGACAAGTTGGACTTGAGGTAAGGGATCCTACTCCTCTCTTCCTTTTTAAGTACACTCTTTTATGTCATTCCTTATAAGCTCATCTTTCTTGTGATTGGGATGTTATTTTATATTACTCTTACTATATTTTTTATGTTCATATGATGAGATACCCTATTCTCTCTCATCAATCCATTTTGTAATTTTTGAGTGGTGCCGTTAGGCTGCCGAATTTTCGTAAGAGATCTAACCTCTCTCTTTCTCTTTAAGTACTCTCCTTTATGTCACTTCTTTTAAGCTCCTATTTTTATTATGGGGGATGTTATTTTATATTCCTCTTTCTTTAAATTTTATTGTAATGTGATGAGATACCCTATTTGATCTCATCAATCCATTTTTGGAAGTTTTAAGTGGCGCCGTTAGGCTGCTGAGTTTTCGTAAGGGATTTTTCATCTCACTTTTATTCATGTGAAATTTATGCTACATTTGCCACAATTTCCTTTGAGTGGTGTATGTACTGACCATTATTTTACTCATTGTGTAATATTATTTCATTTATGAGTATTTACATCAATGTTTTATTGTCCTTCTTTCACGGGGCGTGTGTTTCGAAAGATACCCATGTCGGTAAGGGAACCTTTCACCCTCCTCTTTTTAAAAGACTTCTTCTTTTGGGTCTTTTAATTTACATATTTTTATGTTGGGATATGTTCTCATATATCCTTATTGATGTAAGTTTTATGTCCAAGTGATGAGAAACACTTTTTTTGATGTGACGCTCTTAGGCTGTCAAGGGAACTTCTTAACCCAATTTCGATTTCTTTGGGTTCAACATATAGTTATTAAATATGTCATCCTTTGAATATGTGTGAATGAACTTTGATTATTTTAAACTTAATATCCACTTATATTTTGTGTATTAGTTTGTCATACATAATTATGTAATTGATTTTTCCTTAAACCAAGGATACTGTCTTTGTAAGGGACTTCGTCTCAATCTCCTTTCATTGAGGCATATTCTGTTTTATACACAACCTTCTGTTATACGGTGTATAAACCCCTTTGACTTTTACGTCTATTCAAAAGGAATCTTTTTTTTATACGAAGTGTTTATTAAACGACAAAAGGGAATGTTTTTGTTGTACGTATGCGGCGACAATGACTTCTCCGCCGCCGTGACCATTATTTGAGTTTTGGCTTCCTCTACAAGCCATACCATCTTTTTAAAAGAAAAATAAATACCATATTTTACTTTTCTTTTATTTTGGTATTGAAATGGTTTTTATAATGTATTTATATCAATGTGTTGTATTGATATCTTGTTATTGAAAGGTGGAAATGTTGTGTTTCCTTTATGCATGTTTTATGTGATAGGATTATATTATGGTTCTTGGGCATTGTTATGAAGACGAGTGGTTCCGTGATAAACTAAGGGCGGGTGAGCCCGATACAGCTCTCCAATGCATTGGGTAACACGAAGGAGTGAAATGTTAAGGTTTCTCCGAAGAGATTTAGGGAATATACTGTTGTGGGTATTCCAAACGTAACCAAGAGGGTTACTCCCTACGTAAGAATGTTATGAATGCCTCAAGTTACCTTTTATGTCTTATGATTTCTATGATTTATTCATGATTTTATGAGGTATGTTAAAGTGCTTATGTTTTATGGGTAAATTATTATTTCATTATTATGTATACATGTACTCATGTTTCCTTTCCATATTTTTATATCCTTTACTGAGCTTTTTATGCCCATCCCAAGTTTTTGAAATGTTTTTCACAGGTCAAGGGAAGGGTACATGATGTGATGATAGTGTCAAGGATGTGTCAAGAAAGAATTGATGTTTTATTTTAAATATGTTTCCGTTGATGGGAAGAATGAATACTGTCTTTTATGTTACCACTTTGTTTAAATGTGGAATGTAATGTAAGTTTCATGATCTAATTCTCTAAAACTCTAAACCTGAAAAGATCCTCAATGTGTAATCATGTAATAAATCAATATTAAATAAAGTTTAAGGCTGGGGCCTTATACTAACACCTGCCAAAATCCTATTGGATGACTAAAAGTCGACCCATATCACCTAAGGGTCGGATTAGATTCATTTAATAGACTTTTTTCCCTGAAAATAATTTAATTATTATTCAAACCAAAGAATGTGACAACATGTCACTTTCTAAAATATTATAAGTATAATAATTTTAATTTAGTAATAAAATTAATGAAACTTCAAACATGAATAGTTTCAAGAAATATAATACAATTAAATACATCATAGGAATTTATCTATAATTTTTAGGGATTAAATAATTATCATTAATTATGACACAACAGTGATGTTGAAATTATTTTATTAATTAAAATATCAAATAAATGGTTTTAAAAATATTAAAATAAATATTATATGAAATATTTAATGTGCTCAACTAATTTTATAGATACATATGACATTTTATGAATCTATTAAAGCTTTTAGTTCAAACATATCTTCTGTATATATTTTATTTAAATTCAAATAAATTAATAGTGTCAAAATTGACACTATTGTTATTTTATAAAAATAACATATTATAAAATTGTTTAAAAATCACAAAAATATTTAAATATTATAAATTAAAATTTATATTATATGGTCTAAAATGTCATAAAGTGTCAAATTATAGAAAATTCACAACACATATGTAATTATTTATAATAATTTAAAATTTAGAATATTATTACCACAAATAAAATAAAATTAATAAATAAGGATAAATCAAGTTGATAATGTTTAAAATAAATTCCTAACATGTCTAAATTTTATTGGTTGATGAGATTAAAACCCTATATCATCTAATCTTCGGATATGAGTCATTTTGGAAGTTTTTAATTGGGGTTGGGATTTAATATAAACTAATATTTCTTATATTTCTAAAGGTGCCCCTTTCCTCCCTTATAAAAGGGCACCTCCTCCCTCTCCTACTCACACCAATTTGAGCCTTCAATCTCGTCCAATACCTACCCATTTCACTTCCCCACTTCCCTAGAAACATCCTAGAGGTCCTGGTCTTCTTCAAAGACCAATTCTAGTGCCCTAAGAGGAGGTCTCAAGGAGGCGCTTCAAAGAAGAGGTAATGTCCGTTACCGATTCATTCAACATTATTTATTATTCCACTTCTTCTTATTTAGTTGTTTCATTATGAATTAATAACATCGGTATAACTCATATATTGATATGTTATTATAAGTATGAAACAACCATATTTCACCATCTATCCATCCTATGGAAAACGAAATCACCGCGCGAGCGTACGTACAGAATACAGTCTCCACGCCGTGGTGTAATCTATTTTCCATCACCACCTTACTTGGATGGGTATAATGGTGAAAATAAATAAATATATATGATTATTGTAAAGTGGTATTGATTCTGAAATAGTATACATACATTCCAATACAATTCCACGATCATGGGAACGATATCATTGCTCGTGCATACGTAGGGAATACCGTCTCCACGATGTGATTCGATTCGTTCTACATGATCTTCATTGAATAATGATTATATAAATGGATTGAATGAATAAATATGATATATAGTACACTAATACCAATTTGGAAATGAGGTATCTATAACCTAAAGAGAATAATAATAATTTATTCGACAAAACACGCATAAGAACAAAAAGTAATAAACAACCGAATAACAAGTAGTAATGAAATATTACTAATAAGAAGATAAGAATATGACCATATATGATATCATAACAATAATTATGATTCTTGAATAAGTCAATAACATTATTTAAATCATTGTACAGGAGGTTCAGACACTTACGAAGCAAATCAGACCTAAGGTAAGGGACAATCTCACAATCTCAATTTTTATCCGAGATTGTTTATACTTCAGAATTTACTGGGGAATATTTATCATCCACATCCATGTTTCCTCAATAAGTATTATTATTTATATCCTCCAACAATTGTTTAAATCCAATTTTACCCTTCGGTGAGTTTTTAGTAAAAGATATGAAAGGAATCTTTTTTCGTTTTTCGTATGAGGTACTTTTTGACTTTTCTGACAAAAGTATGAGAAGAATGTTTTTTTAACTTATACGACATGAATGGATTTTTAAAAAATTATTTCTAAGAATCTTCCTTTACAAGTTTTCAATTTTTATTTTAATCAACTTCTTTTAGTTTAAAATTGTATGACATGTTAAGAAAGGAAAAATGTTTTTGAAGTATAAATGATATTTTCCTCAAGAATGGAGTTCAAGTGTTTTATAAAATTTATTTTCCATCTAAGATAATATAGGGTTATTTTTCTATCACTATTATTAAATTTATTTGATTATTTTGTGATGAAAATATTTTTATGAATTCCTTTATCTTATATGAATTGTTTTATGATGTCACGATGTTTAAGATTCCCATTTTTATTACATGGGTTATACTATGATGTATGGTTTATGATTTTATGGAACACATAAGAATGGTATCATTATGAGATGGGTGGGACCTATATCTCCCTCCAATGCATTGGGTACATATTTTATATGTCATGAGATAGACATGGCTGGAACAGCAGGTTAAACCGGTTCAGTGAAACAGGAATGAAACGAGGAGTGAACTCGGTTCAGAAATAGAATTTGTCTACTAAGATAGTCTTGGAAATGAGTCTTGACTAATAAGAAATGATTATCTAGGATTATGTGTGTATGCCACAAAGTTTAATGTTTTAAGTTATGATATTGGGATTACATTTCACTACCATTATTTATCCAATGTTATGAAATTATGATCTCTTTTGCAGGATAATATTTCCAAAATGTTATGTTCTTATGAATTTGATGTGATTGATATTTCTTTTTTTTACCCTTACTGAGCATTTGATCTCACCATTTTGTATGTTTTCTTTCCCCAGGTCAGGAAGAAGGTTATTAAGTAAGATATTCCAAAAAGGGACTATAGATATGATGAAATAAATGGGAGACAGTGTAGATGCTTTATGAACCTGTTGTTTATGTTTCCCAGTTTCTAAAGACACTATACCTATACGGTCCTTTCATGGTTTTCTTATATTTTGTAATAATTATGCTTCAATTTTTAAGTATTAACCATGTATGTAAAGTATGGGTCACTATAATACTCATGATCAGTTATCTTCAACTAAAGAGAGTCTTCTGGGTGGCATAGTTTCCCATAATAAATTATTTATTCTTTCTGTGTGCCATGTCAATTTCCCTATAGTCTCCTCACTTACATATAGGATCCTAAACCTTAGAATGATTGGAATGTACCATAAAACTTTCATAGGAACAAATTCATCATTCTTGTATTGAGAAGCACCACACTTTGGGCATTATATAAGCTATTTGTGGTCCTTGAGAAATAGTATATAGTCATTTGGGAAGACATGTATTCTTTCAAAGATCATACTCATCGAGCATAGCATTCATTTGGAATCGTATGTTTGGATCGAGATCTTATTTACTTCTGGGAGCATTTCATTAAAGATAACAAGTAATTATTTAAAACTATCATCACTCCATCCATTTCCTGCTTTCAAATTATACAGCTTTAATACAACTTCCAATGCTGTATATTTAGTGAAACCACCATACAAAGGAATCTTTTCACAACTCTTTAACAACTCAAAAAATTTTGGGCAATCGTTAAGTTCATCTTTAAGTTTTCCTATAATTTCCTCAATACGATCTTCATCATCATTCACATCTGTAATCACATTCTCAATAAAATCTTCTTCATTTTCCACACTTGTAATCATATTAGATGATTCATAAAACACACTGTTATCTAAGCCACTAGCTATATTAACTTTTTCCCCATGTTTATCCCAACATTTATAACTTATATTTTTTCATGACAGATAAAGTTTTCTTCCAACTCCTATGGAATTACTTGTGTTGAATAACAACAGTGTAAACATGGACAAAGGATTTGAGAAGGGTCGTATGCAAGATCTTTTGCAAACTTAGTGAACTATTTTACTCCATCTACATACTCTTTTGTCAAACGATGAACATCCATCCAAACTTTATTAATATCCACCCTATTTGATTTAGTGATATTATTATTTAAAAAAATAAATACACAAAATATTTATATAATGTAATGGTTTTCCTAATTCTATAAAAATATAAACTTAAAAGATTATGAAAAATCTACAGTTCAAATGTCCTTTAAAAACTATTTCAAAAATCACACTTGAAATACCATTAAAAAAACCAACAATTAACAAACTTTACTATTTAAAATAACACATCCTTTTTAAAATAAATCAATTAGTTCCAAACACTCTTTCATAAAACCACAATTCCTTTTTTAAAACATTCAAGGGAACTTCATGACCCAATAATATTAATAATTTAAAATGAGTGAGAAACCTCTAAGAAACATTTCAAAACACTTGAATCATATTAAAAGAACCACTTAGGCATTTTAACAAATACATAAATCCCAAGATGGGAAATTTATAAAAGATACATATAAAACACCTCGATTCGTGAAAAATCAATCAGTGTTGTATGATTCCATCACATTACTCCAAATGTTGGTGTAATAATAATAATTTCCATAAGAATTTTATATTGTGATCCCTAGCATTGGATATCCCTTATCCATGATTACATTGTATGTTTATATCAATTATCCTTCACCACAACACCAGAGTCCTAACGGATATGTTCCATAGTCAATGACCACACTCACAACCATGAAACACTCGTGTTCCAGTTTACTACAAACTTTGCATTATCCCAATGATCATTGGCTCACACCAAATCAATTGGGTTTACACCCCAAGAACAATTTATATGTCTTTCATATGAAGTACTATTGGTTCCTTCCTTTATAAATACACCTTTGAAAATCTATAAGTATGAAACCAACTGCTAGATCAAGAGCACTCCCAACACTCCACTTCTCAAGTCCAATGCATCCATATACCTACCCACAAAGGTGTATTTTTATATAATTATCTCTTGGTGATAGAAGAACCCTATAGGCCCAATTAATTGTAAGATCAACCACACCCATATAAGCCCTTGAAAAATAGTAGACCCCCAACTCCCACTATAAGACCTGATAGATTACACCTAGTAGGAATTTACCCTTCTCCCCTATAGGGGTTTGGAACACCTTATCTGAAACTTGAACCTTGAATAGTGTCAAAAAAACCTATGATAATGCTGAAAATTGGGAAATATATTAGAAGATATAATCTAAAGGGAGCATAAAGTATTCTGAGGAAACATTTGAGAAATAAAGTTAATAAGATCAATGAAGAATTGAAAAGAAATAGAAGATGAGTGGTTGGTTAGTGAGGAAGAACCACTAAAATATCAACCACTAATTTCCTTTAAAGGGAGTGAAAGGACATGAGAGTGGAAAGAAAAATGAGAGAAATATTTAGAGTTGATTAAGAAATAATAAATTAACATATCATTTGTTGAGGCTATATTGAACATGTCTACCTATACAAAATTTATGAATGAAATGGTTTATGAAAGGATAAAGCCAATGGAATTGGGTACTATAATATTGATGGGGTATTATTCTATTATTGTATGAATAAGCCTATTGAAGAAGTAATATGATCTCATTAACTTTTCCATTCTTATTAATATTGGGTTTAATGAGTTTGGTCAGGATTTGAGTGGATTATGAGTTATCATTAATGTAATGTCTTAATTTATATTTAAAATCCAGGGATTGAGAGAGATTAATCCAATTCGAGTTATTATTTAACTTGTAAATACTACATTCTGAAATCAACTGGGTTTTCTTGAGGATTTTATTTTCAAGGTGGAAAAGTTCAAATTCCCAGTGGAATTTCTTTTGATAGACATGGAAAAAGAGAAGGTTCTTAAAATCTTATGAGGACCATACCCATAAATGGAAGGTAATTAATATAATTTCAAAGTGTGAAGTTATTCTTTAGAGTTAGTGGAGTAGAGGTGATGTTCAATATCCATTAGAAAATGAAAAATATGGATAAGAAAGTATATGAGTAGGTAGAATATAAATTACAAGTACTTGAGGATACTATTGTCCTTAGAAAATTATTTTATATAGAAACATTATTTAATAAATAAGTGGGTGAAAATATGCATGGATCTAAAAAAGTTTGTTGCAAACACTTCGTATAACTAAACCTTCATTTTCAGTGAAATAACACATAAAAAAGCTTATGTCATGTTAATCCTATATGCCTAGAATGATGCAAGGGAACAGGCCTCTTACCAATAATCCAAGATCCAAAACCCTTAATTCATAATATACAAACTCAAGTGTATCACCCAAGGTGAAATCATACAATAGTAAAAATGGAAACAAAGAGCAAAAATCCCATCACCCCGGTAACTTGAACTTCCCATCGAAAAAGTTGTTCATGATGCACTAGTATGAGGTATGTCATATGTTGTGACACATATCTAATACTCTTAACTAATGAATCCCCAACTCATAAAAAATATAGGAATTAATACTAGTTGTTTATGAACCAGAATGGGTTTACATGACCTATCACCCAATATACCATGCGACAAAACCTCTAGAAACCCTCCTCATATGTCAGAGGCTACAAACTAGTCATAAGGGAATACAAAGAATATGGTGGAGAGAATATTCCTTGGATCAGAGTACAATAATAGTGGAAAAAAGGACAACCAAAACACAATTCATTTAGTGTGAAAACAAGGACCACTAATAGCCACAATTTTTAGTGGGGCATTTAGCACATACAATTCACAACATCACCATTAATATAAAACTATAATAACATGAAAAATGGATGAGAAAGAGTAGAAAAATCACCATGGAGGTGTGGTTCAGCATGCGGCAGAGGTGCGTTCACAGTGGAGGAGAGGTGCGCAGCGGAGGTGCGTTTGTAGTGGTGGAGAGGCACATGACGGAGGAGAGGTGCATGACAGAGGAGTCCTCTAGTAGAGGAGAGGAGAACAATGGAGGAGAGGCGTACAAGGAAGATAGGTTTGTGACAGAGGGAATCATGGAGGTGGAGGAGTTGGTGGTGGAGGAGAGGTGCGTAGAGGAGGAGTCCTCTAGCAGAGGAGAGGCACGTGGTGGAGGAGGGTCGTGCGACGGAGGTGGGTCACGCAGTGGTGTAGGGTTGCATGACAGAGGAGATTTTCATGGTAGAGGAGAGGCTCATGATGGAGGAGAGGCGTGTAGGGGAGGAGAGACGTGTGGGGAAGGTGGGTTCATGACGGAGCAGTCAACGAGAGAGGAAGATGAGGAGGAGGAGACGATGATGGAAGTGATTGGCTTCCACGAGAGTTTGAGGGGTGTAAGGAAGGAGGAGAAAGTTAGGGTTTCTTTATAAACCCCGGTGAACATTTTATCAGTGCTTGCTAAAAAGTGTGGATAAAGGTATGTTTTATCAGTAATAAAATAGAAAGCACTGATAAAACATGCTTTTATCAGTGCTAAAAAAACACTAATAAAGGATTACATTATCAGTGCTAAAAATATTGCACTGATAAAGACACATTTTTTAGCGCTTTTTTAGCACTGATAAAGATAGGCCTTTATCAGCCCTAAAAAAGCACTGATAAAGATATAATGTTAATAATTTATTTATATTCTTATATATATTTATAAAATTATATACATGATAAATATATATTTATATTTATAAATTTGTAATTTAAATAATTATAAAAATATAAGAAATATACTTATTATATTTATAATCTTAGAAATATATATAATAAATATATTAATTATATATATTTATAATATTATAGATGTATATAACTATATTTCTTATAATTTTATAATTATTTATATGAATATATATATATTTATAATTATAATTATAAATGAATATATATATTTATTTATTTACATAATTATAAAATTATAACAAATTAATATCTCATTTTTTTAATTTTATTAATATATATATTTAATATATTTATTATAATTTATTAATTATTTAATTATATTTGTATTTATTTATAACTATCAATATAAATATTTGTATTTATTTCTCATTATTTTTATATATTTGTAAATATATTCAAAAATATATTTATTTAATTATATATAACATTATATATGAAAATAAAAAATATATTTTTTATGAATTAATAATTATTTAGATAAATATATATTTATTTATATTTATAACTAATAAATAAATATTTATTTATTTGTAATTAAAAATTATAAAAATAAATTATTTATAGTTTTAGTTATATATATATATATAAATTATTTTAAAATTATAACAAATATATTTATAATTTTATAAATATATATAATTAATATATTTATTATAATTTTTTAATTATTTAAATATATCTACATTTATTTAGAATTATAAATATACCTATTTGTATTTATTTATAGATATTTGTATATATATATATAATTAATATATATATTAATTTTTTTAATTATTTAAATATATCTATGTTTATTTAGGAATTATAATTATAAATATTTTAATTTATTTATAAATATTTGTATATGTATATTTAATTATATATTTATAACTTTATAAGTAGTATAATAAATATATTTATTATAATTTTATAATTATTTACATATATATATATATATTTATAGTTATAATTATAAATATAAATAAATATATTTATAAATATTTGTATATAATTATAAATAAATAAATATATATATATATATTTATAAAATTATAATATATTTATATATTTATTGTAATTTTATAATTATATATATATAGTTATAATTATAATTACAAATAAATATATTTAAAAAGTATTTATATATAATTAAAAAGTAAAAATTAAAAATACAATAAATATATTTATTCTTTAAATATATTTAATGTAATTCTATAAGTATTGAGAACATAATATAGTATATATATGGGTAACATGCATGAATTAATCATACAAACCTAGTAAAATATACATAATAAAAAATGAGCCATCAATGGACAACATGGATAATAAGAAGAGTGTAATGTATAAATGGACATTCATGATGATACATAACATATATGCAATCATGATCAATATATTTATTGACCAAATTAATTGGAAACACATATATATTTAATTATAATCTCAGAAATAATTTTTTTAAAACACTATATATATATATTTGAATTATTTAAAAAAATATATTAATTATAAACATGTGTTTTTTATTTAATGTATACAAATAAACATTATTTTCGAATATAAAAATAATAATTGTATATATATTATCATTAAAAACTTTTATCAGTGCTAAAAATAGGACTAATAAATGTATCCTTTATCAGCACTAATAAAAGCGCTAATAAAGGATACATTTATTAGTGCTTTTATCTAGCATTGATAAAGACCCCCCTTTATCAGTGCTTTTTGCTTAACGCTAATAAAACGAGGTGCTTCCCTTTCCCCATTTTTTGGTAGTGAAATACTTTTGAGCGAAATATGGAATTTTCCATATTCATATAACTGATTCCTATATGTATACATATATATATAACTGAATGCAGGATATAGCTGAATGATCCACATTTTCAATTTTTTTATAGCTATGGGAATTATGGCCAACATAACCATTTTTTCTATGAGTTCAAATTCATGTAGGCATTAGGATCGACATAAGAGAATATTGTTTCATAGGAAAATATAAATATTATTATAGCTAAATGCTATTTCATAACCAAAAGTACCAAGTATGAAAATGGAGAGTCACATAGATGATTTCCTACATCAGTGAATTAGACAAGAGCACCACAAATACTAATTTTGATACATTAAGATCCATGTAAGGGAATTTAGTAACATATCCAAAACAAAATCCATGTAAAGGAATTTCGCATACGTACTGTGTGAATTTATGTTGCTTTCTAGAATTTATATTCTAACATAATAAAAGAAGAAATAAATCAAATGATGAAAGTGCGATGTTCTTCATGAATCAAAAATCATGACCATGCATGAATCATGATTATTACTGAGACAAATGAAGAGGACCGATCTAGGGGATTGATAGACACTCATATGATCTCCATGATAGAATAAGGGAATACCATATAGCCTTACAGATGTGGAAATACCAAATTAACTAAAAGATATGAATTTTTGTGGAAGATATAAAATAATAAAGTACGATATGATGATTGAAATATCATGCAAAGAAAACACATTGAGTCTGCACTCAAAATTCCATTAAGACTTTGAAAAATATAAAGGATGAGTTTTTGTGAGTATTGATTGTTGAGAATTAGGGAAACTGAGAACCAACTCTTTAGCTAAATTTTTAGAAAGTTTTTGAATTATTTTTTGACTTGTGGTTTATGATCATTAAATGAGTTGTTCCATGCCACCATAATTCAAGGATATTTCCAAAAAATTTATAAAAATGGTTCTTTTATTGAATTATTTTATGCATATAAAAATGAAGCCATGTTTATGGAGATAAGATATTGAATCTTTAAGAGGTGAACTGATACATAGTCGTATTGAAGAAGATTCTCTGAGAGAAGCCACACGAGATTTGTTGTACAAGTAAGTGGAAGAAGATCTACTTTAAAGGATTCCAAGTAAAGGTTTAGATATTCATCAGTGATATTTCTTTAAGGAAATATTATTTTTTCTATTGATGTGAAATTGTTACTGGTTGGTTCCAATAATTATACAAGTTCAAGTTCATACACTTTCTTAAGTTCCTTTTTTATAATAAGTGGATTATGTACATGAGATAATAACCATAACGCACTAGGGATGTAGTCAAGGAGGAAAAACTCATTAAAAAAATCTATTGTGTCTTTAATTACTGCATTAGTGAGAATTTTAATTGAGAGAGAGGTGGTGAATAATCATGAGAGTTGAATGGATTTTTTTGGTATACACACTAATTCACCCCCACGCTTAGTGTGATCCAATAAGCGCCATATGTATAAAATCTTGAAAACTTTTATTGTATGAGAACTCCACAAGGGCCAGGTGGTTCTCCTAGAAACCAACAAAATCTTAGACACATTCTCTTATCATATCCTCTAAGATCTAAATAGTATGCTTTTATTACTATTCTATATATGGATGATAGGTAGTTCTCATATTCACTTGAATACCTAGAAATTTCTACAATATATAATAGAAATGTGATGTGAAACATGAATATATATATGAATCAATTATCCAAGTAATCCCATGTAAGCATATTACATCCCAAAAATACAGCTTACCCAACTCATCCATTGAAAAGGTCTCCCATATCAGTAGAAAATGAGACACCTTTTTAAACTGATCCAGGATCATCCAAATTACGTCACTGCCTCAGGGTGTCCACAACAACCCAATCATGAAATCGATGGTGTCTTCATCCGATTTACACTTTGGAGTAGGAAATGACTATAAGAGATTAGTGGGTTGATGGTGATCAGCCTTCACCTACTGATATATAGAGCACCATGTAACAAAACCTGCAATATCCTTCTTTATCCCCAACCACCAATACTATCGATGCATATCAGAATCAATATTGGCCAGTCTTACATGTACCTCCCACTTCAAGGTGTGTGAATACCGCATTATATCTTCACACATTTTTCTGGGAACCAAGACATGAACATGAACATGAAGTATCTTGTTATCATCAAGGATCTAGACTAATTATGGCTCACGACCATACATACTATCCTTGAGGGATAAACACTCTGGATCTTACAACTGTCTACACTCTTTTCCATTGAGAAGAGAAGGAATAATGGATAAAGATGTAAGGGTTTCACAACCCTGTTACTCTTGAATGTATAAATGTATCTTAACAAATAGGTTCACCAACTACCACTCACTACTCCACCCTTGAACCACCTAAGTCTGCTTCTTATGGTTCTCAAATCATCTGAAACCACATTACCCTTTCTAGGGGAGTAAGTTAGCTTAAAATCAAAGGACTGTAGATAATAAACCCACCTTTTCTCTTGAAGGTTTAGGTCCCGTTGTGAGAAGATATATTTTAGGAATTTATAGTCAATATACACTACAAATTTCTCACCCAACAGGTAATGTATCGAAGACATGAATGCATTCTCTACTGCTACAAAGTCAAGTTCATGTGTAGGGTAATTCCTATACATACGACCTTACCTACATAAACTCATACACAACCACAAAACCTCCCTACATAAATATTATTCCCAGCTTGACCCAAAATTCTTCATATTACACAGTGTACTCCCTACCTGAATCAGATAAGGCCAGGTTTGGTGCTGTCATCAATCTTCCCTTTATCTCCAAAAAATCACACTCACATGAATCATATCAGGAGAACTTCATTCCCTTTTTTGTTAGACCTATCATCTGTGCTTCCAAATGAGAGAAGTCCTAGATAAATCCCAAATAATAGATGGTTAATCCCATAAATCCATGTATAAAATCCATGGTATTCTCTCAAGAAATAATTGTTTTAGATTTCTTAGGTTCTATAGATACACTAGCCTTAGATACAACATGCTCTAAAAAGTAAACCTGGCCAATAAAAAAATTTAAACTTAGAGAGTTTAGAGTAAATTTAATGATCCCTATGTGCTATCAATATGATCTATAAGTGTTGTTCATGTTACTTTATTGAATTAGAGTACATGAGGATGTCATCCAAAAAAGACAACCACAAACGTGTACTGATACTAGGGGAAAACCCTATTCATAAGGGCCATAAATTATGCTGGTGAATTCTTCAGGATGAACAACATCACCAAATACTCGTATATACCATACCCACTATTGAAAATTTTTCAAGGTATGTCTGAAGGTTTCAACATAAACTGGTGATAAATTAATATAAATAACTTAGAGAATAATCAGGTGCCTCTCAACTGATCAAACGAGTCATCAAAACATATAGAAACAAGAACCGGTTTTTACCAACATATGTTTTAGATTTTGATAGTCCACACACATCCACAAAAAACGATCCAACTTCTTAGATAATCAGATAGAATAATCTCAAGGATAAGTGCTCGGTTGAATGAATACCTTGGCCTCTAGATCTGAAAACTGATCTTTAAGTTCCCATAGCTCCATATGACCCATATTGTAGAGAAAAATAGAAATTGGATCAACACCCAGCATGTGCTCAATTTTCCTCTTGGGAAGTAACCCTAAGAAATATCTAGTAAAGTCATCCCAAAACTAATAAAAAAATATGAGAAAACATCATGTTTTTTATCCCCATCATCCAACACAAGGATGACAACCTAAGTTGAAATCCCACCCAAGTGTCGATGGTTAAACCCAATATGACCTTCCCGAATATACTATTCTCTAGAATGAACACACTCAACACATTTAGGAGACATGAAAGACACCAATTTATTGTAATAAATCATGTTTTCTTAGTATGGTACTAACTAGTCTATCCTAAGAATCATATCAAAACTAATCATCTCTAAAATAAATAAATCCCATAAGAATCAATAGTCACCAAACTCTAGAGAACATCCTCTACATCAGTGAATGCCATATGAGTGCACTTATAATGGAATTACAATATAAATAACCTCATACAAATACTATATAGTCATCCTTAGGCCATACTAAAATGATACAGATATAAAATAATGTGAAGTCCATGAATCAAATAATGTACATTCCAATGTATAACCTTCCAAGATCACACCTTAGACCATAGAAGGTTCAACATCCTGACCTATAGGAGTAAGTGTTTTAGCATATAGATAACTTGAACAATGAACCTAATCCCTTTCCTGAGCTCCCTAAGCTACATTACTTTTCTAGAGCTACGACTTATGACCTTTACCTCCATGTACGATACCTCAACCTATATTTCCTGTAAAACTCATGATTCCTTCTTGTCGTAGCATAGTTAATCCATCTCTCAAACCTTGAACCTTCCTTAATACCATATCTCTAAGAATTCATTGATTAGTACTGTATAACCTATAAAAGTTCCCCATCCCCCCACTAGATCGTCACTATAACGATGTCTAGTCACACATAGAATGATAGTGTCTGATCCTGTCACACTGATGGAACCATAGGGATGTCATCCTTGAGGAGGAAAATATGATTTACTGACCTGAATACTCTTCCCACCACTAATCGAGTATGAAATATCAAAATAATTTTTTCTACTGCCTAGAGAAATACCATCATTCCTCCTTGAAAAATGTACCCTCTCTGATCCACTACCCTCTCTCAGGCTCCTCTCTAAAATAAGTGTTTTCTTAACTACCGCATAAAAGGATGAAAGTTAGAAAAAATTCACTTAAAATTGAATACCATATTTTATCCCATCCTCTATGTGTCTCACTCAAGCCACCTTAACCCCCAATAACACATATGCAAAGTGATATAAATCAATTAAATGATCTAAATAGTCCATGACTAACATATTCCCCTATATAGGGTGCATGGATTCCCTATCCTTGTTAGATATCAAGGTATCTATAAAGAAATGGTCAAATAAATTGTTCTCAAAGTCCTAAGAAATCCCCACATGCTATTCTACCTAGACTAAAACATTCCACCATCATTTTAATGAAACTTGAAGCATATAGACTGCTAAATTCATCTTCTTATCTTGAGGCATCTTTAGGTGCTCAAAAACCATTCGGATAGACTCAATATTGAAATCAACTACATGGGGACCACCATCCCCCATGAATAATGGTATCTTATATAGTCGAAACTCCCTGGTCATCTCATAAATCATCGACATAGCTTGCAGAGACTCTCTCTCCATTTCTTACACTACTCATAGTAAGCTTAATTAGTGCTGATAAACCATTACTTTCCCTAGTACAATAGTAGTTTATGGCCCAATAAACCATGATTCATGATCATCTTCACACTTCTAGTGTTATATAATACTCCATCATAGAGGAATTTGTCTACATTTCCAAACACACACCTCAAACATGTTACTACAAAAATTATTTATATCACAGTTTGTGGAAAGTGATAATAAGAACAACACACCACTATTATCTATATTTCACATCATAGAAAACTTATAACTTTATTTCTCTTCATATCCCCATCAACCCATACATAGGGATAACACCTTATGGTCATAAGGTCCATATTTTACACATATGATCCACATTATCACACTTATCCACTTTACTTTAACTATAATATTTTATATATTTGGGTCTCATTTAAATGAAGTAACAATTATAAGTTATAGATTAAAATGATACATAATTTATAATTAAAATTTTATTTAGCTAAATCAACATAATAATTAAGATAGGTGATTATGTAATACACTTTTAACCATTAGTAAAACTGGTTAAATAAGTTTCCACCATAAATTTATATGAGAAAACACCATATAAATGACTGTTGAAACTTTAAATAACCGACACAATGTCGTAATAAAGGTTACTAATCATAATAAATCATGTTAATGACATGTAAATCCTATTTTCCATGTACGATTCATGAATTCAAACCCTCTTATCATTCCATCCAAGACCCATACCTATAAACATGAAATTTTTTCATACATAAATTAGCTACTCCCAAGCACAAGTTCCATACCAAGTCCTTAAAATTCCCCATGTCATGTATACTTTACTCAAATGTCTATACAAAATACAATTTCTCTAATATCACTCTGCGACATACCCTTGTCCAAAACCAATTGTTGGTTTTCACTAAATAATAGAAATTGGAAAAGAAAAAAATACCTTAGAAATAGGGAATAATAGATGAAAACGACATGTGAATGCTTGATAGAGAAAAAAATTATAAAAGGAAGAGAAAGAAATATTATAATAACCTATATCTTCCCATAAAAAAGGATGAAAAGAGATTATATGGTGAAATGAAAGAGAAATAAACTAGCAAGGAGAAGGGATCCTGAGGGAAGGAGGGGATGTTACACATACTGAACCAGGGGAAACCCCTCTTCTAATTATATTACCCAAATAAACATTTAATTAATAAATAAAAATACTGATAATGATAATGATAATAAAGATGTACATGCATGGTTCATGGCTTGACCATTAATGTCATGTCGTGAATCATTCAAGGTAGGGGGCCCTCCCCTCTGCTTGATCTTTTCACACTGTGATGCCTAACACCACATCGTGAATGGATGCAGTTTTCATATTTGTAGTTGTAGACTGTAACATTCCATTATCGATATGATAGGTATGTATTTAAACTTTCCATGGTTTTCCTTTTTCCCTATGACTAGGTAGGATTGAGAATGAATTCGGTGGATAACTATAATGGTGAAGTCAGAGATTTGCTGGACTCTCTACTTTAACTGACCTTTTTCCATAGGATGTAGGAAGGTTTCAAGTCGTGTAACAAGGATACACATCGTGTAATGATTATACGTGCAAGTCATGAAAGGGTTCAAACTATGAAGGGTACATGGAGTGATGGGTCATTACAAATTGTGAATGAATTAAACATCAATTTTTAATTTGGAGTTCTAGTTTTTAATTTGAGGTGACAATATTTTCAGTGGTTTCGGAAATTAACTATTTCAAGACATGTATTGGTATTACACATCTTTTAATACCCTGACTAAATTTTTTAAAAAAACATCAGGACTGATCTCTCCCTTTAGTATCCTATCCAATTTCACTTCTCTCAACCCAAATACTTTCCCAAGCGATCTTGAAGCTCTCAAACCCTCCCCGATCCATTCGTTCAGAATTTGATCATAGTTGCACTTGCGGTGTGATTCCCAGGTAATATTCCTCCCTCATTCTTCATATTTATCTCTTTCTCCTCCTTTAGTATTTCAATGGATCATCATGAAATTTATGGATTCATGCCCCAAAGTGTTGGATCTCATTTCTAGATTGGGTTTTGAGGTCTTCTACACCTTCATTCTTGTTGATGATTGTCGTTGTGAGTGTTGAGTTTTGAGATAAAGGTAGATGGTTCTATCCCAATTATATAAATTTATTAAACTTAAAATACTTGATTTATTTTAATTGTTTATTTAATTTAAATTTCTCAAACTTTCTTTCAATTTATTTGATAAAAACCCAATTCTAGTGAATTGGGAGATTTGAAATGGTTTTGGCATGTAAATTGGGAAAACCCCCAATTCCATTGAACTGGGGTGTATTTATGGAAATTTGTTGATTTAAATTAGATTTTTTATGGAAGTGATTTCAATTAAAATTTTGAATTTAATTTTTTAAATTAATTATAAAATGATGGAATTGGTTTTGAGTGGATTTCAAACTTTTTAGAGTGGATTAAAATGTTTTGATAGAAACCCTATGGTTTTATCTTGTTAAAGAGGAATGTTTTTTTTATGAAAACCCAATTTGGTTTTAAATGGGAAATTGGAATTGAAATGGAAGAATGAGATTAATCTTATTTTCAACAGTCTTAAAATAAATTTCCCATCATTGATTGTGTAAGAGAACATGCAAGACTTAGGTATTTGGTGAGTTATTTGGATATACTCTACACTATTGCAATGTTCTAAAACCTACATGTAGTAGGTAACATCCCCAATGGGATGGTGATGAGTCACCTATGTCCTGTGTCAGGGGACGTGTGTATACACATATTACTGAGATCACCTAGAGAGTGAAGAGTCATATATCTAGAATACTATCATACCTATTTGGAAGATGACCATGTTTCTCTCTTGTTATCTATATTTAAGATATAAATATATGCCAATGTTGTAAAATTATTTATCTTTAAAATTGAAAGAATTATTTTATATAATCTTTAGTTTTGGCATATGTTTTAGAATTTTAGGTGAAACCCTACTGGTATTTTTAGCTCACACCCTACTTGTGCCTTCAGGTGTTTGTAGATTATCTCCTTCCAGGTTTGTGCAAATGGAAAGGATCACTTGTAGGTGGATAGAGTTGTTAAACATTGTACTTGGTAAGTTGTGTCTTTAGGGACTTGGTGTGTTTTTCTCTATTTTGGTAAATGGGTTGTAGTACTTTAGGTTTGTTTATCCCTTGTTGACTTTTGGTACATTACTCCCAGTGGAGTTTCTTTTATTATGCATACTTCATTGTTACTTTTGATTCCACTATGTTTTGTGGAAAATCCATTCCCAATTGCATGTTGTATGATTCAAGATGATAGTCACTGACCCATGGGGATCGGGAACTCCTTTTGGGCTATGTCAGGGTCAGTTCAGTTATTGGGTTACCTAGGTACCTAGGTTGGTTCATAATAAAGTGGTATCAGAGGGATGTTGTAGAGCTTTTATCTTGAAGTCAGTATGAATTTTTGAAATATTTTCATGACTTAGGAGGTAGTTTCAATTGAGTTCCTAGAAATATCTTACCGTAATGAACCTTAAGTCTCCAGGGGTGGTATTAGCTCTAGTATTTTCCCTATTGTGATTTGTATTGAGTGAAATCCAAATCTCATTGTTCCATCTGTTGGAAATATTTCCCTTATTGATGAGTTTGAGTGTTATTCTAATGTTTTCCTTATTGTCTAATTATGTTTTGTATCATCATGACTCTAAGAAGATGCGAAAATTAGATATAGGAGGAAGATTCCCCAGAACCGTAGTGAGAAAATGCTCCAGTGGACCCAAATCTGGTTGAAGTGATCATGTGTGGAGTCCAAGCTATGGAACAAGCACCACCTCTAGTCCCCATTCAGGCTCCAACTATGGATCCTTATGGGGGTGATCTTTGGAATCATTACCATGAGTTCCTTTACTAGAGGCCACCAGTTTTAAAATGCTCCACTGATCCTCAACATGCCGAGGAATGGTTGGGAAAGATATAATGTTTGTTTGAGTTCTTGGAGACACCATAAAATATCAAGGTGAAGTGTGACATATTTGTATTGGAGGGACCAAGCAGGAGATAATGGGATACAATGGTGACAATGAAGAAACATGAGGTCCTAGATTGGAAAGACTTCAAGGTTCTTTTCACTAACCAGTTCTATCTAGTGTCAATGGTGTTGGCCAAGGTTGGTGTTTTTCAATATTGAAAAGGCCGAAAGAACCATGAATAAGTATTCAAATCGATTTGATGAGTTGGTGTAATGTTTTCCTAAGATTGTATCTAATGTGATGATGAAGGATCAATGGTTTAAGTTGGGACTTCGATCAGATACCCATTCATAGGTTTTCTTACAGAAGATTCCCACTTATGTTGATGTGATGGATAGGGAGATGATGGTTGATATAAACTTGGCTGGGAAGTCGGGGTTGATGAGAGTTCCTTTTTCTCCCATTGGTAGTGTGAGTTCATTCAGGGGAAATTAGAATCATCATGATTCTTGTGGCAGTTCTCAATGGTAGGTTCATTACAGACCTCCAATAATGCCATGAAGAAGTCCTTTTATTTTCTATTAGTGTGTAAATCCAATACATCTAAGAGGGTATGCACTAAGGAACCCAATAACTATAGATCCTGCAGATGTTTAGGACACTTAAAAAGATTTTTCCATAACTTTTCCACTCCATGTAGTGGAAGAAGATCATCATCTCCTCATAAAACTGTGGGGAAATCAGATTCTGCACATTTAAAAGAGTTCCATCCACATGTATCTGGAACAAAGCTACTTTACATAGTGGAAGAGTCTATAGGGGAAGATGGCATGGGTCCAACTATTATGAGAGGTACAATTACTATAGCTTCATCCTTAGTGACTGATCTATTTGACACTGGTCCATCTCACTCATTTATTTCGACCCATATTGTTAATCTTCTTAATCTTCATATAGAGATTTTTTCTTGTGCAATGGATATTACTACAACCCTTGGAATGAAGAGAGAGTAGGGCCTCCATAACCCCTCTTGTGTCTTGTATTTGTTCGAAGTCGAGCAGGTTTGGAGTTTTATGGTCCTCAATCTTGACATTATATTTGGGATGGATTGGATCATTATAAATAAAGACCATATTGATTGTTATATATGGAAGGTCTACCTTACAACACCCAGTGGTGTGTCTCTTGTATTTCAAGGAGAATGAGACCCAAGGTTGAGAAAGGTTAGAACTTCTTATATAGAGTTGGGGAAGGTAATATCATTGTTTTCTTTTGATCTAGAGTGAGAATAATTGAGTGGTGATATCCCTAAAGTTTTCTTCAAGTTTACAGACATTTTTCCTTCAGACTTTTCTAGTTTTCCACTAGTTAGGGAGGTTGATTTTTCCATTGAATTAATGTCTGGCACTCAATCAGTTTCAATTCCTCTTTACTAAATGGATCTCGTTGAAATGAAAAAGATAAAGTCCCAATTGGAAAATCTTCTTGAGAAATTCTTTATACGCTATAGTGTGTCACCTAGGATTACCCCAATTATCTTGACTAATAAAGCTGATGGTTATCTTTTCTTATGTGTTGATTATAAAAATCTCAATCTAGTTATGGTAAAATACAAGCATCTATTTCCATAGGTTGATGATATGTTTGTTCAGTTGAAAGGGGATAAGTGATTTTCAATGATAGATCTTAGATATGGTTACCATTAGTCGAGGATAAAAGAATCTGATGTTCATAAAACCACCTTTCAGAGCTGGTACAAGCATTATGAGTACCTTTTTATGCCCTTTGATCTAAAAAAATTCTCATGCAGTTTTCATGGATCTAATGAACAGGATTTTCCATGAGTATATAGATACTTTTGTTGTAGTCTTTGTGGAAGAAATCCCCATTTACTCTAAATCTGAGGAGGATCATGTGCATCATCTAAGAATAGTTTTGAGTCTGCTAAGAAATCACAAACATTATTCCTAGCTTTCATAGTGTGATTTCAAGATTCGGGAAGTAAAATTCTTAGGACATGTGGTGAATGAACATGGTACATAAGTTGTTCCTGAGAAGGTAAAGGTTGTTATGAATTTGTAGAAACCATGAAATGTCTTCATGATTAGAATATTCTTGAGATTATCCAGATATTATCATCAGTTTGTGAAGGAATTATCAAAGTTGGATTCTCTGAAGGGTACTCTGACTCAGAAGGGGTGAAATTTTCTTAGAATGATAAATGTCAGAGTTATTTTTTTGAGATGAGATGTATTTTGACTATATCACTGGGGTTGACTCTTCTAGAGGTAGGGAAGGGATATGTGGTCTTTTGTGATGCATCGAGTTTGGGATTGGGCTATGTTCTTATACAGGGATCATGTAGTAGCTTATGGATCTCATTAGCTTAGGCCACACAAGAAGAATTATCCTACCCATGACCTTAAACTTGCAACTACGATACACATGATTAAAATTTGGTGGCACTAACTTTTCAAAGAAAGGTTTATTATGTATTCATACCATAATATCTTGGGTTACATATTATCTTAAAAATATTTGAATCTCCACCAGAGGCATTGGGAGGATTAACTATATTATTTTGACTTTGACATCACCTATACCCCATGAAAAGGAAATTTTGTTACAGATGCATTGATTAGGAAAAATCCAACCCAAACAGTGAAAGAATATTTGGAAGAGTAAAATTTGATTGATATTTTTTTACAATTTCATATTGAAGTTCAGGAGAAAGGGGATGAAGTTTCTTTTTCTAATGTTCAGTCAATATTTGCTCATCTCGAGATGATTATTCGGGATCAAGATATTGATAATGCATTTTGTCACATTAGATACTCTCTTTATGGTGGGTATATAGTTTCATAGTGTTATTTCTCCAAAGTGTGTGTTTTATGCTTTTGATCATTTCATTGTGCCATTAGCTACAAGAGAGGCTATGACGGGGGATTTTCATAATTCCTAGTGGGTTGTGCACCCAGGAAAAAATAAGATGTTCTATGACATACAACAACAGTTCTAGTATCCTCGTGTGAGATGTGGAATTCCTAATTATTTCTTTCATTCCTATACATGCCAACAGGTGAAGGCCTAGCATCAGAAACCTTCAGGTTTACTTCAGCCACTTAAAGTCTTTACTTGGAAGTGGGATAAAATCTCTATGTAATTTGTGTTTGGGTTGCCTCATTCCCATATAAAGAAGAATGCTATATGGGTTGTGATCAATAGGCTGACCAAGTCAACTCACTTCATACCCATTCGAGATAAAACCAAGGTTGAGGTGTTGAGGAATCCATACATGAAGGAGATTTTCCATTTTCATGGAGTTCCATATGTTATAGTTCCTAATAGGGATCCTATGGTCAATTATCACTTTTGGATAGACCTTTAGGAGGCACTAGGATCTCAGGTTCCTTTTAGCATGACCTACCATCCGTATTCAGATGTACAAACAAATAGAGCTATACATATTCTAGAGGATATGCTTCGTGCTTTTGTTCTCAACTTCGGTGGGGATTGAGATGATCATTTGGGGATAGTTGAGTTTTCATATAATAATAGTTACTAGTATGTAATCAAAATGTATCCTTTTGAGGCCTTGTATGGACATCCTTGTAAACCTCCTTTGTATTGGTCATATATTGGTTAAAGTTGTTTGGTAGGACCATGTTTGGTGCAAGAGATGACATCAAAGATTCAGATGATTTGTAAGAGAATTTTGATAGCACAAATCCATTATAAGTCTTATACTAACCATCACCATAGAACTATGTAGTTCTAAATTGGTGATTAGGTGCTCTTGAAAGTTTCACCCTGGTTGGGTCATCATCGACTTGGGAAGTAGGAAAAAATAGCTCCTCAATTCGTGGGATCTTTCAAGGTTATTGAGCATGTGGGGAAAGTTTTATACCATTTAGAACTACCAACATAGATGAATTTCACACATAAAGTGTTTCTCGTATTATAGATAAAGAAGTATCTATCTGATCTATCTCATATTTTGAGTTGGAGTGATCTGGAGATTGAACATGATTTGTCTTCGATTGAGTATCCATTCAGGATAGTTGATTATGAGACCAAAGTAATTTGTTAGAGGAAGATACCTTTGGTTTGTGTGCTATGGAAGCATGGTTCTAATAATCATGAGACATGGGAATGTGAGTCACTGATGAGAGAGAAATGGCCTCATCTTTTTGGAATGGAAGCTTCTTCATAGGATTTCTTGGGACATAAGGATTTTATTATGGGGAAGTTGTGACATCCTGTTACTGATTTGAAAGGTACATCTTTAAAATTGTTGTGATTTTCCTTTTTCATTTGATTCGGCAGGATTTATAATTAATTGAGATGATACCTATAATAGAGAATTCAGAGATTTTTTGAACTCTCAACTTTAACTGGCATTTTTCCACATGCTGAAAGAGGATTTTACATTGTGTTACAAGGTTACACATCATGTAATGATTCTATGTTCAAGTTGTGAAAGGTTTCATTTTGTTAAGGTTACATAAAATGATTTGATGTTACACGTCATGAATGAATTAAAGATCGGTTTTTAATTTGGAGCATCAATTTTTAATTCGAGGAGACATGTTTTTTAATGGTTTTAGAAATTAACTATTTCATGACATGTATTGGTATTACATGTCCTGTAACACCTTGATGGTGTTTTTAAAATAGGAAGCAAGGCCGATATTTCCCTTTTGGATCCTCTCTAATTTCACTTTTGTTGACCCAAATCCTTTCTCAATAGATCTTGAAGCTCTCCAACCCTTCCATATCCATTCATTCAGTGTTCGATCTTAGTTGCGCCTACGGTGTGATTCCTGAGTAAGATTCCTCTATCATTCTTCATCTTTATCTCTTTCTCCTCTTTTGGGATTTCAATGTATCATCATAAAATTGATGGATTCATAACCCATTATGTTGTATCTTATTTCTAGGTTGAGTTTTTAGGTCTTCCACATCTTCCTTCTCATTGACAGGTGCCATTGCGAGTGTTGAGTTTCGAGATAAAGGTAGGTAGTTTCATCCTGATTTTCCAAATTTATTATCCTTAAATTTCTTGACTTATTTCAATTGTTTATTTAAATTGAATTCCTCAAACTTTATTTCAATTGATTTTATAAAAACCCAATTCCAATGAATTGGTAGATTTGAAATGGTTTTGTCATAAAAATTGGGAAACCCCTAAATTCCATCGAATTGGGGTGTGTTTATGGAAATTGGTTGATTTAAATTATTGAATTTAAATTGGAGTTTTGATGGAAGAAATTTCAATTTAATTTTTAAATTTAATTTTGGAAATTAATTGTGAAATGATGGAATTGGTTTTGAATGGATTTAAAACTTATGATAGTGGCTTAAAATGTTTTTATAGAAACCCAGTGGTTTTATCTTATTAAAGAGGCATATTTTTTATTAAGACCCATTTTGGATTTTAATGGAAAATTGGAATTGAAATGGAAGAGTAGGATTTAATTTTATTTTAAGCAGTCTTAAAATAAATTACCCATAATTTATTGTATAAGATCACATACAAACCTTAGTTATTTGGTGAGTTATTTGGACACACTCTATGCTCTTACAATGTTCTAAAATATACATGAAATAGGTCACATCCTTAATGGGTTGGGGATGAGTCACCTTTTTCTAGTGTTAGGGGGATGTGTGTATACACATATTGCTGAGATCACCTAGAGAGTGTAGATTACTATAGTTAGAATACTATCGTACCTATTTGGAAGATGACCATGTTTCTCTCTTGTTATTTATATTTGTGATATAAATGTATGCCAATGTTGTAAAACAACTTTACGTATCATCTAAATTTATATAAACTATTTTATATAAATGTTTTATTCAATCCATTATTTTAGAAATATTCCATCATTGGAAAAGCCTTTTCTTAAAGTGTTTTCCATAATTAAATTTTATAGCATGATTTTTTAAATATACTTTGAAAATTAAAAAGCTATTTATATTTAAAATTGAAGACATTATTTTGGTTAATATATAGTTTTGGAATCTCTTATAGAATTATTGGTGAAACCCTATTGGGATTTTTAGCTTACACCCTATTTGTGTCTTCAGGTGTTTGTAGATTATTAAATTATAGGTTTGAGCAAGGGAAAAGTATCACTTAGAGGTGGATCTAGCTGTTGAACTTTGGACTTGGTGAGTTCTGTCCTTAGGGACTTGGGGTTTTTTCCACTATTTTGGTACTTGGGTTATAGTACATTGGGTTTGTTTATGCCTTTTTGACTTCTGGTACATTACTCCCATTGGAGTTTCTTTTATTATGCATACTTCCTTTTTTATTTTTCTTCTGGTATGTTTTGTGGAAAATTCATTCCCACTTTCATGTTTTATGATTCCAGGTGCTAGTCACTGACTCGTGGGGATCGAGAATTCCCTTCGACCTATTTCAGGGTCGGCTCGGTTATTGGGTTACCAGGGTACTCAGGTTGGTTCATGACATAGGCTGACTTGATCTTCTTAAAACACCACCTAATCTATTTCCATCCCCTGAAACATCTGTAACAAGGTAAAATACATGGAGTTACACAAAAATTTAAAGGAATTCATACCTTAAAAAATATGGGATTTTACATAAACTATTTGGGATAATATTTCTTAGGGTTTTGGTGCATGGTTGTAGAAAAACTATAATAAATGTTCAATTTTAGTTTCATAGGTATTTTCATAGTTAGTGCAGGATTAGATAACCATACATCCAAACCATATAAGGGGGTACATGTTGGATAATCAAAATTGTGCGAGGTGTGCACCCTTGGATAGTGGGGGATGGATTATTTGTGCACGGATTGGTAAACCATGAGGTCAAACCAGGAGACTTCCTAGGTTTTATTAAAAATAGAAAATTTTCCATTTTTCCTATTTGATTTATTAACTCCTCCCTCTATTCTCTCCTTCCATCACACATGATGAACTAGGGGGATATCTTCCAATTTTCTTCCCCTTTAACCCCCTTCAAAATGGGATGATTATATATATATTTTTTACAGTTCAATTTGATATCCTCTCGTTCTTTCCCCTTTCTTCTTCTCGTTGATATCTTGATGATTTTGTATAGTTTTGATTAGGATTTTATTGATGATTCCTTTGGAAAATGGTAGAATTGTTCTGATATGTTAGGTATTTTTCCCAATATAGATAAAGGGCAACCCAAAAGGATGGATGCATGTCATTTCTTTTTATTCCACTAAAGATATGTTTCCTGGTGAATTTATTTGATATTTTTTTATTAAATTGGACAAATTTTCTATTTGACTGGGGATGTAGAATGTTAGAGATTTTTGTTGGGACGGTGTCAAGGGTGCACCACGGTCCTTTTAGGTGTGGTTGGTCACCATTTTAGTGTGGAAAGATAGTTCGATGAGATTTTAGGAATTTATTCCATTTTTAATTGAATTGGATAATTAATTATATTCAATATTATGTCCTGAGTTAGGACCTATAGAGGTTATAAAATAATTGGACAAGCTCAAACAAGAGTAGATGAGTCACACTTAAAAAGGAATAACTCTACATGAGGTAGGTGGTCCCTAAACATACCCCTATCATTTACGTATTTGATATGTGTAAGTGTCGTGTGTTATCACCACCTAAGAGTGATCTACCTTCTATTTAAAATGAAATTAATTATTTTATTAAATAAATTTTATGAAACCAATAAAGTAACAAGGGCCAACACTAGCTTAATGACTCGACTGCCTATGGTCGAGGACATGGTTATGAAAATATGGTATAATTGATACTTGAACCCTTTTAGGGGTATAAATGAAATGGGTAGAGTATAATATTAATTTTTATAGGTTCCCTTGACACCCATTTGTAGAAGAGAGTGTTGTACTTAGAGATTTTTCACCGAGTAATCTATAATGGAATTGTGAGATACCTTATAGTTATTTGGATAGTCAATTAGAGAGTGGGAAAGTGTTCGTCCACAATTAGTATGTGTTTAATTATGTAGGTTTTCCTTGAGTAGTATTTAATTAAAGGTGGGGAATGAGAGTGCTTTCCTTGTATGACCTTATAAAGTGAGATGGGAGTTACGTCATCTCTCTATTGTGACGTTGTATGTCTTTCCTAGGAGGCTAGTGAGTCCTTTATATGATCATGGATATATTGAGGGATGTTATACACTCTGGGTGATGGGATTTATCCTAATAGATAATAATGATATAGAGGAGTGCATGTAGGGTGTCCGGATTATGACATGGACTAGAGGACCTTGGTGGGTTCTCCAACCCCTCATTGAACCTAAAGAGGGGTAGTGGAGTGGAGATTTCATTGTCTAGTATAGATGAAACCTTAGAAATAAATAATTTCTGATGATAGTCTAGGTTGAGCACTTGAGGGGACAACCTAAGACATTTATGATAGGATTGATGTATGGCTATATCTAATGATAATTATTATTATTATGTATGAGAATTTACCATGTGGCTATTATCCCCCAAATTTTATTATATGAGATGTTGAGGATGCATAGGATCTTGGGATTACACCTGATGATATTTTATTAGATTCCTAGGATAGCTCATATATAGAATTATACTTTATGATATTATATAAGATTCCTAGGATGACTATGATCTAGAATTATACTCTATGAAATTATATAAGATTATTAGGATTTGGTAGTTATATATGATACTTATTTATATTCCTATGATTCCTAGGATCCAATGATTACATCTGATGTTTCATGGGATTCCTAGGATGATCCTAGGATCTAGTAAATGTACCTGATATTGTAAGAGATTCATTAGATTCCTAGAATATGATTATTGTACCTAATATTATGTGATTCCTAGGATGTGACTAAGATATTATGGTTATAATATATGAGAAGAGATTCTTAGGTTTCTTATGATCTAGTGGATAAACCTGATGATGTGAGATTCCTAGTATGGATGAGATCTTGTGGTTTTACATGATGATTTATGATATTGCTAAGATTTCCTCCTAGGATCTGATAATGCCTAATTATTTATGAGATTCTTAGTATAACCTATTGGGGTCTAGTTTTATTATTGATAATTAATGAACATAATAAAAAGATATAATTAGGAGGGAAACACTTCCCTTTGATGAGATGTATATATGAAATGATTCATATGGGATGATTTTTCCTCCAATAGATTTTATATATTTATGATGATATCATGGGTGGAATTTACCCTACCCTTGGAATGGTTTTCTATGTGTTTAGAGACATTTGACACTGGCTGAAGCTGGTATGGTCAATATTGGGTGTCACTTTAGAACCTAAGGATCAATGTTGAGTATTTTTATTGCACTTTGGGTTTTGTTTATTTATTTCAGGATCATATCAAATAGTCCATACACTATTTTACTAGTTATGTTTGAGATACCATTAGAGGTCCCCTACTGAGTTGTACTCACACCCTTCTAGGGAGACAATGACACTTTAGTACTTGACCAGACCTCAATTTTCATAGATTCACTTAAGGTAGATGCCTAATATTTCTTGATCGAGTGAGATAGCTCATAAGAAGCCTGGAGACTAGGATGGGATGAGGATTGGGGATGGTAGAAGAGCCACATGTATTTATATATATTTTTTATTTTTTATATGTGGTCATATCAGTGGGTTACCAATCATGATACATAACTAGATGATGTATTCCATTTGTTATAACATGGTTGTTATTTATTTTTCATACTCTAATTATTTATTATTCATGATGATTTATTTTTTATGCTTCTATTTCTCACTCTAATATAAGGGTATAATATCCCTATGGAAACACCCTAGACCCTTTATACTATTCGATAACCTCTAGCATATGGGGTAGAGAACCTTAAGTCCTATGACATGTTGTTCATGTGACTGAAGAGTAAACTGGTTCGGGGAATTAAAATGTGGTATCAGAGTGTATTTTTATTTATCATACTATTTGAGATATTATAGACATGTGATATAGGAATGTGTTAGAGCTTGTGATGTACCTCAGATTGGTGCATCACAGACACCTTTTTAGATGTAATTTACAGGTTACCAAGGATATTTGGTTATTGTTCTTGGTTTTTGATGTCATAGTTGAGATATTTATTTAATTATTATGTGTGTATTTTAGATTGTTATTGTGGTTTTTTTCTCTTACCCTATTATAAAGAGTTTTATGTACATGAATCATTCTTGGCATGTAGGATTCACATGAAATTCACATGATTTTGTGTCCATGACATCAAAAAAAATGAGGCTTTAATAGTTTAAAGTATTAACAAAAACTTATATGGTGTTTTCCTATATAACCTGCTACCATCATTCCACTCAGTCAGGCCATGGTATTTTCTCTGATGATTATTCATATGGATCTTATGGGGGGATAATATTTAAATATGACTATATAGTATCTCTGATAAAGGATCTATAATGACCCATAGTTGGTTGATTTAGGAACTTGATGCCTTGATATTGGTTCCAGAGGAAAATCGGTCCATTTACTTAAATTGTCAACAAACTATATAGAATTTTACCATATAGCCTCTTGATGACTTTCTACTTGATCAAACCTTATGAATATGAATTAATTAACCCAAGTCATCATGTAATGATTTCGTTATATATATATATATATGTATATGAGATTGTGGTTATAGAGGGGGTAGTCCCATATGTAGATGCCTGGAGAGGATCAGTGCCTTGGTGTAATCTAATGACTTGGTATGTGATATTAGATGTGTACATATATGTGAGGACCCTAGAGTTGGTATTTTGGAATATGATATGCCTTGTGATATTTGATATGGTAACTGAGGTGTTTTCTATGAATTTTGACTTATGTGGGACTTGATTTATGGGCTAGGTGGGAGATCCAAGTGTCTTAGATGAATCTTAGGGTATTGGTGAGCTGATTGATATATGAGGGTAATCAATGAGAGGGGTTAGACCATAATTTTGAATTCCTTAGAGATGAGAATCATGAGTTTATGCTTTGGGTTATGATGTCGGTGCATATAATTTTCTACCTGCTATATGGTATAGGAATTGATATTCCCTAATCTTTCATGATGTAAATAACTTGAAGTGAATTTATAATGACCAATACTTTTCATAAATAGATATTTTTTCTTATTAGAATAATATTAATTATATAAAAAGATGATCCATTCTAGAATTGTACAAGTCTAGTGCCTTTGTAAACTTAGAAACAAAAAAAACTGGTTCATAAGAGTTATACATCGTCTCCCACTTAGTTTTGCATAACTATCACCCTTCATAGACATATCATACATAAATCCTTTTTTAAAACCCTGGGAAAAGGAAACATAATAAGGGTTAAGATATGATGCTTAGTAAGGGAAAAAAAGGTAGATATAAATTATCACATAAGAATAACATGAGAATAAAGGTATGAGAACATGAGCATAACATTTAAAAACCATAAATTGCATATCAAAGATCATGACCTTGAGTCATGGCATAAATATTGAAAGTTCATAAGACATGAATCATAAAGGAATAAAAAAACATGATCCATGAGAATATAACATAGTCATAATACTTGTATTTGTGAAATACATATAATTATAGAAAATTATTTACTTAGTAGTCAAGACTCATTTCCAAAATATCAATGGAATGAGTTCACTCCCCCAAGCTATCGAGGTAGTAAATGTTCACTCCTGAGACTATCATAATGTACAAAGTCCCTTACTAAACTAAGTTCACTCCCCATTCCTATCCTGTTTATCTCATGAGATATCAATCTTTACCTAATGCATTGGAGGGACATATTTTTCCCACCCGTCACATAAATAAAATCATACATATGTGTTCCACAAGATCATAAAACATCCATCATATCAAAACCTATGAAAATAAATGAGTTTTAGAAACACTTCATCATGGAAAAACCTATGAAAAATAAACATGTTTCATAAACATTTCATATTTTCATAATATCATAACATGTGTAAAAGCAAAAAGTTATATAAATATTTCAACTTTTCATCATAGAATGACCCTTGTAATAGGAAAAAGTTTCATAAATATCTTGTTATCATAAACATAAACTATCTAGATAAAGAATGAGGATGATATAAATGGATTGTATTCATAGTAAAGCTTAAGTAACATCAAAAGATGTCATCTTAGATAGAAAATGATTTTGAAAGATCATTTGGAACATTTCTTGAGGAAAATATCCTTTCCAATTTGAAATCACTTATTCAAAATCTTAAAATTTATAAAATATTAAAGAAAAAATTATCTTTGAAAATAACCTTGTAAACTTGTAAAGTAAAATTTAAATCATTGATAGGCCATGAAGGTGGTAAATACTGTTCATTCTGTACATTTTAAAACAAATACTCTGTTCATATTTTTGATAAAAAGTCATAAGAGCCTTGTTTGGAAAATTACAAGAAGATTCCTGTGAATTTTTTTTGTAAAAATTCAAACATAGGTAAAAAATTCTTTAAAAATTAATTGGAGAATAGTATAAAATTTATTTAAAATATTTATAGAAAAAATGAACATGGAAGAATGTTTTTTTATTGAGGAGAGAAATAATGTCAATTTTCTTTAACGTGCGGTTGGTGACATGGTGCTTCATCTTATTTATTAGATCATTCGAGATAGGATTTATATAAATGATAGAAACTTTTAAAAAAATACATATAATTATTCTCTAGATTATATTTATTTTTTCCCTATCCTTGGGTTTATGTATCATTTCCTAAACCATGTAAATCGTTGTGTCCATGTGCATTATCTTCTTCTTCTTTTGTTTATTTCATATCTACATTTTCAAACCTCTATCACTATGACGTCTGGAGTTTCCACATCAAAAGGAAAAAGTTAATTCTATAGAAATAAATAGAGAATAAAATTAATGAATTTATTGAGATTTATATCATAAGATTTCATCATAAGAAACTAAATCATAAACAATTTTGATAAACAATGGGATTGTAACATAAAACTTTTACCACTTTGATTACTTTTGAATCATAAACCCTGTGAAATAAATAACATTATATGGATATGTATATATAATAATTTTCATGAGAAAAATCATAAAATATATTCATGGGTTGTATATACACCACAAAAAAGAAACAAGTTTTGAGTATGATATGTGTCTCACAGAAATAAAAGTGAGACGAAAATCCCTTACCTCCAGTTTCAAATTTCTTCATACATATTCAAAAATAATCTATAATAAATAAATGTTCATTATATATCTATTAAAAAAATTCATAATCATATATATATATATCATACCATATATTATTAAATTATGACCTTTTATTTCCTATTTATTAACAATTCCGTATTAAAATCCCGTTTCAGGTAATAATTGCTTCATTTTTCATATATATTTTGGTTTGGTATTTTTGGTCCTTTTAATTTGATCATGGGTCCATAATCTCCAGAATTTAACCATGATATAAATATCATATATATTAATTATATATGTATTTATATTAATTAATAAAATTTAGATATATAAAATGAATTACATCATTCATGGAGATAGTAATACATACCTACACATTAACTCTGGTTTCATTTTGTCAATGGATGGAACAAAAGAAAGGTAAATATTAATTCAACTTTATAGAATAGTTTTATATCATATATATCATATATATTTATTAAATATGTCAATATTATCATTTATTTCAAAATAAAATGAATAAGGTATCACATCACTTTGTAGAGGCGGTAGTCAACACGTACACATGAGCGACATTATCGTTTTTCAATAAATTGTAAGGTAAGAAGGTAGATGTGATATTATAATTTCAGATGTATAATTATTTCATAAATATAATATATATATATATTAAATTTATTATTATATTCATCCATGAGATTCAGTGATTGAAAATGAATTACACCGGTTCGTGCAGCGGTAGTCCGTCGTACACACGATTTATAATTTCATTTCCAATTTGATGGAAGAGGATATGGATGAGAGTTATGAAACTAAAATAATAACATATCAATATATTAGAGATAATTATGTTATTATATCATCATATTTTAATAATATTTAAATGAGTTGGAAGAATAAATAAATTAAAAATGTTCAGTTATGAATAATACCTCTTGTCAGACAACCTCCTTAGGCACACATCAAAAGATTTATTAGGAAGTATTCATAATACAAATAAGTACTATACGATTTTATGAGGGAAGGAAGATATTTTGGTAGATATTGGATGAATCAAAAGGCTTTGGAAGTGTGAAAAATAGAGGATAGGGGGTGCGTTTTTATAAGTGGGGAGATGATACACTTGGAATTTTTGAAATGAAAAAGGTATACCCATGTTTTACACATGAAACAAGGATAAAAATGGATCATTATCTAACATTAGATGATAAAATGAAAACATATGGCCATAAGATATGAATTTTACCAGTTTTTAGGTCATTTTAACCCTTATAATTTTAGTTTAACCATCCAGTAAACCAGTTTTAACCTCAACTGTGATAATTATATTTTCCTATTTTTACTATTCATTTTGATAAAAAATTAGGTTAAAATAATTATATAATATTATTTATGATAATTATGAATTTTTAATCCATTTTTTAAAATTCAATTCATAGAAGTGGAAAAATATGTTTTAAAAATAAATTTGTAGATAAAACGAAAAAGCGGTTTTCCAAAGAGAAATTTTTTCTAAGTATAAAATGTTTTAATATAAAAAATCACCATGAATTTGATTATAATGAAATAAATTGGACTAATAATAACATAATTGAAGTATTTTTTCTTTTAAAACATTTTTAAACAATGTTGAAATTTGTAAATTCTTTAAAATAAAAGACAGTTTTTAATAAAAATCAATATCATTCTTTATTCATCGAAAAATTAATATTTTTAAATAAAATTAAAAAAATTCACCCTAAGATAATTTTTATATTTTGATTCTAAAAATTAAGTTATTTTTTTTAAAATATATTTTCTAAAAGTGGAAAAAAATAATTTTTTTATTTGTTCACAAAAAACCATAAAAACCATTCTTTTGAGAAAAATGTATTTTTGAGGCATGTAAATAATTTAATAAAAATTAATTTCTTATTTATAAATATATTATATTTATATATAAACCTTATAATTAATTTTCAAAATATTTTAATTCTTATTCATACCTCCAAATTTATTGGTTAGGTTATAATGATCATGTTTAAATAATATTAATAGTATATTATGGTTCATTAAAACTCAATGTTGTGTGTAATGCAAGCTATCAAAGAAATTAAATTTATTTGAAAAAAAAATATTTCATAAAGTCTCGGGGTGTCACATTCCACCCCCTTAAAATTAATTTCTCCCTCAATATTCTATTACTCTTATATAAACAACTGAAGTTTCTTTTTCCTCATTATATCCTCAGGTTCCCATGTAATTTCCTTATGTTTGTGGTTTTTTCATAAAACATTGACTAGGTGAGTGGTCTTTTTTCATAGAACTTTCTCTCTATGATCCAAAATCTCTACCAGCTATTCCTAATAGGAATTATCATGATCCAACCATAAGAAATATGATTTTAGAAAATGTGGAGGATTGGGTATTTACTTCCTTGATAGAGATACATGAAACACATCATGGACTTGGGAGAGGTTTGGTGGCAGCACCAGATGAAAAGAAATATTCTCTAATTGATCAAGAATCTTAAAAGAGCCAATACACATAAAGATCAACTTTATTTTTTTTTGAATCTCGTAACCTTATTCGATGGATAAATTATTTGAAAAAACTTTTCACCAACTTCAAACTCTAGATCACATCGAAAATTAGCAACATAACCTTTCTATCAATTTTGTGATGCCTTTATATGCTTCTGAATGGATCTAACCTTATTTTCCATTTTTAAAACTAGCTTAGGTCCCAATGAATTTCTTCCTCTAGCTTAATCCTAGCACATTAAAGTTATACACTTTTTTCCATAAAGGGATTCATAAGGATACATATGAATGTTTGAGTGAAATCTACTGTTGTATGAAAAATCAACTAGAGGAAGGTTTTGATCCCAACCAACTTTTTAATCCATAAAACAAGATCCAAATATATCTTGTAGGGTTTTAATTGTTCTCTTAGGCTGACCATATTCCTAAGGATGATACGTAGTTTTGAAACTCAATTCTTTATGAAAATATTGCTGAATGATTCACCATAACTTTGAGGAAGGTGTTAATCCTAAACACCTTTGTCTCTCATCCTTAACTTGCTAACATACCAATCACTGAGATACAAAATCTGGAAGATCTCTCTACATGTCATCCCATCCAAAATAATCTTTCAAATATTTATACATATTCATACTTCCAGGATTAATAGATAATACATAATTATGGGCCTCCACTAATAGCTATTTCAAATTTGGTTTAGATTGAATACATACACGGTTCTTGAACCTTATCATTCCATTACAATCTAGGTTAAACTCAGGAGCATTTCACACCTTCTTCTACAACTTTACATATTCCTTCAGTAACTCTTTAATCTTTACTTTGATAGATGTTTGAACAATTATTTGAGAAATATAATATTTCACCCCTACTTCATGATTTCTAGATCCATAATATTCAAATACAAACATATTGGATCTTTTTTTATCCTCTTCATAGATAGGCTAACATGATCCTTTCGACTCAAAGCATCAGCCACCTTGTTTTCTTTCTACGGGTGGTAATGTATTGAGCAGTCATAATCTTTAATCGGCTCCAACCATATTCTCTAGAACATATTCAACTCTTTATGAATGAATATGTAATTTAAAATCTTATTATTAGTATATATACCACATACTTCTCTATGAATATAGTGCCTCCATGTCCTTAATGAAAAAATTACTATAGCTAACTTCAAATCACGAGTTGAGTATTTTTTTCTCATGAAACTTCAATTTTCATGAGACATAAGCTATTATCATATCATTTTTAAATCTCATGCTTATCTCTTTAATAAAACATATTTTTCCTAAAATAAACTTAATCCTTATATATCACATCTTTTTAAGAAAATGTCATTCTAACCAAAACACCACGTAGTCTAGTGGTTGGAATTTAACCCTTATTATCCTTTAGTTGTGGGTTCAAGACCTATGGACTTATCATATGTGATGGGTTGTCCTTTTTACTAAAAATATATTAATATAATTCTTATAATATACCTATAAATATTCTGAAAATCCTTAAAAATAACCTCAATCATCGAAGTTCATATAAACCTTGAAGGGTATCAATACCTTTAAACTTATGACAAGATAATTCTTCATCAAATAATACTTCATGTTGAACCTAATAGTTATATATACCTTATTACAATAAAAGGTCTCCCAAAATTTCATTAAAATACTATCACTTAGAACATAAAAAGGAGTGTCTAAAAAATTGAACTTATGATCAACCTTAAACTCATAAAAACATGATGGTATCCATAACACTTAAGTTAATCATACATGAAAACATATATGCTTCCAAAATTAATAGAATCCTCAGATATTTGATGATTCTTATAACCAATCCACCATTGGTAAAAATACTTATACAACATAATTCTTGAATCCCAATACATAAATACTTCAACACATTTACTTCAATGATTTGGTATAACAAACTCATTCCTTGATCTAGGGGATAACCCTTAGTTTAGGACATTGACTCAGATAATATCCAAGTTCCCCACATATAGGACATAAAATTCTATAAAAATTCCTTACTCGATGACCATCATTTAAACATAGAATAAATATTATCCTCTATATGATATATTATTTTATGTACTTCTTCCCACCTTCTTTACATGCATGAAATAGAATCTTCTTTCCTATATGTTCATTACCACATGAATTTTCATAAAATTCCATCTTACTCTTATTTTACATGTTAAAAATCTCACCAATGTCCATGTTGCTAATAATATATCATGATAACTGATTAGGAATAATCACAACATCTTTATCTCCAATAATCATCCAATTTGATTGATCATAATCATTGAATTTTCCATCACATTCAGTGTTAACATGATTCCTATTGGTTCTAGCCATTGAATAAAACCAAAAATCATTGTATGAGCACAAATAATCATAGTGGGAAACCACATAATCCTTTATAGAATGTCTAAATCATGAAACCTTATTTTAAATCTACAACACCTTAAGTTTTACCAAGGTCATTGATGAGCATTATCTATTCAAATCCTTCCTGATAGTTTATAAAGAGTTTTGGAATTCCCTAAACGTATCCCCCAGGAGTGTTAAACTAGGTGTGCAACATGGATCATTTTCATGCCCCAGGTGATGATAGAGTCAAATACCAATGTGCCTTTTTTTATTTATTACCCCTAGGTGTATATGTTCCGGAGACACATCCACATATAGTATCCAGATAGTGATATAATTTCTTAAAAACCACTTTCTCTACCCTTCATCAAAATTACGACACATTTTCATATACTTTGACTTATCCTTAGGCATATCCCTATACATATCCCTATATATATCCCTAAATTTTTCTCATCCTAGTTTCCAAAGATTAAATAAACCTTGATCTAATACCAACTATAATGACCCATACTTTTCATACATAGATATTGCATCTTATTAGATGGATATTCATTATATAACAAGATGATCCACAACATAATCATATAGTTCCAGTTCCTTTGGAAACTTGGAAACATAAAAAACTGGTTCATAAGAGTTATAAATCATCCCCACTTATTTATTAACAACTATCACCCTTCTTATACATATTATACATAAATCCTTTCTTCATACCCTAGGGAAAGGAAACATAAGAAGGCGTGAGTTCTAATGCTCAGTCTGGGTAAAAAAGGGATATATCAATGATCACAACATAACATGATAATAAGTGTATGAGAACATGACCATAAAATTTGAAAACCATACCCTACATATCAAAGATCATAACCTTGAGTTATAGAATACATCTTGGTAGTTTATAAAACATGAATTATAAATGAATAAAATAACATTATCCATGAGAGCATAAAATAGGCATAAGACTTAGATTTTTTTCATAAACATAAGAATAGAAAACCATTTCCTTGGTAGTAAAGGCTCATTTCCTAAACTATCATAGTGGAATGGGTTCACTCCCCAAATGATCATAGTATTCAAGGTTCACTCTCAACACTATGATAGTGGAAAAATTCCCTTATTTAACTAGGTTCACTACCCATTCATGTCCTGTTTATCTCATGAGATATTAACATTTATCCAATTAATTAGAGGGAGATATAGGTCCCACTAATCACATAAGTAATATCATATATATGTGTGCCAAAAGATCACAAAACACTCATGTAATGAACCAAATTTGGTCAACTAGATAGGCCACCAAAACTGGATCACCACGTAAAAAATGTAATATAGGATAAGAGAAACTAGTCTTGAATATAAGAAAAACAAGACATACAAAAAGAGTAAAGAGAGGAAAAAAGTGAGATACCATAAAGAAATACAATCAAAGAGAAAATAGGCTAAACTAGAAATTATTTCAAAACCCCATGTGACCAACTGCCACCTCCAGACCAACCTTAACTAAAAGTCACGACAACAAGAGAAGCCAGAATACTACAATATTCTATTCCCTTTACCCAAATCAAAAAATAAAACATCTAAAAATTTCCAAAGGCACAAGTAGGGTGTGAGACACCACCATGTTTTATATATAAGGTCTAATATCAAGAATACAATAATTCTAGCTTTAAAAAAAATAGTTTTGTAAAGTATTTTCAAAAATTAAATCCACTTGTAAATCATTTTCATTTTGGTTTTCATAAAATAATTTTATATTCTCAAACCAAAAATATCAAAAGATTAAGTGATATAAATAGGAAATCATATCCATGAATAAAGAGGTAAATAGGTATTAATATATCCATAAAATAGTCTATCATGTAAAGATATCTGATATAATATCATATAAAAACCTAAGAGCAATAATCCATGATAAAACAATCATGTGATTAATAACCATAAATAACAAAGTACCTCTCGTATTAGGCTCTATCCTATTAGAAACTATGTACTTGACACTAAAAGGCCTAAAAATACACAATTTTGGATCCAATTGATATTGAGTCCTTCCAGTTGATATCACAAAAGGTTACCTCATAATGGTGAAAAACAAACATTAAGGCTACCAATGTCCATTTCTTGATGCACCTTGGGTTCCCAATGTAAAATTTTATAAATTATTTTCAAAACCATGCTCACATTTTCATAAAAAAATTCAAATCCTTGCCAACCCAATTTGGTGTTTGAAAACCCATTTACAAATCAAGCAAATTCATTTTCAAAGAAAACCCCCTTTTTAAAAATATTTTCCTTTCTAATAAATCCTTTAAAACTAAATATCAATTCAAATCAATGAATAACCCAAATGAGTTTATCAATAACAACATGGAATTCATCAAATTAACCCACTGTATAGAAACACCTACCTCAATATAGTATAAATCTAGCCAACATTGACAATGGTGAACAGAAACAAAGAGAACGACATTAAAAAGACAATGCATTCCAAAAAACTGAAAAGGATCTATAAAAAACACTATCAAATCACAAATCTGAATACAATTGTACCCAAAACGATAGTCTTAACCAAATAAAAAAGAAGAAATTGAAGAATTAAGTACCCAGAGAGAAGAAATACAACCACAAAGGTGATCAATCACTGAACTAAGTGACCCGGAAGGGAGGGAATCACCCAAAATCACATAAAAAGAGCCTTTAGGTTGAGATCAAGGAATATTACAATAAATGAAATTATAAAACACTTGTGAAGAACCATTAATTATCAGTTTGTGACTATTATACGGTGTGTAATCCCCTTACATGTTTGAATCCAAAAAATCTCATATACATCAAAAAATCCCTCACCTTTTTAATAAAAAATGGATATTTTCTATTACCCTACGTGAACCCTTTACACATTGTGTAAACCTCTCATTCTATGTATCCAGTTCACGAATTCTTCTCGACATCCATTACACAGTGTGTACTCCCATTACATGGTGTGTGATCACCTAGAGAACAACAAAAATTACAAGTTTAATCTAAAAAACTCTAAAAAATCCCCGATTTCACCATTATAGGTATTCTACCAATTTATTTTTTAAAATTACTCATCTAATGAGAAAGAAAACAAAAAGAAAATGTTCAAGAAAACCTAACAAAAATGAAATGGGGCATTACAATCTGACCATCATAAACGCTTTCTACCCCTAGAAAGACTTCAAGATCCTGGATCCACAAAAGGATAAGTTCACTACTACCTCATCAATGAATATTTCTCCCATATCTTGTGGCTATCCTATCCAAAATATCATAGTAATCAACCCATATGAGGATTTTTTTACCATACATTACCTTATCCTAGTGATCCATAATCTGAATTGGCTACACAAAAAAGTATTATCAGAATCAAGATCAACATCCTCCCATCCAATCACATGGGAAGGATCTGGTACATACCTCATAAATTGGGAAACATGAAACCCATCATGGATAGCTTTAAAGCTAGATGGAATGTCCCAATACTACAAAAAGGCCTTTAACAACACTAAAAATGGCCTTTATCAGTGCTAGAGAAGCACTGACTACCAAAGAGAAGTTAAAATCCCTAGGATTTTATAAGTGATATAAAACCACTGATAAAGGGGTCCTTTATTAGTTCTAAAAAGTGTTAATAAAGGACCCATTTACCAGTGCTAAATAAAATCTCTGATAAGGGGAACCTTTATAAGTGATTTTAAAAGCATTGATAAAGGGGAATACTAAAGTGTGCTCTAACAACACACTGTATCACCAGAAATAGAGAATACTATAATGTGCTATAACTAAATAATGCAGAACCATAAAAAATGCTAGAAATTATCAAAATTAGATACAAATATAGAATTTTAGTGAAATAAAATTTATAACACAAATATAAGAAAAAAACCATTATAGAGCAAAATAACACACCTATATAAAAGATAAAACCACCCCTACTCAAGAAAAATAACACACATATATAAGAAAATAATTATTATGTTAGTAATAATATAAGGAAATAAATTAAATAGAATGTTTTAATTTTAAACTAAAATTTGAGTAATACTAGAAACACTGTGTATCTGATTAAGTTGAGGTTGATTCTTGCACATCACACAATTTCTTGTTAATCTTCAAGAATTATCTCTATGAAAATTAACTAAATAAATATATGATAAAAATAATAAGAAAATTAATTAATTAATATAAGTTATAATGATGATAAAACAACCTAGGATCATTTTCTCAGTTTTGGTGATGTGATGCATGTTTTAAACTAAAATGAAACTTATATATTGAAAAGATACACTTGGAGTCATACTAGACACATTGTGTATCAGATTGAGGTGAGGATTATTTATACATTTCCCAAATGACTTATGGATTTTTTTCTTAATGTATCCAAATGTGTTTTCACAGTTTTGAGTACATCACTTGTGTTTTTTACTAAAATGTCATTTTAAACTGGAAACACACACTTTGAGTCATTTCGGTCACATAATGTTGGTTTGATATGAGACTAATTATTGTACATCACAAATGACTTATGAATCATTTAAATATATTATTAAGATAATATGAGTACATTTGATCCGTTTTCAGTGAGGGATTATTTTTGAACTAAAATGTCAATTTTAAACTGATAACATACACTTTGAGTCATGTCGGGAACATCATGTATTATATTGAGGTTTTCATGATTCATACATGTAAACAATGACTTATTAATCATTATCCTAAGTATAAAAACAATATGAATGAATTTTCTTAGTTTTGAATAGGTCAGTTGTCCTCTTTACTAAAATTAATGTCAATTTTAAATAAAAAGGCACACTCAGAGTCATACCAATCACACCATGAATCAGATTGAGTTTAAGATGATTCCTACATTTCTCAAATGAGTTATGGATTTTTATCCTAAATTATCAAAATAATATGAATATGTTTTGTTGGTTTTGAGTGCGTCACTTGTGTTTTATTACTAAAATGTCATTTTAAACTGAAAACATGCACTTTGAGTCATACCAGTCACATTGTGTGTCATTTTTATGTGAGAATGATTCGTAAATGTAAAAAATGACTTATGAATTATTTTCATAAATTATCAAGACAATATGAGTTTATTTTATCAATTTCTTGTGAGTGACACTTTTTGAACTAAAATGTCAACTTTAAACTGATAATGAAATCTTTGAATCAGACTAGGTTCATCCTGTATCAGATTTAGGTGAGATTAATTCCTACACATAAAAAATGACTTATTTATCATTTTACTAATATATTAAAACAACACGAATGTGTTTTCTTGGTTTCTGAGTATGTCAATTGTCTTTTTTACTAAAATTACTGTCAATTTTAAATAAAAAGATGCACTTGGAGTCATACTGGTCATACCATGAATTGGATTTATGTGAGGATGACTCCTACACATCCCAAAATACTTATATATTATTTTACTAAAGTATAAAAACAATACAAATTTGTTTTATATGTTTTTATTATGTTACATTTGTTTTTTTACTAAAATTTCATTTTAAACTGGAAACACGTACTTTGAGTCATTCCATTCATATCATGTATTGATTTGACATGAGACTAATTCCTACACATCAAAAATGACTTAGGAATAATTTTCATAAATTATAAACACAATCTGAGCACATTTTATTGGGTTTTTAATGAGTGACATTTTTTAAACTAAAATGTCAATTTCAAATTGATAATAGACACTTTGAATCATGATGTGCACATCTTGTATCAGATTGAGTTGAGGATGATTCCTACACATCAAAAATGACTTATGGACCATTTTACTAAAGTATCAAAACAATATTAATGGTTTCTCTTGGTTTTTAGTATGTTAGTTTCATTTTTTACTAAAATTAATGTCAATTTTAAATAAAAGGACTTACTTGGAGCCATACCGGTCACAACATAAATCAGATTGAGGTGACGATAATTTCTACACATCAAAAATTACTTATAGATTATTTTACTAAAGTATCAAAACAATATAAATTATTTTTTATCAATTTTGAGTACATCACCTATGTTTTAAAAAAAATGTCATTTTAAAACTAGAAACATGAAATTTGTGTCATACCTATCACATCGTGTATCAATTTGATACGAGACTAATTCCTACATATAAAAAAAACTTATTAATTGTTATCCTAAATTATCAAGAAAATCCAAGTGTGTTTTCTTAGTTTTTAGTGAGTGATACTTTTTGAACTTAATTGTCAATTTTAAACTGATAACAAACACTTTGAGTCATACTGGGAACATCATGTATCAAATTGTGGTGAGATTGATTCCTATATGTCAAAAATGACTTATAGATAATTTTACTAAAGTATCAAAACAATCAAAATGCGTTTTCTTAGTTTTGAGTATGTAAGTTGTCTTTTTACTAAAATTAATATCAATTTTAAATAAAAAGAAGTACTTGGAGTCATATTAGTCACACCCTGAATCAAATTAGGGTGAGGATAATTATTAAAAATCTAAATTGACTTATGAATCATTTTATTAAAGTATCAAAACAATATGAATGTTTTTTCTCAGTATTTATTATGTCACTTGTGCTTTCTACTAAAATGAAATTTTAAACTAGAAACACGCACTTTGAGTCATACCGATCACATCATGTGTTGGTTTGATTTGAGACTAATTACTAAACATAAAAAATAACTTATTAATATTTTACATAAATTATCAAGACAATATGAGCATGTTTTCTTGATTTTTAGTGAGTGACACTTTTTAAACTAAAATTTTAATTTTAAACTGATAATGGGAACTTTGAGTCATGTTGGAAACATCGTGCATCATATTGAGGTCTGTTTGATTAATACACATAAAAAATTACTTATGGATCATTTTAATAATGTATAAAAGAAATATAAATGTGTTTTCTTGGTTTTGATAATTTCCGTTTCTTTTATTTACTAAAATTATTGTAAATTTTAAATAAAAAGACACACTTGGAGTCATATCAGTCACACCATGTTTCATACTGAGGTGATGCTGACTCTTAAACCTCTCAAATGACATATGGATAATTTTACCAAAGTATAAAAATAATAATAATTTGTTTTCTTATGTTTTATTATGAAACTTGTGTTTCTTACTAAAATTTCATTTTAAAATGAAAACACACACTTTGAGTCATACTGATCACATCATGTGTCATATTGACATGAAATTGATTCCTATACATCATAAATGACTTATGAATCTTTATACTAAATTATTTTGACAATATGAGAATTCTTTCTTAGTTTTTTGGATGGTTGTTTACATTATTGACCCATTTCCTTATTGTTGTTATCTCAGTTTCAGCCTCGAAGTCTAATCTCTCGTAAGCATGAGAAACTCCAAATAAACCACCCCAACTCGAGAAAAATAATCCACCTATATAATAAAAAACTTCTTATGTTAGTAATATTATAAATAAATAAATTAAATATAAATATGAAGAAATTCATTAATAAAATATTAATTTTTAACTGAAACCACACAATTTGTGTCATTCCAGGCACACTGTGTGTTTATATGAGGTATTATTGATTCCACAATGTCTTTTTATCATAATGTTCATTAAAAACTCTAGGTTATCTAAAAATATTGTATTTTGATAACCTAAAATGTTGAATTCATTAGAGAATAAAAATAAAAATTTTTCATCATGAGTGAATCATCCTTTTTGAGTGCATGATCATAGTACAAGAGTGACTCATCCTTGTTAACGAAGTAATTTATTCCTAGAAAAAATTAACCATTAGTGTAAAACTATTATCATTCATTGATTGAACATAAATAAATATTTACATATGATTTTTATGAACCATAATAAAATATATCTTTCCCTTTCACCATTATATAGAGTAAAAACTCCATGATAAACCATTTACCTTTTTTTAGGTAAAAAACTTCAGAGAGACCCATTATGTATTTTCAGAAGATAATAAAATCCATTACAACTTATTTATCTCTTTTTATAGTATTAAACATCAATATATCTCTTTATAGCATCCAAATGACACTAAAATATAGTGCATCCATTAAGTCTTCCTAGATTGTGATATTTATTAGTATATCCTTTTCAATATTCTGGGTGGTGATAAACTCTAACATAACATAATCGTTATTTGTTCATCAAAATGGGAATATCCCTATTCTCATGTATCTTTTTTGAGAATAATGATGAGTTTTTTATTAACGAGCCTATAAAAATGGATTATTTTATATAATGATTGTGAACATTCATAATAAATTTTACTTGTATAGATTTCACAATCATTTTTGATATTATATCATGCATCTAATTGATGATCTAATAGACCAAATAATTACACCACCATCCAAAGTGAAACCATTTTATTGTTTTTTTAATTCATGATTCAATTGATGAAATCTTGTATTTCCGTATTTTTTAGAGGTTTTTGATCATGCTACTAGATTATTTTTCAAGTGGGTATTCGTTTTTATTTTTGATGCTTCATGATTTCATTTAAAGTGGGTTTTTTATTTTTGGTGATTTCTTCATAAAGCGATTTATTTTCATTTGAGCCATGTTTCCTTTAACACCATCCATCCTCTATGACCATGATCTCTCAGTGCTATTTTCCTTCTAATAGTTATCTTATACACCTTATTTCTTCGATGGTTGATTACCCACATATTTATTCAAACATTAGAGTTGGATTATATACATGTTTCATGACTGGATTGGTTTTGTATGAATCTCAAGTGAAAATTGGATCCCTTATTAATACCCTTTCGTTGTAGTGTAGATAATCCATCAAAAATCATCTGTATCTATTTTTTGTTTTTTTCAAGTTTGTTCTTGAGGAGGGGTTGCTTTCACACTTTAGTAATATTTGATATTACGTGGAATGTTCTAATATAAATTAGAACCTACAACAATCAGTTTTAAAAAATAAGTGGTGTTTGTTTTTTCTTTGAAAAAAATACCCCACTTAAATTCCTAAACAAAATTACTTAAGCAAGTGGTGAAGAACATTTTTCAATAACCAACCTGATACAGTTTCACAATGACTCTTATCTTAAGTGACAAGTGTTGTGTGTAATTTTCTACAATTTTTCTCAAACACACCTTGGTATGATATCCATTATATTCTATTTCCCAACAATTTTATTGTTTTCAAGACAACACTTCATCTCATCCTCTGCCTCGGTCTCTGCCTCTGGCTCCGTCTCCACCTCTGGCTCTGTCTCCACCTCTGCCTCCGCCTCCTCCATTTCACAACAATTTTATTATTTGCAGGTTAGAGATTCTAAACAAATTTATTTCCTCCATTATACTTCTCCTTTAGAAATAGATCAAAAGTAACATATAAGTATTATGAAACTAATGTACACCTCAAATATGTTTATAAGGTTTTTGACCATACTAGATCACAAAAATAGATGGTAATCATCTAAATTTGCTGTTGAAAAATATTCTAACATCATGTATGATTCCCACTCATCTCTAAAAAAATTTACTTCTTATTTTGACTAGGGATTTTTTTGTAAATATTATTAGTACTGATAAAATATATACAAACAAATGATTATGAACTATTTTTAATGAAATTTTAATTACCTTTGAAAATTACCTTTTCGGGGATGTTGGTCTTTTCATGGTTTATGATCTCTCTCATAAATTTTCAAACATAATATCCACAATAATTTCCATTATCTTTCTTCATAAACTACAGAAACATTGACCAAAATAAGTAAATTGTTTTGAAATATGTTTTTATAGTTAAATATTTCTATATATACCTTAATTTGTTTCCATCTGTAGTAATGAACAAGATTTATATGTTCAGATACTGACTTCATGCCATGATTTAGCCTATATTTAGTGATCACCCTATCATAACAAAATTCTTGTTAAAACAATGATTGAAACATACAATTACAAGTTTATCAATAACATTTTGATTGTAGTGTATTAAAAATTCATAATACATATCATGTGTGGTCATTTTGTTGAATATCCATGCATTGGATCCAAAAAATAAATATTTGGGGTATTCAAATTGACTGACATCAACATCTAGTGCTACTTAAAAAAACAAAAACAAAAAATTAATTCAAAAAATAAAAAATATATTTTATGTGATTAAATTTTAGAGTTTTAGTTCTGAATTGTATGAATAAAAAAGGTTCCATAATCTTTTGCTTTTTCTGAAATTCTTCGAGTAGATCATCTATTTTCTTATTAATTTCATCCTTATCCGTATTATGTTTTTACATATAAATTATACATGGATTAATGAATCCAAATCATGATTTTCATGATTTTCCTTTTATATATTAGTAATAGAAATTCTTGTAAAAAATATGAATAGTTATTAACTTTAATAAACATATTAGCTTAGTATTTGGATAGATGTATTATGAAAATGAACCTTTTATATGCATTCACAACTAAGACTCCCAACCATTCATGCTTGAGAATCTAATTTATACTCTCGATAAAAACTACATCTTTCATGAAAGTTATATATATTTATTTTTCATATGGAATGTAAGAAATATTTGCATCATTAAATGTGGTATCTACATGAAGACATAAAAATAATAAATATTTCTTTGGAACTTGCGGGGAGAAGGTACTCTCAAAAGGACATTTTTATTTCTTGGTCAATTAACTAGATTGTATTGATCTAACCTTTTGTTTCCCCATTTATTTATCTATCTGTAATATCATAACTCACTTCAAACCTTTTTTCATTAATTATTAGAAGTTTTTAATATGATTTTTAAATACACACCTCATGTATCTTTATAATATTAAACGACCATATTATGAAAGTTAGAATAACATCATTGTAGGACCCCAGAACACCATGAGATGGGAGGGGTGAATCCGGGTGTCAAATTTTTTATTTTAAAGATACAGACCTTGTTCCCACTTTGGTAGGAAATTGCTAAACATTTTTGATGGAATCATGTAGTAATAAAACATTCACATGAAGAGATACAACAAAATATTATTACTTGGTTCACCACTAAGGGATATTCTAAGGAACATATGTCAAAATTGTGTTGGTCATACTTAAATATACTAATATTCACTAGTTTTAGAATACATAAGTTCATACAGATTCACACTATGTTAGGAACAATGCCTTTACATGATTTTAAGTTTATGAAACTACCTACCTCAGAAAAATTCTGTCAACTCACCCTAGATCACTCTTTTGGGTGAAGTATTACTTATTTTAACAACATTAAGGTCACTTAAGTAGATTTTAATTTAAGTCTTTGTCCCTGACTATCATGAGACTCTACTTTTATAGATTTCCTGAGTTGATGCACTTGAATGTACTGTTCAGTTAAAATAGATGTTCAACACTATTGTTCGAGAATCTCCCTGCATTCACGAAACCCCCTTTAGGTTTCAAATAATTACTAACCTTCACATAACTAAATAGTTTGAAAAATTTCCCAAACTTTGCAAAGATCACAAACTTCACATAAAAAACTAACTTTGCAAAGCTCACTACATTCATGGAACAAACTACCTTTGTGAAGCTCATTGCTTTCATGGAACATTAAGTCTTATTGAAACTCCCAGTCTTTGTGAAACTTCCATAAATCATAATCATTGGTATTAGTCAATAATTAACAAGTATTTTCTCAATGCTCAATATTATAAATAAACCTAGATTTATGAAGGTCCCAACCTTCATGAAATTAGAGTGATTCAACATTTTCTCAAATTCTCTTTGTATCAAATGAAGTGGGGGTAGCCTCATATTTATAGGATCAGACTTTAGCGATGATCCCACACCTATAGTGGATATTTCATGAACCACCAAATTCATGTTTGAAAAAGATCCTTCACTCAAAAATCTCCAATGAAATTTAACCCACTTGTGAATCTTCTGATAGTAATGTAGATTACCTTCAACCCTTTGAGAATTCACGATTCTCCACTTCTCATAGTCATGGAGATTACTGCCATTACATTATGTCGTTCACAATGCTTGTTTTTTATGCATGACATATTCATGAATCTCAGACTTTGTGAAACATAATCTCTACTAAACCAATTACTTTACCATATTTATGAAGATTCAATCCCAGAATACCACCTTTCACGATTATTACCACTTCCTCCAAATTTTGAGCCCAAAAATTTGGTAAACACTGGGAAATGATTCCACCATCAACATTGTAGTCAGCCTGTACTGTAAGATCACTTTAATTGAAAACTCCCTTATCAAAATAGTGTAGATTGAAACAAAACAAAAAGAATACTCTATTTCCAACAGAGATCAACCTTGGTTCCAATAATCATTAACCATTGTAATATATGGATCATCAAGTAGAATATATAACTCAATAGTAATCTCATGATCTTTCTCAATCCCCACTCTCTTGTGATATTTTGGGAGTTCTTTCAGTTATATCTTGTCTCCTGAGATATTATAAATTGTACCCCTCACAAAAAGGCGATGTGTGGGTGTTGACATATAGAAATAACATAAAATTTTCCCCTATAGAATATCAGTAATATAAAGTTATCAGAAGTCATTTGATTCACATTTTGGAGAAAGAGTAATGAAAAAGTTGATTACCTCAGGTAATCTATGCAGTTGAGGTGAATGAATAGCCTCAAAACCAGCGTGTTCATTTGGTTCATGTGTGGATCTTTGTTACATCATTATTCACTTCAATCCTTACTCATACATTGGTCTTCCAAATAATACCAGACAAAATATCTTGAAAACCATCTATTTCTTTATAAAATACTTTCACTATATTATATGTATCTTCATGTGATTTTATCTTATCAAAATATGTTCAAGGAGATGCTTTAAAACATAATCATATAACGCGACTATATTGTTCCAGCCACTTCAAATCTATTGAAAGTAATTTTTATTTCAGTACGGTTGTTGTTGATTCTTATGTCTAAACTGTATAAAAAAATATGAATATAAATAGTTATTTTTATGTAATACTGTTATAAATCAAAACAATTTAATATTATATTATACTTACACATGTTTCCCATATTTCTTTTATGTTTTCATCAAATAGTTTACCATCCTTATTTACACGATCCTCATTCTATAGTACATGATTTGGGATAAAAGTGGCTTCGGATTTTTATTCATCAATATGAATATAAAAAAAAGTAAAATATGATGTTTCATATCACATAAAACTTTTATTATTGATTTAAAATACATACCAATTTTTTCTCTAGTTAAGAGTACCCCATACTTGCTTTGAGATAATGGTATATTGGTTTTGATGCACGTTATTTATTTTCGAAACACTTTTTCTATTTCATAAATTAACGATTTTGAATCAAATTGGGTAAAATAAATAATTTAAAACATTATATTATCAAATTCAATGCACCTGAAATGATTTCTCATCATGACGACTGATGAAAGCATTCCATTTTCCATGATTTATAATATGTGCATAACTAAATGGTTAGTGGGGCTTTACTTTCCCCTCAGCATCACTAAGATGAAACTTAGTAAGAAGATTATGGAAGCCTCTATGGTCTTTTCAAGTGGCCATTAAGATACAAGAAATAATGATAATTAAATAAACGTTTCATTATATAATTTATTGGTAAAATAGAGAAAGTATATCATAAAATTAATGTTATATATTTACAAAGGATTTCCTTTATTACAAGATGTATGTGTTGCCATGATTCAATATCAATCAGTACATTCATCCTCTTAGTGACCCCAATATAACTAATGAACATTGACTTATTGGGGTCAAGAGGTTTTCCTCATCGATTCAAACCGACCTCAAATTTTATACCCTTACTGATTTCCTTGATAATTTTATTCCACACTGTAATGTTGCATCATTATTTTTTTTCATCAATATGCTATTAATCCCCTAATAATTATGTAGTTTCAGAATCAACAATCTATTATTCCTTGAGATTGGTAACATCATCATGTGTAGAATACATTATCTTCATGAGTAGTCAAACATTTGATTTTTGTTGAATAACAATAATATAAACTCAAACAATGGATTTGATAAGGTTCATATACATGATTTATTGGAAACTTGATAAACTCTTTAACTTAATGTTAATACTCTTTTCTCAAACAATTAGTGTGAATCCATTTTGAAGGAAATGGGTAAATGAATTTAAGAAAATAATTACTCTACTATGGTAGTTATTATTCTCTGAATTCATCAAAATGTTAAAGTTATAGACAACTACCATCCTCATCATCTTCATTTATCAAAAATTTATTATTGAATTTTCTTTCTTAAGAATCATCATATATATCTTCTAGACATGTACCTATGTTTCTTGAACTACGCTGAGCAGTAGTAATCCCATACTAGGTACTAGTGATCATTTTGGATGACTACTTCTCAGAGTTTTTCAAGAAATATAGAAGAGTTAAGGGATGAGTCTTAAGCAACAAAATTCAATAATAACTATTTGGGAGATGAAGTTGGTGAGAATGACAGTTGTCTACTTAATTTTTTTTAAATTACCACATCTTAATTTAAAATTTCAAATATCATCTCAAAATTCTAAAAGCTCCCTGAAAATACCATGAAAACATAAACTCATCCCCAATGATATGTAATGAATCTAATATATGTTACCAATCCTTTTCCTTCACCTGTATCTCAAATATAAGAGCTCTATGTCTACTGAGGTTCATGTGTAGTGTGTGAGTACAAAAATAATTAAGTAAATACTAACAAGGCCCCTAAAATATACAATAATTAATATATTTGAGTATATGTTAAAATATTAACACTCAAAATACACATGTAATTCAAGTTATTATGTACTAACTAGGACACCATGATAATAAAATGTACCCACTTCATTTCATACCAGTGAATTATACTAATCCTTCCATAAGTTTATACCATAGTTTTTCCTAAACATTCAAATAATTTCACTAATAAAATGTAAAAATTTGAATAATATGAGGAGAAAAAATTATTTATCTCATTATGTAAATAAAAACATCACAGGTACCATGAGATTCGACCTCACACCCCTATCATCCAAGACTATCCCTCAGGGATAACCATCACATTTACTTATTGCATCCAAATCATGAAATGGGTATAACATAGCCATTTTTCTTAGAAAGTGCATTTTAAATAAGGGTAAGTCTTAACATAATTTGTTTCCTTAGGAAAGAACCACACAATGGGTGACACAATACATTAGTTAAACGAAACTTCTAAAAAATCATAAAGGAGAACAAACAACAACACAAATGTCACATCACCTTCAATTTATCCCTCGATGAATCACTAACATGTCTATATTACTAAGAATATAACATACCATACCTAGAACTTAGATAAATCCCATCATATTATTATATATGATACTAAAAGATCAGATATATTACAAATTGATCATCTTTATCAATGATAACTTGTTAGATAATCTCATAGTCTACAAGACTTAATTATTCACTCACATACCTCAAATCTTAAGAAAAAGTAAGCTATATGATCAAATAATCCATCCTACCCTTTATAGGTTATCCCAATAGGTTTTAAGGGACTATAATAAATTTTAGACCACATATCTAATCACTACTATGGTGATCATATAATTCCTTGTAGCACATAACTACCCTAATAAAAGCCTTCATATGGAAATTAATACATTGTTCCACCCTTATGGGCTACTTACATTAGCCCTGACTACCCTTATAGACCTCTTAGCACATCACTACCGAATAATTTTTTTATGAAATTGGGTGCGGTGAGATGGAAACCATATCACACCTATAGTTCACATTATATATTTATTATTGGTTTATTATTTAAAGTACATTAAACATGTTTACTTGTTTTAAAATTATTTATTCTATGGAATTAAAGCTTAGACATGTGTTATTTAATTATTTACATTCTTTCATTTATATAAGTTCACGATTAGAAATTATATAATATCTAAATCATCTTAAGATCCATAAAGGAATATATCTATCATATGTTTGGTCTAACAAATTGTATATACCCATATTGGAAACTACTCTTTGGTTCAGATGCGGTTTTCAGTCTAGTTTCATTAGGTGAAACTACAAAAGTGGGAACCAGATCAAACCATTAGTCCTACTTTTCTATATTCCAATTAGATGAGGATCCTTCCCTTGAAATCTCCTAGTCTAGATCATGTAATGGAATGAGATATGATTTAATAAACAACATAATACCTTAGCTGTAACACCCCAGGTAAATAAAGAATATGACATTTCATATTTATCCATATTTGTGAATAAAATATTTAAATGACTTTAAAGGGGACGCTATGCTCGATGGCGTACCCAACACGCAACAACGAGTTTCTTGGGAATCTTACGTTGCACTCTAATAATAAAATAATATTATTTTAAATGGTAGTTAACATGTAGCCGTTGTAATGGCGGGAATGGATAGAAATAACTAAAATATGTTTATATTTGTTTTTAAATGTTTTTACATTTATCCAATAGAGGATAGAGGCTTAAAATACGGAAAGAATTCAATTTTAGGCGTATATGCCCTAGTTTTCACTAAAGGTTCACTTATCGCCTTTTGATGGCGAACCATCATTAAATATAGTTTTGTTCACTCTTATACATTCTACTGGACCAAAGAAAACTCTTCTTAAGAATCGGGACATCAAAATTTACTTTGTGTAAACTTTTGGTATCTTTCCGATAATGTTCATTTTTTTAAATGAATAGTGTAAAATGTTGTATTTTAATTCAAAACCTCTTTTTAATCTAATTTATTTATATGATTAGATTAAATTTTGAATTGGTTTTAAAGTGAAATTAGAAAATATTTTTACCATTAAATCCAATAGTGGTCGTTGGAATTAATTTCACTTTGAAATCAGACTTAAACTAGTGTCAATCTTTTGATACTTATTGTTTTATAAAAACACGCTATTTGCTCTGACAGCGGGAATTAATTATTAAATTAATTAATGTGACTAATATGTTTTGAATTTTGTAAAACAGAATTCATTTTTGAATTCTGAATATCAAATATAGCTTAGGGTGAAGTTTTGGTATTTTTCTGAAAAACTCCAATTTTTGATGAATAGTGAAACCACTAAGTGGTAATCAAGCAAACTGATTTTTCAGTTAAATGAAAGTTTACCACTAATGTGTATTGAATTTTGAAAATCCGACATACATTTTTGTCATTAGTATGTAAAATGTGGTTCAATGGGATGAAAATAATTTTTTGGTGAATAGTAACTTATTAAGTTTTTAATCGCGATTAGTGGTAATTAGTGTAATTTAAGGTAAAAATGATATTATAAGAATGTGAAAACACCATGACACTTGTCCTACACCTATTGGGTGAGTCATGTCCGACAAATACAAGCCATGGGCCAACTTGGGGACCCCATGGATCCACTTTGGTTGGGAAATGACATAAATAACATTTTTATTTAATGTAAAAGTAAAATTGACACAAACATGATATGTTTTACTAAAACAATTTTTAAGTGGGGTTATACAAGTCATATTTTTTATTATAAATATTAATTGGAAAGATAAAAATATTTCCTACATCATAGTATTTTTTTTATAATTTTTATACATTAAATAAATTAAATTATTTATGACATAATAATGATGCAGCAATGACATCATTATTTGACGATTTAAATAAAATGGAAATATAATGTAAAATCTATGAACTACACATGTAAAAAACTTATTGGATGAGTGTATTTCGAAGCCTTATCACCTTATCCACGAATTATATCAATGTGGGACCTTTTGAAACCGAAAAATAGTTTCAAATAAAGTAATATTTCTTTACATTCCAAAAGTACCCCTCCTCTCCTCTTATAAAAGGCCCCACCTCTACCTCATTTAACACACTCCTCAAGCCTTTGTCTCGGCCAACCCCTGCCCATTTACTCTATCCACATCCCTCTCCTCATCCTATAGGATTCCCTTTGGGCAGAATCCTTTCAAAGGAAGCCTTTAGGCTCAAATCAAAAGGAGTTACACTTTTAAAGGTAATTCTTTCTCTCATGTTCATTTGTTTTATTTTGCTTCTCCAACCCCCTAAACACTTTTTATTTATTTTTTTTTGTAACAACACCAGTATCTTCAATATACTAGGATGTTGTTATAAGATTTATTCGAGCTACACTCTCACACAACTACATCAAATGGTTAAAGAACATACGGTTTCCGTGGATGGTGAAATTCTGCCTCCCGAAACGATGATTGTTCAATACTCATTTAACACCTTCAAAGGTGGAAATTATGATGTCACTATTTTTATATATGATATATAATATGTTTAGGTTTTCCTTATGCTTCTGTATTTTTCATTTTTGTCTTACCTTTATGTCTTCCATTATGGGTATACGCGATATCTTCATTTAAGGAAGTGCGGACTACCGCCCCCTCAAAGTGATTTGATTCGTTAAATACCATATGTGGGATGTATAAAGGATGGAAATATGATATTATATATGATATTATACTGGAATTATAATATACCTTTATATCATTATTATTCCATTCTATAAAATACGAAATAGAAATGAAAGTAGCGTTCATGCGTACGTACGGCTTACCGTCTCCATGAACGGTGCATTTCATTTCTTACCTCTAAATGATTATGTAATGTTATAAATGCATGCATGTACTGGATATATATGACATATATGATATCTACATCATGAATAAAATTCTGGATATAATAAACATTTGGCCACACGAACAACATGTAATTGTAAGAAGTCCACTTTCGACTTAAGAACCAAATATCGGCAAAACAAATATTATTAACTTAAATGATTACATAATGTTTATGACATGATAATAAGTGGTATAAAAGGAATAATGAACTTGAAAATGGTTCTTAAGGAAGTATAAATTAACTCAAGTTTATTATTCAGGAGATTAAAGAATGATCGAGTCAAGTCGGACCCGAGGTAAGGGATCCTACTCCTCTCTTTCTTTTTAAGTACGCACTTTTATGTCATTCCTTTTAAAGCTCATCTTTCTTGTTATTGGGATAATCTTTTATATTAATCCTACTTTAATTTCTATGTTCATGTGATTAGAGACCCTATTCTCTCTCATCAATCCATTTTGGAAGTTTTGAGTGGCGCCGTTAGGCTGCCGAACTTTCGTAAGAGATTTAACTTCTCTCTTTCTTTTTAAGTACTCTCCTTTATGTCACTTATTTTAAGCTCCTCTTTGTAATGTTGGGGGATGTTATTTTATATTCCTCTTTCTGTACATTATATTTTAATGTGATGAGATACCATATTTGATCTCATCAATCCATATTCGGAAGTTTTATGTGGCGTCGTTAGGCTGCCGAGTTTTCGTGAGGGATTTTTCATCTCACTTTTATTCCCGTGAGATTTATGCTACATTTGCCACAAATTACATTGAGTGGTGTATGTAATGACCATTATTCTACTATATGTGTAATATACTTTAGTTTATGAGTATTTACATCAATGATCTATTGTCTTTCTTTCATGGGGTGTATGTTTTGAAAGATACCCAAGTCGGTAAGGGAACCTTTCACCCTCCTCTTTTTTAAAAGACTTCTTTTATTGGGTATTTTAATTTACATATTTTTATGTTGGGATATGTTCTCATACATCCTTATTGATGTAAATTTTATGTCCAAGTGATGAGATACACTTTTTATCTCTCATCAACTCATTTTGATGTGATGCCATTAGGCTGTCAAGGAAACTTTTTAACCCAATTTCGATTTCTTTGGGTTCAACATGTAGTCATTGAATATGTCATCCATTGAATATGTGTGAATGACCTTTTATTGTTTTACACTTAATATCCACTTATATTGGGTGTATTTATATTTGTCACACATATTTTTGAGATTTATTTGTCCTTAATTTAAGGATACATTCTTTATAAGGGATTTCATCACATTTGACATTTCTATTGAGAGTTCATTGTTATTATGCACCAATTCACTCTTATATGGTGTATATACTGTCCTTTGGAGTATTATATCATGAATCCATTTATTATCATGATATTATAAAGTTCTGACTAAATGTTATTCCTCAATTATTGTATTCAAGTGTCTCTAATTTTGGTAAAACCCCTTTAACCAAAATATCATTTTAAATGTTTTAATTATTTGTTCTTATTAATATCCATGTTTTAAAAATGGTTTTAAGGATTTATTTATATGGATATTAATGGTTTAAAATGTTAAAAGCTTCAAGGTGGTATGAGACACTTTGATTCAAAAATCTCTTTATTAAATGTTTTAAATGGTTTTGGAAATGGTTTCTTTTTGAATGGATTCAATATTTCAATATACTAAAATGTTATATTGTGATTGAAATATGGAAATGTTATGTTTCCTTTATACATGTTTTATGTGACACATTTATGTTATGGTTCTTGGGCATTGTTATGAAAACGGGTGGTTTCGTGATAAACTAAGGGCGGGTGATCCCGTTATAGCTCTCCAATGCATTGGGTAACGCGAAGGAGTGAAACGTTAAGGTTTCTCCGAAGAGATTTAGGGAATATACTGTGATGGGTATTCCAAACGTAACCAAGAGGGTTACTCCCTACGTAAGAATGTTATTAATGCCTCAAGTTACCTTTTTGTCTTATGATTTCTATGATTTATTCATGATTTGATATGCCTATGTTTTATGGGTAAAGTATGATTTCATTCTTATGTATATATGAACTCATGTTTCCTTTCCATATTTTTATAACCCTTACTGAGCTTTTTATGCTCATCCCAAGTTTTTGAAATGTTTTTCACAGGTCAAGGGAAAGGTACATGATGTGATGATAGTGTCAAGGATGTGTCAAGAAAGAATCTGTGTTTAATTTTAAATAGGTTTCTGTTGTTGGGAAGAATGAATATTGTCTTTTATGTAACCACTTTGTTTAAATGTGGAATGTAATGAATGTTTCATGATATAATTCTCTAAAACTCGAAACCTGAAAAGATCCTCAATGTGTAATCTTGTAATAACTCAAGATTAATTAAGGTTTAAGGCTGGGGCCTTATAGTTGGTATCAAAGGTCGGTTTAGATAACTTTAGATGTTAGGGTATTCTTTAAGCATAAGTTACATTACCATAATGGTTAGGATTTCAGAAAGAGTCCTAGTTTTAGATAAAGTGAATGAGTAAGTGTATCTTAGTGTTTACCTTCCTCATTAGTACATGATGGTTTTGTTGATATACTCACACTGACCTTTTTTGTTTTAGTAAATGGCTGGATCTAGCAAGCACCAAAGTGACAATGGGTTTCAAGGAAACTGTGGTGGTTCTCTGATTAAGATACTAGATAAAATGGAGGATTCAATGAGGAAACTCGTGGTTGTTCTAAACCAAATATCAAGGAGTCATGATCAACCACTTCAACCTTGGTGAGTTCTCTAATGCATCATGTATGAGATGGCCAACCCGATGTGGAAATTCAGGTAATAATTATTAAGGTAACCATTAGGGTTTATATGATACTTAATTTTTAGGTAATTATGGGTTACTCTATGATATGATGGAAAATGAAAGGAATGAGATAAACTTGAGGTTAAAATATGTTATGATTATTCTTGAAGATTTTATCTCATTTTGGGGAATGTTTTAAGAATTATATAGTTTTGGAAAAAGGACAACACGTAGACCGTGTGACATCCCGTCGCGTCGGACAAAGCTGCGGGAATCGAACCCACAACCAATGTGCGACTGGTATTTATCGCCTACCACTGGACTACGTGAAGTCCCTAGTTAGTTTGACTGATTCATTCTAGTTATATGATTTTATGAATTAATAGTAATTTGATTTTGGGTTATTTATGAAAATGAATAACCTATCATGGAGAATATGTGATTAGGTTAATTACTTTTTAATACGAGACTTTAGGAGCAACTAATGTTGTTTGGAGATAAATGTTACGATTTAACTTGGAAGACTATGTGACTAAATCCTTCAAATATTTGGGTTTCAATCTTATATTGGTTTACTTTGAAGAATTTTATGGACAAATTGTTTATCGGATGGTCCTCGTTGAACTTTGGGTTTTGTTGGACAAATTTTGGAGATTAAGAATAGATTTTCTTTTTATAAAGGGTTATCCTTTTCTGGATTATCTGATCTTGTACTAACCTTTTGGTTTTGGTTTTGGTTAAATCCTAAAGAAATGGGAAGTATATGGTTCTTTTTTTGGATTAGGTGATTCTTTAGAAGTTGATTATAGTACTCTTAATGCGAACAAGTCTCCCTAAATACTCATCTTTTGGAAAAAATATGAGTTTGTGTAAGGAATCTAATAAAAGTTGAGAGTCAACATGATAAGTGATTATGTTTCCTTATGAATAAATTCCTCAATAAAAAGTAACTTAAAACAAAAATGTTTTCTATTAACTTTTCCTACTGGGGAATCGAATACCGTTTAACCCATCACAAGTTTGTGATTTTCTCGTGGTTAACTTTCTCCTAAACATGTTTTCTATCACTCTCCATCAGAACATAACCCTTTGTTTTTTCCTCCATGTCCATATTTTCATACATTGAATCCTAGTATGGGTTAACTTGGGTGACCTTTGTACTTATCTCTCTTTATTTTAAAGTGTTTGTTTTACCGACTTTTGTTCCGATGTGGGACTTCCAAGGATGTTTCCAAGCGCAATTTTAAAATTGCGAGGACGCAATTCCCAAAAGGGGGGAAGGATGTAACACCCCAGGTAAATAAAGAATATGACATTTCATATTTATCCATATTTGTGAATAAAATATTTAAATGACTTTAAAGGGGACGCTATGCTCGATGGCGTACCCAACACGCAACAACGAGTATCTTGGGAATCTTACGTTGCACTCTAATAATAAAATAATATTATTTTAAATGGTAGTTAACATGTAGCCGTTGTAATGGCGGGAATGGATAGAAATAACTAAAATATGTTTATATATGTTTTTAAATGTTTTTACATTTATCCAATAGAGGATAGAGGCTTAAAATACGGAAAGAATTCAATTTTAGGCGTATATGCCCTAGTTTTCACTAAAGGTTCACTTATCGCCTTTTGATGGCGAACCATCATTAAATATAGTTTTGTTCACTCTTATACATTCTACTGGACCAAATAAAACTCTTCTTAAGAATCGGGACATCAAAATTTACTTTGTGTAAATTTTTGGTATCTTTCCGATAATGTTCATTTTTTTAAATGAATAGTGTAAAATGTTGTATTTTAATTCAAAACCTCTTTTTAATATAATTTATTTATATGATTAGATTATATTTTGAATTGGTTTTAAAGTGAAATTAGAAAATATTTTTACCATTAAATCCAATAGTGGTCGTTGGAATTAATTTCACTTTGAAATCAGACTTAAACTAGTGTCAATCTTTTGATACTTATTGTTTTATAAAAACACGCTATTTACTCTGACAGCGGGAATTAATTATTAAATTAATTAATGTGACTAATATGTTTTGAATTTTGTAAAACGGACTTCATTTTTTAATTCGGAATATCAAATATAGCTTAGGGTGAAGTTTTGGTATTTTTCTGAAAAACTCCAATTTTTGATGAATAGTGAAACCACTAAGTGGTAATCAAGCAAACTGATTTTTCAGTTAAATGAAAGTTTACCACTAATGTGTATTGAATTTTGAAAATCCGACATACATTGTTGTCATTAGTATGTAAAATGTGGTTCAATGGGATGAAAATAATTTTTTGGTGAATAGTAACTTATTAAGTTTTTAATCGCGATTAGTGGTAATTAGTGTAATTTAAGGTAAAAATGATATTATAAGAATGTGAAAACACCATGACACTTGTCCTACACCTATTGGGTGAGTCATGGCCGACCATGACAAGCCATGGGCCAACTTGGGGACCCCATGGATCCACTTTGGTTGGGAAATGACATAAATAACATTTTTATTTAATGTAAAAGTAAAATTGACACAAACATGATATGTTTTACTAAAACAATTTTTAAGTGGGGTTATACAAGTCATATTTTTGATTATAAATATTCATTGGAAAGATAAAAAGATTTCCTACATCATAGTATTTTTTTATAATTTTTAGACATTAAATAAATTACATTATTTATGACATAATAATGATGCAGCGATGACATCATTATTTGACGATTTAAATAAAATGGAAAGATAATGTAAAATCTATGAACTACACATGTCCAAAACTTATTGGATGAGTGTATTTCGAAGCCTTATCACCTTATCCACGACTTATATCAATGTGGGACCTTTTGAAACCGAAAAACATTTTCAAATAAAGTAATATTTCTTTAGTTTCCAAAAGTACCCCTCCTCTCCTCTTATAAAAGGCCCCCACCTCTACCTCATTTAACACACTCCTCAAGCCTTTGGCTCGGCCAACCCCTGACCATTTACTCTCTCCACATCCCTATCCTCATCCTAGAGGATTCCCTTTGGGCAGAATCCTTTCAAAGGAATCCTTTAGGCTCAAATCAAAAGGAGTTACAATTTTAAAGGTAATTCTTTCTCTCATGTTCATTTGTTTTATTTTGCTTCTCCAACCCCCTAAAATCTTTTTATTTATTTATTTTTGTAACAACAACAGTATCGTAAATATACTAGGATGTTGTTATAAGATTTATTCGAGCTACACTCTCACACAACTACATAAAATGGTTAAAGAACATACGGTTTCCGTGGATGGTGAAATTCTGCCTCCCGAAACGATGATTGTTCAATACTCATTTAACACCTTCAAAGGTGGCCATTATGATGTCACTATTTTTATATATGATATATAATATGTTTAGGTTTTCCTTATTCTTCTGTATTTTTAATTTTTGTCTTACCTTTATGGCTTCCATTATGGGTATACGCGATATCTTCATTTAAGGAAGTGCGGACTACCGCCCCCTCAAAGTGATTTGATTCATTAAATACCATATGTGGGATGTATAAAGGATGGAAATATGATATTATATATGATATTATACTGGAATTATAATATAAATTTATATCATTATTATTCCATTCTATAAAATACGAAATAGAAATGAAAGTAGCGTTCATGCGTACGTACGGCTTACCGTCTCCATGAACGGTGCATTTCATTTCTTATCTATAAATGATTATGTAATGTTATAAATGCAAGAATGTACAGGATATATATGACATATATGATATCTACATCATGAATACAATTCTGGATATAATAAACATTTTGCCACACGAACAACATGTAATTGTAAGAAGTTCACTTTCGACTTAAGAACCAAATATCGGCAAAACAAATATTATTAACTTAAATGATTACATAATGTTTATGACATGATAATAAGTGGTATAAAAGGAATAATGAACTTGAAAAAGGTTCTTAAGGAAGTATAAATTAACTCAAGTTTATTATTCAGGAGATTAAAGAACGATCGAGTCAAGTCGGACCCGAGGTAAGGGATCCTACTCCTCTCTTTCTTTTTAAGTACGCACTTTTATGTCATTCCTTTTAAAGCTCATATTTCTTGTTATTGGGATGATCTTGTATATTAATCCTACTGTAATTTCTATGTTCATGTGATGAGAGACCCTATTCTCTCTCATCAATCCATTTTGGAAGTTTTGAGTGGCGCCGTTAGGCTGCCGAACTTTCGTAAGAGATCTAACTTCTCTCTTTCTTTTTAAGTACTCTCCTTTATGTCACTTCTTTTAAGCTCCTCTTTGTAATGTTGGGGGATGTTCTTTTATATTCCTATTTCTGTACATTATATTGTAATGTGATGAGATACCCTATTTGATCTCATCAATCCATATTCGGAAGTTTTATGTGGCGCCGTTAGGCTGCCGAGTTTTCGTGAGGGATTTTTCATCTCACTTTTATTCCCGTGAGATTTATGCTACATTTGCCACAAATTCCATTGAGTGGTGTATGTAATTCCCATTATTCTACTATTTTTGTAATATAATTTCGTTTATGAGTATTTACATCAATGATCTATTGTCTTTCTTTCATGGGGTGTATGTTTTGAAAGATACCCAAGTCGGTAAGGGAACCTTTCACCCTCCTCTTTTTTAAAAGACTTCTTTTATTGGGACTTTTAATTTACATATTTTTATGTTGGGATGTGTTCTCATACATCCTTATTGATGTAAATTTTATGTCCAAGTGATGAGGTACACTTTTTATCTCTCATCAACTCATTTTGATGTGATGCCGTTAGGCTGTCAAGGGAACTTTTTAACCCAATTTCGATTTCTTTGGGTTCAACATGTAGTCATTGAATATGTCATCAATTGAATATGTGTGAATGACCTTTTATTGTTTTACACTTAATATCCACTTATATTGGGTGTATTTATATTTGACACACATATTTTTGAGATTTATTTGTCCTTAATTTAAGGATACATTCTTTATAAGGGATTTCATCACATTTGACATTTCTATTGAGAGTTCATTGTTGTTATGCACCAATTCACTCTTATATGGTGTATATACTGTCCTTTGGAGTATTATATCATGAATCCATTTATTATCATGATATTATAAAGTTCTGACTAAATGTTATTCCTCAATTATTGTATTCAAGTGTCTCTAATTTTGGTAAAACCCCTTTAACCAAAATATCGTTTTAAATGTTTTAATTATTTGTTCTTATTAATATCCATGTTTTCAAAATGGTTTTAAGGATTTATTTATATGGATATTAATGGTTTAAAATGTTAAAATCTTCAAGGTGGTATGAGACACTTTGATTCAAAAATCTCTTTATTAAATGTTTTAAATGGTTTAGGAAATGGTTTCTTTTTGAATGGATTCAATATTTCAATATACTAAAATGTTATATTGTGATTGAAATATGGAAATGTTATGTTTCCTTTATACATGTTTTATGTGAAACATTTATGTTATGGTTCTTGGGAATTGTTATGAAAACGGGATGTTCTGTGATAAACTAAGGGCGGGTGAGCCCGTTAGAGCTCTCCAATGCATTGGGTAACGCGAAGGAGTGAAACGTTAAGGTTTCTCCGAAGAGATTTAGGGAATATACTGTGATGGGTATTCCAAACGTAACCAAGAGGGTTACTCCCTACGTAAGAATGTTATGAATGCCTCAAGTTACCTTTTTGTCTTATGATTTCTATGATTTCTTCATGATTTGATATGCCTATGTTTTATGGGTAAAGTATGATTTAATTCTTATGTATATATGAACTCATGTTTCTTTTCCATATTTTTATAACCCTTACTGAGATTTTTATGCTCATCCCAAGTTTTTGAAATGTTTTTCACAGGTCATGGGAAAGGTACATGATGTAATGATAATGTCAAGGATGTGTCAAGAAAGAATCTGTGTTTAATTTTAAATAGGTTTCCGTTGATGGGAAGAATGAATATTGTCTTTTATGTAACCACTTTGTTTAAATGTGGAATGTAATGAATGTTTCATGATCTAATTCTCTAAAACTCTAAACCTGAAAAGATCCTAAATGTGTAATCTTGTAATAACTCAAGATTAAGTAAGGTTTAAGGCTGAGGCCTTATATTAGCTAATACATTACCCATGTTTTTATTTAGAAACTCATTAATGAAACCATAAATTTTCTACAACCTAGATAAAATGGGTTTTCAGTATCACCATAAAAGTGTGTAATCATTGGTGTCTTCTTAATTTCCACTACTTTAATATCAAAATAAATTTCTTTAATTTGATCAAACTTATCAACTTGATAATATTCACCATTAATAGACCTTGAATTCTACCTAATTTCACCATACCAAATCCAAGGACTATAACATGTAATAAAACAATAAAAAATTAAATTATCATTAATTTATTTACTTTAAAACTCTATTTTATATAAACATTTCAACCAAAGATATAAAAACATGTCATTTTTTTGGAATAGTATGTTTTGAAAATTCTAAAAAATCATCGACCCTTCCTCATATTCATCACTTATTAACAGTGTTGTAATCCAACTTTAATTAATTATCACCTATAATAAATTTCAAGTACAAAATATATATTTTTTTCGAAAAATTAAATACAAATTTACCTTTATAAATAAAAATACAATCAAATAAATGAAAAATATTTCACAAATAAAATAAACAGATTAAAAAAAGGTTTCACATTGGACTTATTCAATTATAATCCATTCAGAAATAATTACAAAAAATAAATAAATCTTAATATTGATTTTATAAGGTTGACCACAAAAAAATCAACTTTTCTTTCTTTTCATTATATAATTTAATAATTATTATTTTAAAAATATATAAATAAATATAAATTATAAAATAACATTTGGAATAATATATTAGTGATGAAAAAATATAAATAGTGATAATGATCCAAAATTAGGCATACAATTTCATATATCATATTGAAAATGAAAATGTCACTTTAGGTAGTAAATACGAAGTGATATATACTATGAACATGATTAAATAGGGAGATAATTTGATTATTTTTTCTAATTATATTTAAAATAAATTGAAATCTTATTATCCTTATCATATCATTTTAGAATGATCAATATTAATGTAATCTATGACTAGAGATAATGTAGACAGTAAAATTAGAGAGGTGATGTTTTTTTTGATGAAATAGTTATAGTACCTGATGAGGGATAAGTTTAAAAATTCCTAGATGAATTGTATATAAATATTAAACTATATAATAGATATAAACAGGGAATAACTCTAAAAAACTATTATATTATTCTTATATTATTCAAACTGAATTATAAACTAACTTCCCCTATACTAAAAATACACATTTATAACAATAAAAAAATTCCCAAGATGATCATTTAAATATATATTATCAATAATTCATATTAAAAATCCATAATCCATTATACCTTCAAAACACCCATTCAAAATGCAAGAAAACAACATTAATTAATAATCCAAACACTCATTTGGTAAATTAAAAATACCTTACATGCTATAAAAATATTAATAAGTAAATTAAACATAATTTAAATGTTTTGAAAAAGAATTAGAATATTTACAATACACCCATTCAACAAAAAAATAATTCCTTAAATATACCACTGGTTAAATAATCATTCAATAAAATTAAAAAAAACCTTAGTTGTACTGAAACTTATTAAATAATCATCCAGTCAATGATAAAACCTACTAAACATACATTAGACACCCAATTATAAGTAAATCAATATGATTTATAACACCCATTCATCAAATAATCATATAAGAAAACCAAAATCTAAAAAAATATTTATCAAATAAAACTGACATTAGATGTGTAAAAAAATTAGAACAATGATTAAAATCCATGGAGAAAAATCAAAGAGAAGCTGTGGTTGAGGATGAAGAAAAATGGGAAGTTGATGATGATGATGGTGATAGTGACAACGATAGCGCTAACAATGCAAAGAGCAGTGAGTGAAGGTGGAAATAAGAATGGAAATAATGAGGAAGAATCATAGGGACCAATCATGACCAGAGTTATGAGAGAAGAGAAGTAGGGTTTATCATGGTTGAGAACATTGCAGTAATGCAAATTGGGAAACCCAAACAAGCAATCAATGAGTGAGGAGGAGAAAATAACATACCTTGGATTCTAGCCTTGATTCATCAAAGAAAACATATAGGAGGAGCACCAGTAGTAGGGGAGTTCTGTGAAAGCTTGAGAATCATGACTAAATCAGTCACAATTAGGGTTCTTATAAATAGACCATCGAGACCTTTATCAACGCTTCATAAAAAGTGCTGATAAAGATACCTTTTATCAACACTAAATTAATAAGTGTTGATAAAATATATATTTATCATGGATTCTTCAGTACTGATAAAGATGGAGCTTTATCACCACAAATAAAGCACTGATAAAAGATAGGTTTCTTAGCACTAAATGTTTAATGCTGACAAAGATACCTTTTATCGACAATACTTTAGTGTTGATAAAGCTCCATCTGTATCAGCGCTAAAGAAGTGCTGATAAAATTCATATTTATCAGTGTTAAAACTTTAGCACTGATAAAGGATTTGTAATTATAATTATGAATAAAAAATGTGTAAATATATTTATATAATTATATATTTACTTATTATAATTTTATAATTATTTAAATATATACTTATTTATTTATAATTATATAAATAGTTTTTTTATTTATAACTATAAATATAGTTAATATACATTTATAAATACATTTATAAATATATTTATAATTATAAATATATTTATGTCATTATATACATATTAGGTTCTTGGGGGTATAATTACAGTAAACACACACACACACACACCACACACATGGAACAAAAAGGCAGGCTATAGCCTCCTCGAGAGATAAACCTCCCATCAAGCCTTATTTATTCAGTACATGGCTTGAAGGCCTAGTGGGCATGAAACACATTACATGGCCCAAAGACCCAAAAACCGACCTGAAGCCCTAGTGTAGCATAATGACTGCGTCATCGTCTGCCTACCTCATGCTTACGTCATAGCCTGCCAACCGAAATTCACTCCCACCTAGATTTTAACTCAAGTTTGATACAAGATTATGAGGAGCCTTTTCCACTCGGGCAAGCCCCCATCTACAAAATGTGTGAATGGGTCACACTCTTGGGCCCATTGGGGGGTCTGCCAAGCCATCATGTGCCACAATTTGTCCAAATAAAACAAATGGTGTTGAATAGACATGTTCATAATATGAACACTACCAAAAAATTTCCCAATTAGAAGGGGTTATAACCCCTTATAAACAAATTAGTGGTGGTTATGAGAAACTGCTTCTAATTTTCCTCGCTACTATTGTTAGAGGCGATTTTGAGGAACTGGTGGTAAAATGATGTAAAATTTAGCAGCAGGTTATTTAGAGGCGGTTAAAACCACCTGTAATATTTATCACCAAATCTCAATTTAAAAGGGGTTTTAAACCCATATAGACTTTTATCAAACTAATGGTGGTTTCTAACCGCCACTACTTGATCCCCATGAACCATAGTAAAGGCGGTTCTTAGAAACCACCTCTAACTAATACACATTTAGAGAGGGTTAAAACCCCCAATAAATGAATCATATTATAGGGGGTTAAAACCCTTTCTAAATGAATCATATTAGAGGCAATTTCTAAGGACACCTCTAAATAATAAATATATATTTATTTAAAATCCCGTCCAAACCACCCTCACACACGGCCCACCCTACTCCCCTCTAGTTCTCCACCCCACCCTCACACCGCGACCCCCCTCACACATGGACCACCCTACCCCCCTCCAGTTATCCACCCCACCCTCACGCTGCGACCCCACCTCCTCCATTTCTCCACCGCGTCCCACGCCTAACCACCCTTCCCTCTAGTTCTCCACCATCTCATGCCGCAACACCCCCTTCAGTCCACACACAAACCGCGACCCCCTCAGGTTCTCCTCCACATGCATGGACCTCCAGTTCTCCACATGTGTGACCCTCCCCCTCCGGTTCTCCCCACATGCACGACCCTCTATCCCCCTGCCCTATTCACTATGGAACTCGCGCCTGGTAAAATTATGAGCATGGGGAGAATCGAAGCCCCAACCCCCTATATAATAATCAAGCGCCTTTACCACTAGTACAATGTGAATTTGTTTATATTATTACATATCATTGTATTTATATATATTATGAAACTAATGAAATAAAATATTATTTCAATAAAATTAAAATACATATATAATTATTTAAATTAATATATACATTTTTATATTATACATTTATGTATTTATATTATAATACGTTTATGTTATATTAAATTTATACAATTATATAAACTATATATTGTACGTTTATTTACATGCATTTGAGTGTATATTTTATAATTCTATTCATGATATATATATTCACATGTATTTATATATTTATAAATATATTTATTTAAATTATTTTTATACTAAAATACATATTTATATATTATATACATGTTTATTTTTATAATATATATATATATGTATTTATTTAATATATTTATATTATGTCATTAAAAATATATTTATATAATGCATTTCAATACATTTATTTATTATTATGTAAATTAATAAATATTTATTTTCATAAATTAAATAAAATTATATATAATTAATAATAAATGAAATATAATTTAGAAAAAAATTAAATATGAAATAAAATTTATACAAAAATTTATATAATGTTATTTGAAATAAAATTTATAAAAATATATAATTTAATATTATATTAAATAAAATTTATAAAAATATTTACATAATGTATTTCAACACAAATATTTATTATTATGCATATTAATATATAAGTATTTTAATAAATTTAATTGTGTAATATTATGTAAATTAATATATATGTATTTCAATAAATATAGTTGTATAATATTGTTTACATTTATATATATTTGATTGTACAAATTGTATATAATATAATATTAGATATATATAATATAAAACCATAAACGTATCATTTAAAAATATATTTATTATTATTTTAATATAAATTATAAAAAATATAAGCTTAGGTTTTTATATGATTTATTTTTTAAATAAATTATATTTATGTATATATTTATATAATATTTTTATGATTTTATTATATATTTAATTAATATTATATGAAATACAATTTATACAAATAAATAAATATATGTGTATATTAAATTATTCAATTATATTTATGTATACATATAAATACAATAAAGTACAATCATATAATTGGAAATATATAATATAATTAAGTGATATATATATATATATATAAACTCAATCAATTTATAATTGATATGATATACCGAAGAATATATAAAATAATTCTATAATATATATAAATTTATATATAATAAAATATTTATTATATAATATTTAAAATATAAATAATATAAATATAAATATATTTAATTTTGTATATATTTTATTTATTTGTATAGATAATATAATATAAATGTATTTATACACAAATATACAATAAAAATCTATTTAATATAATATATGTATAATATAAATCATAATATAAATGTACGGTATTTATAAAACCACATATAAATTTTATATATTTGAATAAATATATTTATAATTACATTTATATTACGTATGCCAATATTTATATATGTATACTTTTTTATTAAAAGTATTTATATAATGTCTTTATATATATATATATATATATATATATATATGTTTCTAATACATTTAAATACATTTATATAATGTTTTTATGTATGATATATATGTCTGTGTGTGTGCGTGCGCGCGTGCGCCCATAAAAACCCACAAATCTATTATAAAATTTGAATTTATATAAGATTTATTTTAGAAGATAAATAAAAATTAAAAGGGTGTTAAAAAACCCCTCTAATCAAAGGGATTAGCGGCGGTTTGGGGGGGGGGGGGGGTTGAAAACCTCCTCTAATGTCATAAATTAGAGGGGGTGGGGGGTCACAACCCCCTCTAATATCTTAAATTAGAGGATGTTCACAACCCCCTCCAACTTCATAAATTGGAAGGGGTTCAAAACCCCCTCTAATCTAAGGGATTAACGATAGTTCATGAACCCCTCTAATTTAAAAGATTAGATAGGGTTGTGGACCCCCATTATTTCATTTAAAAACAATTTCCATGTCATACATATATATCCTGTAATATATATCAAAACAAATAATATATATATATAGTGCCTCTAAAATCCAACTGAATATACAGAGCCACTAATTATTAAATTTGTAGTGGTTTTGACACAACTACCTCTATAATTCAACCAAATATTACAAATAAAAAAATCTAAAAAATATAGAGGGGGGTGTGGAGAACCCCCTCTAAAATAAATTTAGAGGGGGTTGTGCATAACCCCTTCTATAAAATCACCGCTAATTTTCTATTTTTTTTGTAGTGGAACAGTGTTCGAGTCTGATGGGACTCGAGCCTGTGCGAGTTCCCCTAGACAATGAGGTGACCCAACCAATGAACCACTCAACCTACGCCCTGGGGAAAAAACATGTGTAATGGTAACGCCCGCCTCCCACTAAGGGACCCCACCAGGCCCAAAGGGCACTGCACTTTCCCCAACAAGGAAGATGACTTTGAATCGCCCTATGCATAATATGCACACTGTTTGAGTCTCGCGGGACTCAAGCCTATGCCAGTTCCCACAGAGAGCGACTATATATATATTTATAAATAAATAAATAAATATATTTATATATTTAATATATATATATATAAATATAAATACAGTAAATATATTCATTATTTAAATATATTTATTATAATTTTATAATTATAAATATATTTATATCATTGTATATATAAATTTATTTAATAAATATAAATATAAATATGGTAAATATGTCCATTATTTAAATATATTTATCATAACTTTATAATTATTTAAATATATAATTAATTATTTAAAAATATATAAATATTTTTTGAAATAATATTTAAATATTTACATCATTATATATATTTATATAATTATATGTGTGTGTGTGTGTTTTTTTAATAAATAAATATAAATATAAATATAAATATAGTAAATATATTCTTTATTTAAATAAATTTGTTTTAATTTTATATTTATATAAATATAAATATAAATATATATTTATTTATAATTATATAAATACTTTTTTTTAAAAATAATATTTTTTTATTTATAATTATATATATATAAATTTATAAATATATTTATTTACAAATATATTTTTAATATTATTAATGAATATATAATCTTAAATGCATGCATCTTAAAAATGAGTGACATTGAATAATTAAAAATGAGTACACATTAAAAATATTGAAAAAATGGAAAAATTTATGAATTAAATATAAATTATTAAATAAATATGGATATATATTTAAGTAAATATGAATACATATTGAAAATACTAAAACATGGTAAATATATATATATATATATGTATGTATGTATATATATATAATAGAAAATTATAAAATTCAAAAATAATAATTTAAAATATTAAAATTGAATAAATATTACATAACTATAATAATATTAAACACATATATTTAAAATCTACCGATTAAAAAGATAATATATTAAATGTGTCATGCGTGTTATAATGAAATTCAAAAATTAATACTAAAGTTTGAATAAATTACATAAATATCAGGCGTATGTGCTTCTATATAAGATTTCATTAATTGCGTAAGTATTTGTGGGTGTGTTGCATATAAAAATGTTTTAATTATATATATATGTGCGTGTGTGTGTGTGAAATCAATGTAACACATGTTTGATATATGTTAAATTGAAAAAACAAACAACATTAAATTATGTCCCATACTCGATGCAATTTGTCCTTGTTTTTAATTAATATTAAATTTTAATTATAAACCATTCTCACTAAATATATGGCTTATTAAATGTAAGCATAAATATTTTGTATTATATAAATCATATTTTAGGAAAATCATATGTATATATATATATAGAAATATATATGAATATATTTCTATATTAAATGTATTAATGAATAACTTTGTATAAAAACCATTAAAAATGAATAAGACATTAATATATTTTTAATTATTACATTTTATTCATTTTCTATATTTATATTTAATATATATTATTTATTACTATTTATAATTAATATATATATATATATATTTATATTAAACTTATTCATTTTTATTAATAATTATTTCATTAATAATTTTTTTAATAATTTTGTAATCTATTAATTTTATATTTTTTATTTAATTCTTAAAATTTATTCATTTTTAATTTTTTGTTTAATTATTAAGATTTATTCATTTTATATATCTATATTTAATATATACTGTTTATTAATATTTATAATATATATATATATATATATATATATATGTATATTAAATTTATTCATTTTTATCAATAATTATTTAATTAATAAAGTGTTTAAATTTTTTCTTAATTTACTCATCTTTAATATTTATTGTTTAATTATTTCACTTTATTCATTTTATATATCTATAAATTTAATATATACTATTTATTAATATTTATAATATATATATATATGTATATTAAATTTATTCATTTTTATCAATAATTATTTAATTAATAAAATTATTAATATTTTTTTTAATTTACTAATTTTTAATTTTTATTTGTTTAATTATTTCATTTTATTTGGGAACTTTAACAATTCTAAAAAAGAAATGATAAAGTATACCCATTATCAACTCTAAAAATAAAGCACTGATAAAAGGAACCCTTTATAAATGCTAAAAATAAAGCATTGATAAAGGGTTCCCTTATTAGTGTTTTTTGCTAGCACTAATAAGGGGGAACATTGTTAAAGGTATGTTTTGCAGTAGTTTCCAACTAATAGGACACCTTCCCTAGTCGTCTAATGGTCTCAAAGGGGCCCACAAACCTTGGTGGCAACTTACCCTACTTACCCAACCGACGATGTCCCAAGTGAGGTGAAACTCTGAGAATGACCCAATCACCAACCTCAAACTCCAGCGACCACCGTCGAGGGTCTGTATAATATTTCTGATGACTTTGTGCCAGGATCAATCTCCACTGGGTCAACTACACCATCTCCATTGTCTCCTGAACAACACTCGGCCCAACCAAGGATCACTCTCTTAACTCTACCCAGAAAAAGAGAGATCTACATGTCCTCCCATACAAAGCCTCAAAGGGTTCCATCTTTATCAAAGTATTATAACTATTTTTATAGAAAAATTCAACCAAAGGAAAATGATTTTTCCAAGCTACTTTGAAATCAATCACACAATACCGAAGCATATCCTCTATAACATGGATAGTCCTCTCTATCTATCCATTCATATGTGGACAAGTCACCCCTCATCGAAGCTAGAAATAACTGTCCACTAGCCTCTTCCACTCCCAAGCTCATCTCAGCAAACAAACTCGTCAGATACCACTCCTCAATTGAGTCCTTCACAACTTATGTTGGAAATTTTCTACTCAATGCATTGACAGCCACATTCCCTTTTCCAAAGGTATAAGCAATATAAAAATCAAAAGCCTGAAGATAATCCACCTCAAAATCTCAGTCACTAATTTAGATCCCTTTGAGTAAAAATATATTCCAAGATCTTATGATCAGAATATACTATAATCCACTCCACAAAGAGACAGTTATGCCACATTTTGAGTGCCTGAATAACCACTACCAACTCAAGATCATTGGTAGGGTAGTTCTTCTCAGGAGAGTATAACTGGAAAGAGATACAAGCCACCACATGTTTCCCCTGCATCAAGACACATCCTATACCTGTACTATAAGCATAAAAACATCATAACCCGATCCTAGTTTCGGAAGAATCAAAATTGGTGTTGAATTCAACCTCACCATCATCTCCTCAAAATATATCTGACACTTTTCATTCCATTCAAACTTTACAAAATTATGGATTGAAGTTGTCATCAAAGATGCAAGCCTGAAGAAGTCATGAATAAACCATCTATAGTAACAATCCAAATCCAAGAAGATTCAAATATCAAAATCATTTACAGGATGTTCCCAAAACACAATTTCTTTTACCCTTTTTAGGATCTACTAAGACACCCCTCTCAGAAATCACATTCCCTAAACAATTCACTTACTAGATCCAAAACTCACACTTGGAAAGCTTACCATATAGATGTTGTTATTTCAAGGTTCTAAGAATGATATCTAAATAGTCCATGTGATCCTTCTATAACTTATAGTAAACCAAAAAATAATCCACAAACATAGAATAAAAAGAGTACAAGAATTGATGAAATATCTGGTTCATAAAAGCCATAAACACAGCAGGAGCATTACTGAGACCGAATGACATAAACAAAAACTCAAAATGCCCATATCGACTCCTAAACACTGTCTTAGGTATATCCACTTCTCATACTCTCAACTGGTGATACCCTGAACATAGGTCAATCTTATAAAACCTATGATCCCCTCTAATTTGATAAAAAAGATAATTAATCCTTGTAAAATGATATTTGTTCTTAATGGTCATCATATTCAACCTTAAATAATCAATACAAAGTCTAAGGATCTTGTTTGAATTATTAATAAAGAGGACCAGTGAAGCCCATAGTGACATGGTAGGATGAATAAATCCATTATACTCTAAGTCCTCAAGATGGAATTTACGTTCCACAAACATATCAGGTTCTATATGGTAAGACAGAATAGAAATGGACATCATAGCAGGGAGCAGGTCAATAGTAAAATCAACCACTCTTTGTAGTGGTAAACCATAAAAATCATCCATAAATACCTCAGACAATACACACACCACTGAATGAAGCCGACCACCCAAATAAGGGCTAATTACATTAAGAAACATCTATAATTATTGGAATGAGATTACCCAAGAATAAGAAACAACATGCACTACCCTTCCCAATCCAGAGTCCCACTCACCTTGGAAAACATGAGTGACCCCATCAGTAGATAAGAACTGAACCCAATGATGATAACAATATATATGGTCGTTAACATTGATCATCCAATCTATGCTGATAATCAAGTTAAATATTTCAAGATCAATAACTCAAATTTCCCACTCCACCTAAAATTTGGCTATTAACACCTGACACGTGGGACATTTAAAACTTTGTTCGAACAACTTTTTTAAAGGCATGTAAAGATCTAATAATAATGACATAAGTTTCAAATGAAAACCCATCATGTCAACTAACTCTGATGGTATGAAATAATGAGAAACACTGATATCAAAAAGCCTAGCACCATAGAAGAAGAGATAAACACCGTACCTCTAATAGTAGCTGGCCTTGATTTATATTCCCATGGTGCATACTCTACTACATAAAGCCATCTAGTCTTAGACACAAGAATATCTCCATTTTCCTTATGATTAGACCCATCACCCTTTTAAGCATCTGCATTAACCCACGAACCCTTGGTGATAGTGGATTGTGACATAATTCCTTGAGATATATTTTAAAAAAATGCTTTAGATATCAATGTTGTCCACAAAGATGAAAAGTATTAGGATCCTCCACATAGTTAGGCTTTGTATGACCTCAACTTCTTCATTGGTAGCAGACAACCTACTAATTCCCTTTTTAAGCCCCTAAAACCGGTCCTAAATAAAACTGACCAATCTTACACTTCCTCTTCTATCCAAAATATACACCCTAGCTAACCACTGAACCAACTGAAGCTCTACCCAAACCTGTTTTCCTAACTATATCTGCCTCGACCAAATATTCCTTTTCAACTTCCACCCCAATGATTGGAAGGAACATGAGTATCAATGTCAACCAAATATCAGGCCTCAGTCCCAACTTAAACCTCTGAGCCTTCAGGTACTCATTAGTGATGATTTATGGTGCTAAATACACCAACTCAGCAAAATGGGTAGAATACTCCAAAATGGTACACCCCTTTCTATAAGGTCATAAACTCTTAGGAATTCACCACATTCAATATCTCAGGGTAAAACTGTTGGTTAAATATTTACATGAAGAAATCCTGGGTAAGATTCTTGTGTAACTTATCTTGAAAAATAGATTCCCTCAATCTCCTTCTCATTCCCTCAAGAATATATATGAAAAAACACACCTTAGAGTCTTTAAAGGTCTTCAAGAAGTTTAATATACTCTCTTTCCTCTCAAGTCACTCCTCAGATTTCAGGGGTTCTATGTCACCAAGAAAGATGGATGGATGTTCTTAGTAAATTCAGATACCTGATCCACCACACGTCATGGGTTTCTAACACCCACTTAACCCAAATTATAAATAATATGGACATCAACTTAGACCAAAGTGGGATCCACTATAGGGTTCTCCTATGGAACCTATCTCACAACTTTCTCTCTCATATTTTGAAGATCTCTTCTCAGAGGCATTTTCTAACAAAAGTGGAAAACCAACAAGTCATGAAAAATTCCCAAAATCATTGTACCAACTTCAGGTATTGATAATTAATATTTAAAAAATTAATAATTTAAAGCAACCCTTAAAGACCTTATTTAAAAAATTATGGGTCAATTTAAAAAAACTTCCCATAATGTTTATTCAAATGACCTCAACCTCCAACTCTCAAACCGGGTAAAATTCTTTAACCACCCATAGTAACTCAATTTCAGTCACATAAGTGAGCTGACCAAACCCCTTTTCCATAGATACTATCCGAATTCTGATCGTTATAAATCATATCTTCCCAAGGCACATAACCAAACTTAGGCAGTATTATCACACTTCAGGTTGAGCATCCCTTTGATACCAAATTGTAATGAACCAACCCAGGTCAACTAGAAAAGCCACCCAAACCATCCCAACTCATAAAAAGGGTAAAATAGGATAATAGAAACCAGTATTAAATATATGAAAAGTAAGATATAAAACAAGAGTAAAAATCAAAAAACAAGTGAGATACCACAAAGGCATACAATCCAAGACAAAATAGGCTAAACCAAAAAAGTATGTCAATACCCCACATGACAAAAAATTCCTTCCAAACTAACCTGAACTAAAAGTACAACAACAAGAGAATCCAACATACTACAAGATACTCTCCTCTTTACCTGAATCCTATAATATAGAATCTAAAAATTCTCTAAGGAATAAGTAGGGTGTGAACAAACGCTTAATATGATACCACCATAGTTTCTATATAGTGTATAATATCAAGAATTCAATAATATACATTTTAAAACAAAACAGTTTTATAAAGCATTTTCAAAAATTAAATCTAGTTGTAAATAATTTTCTATTTGGTTTTCATAAAAGCCTTTTATATTTTGAAATATAAAATATAAAAAATACAAGTGATATAAATAGGAAATAATATCCATGCATCAAGAGGTAAATAGGTAAGAACATATCCATGAAATGACCTTTCATGAAAAACTATGTGATACAAACTCATATAAAAACCAATGATAAACAATCCATTATAAAAAAATCATGCAATAAATAACAATAAATGAACAGGAACATCTCATATTAGGATCTAGCCAATGGGACACTATGTACTAGATAATAAAAATACTAAACAAGAAAAAAGTTGGATCCAATCGATGTTGAGTTATTCTAGTCGATATCACAAAAGGTTACCTCCTAGTGGTACCAATCACTCACTAAGGATACCTGTGTCTCTTTCAAGATCCACCCAAGGTTCCCAATGTAAAATTTTAAAAATTCATTTAAAAAACATTATCATATTTTCAAAAAACATTTTCAAATCCAAGTCGATCCACTTCAAAGTTTGAAAACCCATTTACAAATCAAAAAAATCATTTTCAAATAAGAAATCCTATTTTAAGAATATTTTACTTTCTAATAAATCCTTTAGAAACACATATCACTCTAAATAAATGAAAAAACCAAAGGAATTTATCAAGAAAAACATAAATTCATCAAATTAACTTTTTTTATTGAAATACCTACCTCAACAAGATAGAAACCTAGATGCCTTTGACAACAGTGATTAGAAACCAAGAGAATTACCTTCAGAAGAAAAGGCATGCCAAGAAACTAAAAAGGATCGATAGAAAACATTAACCGATCACAAAACTGAGAAAAACCATATCTAAAACCATAGCCACAACCAAAGCCAAAGAAGAACCAGAAGGGTTATGTACTTGGAGAGAAGCAATCCAACCACAAAGGTGATAAATCAATGAACAAAGTGACCCAAAAAGAAGGGAATCACCCAAAATCACCTAGGGATAGACTCTAGGTTGAGAACAAGGAACCCCAAAATGAATGAAATAATAAATCACTCATGCATCACCCTAAAATTCCAGTTCGCAACCCTTACGTAATGTGTAATCCATTTATAAGTCATGTAATCTACAAAGCTCATATATACTGAAAAACTGTCACATTTTTAATAAAAACCTAATATTTTCTATTACATGGTTTGAACCCTTTACACAACTTTTAAACCTCTCATGTCATGTATCTAGTTCACAACCTCTACCCGGAGGCCATTACATGACGTGTACTCCCATTAAATGATGTGTAATCACCCAACGAAAAGAAAAAACTATAGGTTTAAGCTAAAAAATCCAATAAATACCTAACTTCACCATCACAGGTATCCTCACAATTTACTTTTCAGTATTACTCATCTAATGAAAAAGGAAATAGAAACAAAAGGTTAAAGCATACCTAACTGAAAGGTAACAACGTGTTACAATTCATCATATTAGAACCTATGAAAAGAAATGAGTTTTATAAAAATTTCACCATAGAATAAACAATAGAAAAGAAATAGGTTTCATAAACATTTCACCTTTTCATCACAACATAACCCATGGAAAAGGAACATGTTTCATATACATTTCATCTTTTCATCAAAGCATAACACGTGGAAAAGAAATTAGTTTCATAAAAATCTTGTCATTGTAAACATAAAACATCTAGAGAAATAATAACACTAGTTTAAATGGATCATATCCCCATTAAAACTTAAGTAACATCAAAGGATGTCATATTAGATGGAAAATGATTTTTAAATATCACTTAGAACATTTATTGAGTAAAATATCCTTTCCAATTTGAAATCACTTGTTTAAAATCTAAAAATTTATCAAATATTAAAGAAAAAACTTTCTTTTAAAATAACCCTGTAATCTTGTAAAGGAATATTTAAATCATTGATAGGTCATAACAACATGAAATATCATTTATGTCGTACATGTTAAAATGAAGTTTTATTTCACATTTTTTGGTAAAAAGTCAAAAGAGCCTTGCTCAGAAAATGAAAAGAATATTCCTTTTAATTGTTTTTGTAAAGAGAAACACATGGTTAATTTTTTTAAAAAAAAATCATTTTAAAATATTAAAAACATTATTTAAATTATTTTTAGAAAACATGGATATGGAAGAAAAAAGTTTTTCGATAGAAGAGATAAATAAAGTTGATTTTCCTTAAAAATAAATTTAGGTAAATTGAGTACTTAAAGAGGGGGAAATTAAAGAAAAACATGTATTATACATAAATAACCAGAGAAGAATAAACTTCATGAATTTTTCTATAGTTATATCATAATATTTCATCATCAAAAACTTAATCATAAACAATCCTAATAAACAATGGGATTGTAACATAACACCTTTAACACTTTGGTGACTTTTTAATTGTAAGACCCATGAAATAAATGACATTATATGGATATTTATATCCCATAATTTTCATTATAAGCATCATAAAGAATATTCAGGGTTATTATATACACCACACAAGAGAAACAAGTGGTGAATATGACATGTGTTCTATGAAAATAAAAGTGAGATGAATCCCTTACCTCAAGTCTCAACTTTCTTTGTACATGTACGAACCTCATGTATAATAAATATAGGTTTATTATAAATATATTATTTAAACATAATAATATACATAATAACATATATTATTTACTTATAACATTTTCTTACCCATTTATTAACAATTCCTTGTTAAAATAACGTTTCGGGTAATAATTGTCTCGTTTTTCTTACACATTTTGGTTTGTTATTTTTGATTATTTCACTTAGATCAGGGTTACATAATCTCTAGAATTTTATCCATGATATAAATATCATATATATTCATTAAATATGTATTTATAATAATCCATAAAATTAGCGATATAAAATGAATTACACCTTTCATAGAGATAGCAAGTTGTATGTAAGCATGAACACATTTTTCATTTTATCGATGGATGGAATAAAAGAATGATAAATGTTAATTAAATTTTATAGAATAATTTTTATATCATAAATATAATATATATTCATTAAATATGTCTTTATTACTATCTATGTCAAAATAAAATGACTAACATATCACATCACTTTGTGAAGGCAGGAATCCACACGTACGCACAAGTGACGTTATCGTTTTTTAATGGATTGGAAGGTAAGAATATATATGTAATATTTTAATTCAAGAAGTATAATTTTATCATAAATATCATATATATACTTTAAATCTATCATTATATAAAACTTTTAGAGGTGGTAATAGAAAAACAATTACATCGGTTTGCGAGGCGGTAGTCCACCGTACAAACCATCGATAGTTTTGTTTCCCATTTGATGGAAGAGGAGATGAATGTGGGTTATTAAAAAAAAAAAATATAATTATATGGTATATAATTATTTTATTATATCATTGTATTTTAATAATATTTTAAGGTGGTGGAAGAATAAATTGATGTTATTAAAAAAACAAAATATAATTATATGTTTTAACTTTAACTGTGATAATTAATTTTTACTATTTTTACTATTAATTTTACCAAAAATTAAGTTGATGTTATTATATAAGATTAATTATGATGATTGAAAATATGGAATTGAATTTTCCAAACTCCATTCACATAAGTGAAAAAATATAATTTAAAATTAAACCTGCAGATGTGATGAAAATGCGGTTTTCCAAAGAGAAACGTTTCATAAGTATAGAAACTTTTAATGTAAAAAATCAAGATGAATTTGATTTCAGTGAACTAATAATAAAATAATTTTACAAATTTTACTTTTAAAACATTTTTAAATTATAAGGAAGTTTTAAAATTCTTTAAATAAAAATAAAGTTTCTAATAAAAATCTGTATTTTTCCTTATTTATTGATTTTTTTTATTTTTAGAAAATTCTAAAAAATCCACCACAACTTAATTTTGACATGCTAATTCAAAAACTAAATTTCATTATTTAAAATGAATTTTATATAAGTGGAAAAAATTAATTTTTTTTTCATAAAAAGAAATAAAAATCATTTTTTTTGAAAAAAAATATATTTTTGAGGAAAATAAAGACTTTACTAAAAATTAAGTACTTATATATAAATATATTTTCTTTATATAAAACCATTATAATTAATTTTAAAAATATGTTTATTACCATTCATACCTCCAAATTTAATGGCTATGTTATAATAGCCATGTTTAGATAATATTTATAATATATTGTAGTTCATTAAAACTTGGTGTTACGTGTAACACAAGATATAGAAGAAATTAAATTTATTTAAAAAAACTATTTCATTAAAAATTGGGGTTCTGTAGAATTGGTATAAATATTTTATTTCAAAGGGAAATATGAGCAGGATACTAGACCAATGTTCATTCTAGATGCACTTTCAGTGGTATGGTAAAGTGTGGGTTAAATGCTTCTGGTTTTGGAAATGACTTCCAGGTGGCAGGTGTTTATGTTATTTATTATGTAATGAGTGATATGACCTAATATTCTTAGAAAAAAAACTGAGGTGAATTTTATTACATGATATTGATATGCGGATGGAGCATGGTTTGTGTTTTAGGTGTGTGTGCCTAGTTTTGATTGAATTTGACTCATGGTGATCTGAGTTAGATGATATGGAAGGGTGAAACTAGGGTGTATACTTGCTTGAGTATGCCTTATTTTAGAAATGGGGTTATTTAGAACCATTGTAAGGGATGTATTATTCCTTGACATGGGTTATCAAGATCAAGTGCACATAGATTGAGAGGAGTGACACACATATGATGATGGAACTTGTTGAGGTTTCACTTAGGGAGAGATATATAGAAATTCATATAGAAGAGAGTTCACCATTAGTGGTTGGAGGGTGTGGCCCATGTTATAGATGAGATTTAGTAGATTCTGAGGATGATGTTCCTGGTAAGATGGGAATGGGAGGTATTTGATGTTTTATATTGATGCTCGGGTATGAAGGTGATGACCATGTCCAGTCATTATGTATGGTAGTGGATGGAGCATGGGACATAGTGATCAGTGTTTTAATTTAGTAGAGTTATGATGAGGATACCCCTATGGTGGGGAGTGTCTTATCATTCATGGATGTACAACCCCCCATGTATGTAGTCTCATGGGAATGGTGAGACCTGTTGTTAGATGCTATATATAGCACTGTCATGTTAGTGAGAAGATGAAATTAATTTTATTTGGTTTTTCGGTGAATACAAGATTTAAATCTTGGATGTGTCATTATTTTGAGTATGTATTTTGGAATTGGGATTGGAATGGTTTTGATGTGATCTAAGGGTGATTCATATTGATGGTGTGTCGGTGATCATGAGTGGTGTATGACAAAAGATTTAGTTGGTTGAGGATCCAACCATGAAATTACAAAATATCCAAGTTCATAGTTCAGTGTAGATGTTTTAAGGATCATGTGGTTCCTATGAGGATTTAGGCATCATTATTGGTAGATGAGATGATACGCCAGTGACTGTGATCGAGCATTTTTAGGATAGGTAATAAAAATTATATTTGACCAATATTTTTTCATATGACAAGGTGAGGTGAGATGGAAACCATACCAAGTGTGTTAATGAATAACTAGAAATTAATTTCAGTAAGTGATTTTGATAGTGGAACAACCATGGAGAGAAATTGGACTTTATGAGTTGAGACTTATGGTGGAGAGTACCATGAGGGTGGGAATGGATTTTTCAATGAAACCGTCATGTATCATAGTATATGGGTGCAATTTGAGTTCCATATTTTTGTTAGTGATGATGATGAGTGGGTAGATTAGTTTTTCATGAATTGTGTACCTCATGTTTAGAGTTTCATAGGGGAGGTTCCTTTGGTGTTTAAGGAACGTTTTTGGGAAGTTGATCATGAATTGATGACCTGGATAAGTCAAAATTAATGGTAAAAAGACCATAAAGAATTCTCAGGGATGAGAATTTTTATGGTAGGGAGGTTATAAAACCATGTGTCACTATGGGTTTTGAAATTCTGGTGGAATTTGAATTTTTAGAACTGGAGTATGGTTTGTTTTGAGAACAATAATTCATATTATAATTTCAAGAGTTAGAGAAACTCAAGTATATTTTTTCAGATATATATTAAGGATCAAGAGGTGTATCAAGTGTTTGATTAAGCATTGAGAGATTTAGGTTGAAATAGAAATTTTTTAAAGGGTTTTACCCTATTTAAAAGTCAATGCACAATTAGGGGAAACTGTGTAAGTAAAGTATGTGTGTTTTTTTTCTTGGGGATTTTGGTAGATGGTTGACATATGGTTGTAGAAAAACTATGAAAAACCTAAAATTTTAGTTTTAGAGGGATCCATTGAGCTAAACTATATGATGGGGTGCATGTTGGACTAATCTAACCACATAGTTGACACACAGTTTGGTAAAAAATGTGGCCAGACTATGTGAGGAGTGAATCCTTTGAGTGTATAGGTTTTACAATTAGTGCACAATTTGGAAAACTATGTGGACAAACCCATGACCACCCAAATTTTATTAAAAATGAAAAAATTAACATTTCCTCTATGAGATTTTAATTCTACCCCTCCTTTATCCTTCCCTAATACACATTAAACCTAGGGGTTCCTTACCACTTAATTCTACATTAATCCTCCTTTTAAATGTGTTGATTTCCTAGAATTTTTTTCCAGTGATTTATAGTGATATTCTCTCCTTATTACCCCCTTTTCTTCTCTTTGATATCATGTGAAATTGGAACAATTCCTATTAGGGTTTTATTTATGATTCTATTACAAAATATTGGAATAATCATTATATGATGGGGATTTCTCCTATCATGGTAAGAAGATTTCCCAAGAGGATCTTTGCATGTTATTTCTAACGATTCGATTGAAGGTACACTGACCAATAAATTTATTTGATGTTTTCAATTAAATTTTAAAAACTAGTTATTTATTTGGGATAAAAATGATTGGTTTTTTTCTTGGGATGGTATTAGGGGTATTCCATGGACCTTACAGGTGCAGTTATTCATGGTTTGGTGTAGAGGGATGACTTAGTGAGATTTTAGGCATTGATTCCATTTCTAAATTGAATTGGATAACTAGTTATAATTTTTTTATAATTAATTATATTGGATTATTTGTATTGATTTAGGACATCAAGTGGATATATAGTACATATAAGTGATTTTACAAAAGTTTAATAACTATGGTTAAAAGGGAATAACTTTATATTAGGTAGGTGGTCCCTGAGAATGCCCATATGGTTTATGAATGTGATATGTGCATGTAAAGTGTGGTCTCACTACCCGAGAGTGATAGACCTTCTATTTACAATTAATTGATTATTTTTGTTAAATAAATTCCATGAAATGAGAAAAGTGACAAGGGCCATGATGGGCCCTTGAACAATTTCTTGATGCCTCACCTTCTAATGACTGAGGGATTGATTATTAAAATTTATGCTAAGGGCTTGAACCCCATGAGAATTATAGATGAAATGGTAGAGAATAATGGACCTTGGTATATGTGCCACCGATTCCCCCTTATATATGTGAGTGTTAGATTAATTGAGGTTTCCCTAAGAATGATATGATAGAATTATGAGATACTTTATATCCATTTGTCTAGTCAATTAGAGAGTGGGTGAGTGTTCCACCCCCACTAAAATGTGAGAACATAAGTGGGTTTTCTCTAGGATGTATTTAATTTGAAACATCAAATTACTATTTTTTAGGTACTCCTTAAACCTCATTTTTGTTCATGATTTATTTGGGTCTCATTTATTGGCGATTCTTGTGAAATTTTGGTATTTTTTGGAACTTTCTGAGCTATGCATGATTAGAGCACAATTTTCACAAACTGTGTGCCCACCCAGGGTAAAAAATTCAAACCAAAATAGTGGGGGTTTTCATGGTTGGTGCATAGTTTGAAAAACTATGCAACCACCTAGTAGAAACCATGTACCCCATTAGACAAGTGCTTGGTTAGGGCACACAGTTTGACAAATCGTGTGGTCCTACCCAGCTAACCCTGTGAATGGGGTTTTTTAATTCTAAAAATTATTTTTAAAATTCACAAACCCTTATTTGGACCCTGATCAATCCTAACTCTCCATATCTCGATTTCAAAGGTTGATAGGGCTCTCAAGGACTCATTTTAGATCCTCTAAACCCTCTCTTAAGTGGAAAAATCTAGGAAAACACCATTCAATTTATTCTTGATAGGAATTATTATCCCATTCATTCTCTTACACTCTATTCTTATCTCCTCTCTAAAGTTTGTTAGATATTTGTGTTGTTATAGGATCTAAAATATTCTATTTTGGATCTTTAATCAAGGTTTTATTCTTGGATCTCCATTACCAACATTCTTCTTTTCATTTTCCTATTATGAGTTTTGTGATATGTGATCTCGTGATCTATGATAGGTGGTTATGAATAACCACCCGAGTCTTTTTATGTAGTAATATTCTAGAAATTTCAAGGATGAAATTATTTGAAGGATGGGAGAATGTAACACCCCAAGCTTCCACGATATGCTTCTCTTTGAATAATACAATATCGTGTGATGTACGCAACTTCGAGTTCTAACACACCACAACCAATCAAATTAGCCGTTACGAATAGTAATATCCATTTTTTAAAATTTTATAAATTTTATCTTTCTAAATGGACTTCATTTTTGGATTCAGAGTATCAAAATTAGCTTAGGGTGATTTTTTTTTATTTTTCTGAAAACATTCAATTTTTGATGAATAGTGAAAAATACTAAATTTTAATTAAAAAGAACATTTTTAATCAAAATAATTTATAGTGATAAATTTTACTATTGAGTGGTTATTAAGTATAATTAGATTATATTTTTACCATTTAATCCAATTTTGGTCATTGGATGTAATTTCACATTTAAACTGGACATAAGCAAGTGTCAATCTTTTGATAGTTATTATTTCTTAAAAGCACGTTTTTTATTTCGACAATGGGAACTAATTTTAAATTAATTTCTTCCACTTTTGTGTTATGAATTTAGAAAAATTGATTCCATATATAGAATCATGAGTTTCAAATTGTTTAAATAGGTAACTTTTATTTTTAGACATTTGGAATAATTACTTCGGTAAATATTTTATTTACCATTGTTAAAGGGTAAATATGGTAAATAAGGGTAAAAAATAATATTATAATAATATTAAGTTATGCTAACACATGTCCTAAACCTATTGGCTGATACATGTCCGACCATGGGAATCCTTGGGTCAATTTTGGGACCCCATGGAACCACTTGTAAGTGATAATGAAACTTTATATTAATTAAGTTAAAGTAAATACAAAAATGACATAAGCATATATCTTTTAGTAAAACAATTTTTACATATGGTTATATATGTTATCTTTTAGACTATAAATATTAATTAGAAATCTAAAAATATTTCCTATATAATGGTATTTTATTTATAATTTTTAGATATTATATAATTAAATTTATTTATGACACAATGATGATGCAGTAATTACCTTATTAATGAAAGATTAAAATAATTGATATTATAAATATCCAAATAAATGTAATTTGAGAATTTTTATGAATCCCACTAATTTTATATGTTAATATGATATGTTATGGTTGGTTAGATGAATTCCTTTCGAAGTAATAATGTTGTTATGAATTTAGAAAAAACAAAATACCAAATAGTGTCAAAATTGACATAAAAGAGTTTTTAAAACAAATATTATATTATTAATTGATATCCTATTCCAAAAAATATAATTTTTGTCCAAAATACTTATATAATGATAGGTGTATCATTAATTAACTACTTGGGGTTTTCTTGAAAGTATATAGTATGTTTATTAACCATATAATATAAAAATACAAAGAGACATGGTAAATGTCAAACTATTTAACTAAGAGTTAAATCTAAAAGATAAAGTTAATATGGTGACCAAAAACTCTATAAAACCTATTTATTGAGTGAATTTAGACCCATCCTAACCTAATACTTTAAATAATACATTTTTGAGCCATTAGAAACAGAAAATGATTTTATTATAAAAAAATATTTCTAGCTTTTTCTAAGGTGCCCCTCACCCCTCTTATAAAAAGGGCAGTTCCACTTATCTGTAATTAACACCTTAAAAGACATTTTACTTGGAAAAAACCTACCCAAATACATTATAAACTATCCTCCCTTAATTCTAGAGGCCTTGCTTTAGTCAGAAATCCAACATAAGGGGCCCTTTTGATCAAATAAAAAGGAAGAACCCTTAGAAGAGGTAAATATTTCATCACATGTTTCAAGTTCCTTTCTTCTTCCACTTCTTCATTCTTTGTTGTTTCCATTCAAAAATAATAACTCCAGTATCATATATATACTGTTATGTTATTATAAATATGGTACAACCATATTCATTATTCTATCCATCCTTTGAATGTCATGTCACCATACGTGCGTACGTATGGCTTACCGTCTCCACGTCGTGGTGTAATTATTATTCAATACATTTTTATCTGGATGGGTATAATAATGATGTTTAATTGATGTAAATAATAAATATAACATGATAATTATTCTATATATATGATATAACATACAGTTATATATTATTTTAATATCAAAATAATGATATCGTCGCTCGTGCGTACGTACAGATTACCGTCTCCATGAACGCGATGCGATTCATTCCCCATCATATCCATTCAAGAATAATTTTCATTAGATGATTAAAAATAATTTTTAAAGACTTAATATAATTTTGAATATGAATATGATACATCCCATCTATAATAAACATTACTTACACAACAAATCATATAAAGGAAAACGAATCAGTTAACACCCGAAACAATGATAATACTAAGATATTATTAATAAAGAAATATTAAAAGATCATATATGATATCATATTAATTTATATGTTTATTTTATAATTTAATAACAATTATTTCACCATTATATAGTAGGTTAACCTACCCTCTACCAAGGAAAAGTACAAGGTATGGGTTAATTTCACAATCTCTTTATTATCCGTGGTTGTTTTTATGTAAGTATCTACTGGGACCTCTTTATCATCAACATCCATGTTTCTTAAAAATGTATTTCAAAACTTTTTTACTATTTACTATATAATGAGTTAAAGTCATTTATACCCTTATTTTAACTTATATGTTTTGAAAGGATTCTTTCAGTCATTTTCCAAATAAGGTACTTTACGACCTTTTTGACAAAATTAAGGTAAGAATATTTTTTTAACTTGTACGGTGGGTGCAGTTATTATCCGTCGTTATAACATCGTCAAAGCTTCCATTAAATGATTATAAGAATATTTTAAAAATAAATTTTTTCTTTATAATTATGAAACTTTAAATGATTTCAAAAAAAATAGATATTTCTCTCAAATAGTTTTGATTTCATCTATGTCAACATCCTTTCATGGATTTAATACTTGTTTGAAGTTGTTTCATTATGATACAAGACTTCTAAATTGTATTGAAGGTTTTGTGATATGTTTGACTTTGGATGTGTTATTTTTATACCATTCATGGTTTATGGTTAAAGTATTGACATTTTGTATGTTAGTTTTAATACGAATGTTTATGTTATATTTCAACCTTTTAATATGAGGAATGTATTGGACTTAGTAAGTGACGGGTGGAGCCCCCTATAGCTCCTCGATGCATCAGTAGGTCTCATGAGACAACTATATGTGGAATTTTCCGAGGCCTTTCCCAATTATATTTATGGTTTTTTCTGAGGCCTTAATCATTTTTAGATGCCTTGGCCGAGGCCTTGACAAAATGTTTCAGAATGTCCAGCATTATATATTCCCTCCTTATGAAAATAATATTGATGGTTCATGTGGTCATTCGATTAGTAGAATACCCTTGATTATGATTTATTATGGAATTATTTACTAAGCTCATATTCCTGTCATAAAATTGTTCATGTTTATTACTGGTAAATGCATGTGTTTCCAATTATTCACCATGCTTAATATTTATGTTATCTTCCGCTATATTGCTTACCCTTACTTAGCATTTGAGCTTACCCCTTTCTTATGCTTCATTTTCCCAGGATATGAAGAAGTTAATTATGAGTGAATTACAGAGGCTTGGATGTTTATAATGGAATAAATTAGTGTTGTATTTCTTTTCAAGTTGTAAAGTTGAACTTATGTATGAATATTGTTTCCAATAATACTAAACTGATCAGTCTTTTGGGACATGATTTCCTTGTGATCAGGCTAATGATATGTAATAATGCACTGACTTTGGGTAACTGGGGTTAGGGAATTATAGTTGGTATTAGAGGAAGTTTAGTAAAAACCTTTGAAACTAGATTTAGATAAAATATGATTATAGCACATAACCCTATGATAGACTTTGAGGATTAGTAAATAATAACTTCCTAGAATTTTGGTATTGTAGAGATTTTGTGAGTTTTCCAAGAAATACATCCCTGTCTAGATATGAGAAGATGGAGGTGGATCTGGAACAGATGTACCTAGGGGTAAAACCCGAAAACACTGCTTTGAGCTAGCATTGAATGGGAAATGGTGCACGACAATGGTCCTTGCTGCACTATTGTTACGACAATCCCGGGGTATATGCTTAAGATAATTATCATTTTCTTTATAAACCATTTTGAAGGGTTTATGAGTATATACTTCCTCATAGAAAACGTGTTTTATGATTATGGATGTTATCCATAAACTGTTCAGTTATTGTTAAGTGTTTTACAAGTTTGGAATTATGTATTTCATTTCATAATCTAATCTAGTTTATGACATTGTTTAGAAATGGTGCCTATTGGAAGGAATGGAAACCATATCAATGCATGTAATCCATGTAGGTATTGACATCCTACTCAAGATAATTATAGCGGGGTTGGTGATGCTACTGGTGATGATCAGCTTATCACCGTACTGGGACAACTCACACAGGTTATGAATAATAACCTTACCCGTATGGAGCACTCTGATACACAATGCAGAGGATCAATGTTAGACCACTTCACGAGGTAACAACCAACAACATTAAATGGGAGTACAAATCCATTAGTGGCTGAGCAATTGATAAATTCCTTAGAGAAAATATTTCACACTTTGGGGAGCAGCAAAAGGGAAAAATTTGTCATGACAGTTTATCACCTCACTGGAGACGCTGATCAACGATGGTCATTGATTCAAAACACAAAGGAAGATAAAGAAGTGTCCAGTATGGAATGGAGGGAGTTTAAAGAACATTTCTTAGAAAAATACCTTCCTCTTGACCATCGAGCAGATATGGAAAGGCAATTTCTGAGTCTGAGGCAAAAAGAGGATGAGAATGTCGAAAAGTATGCATCTAACTTTACAAGGTTAGAAAGGCATGCTATAGATTATATGCGTAACCCAATAAGTAAGATTGACTATTTATTTGATGGGTTAAAACCATTTCTCCATTGAGCATTAGTATCACAATCCTTCTCATCATAGGAAGATATTGTCTCATGTGCTATCAAGACAGAAAAGGAATTCTATGAGTCTTATGACTTTAAAGCAAAGAAATTGAAGAAAAGATCTGCTGAACACTATGGGAAAGTAAATAAGGAAACAAGGAATAAAGGAAGAATTGAATTTCCACCCTGTGATAATTGTGGAAGGAAGCACCCTGGTGTCTATCTAAAAGGAAAAGGAGTATGCTACAAATGTGGAACGAAAGTCCATCTTGCTGGTGATTTTAAGGGACAAAAATATGCTACCAATGTTCAATGCTACAATTTTAGGGATATGGTACATTATGAGAATGAATTTCCTAAGCATCAAGGAAACTTACCTCAGAAAAGGACAAGATTATGTGATCACTACTACTGAGGTTGAAGCTCTGAAAGACGTGGTGGTAGGTAATTTAATGGTTTCCTCAAGTTTAGACAATGATTTATTTGATTTTGGATCATCACATTGTTTCATATCTTACCAGTTTGCTAAGAAAATTAGATATTTCCAATTTTATTTAACAAGGGAGTTGTCAGTCAAAACTCCTAAGGGAAGTATCATTTCTACAAAGTTTTGTGAATCAGTCCCCATTAGGGAATATAAATGTTATCTATCTTATGATCTCATCATCACACCCATGGTTAAATTTGATATAATTCTCGGAATGTATTGGATTTCATACTATGATTCAAAAAAAATTTATTTTAAGAAGAAGGAGGTTGCAATTTTTGATAATGATAAAGTGTACCTTATCTTAAGAGAAGAATCGTCACCACCTAATTCTTATCTAGATCCACCCCCAGTAGCTCAACTAAATTCAATTATTGGGGAGTAAGGGAATGAAATAACTATGGGTGAGGAAAGGAATATTAAAATAGTGGATGTACCTATTGTAAAAGAATATGTTGATGTGTTTTCTAGAATATTTACCTGGACATCATCCAGAATGAGAAATTGAGTTTTCCATTGATTTAATTTCTGGTTCAAGGCCCATATCAAATACCCCTTATAGAATGGCCACTGTGTAATTAGTGGAACTAAAGAAACAAATATAGGAATTGATTAATAAGGGATTTATTCTCCCTAGTGTTTCTCCATGGGGATCCCCTGTCCTTTTTGTTAAGAAGAAATATGGATCTATGAGGTTTTGCATTGACTATAGGAAGATAAATGCTATAACAATAACGAAAAAGTATCCCCTAACTCACATTGATGATTTATTCGACCAACTTCATGGAGATAAATACTTTTCAAAGATTGACCTTCGATCTGAATATAATCAGTTGTGTGTGAAGAATGAAGACATTCCAAAAATAACATTTCGAACTAGTTATGGGCATTACGAGTTTACAGTAATGCCTTTTGGATTGATTAATGCACCCTTTGTCTTCATGGATCTAATGAATAGGGTTTTCAAGGAATATCTTGATGAATTTTCCATGGTATTTATTGATGATATCTTGGTATACTCCAAAAGCTACGAAGATAATGAAAATCACTTGCGCATTATCCTGAAGACTTTTAGAAGAAATGAATTATATGGGAAGTTTATAAAATGTGAATTCTTGATTCATGAGATTTCTTTTCTTGGGAATATCATCTCAAAGGATGGAATATCCATTGATACTTTTAGGACAAGAGCAATCCAAGAATGGCCAGCACCGACGAATATAACCAAGGTATGCAGTTTTATTGGTTTAGCAGGTTATTATCGACGTTTCATCCAAAATTTTTCTTGGTTGGCTAATCCATTAACCAAGATCACACAAAAATGGGTTAAATTTGTTTTGACAAAAGAGTGTGAAGAATGTTTTGAAGAACTAAAGATAATATTAGTCAATGCTCCTATTTTGACTCTACCATCAGGGAATGATGGGTTTGTTATTTATAGTGATGCATCAAAGAAAGGAATTGGTTGTGCCTTATACAGAATGATAGGGTTATTGCCTATGCATCATGACAGATAAAAATTCATGAGAAAAACTATCCTACTCATGATATTGAGTTAGCAGCTATAATATTTTCTTTGAAGATATGGAGACATTATCTCTGTGTTAAAAAATATGAGGTATATACCAATCACAATAGTTTGAAGTATATTTTCTCACAGAAAGAACTCAACATGAGGCAAAGGAGATTGATTGAACTACTCAAGGATTATGATTTCATGATACACTACCACCCAAGGAAAGAAAATAAGGTGGCAGATGCTTTGAGAAGAAAATATCATGGAGTTTTCAACAAGACGAGAGTTGAAAGGGATCCTATTTTCATGGATCTAGTAAAGATGGATATGTGAATAATCATTGAAGGTGAAACATCAATGATTTTTCAAATGGTTGCCAAACCATATTTACTAGAAATGATAAAAATTTCTTAGGCTGATGATGAGGAGTTTCAAAAGAAGATTAAAGCTGTGAATGATGGGAGGTTGAGTGACTTCAAATATAAAGATGGAATTTTGAAATTTGGGAATAAACTTTGTGTTCCCGATATACCTGATCTGAAAAGGGAATTTTTGGATGATGCTCGTAGCTCCAATTTCCCTATATACCCTAGGAGCACCAAGATGTATAGAGATTTGAAGAAACAATTTTCAGTGGGACAACATGAAGAGGGAGATTGCTGATTTTGTGTCAAGATGTATGGTTTGTCAACAAGTGAAAGCTGGAAGGAAACATCCCAGAGGAGTCATGTAACCTATTCCCATACTTGAGTGGAAATTGGATAATATTACGACGGAATTTGTCATGGGACTACCAAAGACTCCTAGAAGTAACGATGCAATATGGGTCATTGTTGATCATCTTACCAAGTCAGCACATTTCCTTTGTATATGAGAAGATTTACCAGTTGAATGTTTAGAAAGACTGTATATTAATGAAGTTGTAAGACTTCATGGAGTACCCCTATCGATTATTTCTGATCGTGATCCCCATTTTACATCAAGATTTTGGAAAAGTCTTCAGAAATCCCTGGATACTGAACTTTGTTTGAGAACTTCCTACCACCCTTAAGCTGATGAACAATCAGAACAGACTATTCAAACCTTAGAAGATATTTTGAGATCTTGTTCACTTGACTTTTAAGGTATTTGGGATCAATATTTAACTTTGGTATAATTCTCCTATAATAATAGCTTCCATTCAAGTATTCAGATGGCACCATATGAAGCATTATACAAAAAGAGATGTCGCACACCAACTTGTTGGGATGATGTTGGTGAACGAAAACTCGTAGGCCTAGAACTTGTGAAGGAAACAATGGAAAAGGTGAAGTTAATCCAAAACCACATCAATGCAGCTCAAAGGAGTAAGAAGAACTATGCCGATAACTAAAGGAAGTATTTGGAATTTTAGGTAGGAGATCATGTTTTCTTGAAGGTATATCCATGGAAGGGTGTTATATATTTCAGTAGGAATGAAAAATTAAGTCCTAGGCACATCAGACGTTTCGAAATTCTAGAACGAATTGGGGATGTAGCTTACCATTTGGCAATGCTGCCAAGTCTCTCTAAAGTTCACGATGTGTTCCACGTATCACTGCTGAGAAAATTCATGCCTGACCCAACACATATACTCAACTATTAGGAATTAGAACTAGAACTCGACTTTTATTATTGTGAAGATCCTTTCAAGGTTCTTGATACAAGAGAACAAGTGCTGAGAAACCGGACGACTCGTCTAGTAAAAGTTCTGTAAAGAAACCATAAGATGGAAGATGCAACGTGGGAACCCGAGGAACTTATGATGAAGAACCACCCAAGTCTTTTTATGCTGTAATATTCTAGAAATTTCGAGGATGAAATTATTTAAAGGATGATAGAATGTAACACCCCAAGTTTCCACAGTACACTTCTCTTTTGAATAATACAATATCGTGTGATGTATGCAACTTCGAGTTCTAACACACTACAACCAATCAAATTAGCCGTTACGAATAGTAATATCCACTTTTTTAAATTTTATAAATTTTATCTTTTAAAATGGACATCATTTTTGGATCTGGAGTATCGAAATTAGCTTAGGGAGAATTTTTGGTATTTTTCTGAAAACATTCAATTTTTGATGAATAGTGAAAAATACTAAATTTTAATTAAAAACAACTTTTTTAATAAAAATAATTTATAGTGCTAAATTATACTATTGAGTGGTTTTTAAGTATAATTAGATTATATTTTTACCATTTAATCCAATGTTTTTCATTGGATGTAATTTCACATTTAAACTAGACATAAGAAAGTGTCAATCTTTTGATAGTTATTATTTCTTAAAAACACGCTTTTTGTTTTGACAATGGGAATTAATTTTAAATTAATTTCTGCCACTTTTGTGTTCTGAATTTAGAAAAATGGATTCCATATTTATAATCATGAGGTTCAAATTTTGTAAATAGGTAACTTTTTTTTAGACATTTTGAATAATTATTTCGGTAAATATTTTATTTACCATTGTTAAAGGGTAAATCCAGTATTAAAGGTAAAATAATAATATTAAAATAATATTAAATTACCCTAACACATGTCCTAAACCTATTGGATGATACATGTCCGACCATGGGAATCCATGGGTCGATTTTGGGACCCCATGGAGCCACTTGTAAGTAATAATGACACTTTATATTAATTAAGTTAAAGTAAATACAAAAATGACATAAGAATATATCTTTTAGTAAACCAATTTTTACATATGGTTATATATGTTATCTTTTAGACTATAAATATTAATTTGAAATCTGAAAATATTTCCTATATAATGGTATTTTATTTATAATTTTTAGACATTAAATAAATAAATTTATTTATGACACAATGATGATGCAGTAATTATCGTATTAATGAAAGATTAAAATAATTGATATTATAAATATCCAAATAAATGTAATTTGAGACTTTTTATGAATCCCACTAATTTTCTAGGTTAATATGACATGTTAGGGTTGGTTAGATGAATTATTTTCGAAGTAATAATGCTGTTATGAATTTAGAAAAAACAAATTACCAAATAGTGTCAAAATTGACATAAAAGAGTTTTTAAAACAAATATTATATTATTAATTGATATCCTATTCCTAAAAATATAATTTTTGTCCAAAAGACTTATATAATGATAGGTGTATCATTAATGAACCACTTGGGGTTTTCTTGAAATTATATAGTAAGTTTATTAACCATATAATATAAAAATACAAAGAGACATGGTAAATGTCAAACTATTAAACTAAGAGTTAAGTCTAAAAGATAAAGTTAATATAGTGACCAAAACCTCTATAAAACCTATTGTTTGAGTGGTTTTCGACCCATCCTAACCTCAGACTTTAAATAATTCATTTTAGAGCCATTAGAAACCGAAAATGATTTTATTATAAAAAAAATATTTCTATCTTTTTCGAAGGTGCCCCTAACACCTCTTATAAAAGGGCAGTTCCCCTTCTCCCTAATTCACACCTTCAAAGCCATTTGACTTGGCCAATGTAACACCCCAAGCTTCCATGATACGATTCTCTTTCAATAATGAAATAGTTTGCACTGTACGCACGTTCGATATTCTAACACACCGCGACCAATCAAAGTAGCCGTTATGAATAGTAATACCCACGTTTTGAAATTAAATAAATTTTATATTTCAAAATGAACTTTATTTTTGGATTCGGAATATTGAAATTATCCTATTTTGAAGTTTTGGTATTTTTCTGAAAAACTTCAATTTTTGATGAATAGTGAAACCACTAAGTGGTAGTTTAAAAACTAATTTGTCGTGTAAATGAAAAATTACCAATTCTATGTATTGAATTTCAAAAATTTTACATACATGGTAGTAATTAAGAAGAAAAATGTGGTTCAATGAGATGAAAATAATTTTTGGTGAATAGTAACTTTTAATTCTTATTAATCGCGATTGAAGGTAATTAGTGAAATTTAAGGTAAAAATTATATTATAAAAATATGAAAATATCTTGAAACTTGTCCTACCATTATTGTATGATTCATGGAAGACCAAGACAATCCATGGGTCATCATGGGGACCCCATGGAGCCACTTGGGTAAGAAAATGACATTAATAACTTTGTATTTAAAGTAAAAATAAAATTATCACAAACATGTATTGTTTTACTAAAATAATTATTACATGGGGTTATACAAGTCATATTTTTGACTATAAATATTCATTATAAATCTAAAACTATTTCCTACATCATGGTAATTTTTTTATAATTTTTAGGCATTAAATAAATAAATTTATTTATCACACCATGATGATGCAGCGATTACCTCATTAATTAACAATTTAAATAAAATGAAATGATAATTTAAAATATAAGACTTACACTTGTAAAAAACTTATTGGATGAGTATATTTCGAACCTTTTTCACCTTATCCTCGAAATATATAATTTTGGGACCTCTAAAATCCAAAAATCATTTCATAATATTGTAATATTCCATGACTTTCCAAGAGTTCCTCTCCTGTCCTCTTATAAAAGGCCCCCACCTCTACCACCTTATTCACATCATCAGAACCATTTGGCTCAGCCAACCTCTTCCCAAATACTCTCTAAACTTCTCTCTCTTACTCCTAGAAGCCTCACTTTGGGCAGAAGTCTTCCCAAGGAATCCTTTGGCTCAAATCAAAAAGAGTTACCCGATTTTAAGGTAATGTCTTCTCTTTTGTTCTTTTGTTTTATTTTGCTTCCCCAAACCCTTAAAATCTTTTTATTACTTTATTTTGTAACAAAACCAGTCTATAAAATATACTAGGATGTTTTTTTGAGAATTATTTTATTGACACTTACACACACCTCTGTCTAATTGTTAAAGAACATACTGTTTCTGTGGGTGGAGAAATACTGCCTCACGAAATGATGATTGTTCAATATTCTTTTAACACCTATCATTGTGGAAATTATGATGAAACTATTTCAATATATGATATATATTATTTTTATGTTTTCCTTATGCTTCTGTATATTTCATTTATGTCATAACTTTATGATTTCCATTATGGGTAAACGCGATAATTTCATTTTAGGAAGTGCGGACTACCGCCCCCTGAAAGTGATTTGAATCGTTAATGCCATATGTGGGACATGTAAAGGATGGAGTAAATGATATTATATATGATATTATAATGGAATTATAATAAAACTTTATATCATTATTATTTCATTCCATTAAATACGAAATAGAAATGAAAGTAGTGTTCATGCGTACGTACGACTTACCGTCTCCATGAATAGTGCTGTTCATTTCTTACCTATAAATGTTATGTAATATTATGAATGAATTTATATACTGGATATATATTATATATATGATATCTAAATCATGAATATAATTCTGGATATAATGGATATTTTACCACATGAACAACCTGTAATTATAAGAAGTTTATTTTTGACTCAAGTACCAAAGATCAACAAAACGACCATTATTAACTTTTATAATTACATAATATTCATAACATGGTAATAAGTGATATAAAAGGAATAATAAACTTGAAAAAGGTTCTTAGGAAATTATAAATTAACTCTAGTTTATTATTCAGGATGTTAAAGAACGATCGAGTCAAGTCGGACACAAGTTAAGGGAACTTCTTAACCCAATTTTCGTTCTTTGGGTTAATCTCCTACTTTCAAATTATGTCATGATATTATTATTTCATATATTGTATTTGTACTTTAATTATGTGTACTTATAGTTAATACACATAATAGATCTATTTTAGTTAAAAAATGATCTTTGTAAGGGACTTCATATCAATCTCCTTTCATTGATGCATATTTTGTTTTATACACAACTTTCATTTATATGGTTTATAAACCCCTTTGACTTTGACTTTTATTCCAAAGGAATCTTTTTATACAAAGTGTTTTTACTAAATGAAAGAATTAATGTTTTGTCTTATGTATGTGGTGACAACGACTTCTCCGCCTCCATGACCAATTTTTGAGTTTTGGATTCCTCTACAAGCCCTAACTTTTTTAGAATGAAAAATATATACCAAGTTTTAATTTTATTTTATTTTTGTATTGAAAATGGTTTCGATAATGTTTTTATTATATCTATGTGTTGTATTGATATCTTGTGATTAAAATGTGGAAATTTTATGTTTTCTTTATACATGTTTTATGTGATACGGTTATGTTATGGTTTATGATATTTTTAAACCTGTTCATATGAGGAATGAATTGGACTTAATAAGTGATGGGTGGATCCCGCAATAGCTCCTCGATGCATCGGTAGGTCTCATGAGACAAACTAGTGTCTTGGAACGAGGCCTTGACAAAATCTTATTTGTAGTCTTGGAATGAGGCCTTGGCTACATGGTTATGATAGTCTAGAATTATGCATTCCATCATTATGAAAGTGGTTATTGATATTGCATGTGATTGTTAGACTAGTAGAATATCCATGTGAATAAGTAAATGAAATTATTTCATTTTATTTTTCCATATTATGCTGAATTTCAAGCTTAAAAGACTTTTGTTTTAGTTATACATTGTCTTAAATGTTTATGTTTATTTATGAAAGTTTCCGCTGTATTGTTATCCTTACTGAGCATCTGAGATCACCCCTTTCAATGTTTTAATTTTTCTATGTTGTAATGAAGTATATTATGATTGAACTGTAGGGATAGTATGAGGGGATATTAAGACATGATGTTTTTGTCATTTTGTTTTACTTTATGATATAATTTAAGACTTATGAATGTATCTAGTATTTTCAAGGATACTAAAATAATCGGTCTTTCGAGACTTGATCTTTTGTGATCATGCCAATGTTACGTAATAATGCACTAAATCTAGGTAACTGGGGTTAGGGCATTACCGTTGGTATCAAAGGCAGTTTAGTACTAACCTTTGAAGCTAGATTTAGATAAACTTTGATTAGAGCACATAGCCCTATGATAGACTTTGAGGATTAGTATAGAAGAACTTCCTAGTATTTTGGTATTATGGAGATTTTGTGAGTTTTATGAGAAATAAATCCCCGTCTGGATACGAGCAGGTAGAGGCGGCTCTGGCACAGATGTACCTAGGGGAAAAACCTGAAAACACCGCTTTGAGCTAGACTTGAATGAGAACTGGTTCACGACAACAAGCTTTGCTGCACTCTTGGTTACGAAACTCCCGGAGGATTTTCTTAGGATAAATCTAATTTTCTTTACAAACCATTATGAAGTGTTTATGAGTATATACTTCCTCAAAGAAAACATTTCTTTTTATGATTATAGATTACATCCATAAACTATTCAATTTATGTTAAGTGTTTTACAAGTATGAAATTATGTATTCTAATTCATAAACTAATCTAGTTTATGCCATTGTTTAGAAATGGAGCCTAGTGGAAAGAATGGAAACTGTATCAATGCACGCACTCCATGTAGGGATTTCCCTCATGCTCAAGATAATTATAGTGGAGATGGTGATACAACTTGTGCTGACCATCTTATCACTATATTGGGACAACTCACTCAGGTTATGAATAATAACCTTACTCGTATGGAGCACCCTGATCCACAATGTGGAGGATAAATGTTAGACCGCTTTATGAGGCAACAACCACCAACATTAAATGGGAGTACAAATCCATTAGTAGCTAAGCAATGGATAAATTCCTTAGAGAAAATATTCCATGCATTGGGGAGTAGTGAAAGGGAAAAGTTTATCATGACAGTTTACCACCTCACTGGAGATGCTGATCAATGGTGGTCATTGATTCAAAATACAAAGGAAGATAATGAAGTATCAAGTATGGAATGGAGAGAGTTCAAAGATATTTTCTTAGAAAAATACTTTCCTCGTGACCATCGAGAAGATATGGAAAGGAAAATTCTGAGTCTGAGGCAAAAGGAGGATGAGAATGTCACAAAGTATGAGGCCAAATTTACAAGGTTAGAAAGGTATGATAAAAATTATATACGTAACCCAAGAAGTAAGATTAATCGTTTCTTTGATGGGTTAAAACCATTTCTCCATCCAGCCTTAGTCTCACAATCTTTCTCGTCATACGAATATATTGTCTCATGTGCTATCAAGATAGAAAAGGAATTTTCTAAATCTTATGAAAATAAAGTAAATCAAGAGAATAAGAGAACGGTGGAACCAGAGACATATAAAGGGAAAAATGGAAAGAATGATTTTCCATTATGCGATAATTGTGGGAAGAATCACCCTGGTACTTGCCTAAAAGGAATGAGAGTTTGTTATAAATGCGGAGAAAAAGGTCACCAGGCTCGTGATTGAAAGGGAAAGAAAGAGGATATCAATGTTGAATGCTAAAATTGTAGGGAAATGGGGAATTATTCAAATGAATGCACTAAGCACCAAGTAAACTTACCTCAGAAAAGGCCAAGGGAGCAATGACAATCTTATGTTGTTACTACAGTTGAAGTGGAATAATTAATGTATTGGTTCTTTTGGACTCAAGGATTATATTCTGGTTATAATAATAATGTGATATATATAAGTATTGTAATGCATTACCTTTTGTTTTCATTAAGGTTTTAATATGATGAAGGTAATCATATTTTTAGTATGTTACAATAAGAGAATCTTTACTTTGTTTGGGGAATCTGATGTTACATTTGATTTTGGAATTTAGAGACCTTTTAGAGTAAGTCTGGAAAGAGGTATTTTGGATAACTATAAAGGTTGGAATGGATTAAGTTGAACTTTGGATAGTATTGTTTAAGGTTAAAACATTTTTGAAGATTATTTTTGAAATATTATAATACTATAGTTTTAGGAAACGGACAACCTGCAGGTTGGGGGATAACCCGTCGCGTCAGACAAAGCTGCAGGAATCGAACCCACAACCATAGTATGACATGCCTTTATTACCTACCACTAGCCTACAGGAAGTCCCTAGTTATTACAAAATAGTTTTCCTAATCTAAATGGGATGTGTTAATATTTGGAATCTTGTACGATTAGGATAAATATAATATTTTTTGATTTCTATTATCTTTTTGAGGGAAAGATGAGTTTGTGGTAGAAATTAGTTGACGGTTGAAACTCTACTTGTCAAGTATATATATATATACCTCTCTCTTATTCTATGAATAAATTAATTCTTAAACTTTGGGAAAGGGATATTAAAAAAATGTGTTATCTTAATACCTTATGTTTTATTGAACTGATGATATTTTAAATCACCATAGATTGAAAGATTTGAGGCCCTCAATTTTACGCTTGTTTGTGATTGATGACTTCAATAACTCCCTACAAATATTTACATATTTCATGCAATTATATGTCTCTAATTTCCACCAATTTTCTCTTAATCGAGATCATAATTTGGTGGTGACTTTTTCATTTCCCATTCCCTCTTATTAAGGCTGAATTTTATTAACCTTATTTCCGATGTGGGTTTTCCACAAAGGTATTTTCTATTTTAATCCTTTAATTTTCGAAGAACAATTTCAAATTGAGAGGACGCAAATTATTGGAGGAAGGGAGTATGTAATACCCCAAGCTTCCACGGTACGCTTCTCTTTCAATAATGTAATAACTTTCATTGTACGCCAGTTCAAGATTCTAACACACCACGACCAATCAAAGTTGCAGTTATGAATAGTAATACCCACTTTTTGAAATTATATAAATTTTATATTTCAAAATGGACTTCATTTTTGGATTTGGAATATCAAAATTAGCCTATGTTGAATTTTTGGTATTTTTCTGAAAAACTTCAATTTTTGATGAATAGTGAAACCACTAAGTGGTAGTTTAAAAACTAATTTTTCGTGTAAATGAAACATTACCAATTATGTTTATTGAATTTCAAAAATCTGACATACATGGTTGTCATTAGGAAGAAAAATTTGGTTTAATGAGATGAAAATAATTTTTGGTGAATAGTAACTTTTAAGTCTTATTAATCGCGATTAAAGGTAATTAGTGAAATTTAAGGTAAAAATGTTATTATAAAAATATGAAAATATCTTGAAACTTGTCCTACCCTTATTGGATGAGTCATGGACGACCAATACAATCCATGGGTCAACTTGGGGACCCCATGGAGCCACTTGGGTAAGAAAATGACACTAATAACTTTTTATTTAAAGTAAAAATAAAATTGTCACAAACATGTATTGTTTTACTAATACAATTATTACATGGGGTTAAAGAAGTCATATTTTTAAATATAAATATTCATTATAAAGATAAAAATATTTCCTACATTATGGTAATTTTTTTATAATTTTGAGGAATTAAATAAATAAATTTATTTATCACACCATGATGATGTAGCGATTACCTCATTAATTAACGATTTAAATAAAATGAAAAGATAATGTAAAATATAATTCTTACACTTGTAAAAAACCTATTGGATGAGTATATTTATAACCCTTATCACCTTATACTAGAAATATAAAATTGTGGGACCTCTAAAATCCAAAAATCATTTCATAATAATGTAATATTTCAGGAATTTCCAAGAGTACCCCTCCTCTCCTCTTATAAAAGGCCCCCACCTCTACCACCTTATTCACACCATCCAAGACATTTGGCTCAGCCAAACTCTACCCAAATACTCTCTCAAATTCCCTCTCTTACTCCTATAAGCCTCACTTTGGGAAGAAGTCTTTCCAAAGAATCCTTTGGCTCAAATCAAAAAGAGTTACCCGATTTTAAGGTAATGTCTTCTCTTATGTTCTTTTGTTTTATTTTTCTTCTCCAACCCCTTAAAATATTTTTATTACTTTATTTTGTAACAAAACCCGTATCTAAAATATACTAGGATGTTTTTATTATAATTATTTGATTTAACCTTACACACATCTCTATCTAATGGTTAAAGAACATACTGTTTCTGTGGGTGGTGAAATACTACCTCACGAAACGATGATTGTTCAATCTTCTTTTAACACATATCATGGTGGACATTATGATGAAACTATTTCTATATATGATATATATTATGTTTATGTTTTCCTTATTCTTCTTTATTTTTCATTTATGTCATAACTTTATGATTTCCATTATGGGTAAACGCGATAATTTCATTTTAGGAAGTGCGGACAACCGCCCCCTCAAAGTGATTTGAATCGTTAATGCCATATGTGGGACATGTAAAGGATGGAGTACATGATATTATATATGATATTATAATGGAATTATAATACACCTTTATATCATTATTATTTGATTCCATTAAATATGAAATATAAATGAAAGCAGCGTTCATGCGTACGTACGACTTACCATCTCCATGAACAATGAATTTCATTTCTTACCTCTAAATGTTACATAATATTACGAATGAATGTATATAATGGATATATATGACATATTTGATATCTAAATCATGAATATAGTTCTGGATATAATGGACATTTTACCACATGAACAACTTGTAATTATAAGAAGTTTATTTTTGACTCAACTACCAATGATCGAAAAAACGACCGTTATTAACTTAAATAATTTTATAATGTTCATAACATGGTAATAAGTGATATAAAAGGAATAATAAACTTGAGAAAGTTTCTTAAGAAAGTAGAAATTAACTCTAGTTTATTATTCATGAGGTTAAAGAACGATCGAGTCAAGTCGGACACGAGGTAAGGGAACTTCTTAACCCAATTTCTGTTCTTTGGGTTAATCTCCTAATTTCAAATTATGTCATGATATTATTATGTCATATCTTGTATATGTACTTTATTTATGTGTACATATAGTGAATACACATAATAGATCTATTTTATTTAAAAAAATGATCTTTTTAAGGGACTTCGTCTCAATCTCCTTTCATTGAGGAATATTTTGTTTTATACACAACTTTATTTTATACGGTGTATAAACCCCTTTGACTTTTACTTTTATTCAAAAGGAATATTTTTATATGAATAATTTCTACTAAATGACAAAAGGAATGTTTTTTCTTACGTATGTGATGATAACGACTTCTCCACCACCGTGACCATTATTTGAGTTTCAGCTTCCTCTACAAGCCATAAATTTTTCTAAATGAAAAATATATACCAAGTTTTAATTTTCATTTATTTTGGAATGGAAAATGGTTTCGATAATTTTTTTATTATATCTATGTGATGTACTGATATCTTGTGATTGAAATGTGTAAATTTTATGTTTCCTTTATGAATGTTTTATGTGATATGATTATGTTGTGGTTTATGATATGTTTAAACCTGTTCATATGAGGAATGCATTGGACTTAATAAGTGATGGTCGGAGCCCTCTATAGCTCCTCGATGCATCGGTAGGTCTCAAAAGACAAACTAGTGCCTTGGCATGAGGCCTTGACAAAATATTATTTGTAGTCTTGGAACGAGGCCTTGGGTACGTGGTTATGATAGTCTAGAATTATGCATTCCATCATTATGAAAGTGGTTATTGATATTGCTCGTGATTATTCAACTAGTAGAATATCCATGTGAATAAGTAAATGGAATTATTTCATTATATTTTGACATATTTTTCTGAAGTTCAAGTTTAAAAGTCTTTTGTTTTAGTTATACATTTCCTTAAATTTTTATGTTTATTTATGAAATTTTCCGCTGTATTGTTATCCTTACTGAGCATCTGAGCTCATCCATTTCAATGGTTTAATTTTTCCAGGATGTGATGAAGTATATTATGAATGACCTGTTGGGATAGTATGAGGTGATATGAAGACATGATGTTTTTTTAGTTTTGTTTTACTTTATTATGTAATGTAATACTTATGAATGTATCTAGTGTTTCCAAGGCTACTAAACTTAACGGTCTTTCGAGACTTGATCTTTTGTGATCATGCCAATGTTACGTAATAATGCACTGACTCTGGGTAACTGGGGTTGGGGAGTTACAGCCAAACCCTACCCAAATACCCTCTAAACTATCCTCCCTTCATTATAGAGGCCTTAATTTAGTCATAAATCCAACATAAGGGGCCCTTTTGATCAAATAAAAAGGAAGAACCCGGAGAAGAGGTAAATATTTCATCACCTCTTTCAAGTTCCTTTCTTCTTCCACTTCCTCTTTCTTTGTTATTTCCATTCTAAAATAATAACTCCAGTATCTTATATATACTTTGAGGTTATTATAAATACGGTACAACCATATTAATTATTCTCTCCATCCTTTTAATGACATGTAACCATACGTGCATACGTACGGCTTACCGTCTCCACGTCGTGGTGTAATTGTTATTCAATACATTATTATCTGGATGGGTATAATAATGATGTTTAATTGATGTAAATAATAAATATAACATGATAATGATTATGTATATATGATATAACATCCAATTATATGTTATTTTAATATCAAAATAATGATATTGTCGCTCGTGCGTATGTACGGATTACCGTCTCCACGAACGCGATGAGATTCATTCCCCATCGTATCCATTCAAGAATAATTTTCATTAGATGATTAAAAATAATGTTTAAATACTTAATATAATTGTGAATATGAATAATATACATCCTATCCATAACAAACATTACTTACATACCAGATCATATAAAGGAAAATGAATCAGTTAACACCCGAAATGACGATAATACTAAGATATTATTAACAAAGCAATATTAAAAGATCATATATGATATAATATTAATGCATATTATTATTTTATAATTTAATAAAAATTATTTCACCATTATATAGGAGGTTAACCTACCCTCGACCAAGGAAAAGTACAAGGTAAGGGTTAATTTCACAATCTCTTTATTATCTAAGGTTGTTTTTACGTAAGTATCTACTAGGACATATTTATCATCCACATCCATGTTTCTTAAAAATGTATTTCACTTTTTTTTACTATTTACTAAAAAATGGGTTAAATTCATTTATAACCTTATTTGAACTTATATGTTTTGAAAGGAATCTTTCAGTCGTTTTCCAAACAAGGTACTTTAAGACCTTTTCAATAAAATTAAGGTAAGAATGTTTTTTTAACTTATACAGCGAGTGCGGTTATTCTCCATCGTTATAAGATCGTCGAAGCTTCCCTTACAATATTATAAGAATATTTTAAAAATAAATGCTTTCTTTATAATTATTTAACTTTAAATGATTTCAAAAAAAAATGAAATAGATATTTCTCTCAAATAGTTTTGATTTAATCTTTGTCAACATCCTTTGATGAATTTTATACTTGTTTTAATTCGTTTCATTATGATACAAATCTTCCATATTGTATTGAAGGTTTTGTGATATGTTTGACTATGGATGTGTTATTTTTATGCCATTCATGGTTTATGGTTAAAGTATTGACATTTTGTATGTAAGTTTTAATACGAATGTTTATGTTATATTTCAACCTTTTAATATAAGGAATGTATTGGACTATTAAGTGATGGGTGGAGCCCACTATAGCTCCTAGATGCATCGGTAGGTCTCATGAGACAACTAGATGTAGAATTGGCCGAGGCCTTTCCCAATTTGATATATGGTTTTGGCTAAGGCCTTAATCATTTTTAGACGTCTTGGCCAAGGCCTTGACAAAATGTTTCAGATTGTCCAGCATTATACATTCCCTCATTATGAAAATAATATTGATGGTTCATGTTGTCATTAGATTAGTAGAATACCCATGATTATGTTTTATTATGAAATTATTTACTAATCTCAAATTCCTTCCATAAAAGTGTTCATGTTTATTACTGGTAAAGGCATGTGTTTTTAATTATTCACCATGCTTATTATTTATGTTATCCTCCGCTCTATTTCTTACCCTTAGTTAGCATTTGATCTCACCCCCTTATTATGTTTCATTTTCCTAGGATATGAAGAAGTTAATTATGAGTGACTTTTAGAGGCTTTGATGTTTCTAATGGAATAAATTAGTGTTTTATTTCTTTTCAAGTTTTAAATTTGAACTTATGTATGAATATTGTTTCCAATAATACTAAAATTATTGGACTTTTGGGACATGATTTCCTTATGATCATTCCAATGATACATAATAATGCACTGACTCTAGCTAACTGGGGTCGGGGTATTACAAAAAAGATTATGGGTCACTTCACCGTTGTGTTTATTACCAGAAATTATATCATGTAACGATAAATAACATTTATATTTTGCCACATATTGATAATTTTTTTGACCAACTAAAAGGGTTGAACTAGTTTTCAAAGATTGAACTTTGATCTGGTTATCACCAGTTGAGAATAAAAGAATCTGACATTCCAAAAACAATCTTCTAGAGAAGGTATGTCCATTATGTGTACCTTATCATGACATTTTTTGTATCCAATTACCTTGTAGGCTTTAGGGATTTAATGAATAGGATTTTCCATAAGTATCTTGAAACCTTCATGGTAGTCTTTATGGATGACATCCTAATTTAATCTAAGTATGAGGAGGATCATGTGTATCATCTAAGAGAAGTTCTATAATTGTTGATAAATCACCAACTTTTTTCCAAGATTTCTAAATGTAATATCTGGATTTGAGAAGTTAATTTCGTGGGACCCGTGGATCCAAAACATGGTATCTCAGTTGATCTTGAAAAGGTGAAAGATGTTATGACATGGGAGAAACCACATATTGTTTTCGAGATTCAAATATTTTTGGGTTTAGCTAGATATTATCATCGGTTTATAAAAGATTTCTCAAATTTGTCTTCTCCGATGACCACTATAACTCATAAGGGAGTGAATTTTTCTTAGGATGAAAAATTTTATATTTATTTTGCTGATTTGAAACATATTTTGGATACTATGATAATGTTGAATCTTACAGATTTCGGGTAGGGCCATGTGGTCTTCTATGATGCATCAGGTTCAGGTTTGGGTTGTGTTCTTATACAGGGTGATCATGTCATTTCTTATGAAACTTAGAAGATTAGGCCACATAATAATAATTACCCAACCCATGACATTGAACTTATAGCCTTGATGCATGCACTTAAGAGTTGGTAGCATTACCTTTTCGAAGAAACTATTACCGTGTATTCTGAACACAATACCTTGAATTGTATATTCTCTAAAAAAATATTTGAATCTACACTAGAGGAGTTGGTTGGAGTAACTAAAATATTTTGACTTTTAAATCACCTATAACTAAATAAAATGAATTGTCATTATAGATAATTTGAGTAGGAAACTTCCAACCCTGGCCCTTAAAGAATCATTGGAAGAGTGGAACTTTTTATATCCTTTTTCACAGTTGCATATAGGAGATCAAGAATGAGGGGCTGAGGATTCATTGGACAATACTCATTTGTCCTCTGATCTTCTCAAGACGACTCTTCCAGAATAACAACTTGATTATGAATTCGGTGGAATTAGGAACTCTGTTTATGGTGGGGTGACCGTTGTTGAGTGGTAATTCTCTATAGAGGGCATTTTATGATTTCAGAACTATTTTGTTGCGCCGTTATCAATAAAGAAATTTGTGATGGGGGGTTTTCATAAATCCTAGTGGGAAATTCACTCAAGAACCACAAAGATATTCTATGATTTGTAGTATCAATTTTGGTGGCCAGGTATGAGATGGGGAATTTCTGATTTTGTCTCTCAGTATTATACATTCCAAAATTTCAAGTTCAAGTTCCAGAGACCTTTGAGTTTGATCCATATACTTATAGTGAAAACATGGAAGTGGGATGATATTTTTATGGAATTTTCGGTTGGGTTATAACATACCTAGAGAAATAAGAATGTGATATGGGTTTTGATTTATAGGCTAACTAAATTGGATCACTTTATACCCATTCATGATACAACCAATGTTAAGGAGCTAGGAAATATCTACATGAGAGATACTTTTCGTTTTTATGGAGTTCCATATGCTATATTCACTGATAGAGATCCCCATTTTACTTCTCAATTTTAGAGAGGCCTTCAAGAGGTAGTGGGATATCAGGTTCATTTTAGTATGGCATACCATCCATAGTTGGATGGACAGATAGAGAAAGCTATATAGATTATTTAGGATATACTTCTCACCTGTCTTCTTGAATTTGGTGGATCTTGGGATGACCATTTAGAACTAATTGAGTTTTCTCAAAAAAATAGTTACTAGTCCACAATCAAAATGGCACCTTTTGAGGCCTTGTATGGCTGACCTTGTAAATATCCATTGTTTTTGTTGGATATTGGTGATATTTTCTTAGTTGGACCAATATTTCGTTGAGAGGTAATAGAAAATATTCAGTTGACTGATCATATAATTTTGATGTCATAGATCCCATATAAGTCTTATGTTGATCTTCATCACAGACCATTGGAATTTTTAGTTGGAGATAAGGTGTTCTGGAAATTTTCACCACATTTGGGTCATCAATGAATTGGGAGGAAAGGGAAACTTTCTCCTCATTTTTAGGGCCTTTTTAGGTTTTTGATTAGGTAGGGAAAGTGTCTTATCATTTATCACTTCCACCACAACTAACATCCATACATAACGTGTTCCATGTGTCGTAGTTATGAAAGTATCTTTTTGATCCATATCATGTTCTGAGCTAGAGTGATCTTGATGTTGAGCCTATTTTATCTGTAACTGAGAATCTATCAAGTTTAGTTGATTCTAAAACCAAGGTATTTCATTTGAGGATGATAACTTTTGTTTGAGTTCTATAGAATCATGGTTTTGATACTCATGAGACCTGGGAGGGAGAGGCATTGATGATAGAATAATGGACTCATATTTTTGACATGAAATATTCTTAAAAGGATTTCTGTGGACACAAAGTTTCTATGGTGGGGAGGTTGTAACATCCTATTACTATTTTCAGGTACTTCTTAACCCTACTTTTTTCCCTTTCTTTGGTTGGGATTCGTTTTGGGGTGCTTCAAGAGAAATTTTTGAAAATTTTAGATCATTCAAGGATGCGCATGGTTGGCGCATTGTTTTCCCAAACTGTGTGCCCACTCAAGATAAACTATGAAAACCCAAATAGTGGGGGTTTGTACTGTTAGTGCATATTTTGAAAAACCATTCATCCACCAAGTAGAAACTGTTCACCCCATCATATGGGTGCAAAATTAGGGAATACAGTTTGACAAACTATGCGACCCTACCAAACTAACAATGTGAATGTTGTTTTATAATTTGAAAATTAATTTTTAAAATTAATGAACCCATATTTGGACCCCCGCTCAACCCTAGATCACCATATCTCAATTTCCAAGGTTTATAGGTCTCTAAAATGCCTATTTTGGATCCTCTAAACCCTCTCTGAAGAGGATCAAATCTATGAAAATGTCTTTCAATTTCTTCTTGGTAAAAATTATTCTCTCATTACTTTTATCCCACTCTATTTTTATCTCCTCTTTATCATATTTTAGATCGCAATGTTGTTGTAGGATCTAAACTCTGTTATTTTGGATCTTGAATCTAGGGTTGAATCTTGGATCTCCTTTTTCGGTGTTCCTCGTTGAAGTTTCATATTGTGGGTATTATGATACATGATCCCATGATCTATGGTTGGTAGTTCTATATAATATTGGACAATTAATTTAACCTAGAATTTATATATTTAAATTAAATTTATTTAAATTAAATTACTAAAAAACCCAATTAGAATTTAATTTTCATTTGTATTTGATGAAAATTTTAGAATTTGATTTTTGAAATTTAATTGTGAAATTTGTTTCTAGAAAATGGATTAAACTATTTTGATAAGAACACATGTTTGGTTTTATCTTGAAAAAGGTATGAATTGATTAAAATACCATTTTTTTGTTTTTAAAGAGAAATTGGAATATTAAAATTAGAAAATAGGGAAATTTTATTTTGAATAGTTTTGAAATAATTTCCCCATTATTGATTTTTTTGAGCACATTAAATCCTAGGTAGTTAGTGAGTTATTTGGGACAAACATGCTAGGATGGAAATTCCCTAGCAATGGATTGATTCTTTAAAACTTTAACATAAACCTATTTGAAGATATTATCCCCAGTGTGGTGTTTGTTAGTCCTCTTTGGCTAGTGTTAGGGGGATGTGTGTTCACATTGTTGTGATCACTATACGAGCGTGTGAGGATCCCATAACTTGTAACTATCATACCTCTTGGAAGATGACCATGTTTCTTATTGTTATTATTTCATATATATTCCATTGTTTTTAAAATTTATTTACACATTCCTTTTGAATTTATATAAACTATTTTATATAAAATTTTCATTAAGACATTGTTTGAAATGTTTCCATCAATTTAAATAAAAAGGATGTTTTGTTTTAAATATGATCTTATAATTACATGCCTATTTTATTTGAAAATTAAAAGAGTATTTTGGTTACTTATTGTGGAATCTTATTATGGAACACTTGCTGAGATGCTACTGGGATTTTAGCTCACACTGTACCTTTGTCTTAGAGTGTTTGTAGATTATCTTCTGTGAGGTTAGATAAAAGGAAAAGTTTCAGTTAGAGGTAGTTCTTATTGCTGATCTTTTGGACTTAGAGTACATTGTCTATTGGGACCTAGGTTATTTTACTTTTTCATTATGGTACTTCTTGTTTGTACCTTGGGTTTATATACCTATTTAAATTCTAGTATATTTCTCCTTGTGAAGTTTAATTTTGATAATACTGACTTGCCTCTATTATTACACTGTTTATGTGAAAAAACCTTTCCCAATTTTATCTTGTATGATTCTAGGTGCTAGTTTCCAACCTGTGGGGACTGGGAATTCCCTTCATTCTATGTCAATATTTTCCTGGGTATCAGGGTACTTGGGTGTCCTGGATAGTTTGTGATATAATTATAGTTTGGTCATGAGAGTACAAACCTACAATAACCTTGATAAGTGATATGAGAATTATTCCATCTCTCCAGTGTGATACTATATAGATTTAATATTAGGAAAGTGAGGCCTTGATATGATTATGGAGATGATGACGGATGTTATTCCTTATAGGTTAAAGGGTTCTAAATGAGATATGGTAATGAGATAGAGGAGACCATGTTAGTTTTATGGCCCGTGACATAGCCTAAGGGACCTCGGTGGGTGCGTCAACCTTATTTAAACCCTTGAGAGAGGAAGTGCAGTGGATCTTGAATCATTTATTTTGGGTGGCACCTTAGAACATTAGAATTTGCAGTGATGGTCTAGGTTGCGTTCTTGAGAGGCCAACCTATGAGATGTGTGGTGGGATTGACATATGGTCATCCCTAGTGATGTTTTATTATTATTATGTGTGATATGTTATCAAGTGGTTTCTAGACCCTGAAAATGATTATATGAGATTATTAGGATGCATAGGATATGGTGATTACACCTAATGATATTTTAGGAGAAGCCTATGATGTCTATAATCTGGAATTATACCTGAGGATTTTTTATGAGATGCATAATTTTCCTAGGATCTGGTATTTTTAACTGATACATATTGAGATGTGTATGATGCTCTTAGGACGTGGTCAATATACCTAATATTATACAGGATTCATAGGATGACTGGATTTTTTCCATTATAACTGATATTATGAGATTCCTAAGATGTTCCTAGGATATGGTCGTTATACTTGATGAGATGATATTCCAAGTTATATTAGGATCTGGTGGATACACATGATAATGTTAGATTCCAAGGGTGTTGATAATCTGATGGTTACTTCTAATGATTTATGAGATTCTTGGGATTACCTCCTAGGATTTTGCGATGCTTGATGATTTATGAGATGCTTGGGATTACCTCATGGGATATGGTGTTATGATTTATAATTAATGAACATAATAAAATTTGATGGTTAAGAGGTATATATTATCCCCCAATGAAATATATATTTGAAATGATCTAAATGAGATTCTTTGAGGGGGTGCATGTTAGACTGGGCCGACCACAGAGTTGGTTCATAGTTGGCAGACCATTCGACCAAACTATTTGAGGGGGTGCATGTTGGAATGGGCCAACCACAAAGTTGGTACATGGTTTGGTAAAAAATGTGTCCATACTATGTGAGGTGTAAATCCTTTGAGTTTGGAAGTTTTATGGTTAGTGCATAGTTTATAAAAATGTGTGTCCAAACTTTGTGACCACCTAAATTTTCTTAAAAATGGGAAAATTACCATTTTCCCATATGAGTTTTTAAGTCTTACCCCTCCTTTCTCCTCCCCTCACACATATTGATCCTGGGGTTCCTTGTATCTTTATTCTACTTAAATCCTACTTTGAAATGGTTTGATTTCCTGACATTTTTTGTAGAGATTTATAGTGATATTTTCCCTTTCTTCCCCCTTTTTTTCTCCTTGATAACATGCTAATTTGGTGTGATTCCAATAATGGGTTTCTTGATGATTCTACCACAACATAGTGGAATCATTCTAATTGATGGGGATTTTTACCATCATGGCTAGATGATGTTTTAATAGTATGTTTTCATGTCATTTCTCACTGTTACATTCAAGGTACAATGACTAGTGAATTCATTTGATTTTTTTGATTAAATACAACAAATTCATTACTGATTTGGGATAAAAAATGTTAGGGTTTTTTTATTAGGATGGTATCAAAAGAATTTCATGGACCTTCTTGGTGTGGTTAGTCATGGTGTTGGTGTGGAGGGATGGATCAGTGAGATTTTAGTCATTTATTCAATTTTGGAATTAAATTGGATAACTAATTATAATTTTTTATAATTAATTATATTGGATGCTTTGGATTGATTTAGGACCTCAGGAGGTTATAGAGGACTTGGAAGAGATTATCCAAAATAGAATAACTATTCTTAAAAAGGGAATAACACTATATAAGGTATGTGGTCACTGAAAATTCCCATATGGTTTATATGAATTTGATACATGCATGTGTGGTGTGGTATCACCACCTGAGAGTGACACATGTTGGACCCATGAAACTCCTAAAATGGACCAAGATACAACCCAACCCCTACAGTCAGGTTACTGGCCTCTTAACCGGGCCACTCAACTGGGCCAATCATAGGGGAGGTGTATTAAATCCCAGAATTGCATGAGGAAAATACCTACCACATGGGAAATAACCCTAGTCTAGCCCAGTCTAGAGTAATGGAGAGAGCGAGGCATGGCCAGAATACGAATCGGTTGTGGCGTAGGTCTGTTAAAAAGGCTCATTTTTATTGGAAATCTAATGCTCCCGACAATGAACCAAGATACTCCCAAGCCCCTATACTCGGGTTAATGGGATCTTAACTGGGCCACTCAGCTGGGTTGAGTATCATGGTACCAGAGATGCTCCCTGATGGCTATTATTCCAATCATCCCCGAGTTTGATTCTCTAGGGAGGTGAAATAAATCCACAGCTGGATAGGGGAGATATCCATGATACTCAGCCCGGTTGAGTGGCCCAGTTAAGAGCCTAGTAACCCAAGTGTAGGGGATGGGGAGTATCTTGGTCAATTTTTGGGAGTGTCACAGGTCCCAAAAACACCCCTATTTAAAATTTATTGATTATTTTTGTTAAATAAATTCCATGAAATCAGCAAAATGACAAGGGCCATGGCGGACCCTTGAACAATGGCTTGATACCTCACCTTCTGATGACCGAGGGATTGATTATGAAAATTTATGCTAAGGTATTGAACCCCATTAGGGGTATAAATGGAATGGGTAGAGAATAATGGCTCATATTATAGGCACCAACGACACCCCCTTATAGAGAAGAGTGTACGATTAAGATAGGTTGTCCCAACATGATATGATGGAATCATGAAATACTTTATAGTAATTTGGATAGTCAATTAGAGAGTGGGTGAGTGTTCTTATCCCACTAATATGTGATAAGATTGGTGGGTTTTCTCTTGTAATTATTTAATTATAGGTTGATCATAAGAGGTACAACCTACGATAACCTTGATAAGTAATATTGGAATTATGTCATCTCTCTAGTGTGATGTCATATAGATTTTCTATTAGGCTAATGAGAACTTTATATGATTATGGAGATTATAAGGGATGTTATTCCCTTTTGTGAAATTCTTTATAATGAAATATGAGAATGGTATAGTGGAGGCCATGTTGGGTTTTTGGAATGAAACGTTGCCTATGTGACCTCATTGGGTGCCTCATCCTTAATTTAACCCTCAAGAGAGGTTGTAAAGTGGATATTGAATCGTTGATTCTAGGTGGAACCTTTAGAACTGATAATTTATGGTGATGGTATAGGTTGTATGGTTATGAGGAAAACCTAGGATACATGTGATGGGATTGATTTATGGTTGTCCCTAGTGATGTTTTTTAATTTTTTGTGTGATATGTTATCAAGTGGCTAATTGACCCCGAACATGATTATATGAGTTTCCTTGGATTTTTATGATATGGTGTTTAACCTTGATGATATTTTAGGATATTACTAGGATTTATATAATCTAAATTTATACCTGATGATTTTATATGAGATGCCTATGTTTCCTAGGATCCGTTAGTTATACATAATACATTTTGAGATTCCTATGATTATCTTAGGATCTGGTCAATGTACCTGATATTATATAGGATTCATAAGATTCCTAGGATTTCCCCATTATACATGATATTACGAGATTTCTGATATGTTAATAGGATATGGTGGTTACACATGATGAGATGATATGACTAGGTTTCTTAGGATTATGTGGATACACATGATAATGTTAAACATCAAGGATGTTGAGAATTGGGTGGTTAATCCTAATGATTTATGAGATTCTTAGTATTACCTCCTAGGATTTGGTGATTCTTGATGATTTATGAGATGCTTGGGATTACCTCTTGGGATCTGGTGTTATTCTTAATAACCAATGAATATAATAAAATGAGATGGTTAAGAGGTACATACTATCCCCCATGGTGATTAATATTTTAAATGATCTAAATGGGATGCACTAACCTCCGAGTGATTGTATATACTTTGATGATATCATGGGTATGTGTTTAGCCAAACCCTGGCATGGCAAGGAAGGTGCTAAGAAACATTCATCACTGGATAAATTATATTTGTTTGATCCCACATATCACTTTAGAACCCATATATTAATAGTGAATATTTTTATTATAATTTCACTTTTATTTATTTATTTTCAAACAAATCACATAATTTATGCACTACTTTATTGTTTATGTTTGATACCCCATTCGTGGTGTCCTACTGAGTTCTACTCACACCCTTCTTAGGCTTCATGAAACTTTGGTGCCTAATAAAACCTCATTTTTTATAGTTTTAGTTAGGGAAGAGGAATAGTTTTGACTGATTGAGAGGGGTAGATCAAGAAAAGTCTAGAGATTGGGATGTTATGTGGCTTGGGGATGGTAGATAATACTCTTACATTTATATTATTTTGTTTATTTTCTATATGTGGTTGGATAAATGGGAAACTAGTGATGAAGTATAACTATATGTTGTAATATATTTGTTTTAGTATGGTTGTTATTTATTTTTTGCACTCTGATAATTTATTATGAATGATACTGTGTTTTTATATTGTTATTTATCACTCTGATATAAGGTAATTCTTTCCCTATAGTAACACCCTTGACCCTCTCTATTAGTCAGCAGCCTCCAACATATGTGGAATCATGCCTCATGTCATATGAAATCATGTACCTATAATTTTAGAGTGACCTAGGATGGGGAGTTATAGGAAGGATGGAGATATGTATTTCCTTCAAAATCCTCGATAAGTGAATGAGATAATGGGAATTTATTTGAGTGGTGACTCCACTTCTTCCCCATAGAACCATGATCAAGGTATAAAATGATGCACTAATACTATTTATCATCTGGACCATAGATCTAAAACTTATGAGGATCAATTATAAAGTTACATCCTTGGAGATGTTTATTTTCTCTATTATTCCAATATATAACTTTAGACCTAGATAAGTGTATTTACTCTGATGTTCAAACATGTATATGCTGTTGGTTTGCAGGTATATATTTTATCGAGCTCAAGATGTATATTTCCTTTAGCACTTTTGAGATAGACGAGGCTGTATATTTCCTCCAATATGATTAAGATAGCTCGAGAGATATATTTCCTTAAGCATATCATGATTAGTGAAATTAGGGTTGAATTTCCCTTGGATTCAAAGAATCTTGATTTTTATTTTTTGTTAGTATGAATTAATTCAATGTGTACTAAAGAAGGAAATAATTAGGTTCTATTATAAAAGAAAGGGAGAGTTTATTTCATATTGGAAAAAAAAGTTGTTCATACTTTGTTAGGAAATGAACTTGTTTCCCTTGAATACCTTGCTGGATAGATTCAAAGGTAATCCTATAAATCAAACAATTAGAGAGTTAATCCTCAAGTTAAGAAAAGTATTAATGTTGTTGAGTAGTTTCTTCAATGGTTGGTAAGATATTTGGAAGAACCTAGATAGTGGGGAGATTATAAGCTAACCAAATATGTGGAAAATCTATCCCTGAGTTACCAAGTATGAAGGTTATTGTGCTTAGTGTTTAAACCCTCTTGGATGAAGGTTTGAGAAGGATGATGTTGAATTGTAATTGTTCTAATAGTGGGTTCCCTAGACCCAACTAAATAATACTTTTTTATTACCATAAAATGTATACAGTGAGTTATAAATGATGTTCGCATACCATTATAGTGTTGATATTTTTGCACCCACTATTTAAATGGTAATTTTCATTGATTATTTATCATATCAAAAGGTTATAGTTATTACCATTCTATAATGATAACCTCAAGATACTATGAAATTAATCTTAAAAAAATGTCTTGTGGTTTAGATACATCAATATGATTGAACACAGATGATGTCTGACTATCAGATGATGGGGGATTATAAGTATTGAGAATTATTATCATGAATTTCACACTTGGTTATCTTGATTAGACGAATTCATGAGGACTAACCCTCTAATAGGAACAAAACATGTTTCAGGTGTCGTTGGTAGTTCCTATCTATGAAAATGTATATTGGTCTCCTTACTTGAGATCATTATCATTGTGTGCTATTTAATCATGTTATTTTATGAAAGGTAAAAACCATGACATTCAATTTGTGTTAAGGTATCTTGTGTTGGTTTTATCATTGGTGGTATGAAATTGGTTGAATGATCAAGATATAATTTTTTTCTTCTTAGTTGATGAAGTGATATCTCAGGCCCATTTGATCAAGATAGTAGTACCTTCACTAAATCCATGGCCATAGTAAAAGAGGGTAAGTCCATCCAGTAAATTCAAGGAATAATAAAGCAAGGAATGTATAATGACAAAAGCGTGCATCTGTATTTTTGAGATATCTTGATACAAAGATATTATAGTACACATTACGTGTTCATATGATGGTTGTTATTGATATGAATATTCCTTATTTCTTTAGGGGTCTTTATGGGTTTCTAGAATCTGCTTATAGTTTGTGAATAATATTTATTACTATCGAGATAAGGTCTTAGAGGGGCACACACAATAGCGTTTTCAAGAGTCTATCATATTATGTTGAATAAGTGTATAGGACATTGTTGGACCCACCACATGGTCTGAGATGTGTTTGATAATTAATTATCACCAATAAATAAATAAAATCATTATTATTTGAGTATAGAATAATTGGGTTGAATTTATTGATTAAAAGTATTTAGAAGTATTTAATAAAATATAGGGAAAATAATAAATGAATGAATATTATTTTAATATTAAAGGTTCTTTTAATATTATGAGAAAGAAAAGTTGAGTTAATGACTCATTTTTATCATGTAATATATTTATTATATATTAAGAGTAGGTGATAAAATATAAGTTATGTTTATGATGCACTCAGGTCATAATAACTATTCATTTATTTCTTATTTAGTGGATGTTTCTTATACTTGGGTTGGGGAACCCTATTCGGGAATTTAACATCCACTATATAAGTTGAGGAGAGGCACAAAACCATTATAATATTCATTCTAACAGATTGAGATCCTCTCTCTCCTATCGTATCCTAGAGAGAGGAAGACTCCCTCTGAGTGCTCAATCCAAGAACACTTTCAGGGATCAAAGGTAGTCGCGGTTATCATTAATATGTTTAAGTAACCATCAGAGATATTCTCTAATTCCCTAAATTCAATGACCATCATCTTTACAGATTCTTGAAGTGTGTGTGGTTGATCTATAGGGGTTCAAGATTGGATCCTTCAAGAAATGATCACTGGTATCAAGCTGCAGTCAAATGTGTCACTGATTTGAATGAGGTAAATGTTCCTTTAATTTTCATGATTATTAAATTCATGTGATATACTTAGACATTACCAGGGCTCAGATCACTAGAAATAATGATGTTACTTTACTCTGGTGATGAAAATTTTTAAATGCTCGGCCCACCAGCTTTCGTCACATGCCCCTGTACCAGAAATTAGTATCAGAGTGACCACATGAATTTTTTAGTCAATAAAAGTTAATTTTGTTTTAATTATGTAGAGAGATTTAATTTTGTCCCAATTAAATAGACCACACATAGATCCTATTTTGGATGACCAAGTTATGACTATTTTAAAAAATAAAAACATATTATTTTTGGTTTGTTTATAGATATAAAAATTGAAGAACGTATTTTATATATATGTTTAAATTTAACCTATTACCATTGGTTGGTAAAAATTCCATGATCTTTAGTTTTTTTATCTAGGAACTGGTTAGATTCTAGTATATGAAACAATTCCAACTAGTGGATATACTTATACAATTTTTTGGAATATTATAATGTTTTAAATAAAATAATCAATTAGGATAATCAGTGAGGGTATGGGTCTTTCCAATCAACAATTTAAAAATATTATTTTAAGGGCCCATTTCATAGGTGTGAAGTGAAAAAAGGGGAAATAACAGGGGAAATGTGACATTGGCAGTCAAAAACAAATAGAGGATTACCCTACTAGGGTTAACAAGAAAAACAAAAAAGGGGAAGGTGAAATGTATAACAAAAAAATAGATAAAAAATCGAATGAGATTCGTGGAGAAGATTCTTAGGATGCTAACGCACCTCCCTCCTTGTGGCTGATTCTTTCCCTACACTGTCAAAATAATCCCTCCTCCACCTACTGACACAGCCACAACTGAGCTCGATGTCATTGAACTCTTCTAGTTGGATTACCCCGATGCTATTTCCAGTTCATCATGGCTACCTCCCTTGCTTGCATGCTCACTGAGCCCACCGCCACATCTGGTCCTCATTGAAGCTGGTCACCATTTCTCTTGTCGACTGCCACCTCATCGTCCCACCTCGTTGACACCTTGTTAGTCCATATGAGACACTATTATCAGTAGCATATGACTTTCTATCACCTTGTGACTACCTTGATCTAGCTAATTTTAGATTCAGTGGGTTCTGTTTGACTTGAACCACCCTACAATGGGCCTGGGTGGGTCTTCCTGACCCGGAATGGGTCAGGGTGGGTCTACCTCACCCAAATTATCCCTAAATAGGTTCATTTAAACAAAAATAGCCTTGTACGAGGTATACCTAGCCCGTAATAGACCTGCATGGGGTTGACCCGACTTGCAATGGCCCTGGGCAGAGTTCTAAGGCTCGAAAAATTGTAAATATAATAAAAAATTAATTTATTATATTTTTATTTAAAAAATAATAGTAATTTTATTATATAAAAAATTAATTTAATTTTGGTATAATAATAAATTATTTGATTATTTTAATTTTGGGTTAAAAAAATTGAATTAATCATAGGACCGAATAAAATATATTTTTTGAATTAATATAATTTATTTAATTTATTAATATCCCTCAACTTAAATTTATTGAATTTTTTGTTTTTATCAAAATTTTATCTTACCTTTTGACTAGTCTTGATCATTAACTGACCATGCATGTTTGGGTTAATTTTATTTAATTATTTATCACCTATGTAAGATGCTTGTAATGTGTATAGGGGTTCGCACATCGTTAGTTTTTTATTAATATGTACAAGGGACTACACATCCTTCTCTTTATCTGTATGTACTTTTTTCTTCCTGAGACCCTCTCACCTATGAATGAGTATATTTGAATGATGATGATGTAAGACTTGGACCACGCCAAGACAAGTTAGTAACCCAAATGTGGCGTGACAACACTAGATCAAGGACAAGATGTGATGCGAGTTAAGATTCAACTCATGTTTGATATCCCTAGATAATGATTGATCTATTAATTTTAAATAGAGCAAATAATATTAGATTCTCAAGACCATTTAGGTAATTAATTTAATTTATGAATTTTTGATTATTTTATGTATGTCCATGTTTATTACAGAAACAAATAAAATAATAAATAGGGAAAATTTATAAATAAGCATTGAATTTATTCTATTAATATGTGTTAAATTGTGAGTGAGACAACATAGAATGAACATATTTAATAGAAAAATATTACATTATTAAAAAATATTGAATACCCATCATGGAAATATTAAGTCATGAATGCATAACGTCACTCAAACTTGTACAAAATTGGGTGTATGGGGTGTTTGTTACTGAAAGTTGACAGTGCATCCTAATATAGGGGAGTTATTATGAGAGTGATGGGTTAACTTAATTGAAGTTGGAAATAAAGAAGTATCCAAATCTAACTTTAAGAAGTTATTAAATCATATTTATGATTTACAGAAGGTGTGACTTGACTCAACAGACCAAGAATCCATGAGTGAAAGTGGTTATCCAGCCTAATGCTTACCTAGGAATTATCCGAGAAGTTCATAGACATAGCTTATAGACAATGAGAATAGGTTTCAGTGACAATTTTCACTAAAATAATCAAGAGACATAGTATTATGATTCTAGCCGTGGGGGTTTTAAAAGTTTGAAAAAATGGTGGAATACATTTAATGATTAATTTAATTGATAATGTCTAAATCAATAATCAAGATAAAATTATTAATATAATAGTGTTTATTTTATATGAAATGGAAATTAAAACCATATATACTTTGAATTAATTAATGTAAAAATACTATGTCCTTACCAACATAAATTTATAAGAGTGGTATAGGTACCTACACATAGTATTACAGTACGAAAATAAATTATGTGTTAGAGTCCCCACAACCTGATCAGCCTCTATAGGGAGCTCATGAGTACGTTCAAGATTATTATAGGAGAATCATGTATAATTCATTTTATGTTTATATCATAATGTTAACATCATTGTAGAAAGGGTTTTAGGTAAAAAATCAGGACATGAATTTATATAACATGCTTCTTCATCAGTTTGTGAAGAGAACGTGATGAAATAAATCAATATGGTAATGAACAAACTGATCATCTATCGATTGAAAAATGGAACTAAAACCGGCCCTCATGTACTTAGGATGATAAAGTACTTTGAATGACTATAATAATTGAGTTTCAAGTAAAATCAAGAACTTTTAGTTTATCTCATTCTCTCATCCTTAGAACCTAGTTTTTCTAGTTTTTTTTCAGAATTATCAAATGAATATTTTGGAAAATCCTCTTCAATATCTTTTGGGATTGGTTCACCAAGAATATGTGAATTTAAAGAATGTTAAATATTTAAATATTGAGGTGAATAAATATAAATACAAGGATAAAATGACGATTTAAAGTATACTACCAAAGGAACCTTCACAAATTCTTTCTACTAAACTCATTAAGTGCATCCAGATGACCCGAGATCAAATCCAGGCGGAGGATAATTTCTGGGATACTATAGCAGTGATGTTGCAGTACTGTAGCGGGTAATATAGAAGGAACTGTGTAGTATTGTAGTGGGAACTGTGCAGTACTATAGTGGGAACTGTAGTGGGACCAGTAGAAGGCACTATTTGGTACTGTAGTAGCCGGGAATATTCCCTCGTTTGGGCCTTCGGGCCACCGATTTGGTCCCTGAGTCCTTTAAGGCCTTCGGGCCACCCAGAACTTCAGGTCAATAAGGCCTTCATGCCACCTCAAAGATTTTGGGCTACCTTAAGCCAATATATACACCAGAAAACCTATATAGAACAAGCTTCAGAAGGAGGAGGAGCAAGGAGATTTCACCAGTGCAGAAGCTAAATAGATTGCATGAATGAGAGGGTATGGAACCTTTCATCAGGAAAAGCATGTGCATGCACAAGAAATCCTAGCTAAACAACCATGCAATAGTGGAGATCTGATTTCATGATGAAGATGATGGGGAGGAGCAGTTCCAAGTAGTTAGTCTGGGTTGTATGTAATGTTTGAAGCCTATGGGAAATGAATTCCTCTAAAGCCTATGAGACATGTAATACTTATGCCTACGGGCCTTGTAAGGGTTTCACCTTACCCCTTGAAAGGTGGATTATCAAAAATCAATAAAAAATGAAGACCTTCATGCCATTGGATGGATGAATGGATAAAGTCTATTTTATTTTCACGTGGAAAGATAGATCACTAGAAGAGGAACTGAAATAAATTGAAGGAGAGTCAAGAACAAGCTTCAACTTTAGTTGTATTCATCATCAAATATAATATTTCATTTATGATCCTTGGATATTAGATACAATATGCACTTACATACTTTTTTCTAAATAAAGGGACCAATGAAGTTAAGAAACATTACTAAAGTCAAGGTGTGTTCTCCATGTAGTCGAGGAATGGTGATACCTACATCGTCAGTGAGAATCACATGATTTCATTTCCAAGTTAATGGTTCTTGTAAAACTATAATTTCCAATTTAATAATACCAGAACGTTTATGACTGAATATTGTTTAGGGTATTTCATATACAACCAATAATTAAGTAATACACAAATCGTTATCATTACATGATGAATATAAATTGTAAGACTATAATACCTAGTTGTCAAAAGATAATCCTTTTTATAGTAAAACTAAAACTAATTTTCAAGGATATAAAAATTATGGTTTTTTACTCTTTGGAGTTATATACCTTTGGTATTATCGACAAAATTATGTACTTAGTTTCAGAAAAAAAAAACTTTTATAAATGAAGGTAAGTCACAAAGATTTTGGAATTAGTTCATCTGGAGAACATAAACTATTCCAAGAGTAATCTAGTGGAAAATATACTTCATATGATTTCTTTAAGTGTTGTTAAAAAGAATGTGAATGTGGAGTATGTTATATACATGGTTAGAATATATGAGTTGCTTCGGGCTCATGTTTTGAAGAATATCTTGACCAAGTATTCATCAATCATTATAATGTTGTGTGGATTAATTACGAAACACATATTAACTTATCCAAATCAAATCCATGATTCTTATAAGGAGGATATATGAGGAGAAATACATGTTAACATTGATCAATATAATATAGTGTGAAGTAATTCTTAAATTCATATTTCTTTATACACATCAGATTCATGAGGTAAGTAAAATGAAAATTAGTGTTAAAATTTATTTCCATTGCAAACACTTCCATTTTTTTCGAGACATGCTTCAAAAATAATAGAGTTATCTAAATACAATATTCCAACTATCTGGAAAATTGATATCATATAAGTTATAGTATGTTATAAATCCATAATTTCATGATAGCATGTGTTTATATGAAATGATTTTTTTTGGATATAAACAAAATTTCATCAAGAAAAACACAATGTGCATCTAAAGTAATAATTTTAAGGTTTCTAACGATACTACAGAAAATCCAGAGATAGAAAAGTTATAGTTAAGTAAAAGATTATATTTCTATAAAAGGGTGAAATTTTATATTTTAGATAGTGGGAGAAGTATTGACTTGGATTTATTCAATTCTGAATAAGAAAAAATAGTTAACATCGGAACATGTTCTATAAGAGCTTGTGGAAAAGGATTGTTCTAGATACACATACTGTGTAGGAAAGATAAAACCATGGTAATGGTTTTAAACTCATTGTGGGTGGTGATAAATTATATATTGAGAATAATAGATACTACAATTAATTAGTAAATGGAAACAAACTAAAATTGACAAGGTCAATTAAAATTCAATAATGAATTCCATGTATAAAAGTATAGGGACTTATTTTTTTGAATACTATGGTGGGTATCCAAGTGATACTATAAAAGGGTGGTACAAGTGTGGTACCAATGAGTCTAGATTTTTAATACCAAGCTATTATGCCTAAACCAATTAGAAATTTACTTTTTATAGCTACTATCTATGATCATTTTTTAAGAATTGGATGTTAAGACCACAAATCGTGGAAGGTGTCTATATGACGAAACTAGAGAGGGATGCTGACACCATAGAATTCCAATAAGAGGTGAATGTTACTAAAATATAGTTTTTGATTGATTTAAGTAATAATATCATAGAATATTCATTTGGAATGATTTTTTCCATGTGTTTTAAAGAGGTTAGTGAGCGCACCAAGCTTTTCCAAGTCAAATATGTTTGATAACATATGGAAAACAACTATTGGTCTTATAGTTAGTAAATAACAGAATAAAAATAACTCTTCATAGAATGAATTAATGTCTAAAATTATATTTTAGGGGATGTGATCTAATGAGGTTGATATAAAGGTTGTTTAGAACAAATCAATAGTACATGTAACACCCCAATATTTTGTGAAATATTATTTTTCACATAAATTTATTATTTTTTATATTTTTTCATTATAATAAATATCATGTTTATCTTGAGTTACATGAAATACTAAGTTTTTATTTCATTATATGTAACAATGGGTTTAGCTTTCATTACACATAGAACCATGTTTATCTTCCATTACACACAACATCGAGTTTTAACAAACCACAACAAGCAATTAATATTATTATTTAAAAAATACCGTTATTATCTAGAAATTAAATTGGAGGCATAAATAGGAATAAATAAATTTTAAATATAATTTATAATGATTTTATATAAAAAAATTATTGATAAAAAATTACTTAATTTTTCAATATAGTCTTTATATGTTTCGAAAATAATATTTTCTAAAAAACTGTTATATTTATTTCTTTTTGTGAACAATAATATGATTAATTTTTGACACTTTAGTAAATTAATTTTATAAAATAAACTTAATTTTTAAAATCATCATATTAAAATTATATTAGTTTTAAGTTTTTAGATTTTTCCGAAATGTTTCATTTTTTGATGAATAGTGAAAAATACTGAATTTTATTTAAAACTGCCTTTTTGTTTAATTTATTTATAAAGTAAAATTATATGTTAAATTAGTTTTTAATTAAAATTATTCTAATTATAACTATATTAATTCAATTTATGTAATTTTAATCAATTTCATATTGAAATTGGATGTAAAAACATTGTAAACTTTTAAACATTTTATCTTTGAAAATATTCTTTATCGTCGCATATGTAGAATGAATTTTAAATTAAAAATTCCCAATTTTTTGAATTAAATTTTAAAAAATTGATTAAATATTTTTAATAAGTATAATTTATATTATATAATAATCTTAATTTAATTTTTTACCAAAATTAATAGTGAAAACCGTAAAAATTAATTACCGCGGTTAAGTTAAAATTGGTTTTACCTGGGGTTTAAACTAAAAAGGCAAGGGATAAAATAAACTAAAAACTTATATAAAATATATTATATGAACATATTTTGACCCTTTAATGTCTATGTATCTATAATAATCCATTTTTATCCTTATGACCTAAGAAAAATGGGGGTACACAGTTTTCTTTTCAAAAAATCACAAGTGTGCCACTCACCTCACTTATAAAAGGCCACCCGTTCTCCTCTATTTTTTCACACCATAAAACCCTTCTGGTTCATCCAATACCTACCCAAATCACTTCCAAAATTCCATTATATCATTATAAAGTCATTATTTTTTATATAAAGGCAACCTAATAAGGATTTAGTGAAAACCTAAGGATGATACATGAAGAATAGATAACATTCATCAACAAGAATTTTTGTTTTATTTATTCCTCCATCTAGTTAAATTGTTATTATAAGAATATGATATAATCACTTAGTATATTACATATATTTAGATGATTTTATTTTAATATAATTACCCAAATTCATATCCAATTCCATCAAATGTGTTATGAAATCATCATTTGTGTATATGGTGGACTTCCGCCTCACAAACCAATGTCATTAATTTTTCCATTACCACCTCTAAAAATTTGAAATAATGATGTATTTATTATTTATATATGATATTTATGATATTATTATACTTCTATATTTATTATATCATTCATAACTTCATGCTTTCCATTTTTTGTGAATACGATAACATCGCTCGTGTGTGTGGTGGACTAGTACCTTGCGAAATGATGTGATTCACTCATGCTTTACATAGAAGGTAATAAAGATGAGTTTAATAAAAATATGTGATATATATGAAATTAAAATTATTTTTTAATGATAATATATCATTTAACTTTCTTTCATTAAATATTTCTATAAAATGGAAACAACGTTCATGTGTACGTAAGACCTACTGTCTCCATGAATGGTGTATTTCATTTTCTATATATATATTTTACAGATTAATATAAATAAATATATAATGAATATATATGATATTTATATCTTGGAAAAAATTATTTAGAATATTATACCATGATAAAATTAATAGGACCCAAAATAACCAATCAAAATGTAAATGAAAAACAAAGCTGTTATTGCCTGAAATGTGACTTTAATAAGAAATTGTTAATAAAAGGGTAATAAAAAGTCATAATTAAATAATATATGGTATGATATATATATATATATACATGTATTTATTTATTTATGGTTCTTTAAAATATTTATATTAAAATTATATTTATTATACAGGAGTATCAGACATGTACAAAGGAAGTTGATACTTAAGGTAAGAGATTTGCGTCTAACTTTTTACTTCCCTGAGACACATGCCATATTCACCAATTATTTATTTTATGTTGTTTATAAACTATGAATTAATTTATATTATGATTATTATCTTAAAAACTATTGTTTTTTATATATATCTATTTTAGTATCTCTCTTTTATGGGGTTTATGGTTCAAAAGTTAACAAATCGATAAGGGATTTTTGTCTCAATTTTTGTACTTTAATACATATGTTATATTATGAACCCATCTTCCTTTATGAGGTGTATATAAAAACCCTTTGATATGTATGATAATTTATTTATTTATCCTTATGATATTTTGAGTTTCACTTAATTATGTTCCTTTGTAGTGTTTACATTTTAATGTTTCAAAAGTGGTAATGATTTTATGTTACAATCTCATCTTTTATTGAGATTGTTTAGGATTATGTTTCCAATGATAAAATCATATGATAAATTCCTCAATAAAATAATTAATTTTATTCTTATATGTTTATTCATGACATTAAAATTACCATTATTACACTCTTTGGTACTTAAAATTAGTGAGAAATGTTTTTAAGAAAATATATTCTGTCAGAATTATATTTTCTTCCAAAACTATATTAAAAGTGTTTTATTACTCTCCTATGATTTTTAAAATATTTTTTTCCCATGTTTGAATTTTTTAAATATTTTTAAAGGTATCTTTATTTAACTTTCCCTATTTTTATTTTATCAAAAATGTTAAAAAAATATTTGTTTTAATATGTACAACCTGAATGGAATTTATCACTATCAATTTTTTTGAAACTTCATTTATAAGTTTTCAAGTTTAATTTTAAAATAAAAATATTTTCAAAATGTTTTATGTTTAAAAATATTTTTTTTTCAAATTTAAAAGGATATTTTCCTCAAGAAATTTGTTAAATGATTTTTAAATCTTCCTTTATAAGCATTAAATGTTTTTTTCATATAAAATTATTTTCAAAATGTTTTGTGTTTTAAAAATAACTTTTAAAAGAAGAAATGATGTTTTCCTTAAGAAATGTTTTATATTATTTTTAAATATTCATTTATAAATTTTCATGTTTATATTTAAATAAAAGGATTTCCAAAATATTAGTAGATTTTAGTTTTTAAAAAAGTTATTTTCAAAGAAATGTTATTTTAATCAAGAAACGTTCCAAGTGATTTATCTCTAAAAAAAAGTCATATAAGATAAAATCCTTTGATCTTACTTATGCTTTACTAGTTATATAATACAAGGATACGATTCTTATTATTTTTCTAAATGTCTTATGTTTACGATGAAAATATGTTTATAAAACCTCTTTATCTTCTACGAATTATACCATGATAAAATTCTTATTAAACGTGCTTTTTTCCATGGGTAATGCTTTGATAAAATTATTAAATGATTATGACACATATTAATTTTCCATAGGTTATGTTATGATGATATATTTATGAAACCCATTTCATTTCAAGGATTATGATAGGATGAATGTTTTATGATCTCTGGGCACACATATGTATGATTTTTATAATGTGTCAGGTGGGACCTATATCTCCATTCAATTCATTGGGGTAAATATTTATATGTAATTAGATAATAATGGGAAATAAGTCGATGGGATTGATTCACAATGGGAAACATGTGTGTGCTAATCCACTATGGGAAATATTTTTGTCTTCATCCAAAATGTGAAACAGGTGCATCCTAATCCATAATGGTAAACATGTGATAAGTCTTGATCCACTATGCTGATGGTAATGGTAGTTAACCTTGATGTATGGAATGGGTTTCTATATTTATGATGGTGTCACAATTTTCTGACATGATATTATGGTTCATGATTGACTTATGATGATTTATCACCCTTATGGGCCATGTTTTTAGAAATGATATAGTTTTATGTCATGGATCATGTTTATGATATATGATAGGTTGGGTATCTACTTATTAAGGTAGGTTCATGATCACATAACCTTATGATTATCTTATGATTTCATATGATCATAGATTGATATCTATTATGTTTACCCTTACAAAACATCTGATCTCTCCCTTTCTTATGTTTCCTTCCCCAGGTTATGAAGAACGGTATAGGTAGGGAATGCTTATGATGATAATATCTGAGAAGATATTTGTGGGATATTTAGAAAACCTTTCAAAAAAATATAATATTGTGTACGTAGTATCAAAATAAAATAAACCATTACAGTCCTCATGCTTGTGTTTGTGTAATGTATTGAATATTCATCTAAAAGATGTAATATCTATGTATGAAAATCCCAGGTTAGTATAGTTGGTTTCAAAGGAATGATTTACTTAACCATTGGAAACTAGGATGATAAAATTTTAAGGAAATACCTAGGGATATATCTAAGGATGTTTCTAGGGATATGTTTAAGGATAATTTTATTGATGAGTTAATATATAGGAAAAGTTCTTAGAATTTTGGTAAAGGATAGAGTGAGTGGTTTCCCAGAAATTACATCTATGTCCAGATACTTTAAGTGGATGTGGCTCTGGAATAGAGGTTCCTAAGGGTAATAACTCAAAAAGGGTAAATTGCAGGGGAATCAATCTATAAGGGCCCTAAACCATGTATTCTAAACCTCTGTGTGTTTTTAAAGATCATGGTTCTCAAAGGAGGTCTAGAGTGAGTCTAGAGGGGTTTAGCTTCTAAAACCTATAATCTCGGAGAATACATGATGTGTAAAGGATTTTCAAGTCGTGTACGTTCAGTTAATGGCTTGTTAAAGATGGTTCATAGAATTCTTCATGGCATGTATTTATCTGAGGATAAATTCATTAAGGTGACATGTTTTTCGATGCGATCTGAAACCTGATTATTACATGTTGTGTAAGGATTGCATGCCAAATAAATCCCTTTTGCAGTGTGTCTTTAAAGGGTGAAACTACTAATTTTTTTTTCATAAACCCTATAACCTTTAGCACCTCCCACTCTCATTCCAAGAGACTAGCATCTCCATACCTTAGTGTTTTGAGATTCCTTCTATGGGGGTTAATCCTTGGGCTCCCATATTTGATTCTTAGTGATCCAAGGTGAGTTTTACATCCATTTCTTGTGGTTTCTTTTTTTTTTTGGTTTCATTTTCCACTTATTCTTCATTCCACATGATGTCACTTGATCTCCCATGTTTCTAATGATGTTTCCTTGGTTTATTTTTGGTGTGGTTATGGTGAAACATTTCTGAATGGATGTAGTTCTTATTGGAGACGTGATTGGGAATCTGTGATGTTGATCTATTCTCATGTGAAGAATGTTGACACATTTAAGGCATGGGATTTGTTTATTTTCTATTTATTTATGTGAAATCATAAATTTATCACACTTTAGTCCTCTGGATGGTAACATAATTATCCTAATAATATTTAATCAGATTAAAATAATTGGTTGTGATTGCATGTTGATAATGTTTTTTCTTTGCATCATTATAGAGGTTTGCCTCATGACTTGATAGATAGTATGATATCTGTACTACATGCTTTGATAACATGTTCTTATTCAAGGAATTGAATGTTGAAATTGGAAAAGAATGTAAATTTTGATTAATTTATAATTAATTGGATTAATAATAATAAAAGAAGAGGCATGTTTGTAATCCATTAGTTGAGGTAATTCGATAATAAAATTGATGAAGTACACCTGTTTAATTGTAATTGTGATCTTCCATATGATTAATGGAATTGATAATTAATGTGAAGAATGTTTATTCTTATTGATAATAATAAAAATTCATAATAAATTAGAATGGTTGTATTCCTTGAAGTGTGTTTAATTAATTTCTTAATTATTTTAGTATCTTTTTATATCTTAATGCCTTAGGTTTCCTAGGGTTAGAACATGTGAATATTGAATCAGTTAATTCAAGATAAAATGAGAATATGTTGTGTGATAAAGATAATTTTTATGTCTTGATTTTCCTATCTTATTGAGCAGGTCGAGTGCCTTGTTTTGGAGCCATGAGTGCTCATTTTCATGGGAATGTTGAATGACTTTTTTGAGGGATAGATTCCCTATTAGTTGTGCATGTTTGTTCCTACTGATTTTGTGATGTTATCTAGATATGAGCCTTGTGTGATGATCCTGGTATAGTTGAGTCTTGGATGGATGATGTGATATGGGGTGGGGAGGGCCGAATGTGATGTGAGCCTAGTATGGATGATCTTAGGATGGATAATGTGTTATGTTGGTGGGGAATCTTGGATGATGTGGTAGTATTTAACACATGTTAAGGATAGATGCATTTGTATATGTATATGGGTGTCAAGGATGGAACTAGAGATAATGGAATGGGTTGAAGTTGGGCTTACCTATTGATGTGCTGCTGAGAGTTGGGATGCTCACTTGTGGTAATGTTTAATGGATGATGGATGGGTTTCTTATTTTATCTGCATTCCATTCCCCACTGTTTGAGGTAGCTGCATGTTCTTGGTTGTATGTTTCCTCTTGGTGGTTTCTTAGGATGGTTTTCATAGAGTATGTGGATATGGAATGATGTTAATAATGAATAAATAATTCTTAACCCATGGGGCTAGTTGGTGCTGGAATGAAAATGATAAAAGATGGTAATCTTGATAAACTAAGGACAGGATTTGTATTATAACTAGGGGATAAACTTTACATTGATGATTAATGTAATATAATGTGTAATTTTTGTTAATGGTTAATTAATGGACAATGAATTAATTAATAGAAAGAATTAATATACGACTAGGTTATTCCTATAGTGTGGATTAAGCTATATTATATCATGCATATTCTGTGATTTCATATGCTACCTATAAGGACCCTCACTTATTTCATACATAATCTTGAATTTATTCATGAAAACACTTCATTTTACATTGAGGATCTTTTCAAGTTTAGAGCTTTAGAGAATTAAGACAAAATATTCATAACATTACACATTGTTACATAGTGGATACCATAAAATCAGTTTCCATTTTCCTCAGAATATAAAACATTAAAACATAAAACAAGACTCCTTGACAATTCTTCAACATTTAACATGTCTTCCTTCCTTGTATTATTCATCCATTAACCTGTGAAAAATCATTTAAAAACTTGGTATGAGCACAAAAGCTCAGTAAGGTATGAAAAAGAAGGAAAAAATCTCATTAGTCCATGAATACACAAAACATATGGAAACATTTTCAAAATACATGATTTACACCCATAAAATCTTACTTAGCGTAACATGAGATTTACACAAGATCCATACAAACATAATTATAATCATAAAGGTATATTGGGGCATTACTTACATAATCTTGTAACCATCTTGGCTACCTTAAAATTTGTAACCCTCACGGCTACCTTACTTTGTGTAACCATCACAGTTACACTTGGAGTAACCATACGGCCGACCTCCAACTTACTCATACCCAATGCATTGGAGGGAAATATAGGTCCCACCCTTCATCATAAAAAAATGCCCAATATCCAAAACATAATCATTCAACAAAAATAATAGCATAAAAACATTGCCTTTGAATCTTATAAAATAGAATTTTAAAAGAGGATTTAGAAGAAAAGTCCCTTATAAACATCATATACTTGAAGTGAGACTTAATTGAGTGGATGGAATATGTATATAATCTGTAAATACACATAATTAAACATAATATAAACAGAACCCATCACACAAACAATTTAAATAGCACATAAATTATAAAGTAGAAGGTTAACCCAAAGAATGGAAATCGGGTTAAGAATTCCCTTACCTTGGGCTTGTCCTACTTCAAAATTGTTTGAACCTCCTGTATAATGGTTAAAGGAGTGTTAATAGGATTTTAAAGAAACGTGTTCATGTTTATAACATCTTATATGGTCTTTTCATAACCTCATTTCACCCCTTATTTGTTATTATTTTGGGTGAGGTCTTTTGTGATTTTCACGATCGGTTCATGATGAATCGTTCTTGTTGATTGGAAGTGAAACTCCAGAATTGGAATGGAGTATTAGTTACATAACTCCAGTACCATAAATTATACCATTCATCACTTTGGTGCCTTATATGATGATGATTTATAAGTTAAAACATTAATTATGTCCGTTTAGATAATTTAAGTGGTTCTTTGATAATTACAATTTCATTTAGTCTTATAAGTTTGAATCATGAGTACAAAAGAATTACAGAACCTTATATGATTCATAAAACATATATTATAACCTGGTTCAACCATATAAATGGTTTCATGACCAGACTTGAAATAATTAATGGAAATTGAAAATACATCGTCCACAAATGGACAATGTTTTTTGATTCTTTAAATAAGTGAAAGAGGAGAGGAATAATGATTTGTAATTTTCCATAAACATGAAAACATCCAGAATATACATGATTCTGGAGATTTCATGCCTCTTGGATAAGAGGGGGTGAAGAAAGAAGTGGAAGGAATCATGAAATAAAGAAAACATGAGAAATTTCTTACAAAAAATTCGGCAGCCTAGCGGCGCCTCTAAAAATTTCATAAAAACAAGATTGATGAGAGGAATGGAATATCTCATCAATCATACAAAATTTGGACTGTAAGGGAAAATATTTAATGAAATATCCCAACAAAAGACAAAGGGGAAGGAAGAGAATAACATAAAATGGATGGAAAGAATGAAAATGAAAGAGGATGTTTACCTCTTGATCTCTTCTCCTTGAGATCCTTCTTAAGGGCTTTGATTTTGGTCTTTTGGTGAGACCAGCAGCTCTAGGACGTGGGGAAGAAGATTGAGGAGGGAATTTGGCAGAAATTAGACAATTCTCAAGGCTTGAGAGGTGTGGGAGGAAGAGGGGAGTGAGGGTGGTATTTATAGTGGAGGAGGGGAGGTATTTTAGATTATTTTAATTATTATTATAATATTTTTATCAAGACTATGAATAATCTCAAATCAAGTGGCCTTAATTAGTGAAAATATCATGTGATTTCGAAGCAAGTGGCCTTGCATCACTTATGATGTCATAAATAGTGCATTTTTACTGATAAATTGATTATACGGTATTTTACCGTATTTTACTATTCACCGAAAATTCAAGAGTTTCAGAAAAATACCAAAAATTTACCCCAACCATTTTTCGACGTGTAGAATTCAAAAATGAACTCCATTTTTCAAAAATAATTTTCTAAATATTATTAATTTAATTTTAAAATAAGGTCACAGTTAATTCGAAAAATAACAAAATTGAAGTGCAATTAGTTTTATGTGACATTGGAAAATTAATTAAGATCCCATTATCCTATTGCCATGGGAAAATAAAATAATAATATTATTTACTATTCATGAGGTCATATTACTATTCATATTACTATTCATATTACTATTCATATTACTATTCATAAGGGCATGTTACTATTCACCAAAAAAACAAGTTTGTTCTATCAGACTCGAAATAACATACTGAACACAATTGTAGATGATAGTTTCTTGAAATTCAAAACATAGAAGAAATAAAATTATGTTTAAAGGATACTTATAAATATATACCTTAAACAAAATTTCAAGAACTTTCAATTTATTTTTAGAAAACCTTGGGATGTTACATTATCCCCACCTTCTTGAAATTGCGTCCTCGCAATTTTATTTACTTATTAAAAAACTGAGGGTATTTTTCCCTCATAGCATTTTCAGACTCCCATGTTGCTTCTTCAACCATGTGGTTTCTCCACAAAACCTTTACCTGGTGGATTACCTTATTCCGCAATACCTGTTCTCTTCGATCAAGAATCTGAACCGGTTTTTCTTCATAAGAAAGGTTCTCTGCTAGCTGAACTTCTTCCGGCCTCAAGACATGTGATGAATCTGGAACATACTTTCTCAACATCGAAACATGAAAAACATTGTGTACTTGAAATAAGCTCGGAGGCAAAGCTACGCGGTACGCAACTGTTCCAACTTTATCCAAGATTTCAAAAGGACCGATGAACCGTGGACTTAGTTTCCCTTTCTTACCGAAACACATCACACTTTTCCAAGGAGATATTTTAAGGAAAACATGGTCACCTACCTTGAAAGAGAAGTCTTTCCTTCTGTTATCTGCATAACTTTTCTGCCTGCTTTGAGCTATCCTCATGTGTTGCTGGATCATCCTCACTTTCTCAGCCACTTCTTCTACTAATTCTGGCCCCATCAACTTTCTTTCACCGACTTCATCCCAAAACGCAGGAGTCCGACACCGCTTTCCATACAAGGCCTCAAAAGGTGCCATCTGAATACTGGAATGGAAACTGTTATTATAAGAAAACTCAACTAATGAAAGATGATGATCCCAACTTCCCTGATAGTCCATTGAACAAGCTTGAAGCATATCCTCCAAAGTTTGAATCGTTCGCTCTGACTGCCCATCTGATTGAGGATGAAAAGCTGTACTGAAATTCAACTCTGTGCCCAAAGACTTCTGAAGTCCCTTCCAAAATTTAGAAGTGAACCTGGGATCTCGGTCAGACACAATGGAAAGAGGAACTCCATGTAACCTGACAATCTCTTTGAGGTACAATCGAGAAATCTGATCTAATGTCATTGTATCTCGAATAGAAAGAAAATGAGCAGACTTTGTTAGCCGATCAACAATAACCCATATCGCATTGTTACCTCGAGAATTCTTTGGTAGTCCCACCACAAAATCCATGGATATATTCTCCCATTTCCATTCTGGCACCGGCAAAGGCTGAAGCATCCCCTTCGGTAACTGTCGCTCTGCTTTAACCTGCTGACATGTCAAACATTTCATTGTAAAATCAGCAATATCTCTTTTCATCCCATTCCACCAGTAATACTCTCGAAGGTCTCTGTACATCTTAGTACTTCCAGGATGAACAGAAAATGGAGAACTATGAGCTTCACACAACAATTCTTTCTTCAGCTGGGAATCACAAGACACACACAACCTTTTTCCAAACCTTAAAACACAATCTTTATCAAGATTAAATTCTGGAAACTTACCCATTTTAACCAATTCTACCTTTTTCTGTAGCTCACAGTCTTCCCTCTGTGCTTTCATAATTCTATCTGACAACGAAGACTGCACTGAAACCTGAAACAAAACAGATATATTCCCTGCACCAACAACTTCCAAGCCAAAATTTATCAAATCATTAATCAAGGGATCACGTTCCAAACGTAGCATGGTTAATGATGCATGATTTTTCCGACTTAAGGCATCCGCTACTTTGTTTGCTTTTCCAGGATGGTAATTAATCGTGCAGTCATAATCCTTTATCAGTTCTAGCCATCTTCTCTGCCTCATGTTTAATTCCTTCTGAGTGAATATATACTTAAGACTTTTATGGTCAGTATATATTTGGCATTTGGTTCCGTATAGATGATGCCTCCATATTTTCAAAGCAAAAACCACAGCTGCCAATTCCAAATCATGTGTGGGATAATTCATCTCATGAGGTTTAAGTTGTCTCGAAGCATAGGCAATTACCTGACCATTCTGCATCAAAACACAACCAAGTCCCTTCAAAGAAGCATCACTATAGATGACAAACTCACCATTCCGGGAAGGTAAGGCCAAAACTGGAGCATTCACCAATCTCTTCTTTAGTTCCTGAAAACAAACATCACATTCCTCTGTCCAAACAAAATTAACCCCTTTCCGTGTTAACTTAGTTATTGGGCTAGATAACCGTGCAAAGTTCTTAAAAAAGCGTCGGTAATAACTTGCTAAGCCCAGAAAACTACGAATCTCTGTAACATTTGTGGGTCTTGGCCATTCATCAACTACTTTTGTTTTGGCAGGATCAACTGTTATTCCATCCTTATTTACAATGTGCCCAAGAAAAGAAATCTGTTGCAACCAAAAATCACACTTGCTGAATTTTCCATATAGTTTCTTTTCTTTTAAAGTTTGTAAAACAACCCTTAGATGTTTTTCATGCTCCTCTTTATTTTTAGAAAAAACCAGAATGTCATCAATAAATACCACCACAAACTTATCCAAGAACTCATGAAATACTCTATTCATAAGATTCATGAATACAGCAGGTGCATTAGTTAACCCAAATGGCATAACAACAAATTCATAATGCCCATATCTAGTACTAAAGGCTGTTTTCGGGATGTCATCCTCCTTCACCTTCAGCTGATGGTATCCGGATCTCAAGTCAATCTTGGAAAAGTACTGAGCTCCCTGGAGCTGATCAAACAAGTCATCAATATGAGGCAAAGGATACTTGTTTTTAACAGTGATGTTATTCAAAGCTCTATAATCAATGCAAAGTCTCATGGAACCATCTTTCTTTTTAACAAACAAAACAGGGGCTCCCCATGGTGAAGTACGGGGACGAATGAAGCCTTTGACAAGCAAATCCTGCAACTGATTTTTCAATTCAAGAAGTTCTATTGGAGCCATACGATATGGGGGTTTTGAAATTGGCTTAGCATCAGGAACTAAGTCAATTGTGAATTCAACTTCTCGTTTAGGTATGACACTGGGTAACTCCTCAGGAAAAACATCAAGGTATTCATTTACCACTGGCACATCATTGATTTGAATAGTTCCCTTGTTTTCAACAATATGAGCTAGATAACTTTCATTTCCATCTTTCAGTAGTTTCTCAGCTTCTTGATATGTTATCAATTGTATGGGTTCATTCTTGTATACAAACTGAAACTCTTTCTGAAAAACAACTTCTTTAGCTCTACAGTCAATCTTAGCATGATAACCAGAAAGCCAGTCCATCCCCAGAATAACTTCAAACTCGACTAAGGGTAAAACAACAAGGTTTGCAGGTAAAGTCTTTCCACATACCACAATAGAAATATTCTTATAATTCCTCTTTGCTATAACATTTCCCCCTGGTGTTTTAACAACAAGTTCGGGTATCATTTGTTGAGGTGATATTTCCAATTTACTAGAAAATTTCTCAGAGATGAAGGAATGTGTAGACCCCGTATCAAACAAAACTTTAGCAAAATCTGAGTGAACAAACAAAGTACCTGATACAACTTCATTGGATGGCCCAACATCTGCTGACGTAGTCGCAAAGGATCTCACTACACCTTTCTGCTTGTAGTCTGGCTTCTTTGCATCATTTGGATCCCTCTTTGGACAGGCATTTGCATAGTGACCCATCTCACCACATTTAAAACACTTTATAGTTTGCTTATCAGGATTAGTCTTTGGATCATTTTCATTGCAATCTCGGGCCATATGTCCAAACTTACCACATTTAAAACACTTCCCAGTTTTGATAAGACATTCCCCAGGGTGCTTCTTGCCACACTTTTCACAAACTGGAAACTGTATTTTCTTACCATGAGATTTCATTGGTTGATTCTTACCCATTGCTTTCCAATTTGACCTCTTCTTCTCTTTGTTTACAAATTGCATGTGATCGTCAGCAAACTCCATCTCTACCCTCTCATCACATCGGACAAGTTTCTCATAACTTTTGAATTCACGGGAGGCCAACGCCCTTCGATACCTTGGCTTCAATCCTGAGTAAAAGCGGTTGATTTTGCTATCGAGATCCAGAATAAGATTCGGAGCATACCTCGCCAGTCGGGTGAAGTTCGCCTCATACATAGCCACTGAATCTTCCTCCTTTTGTTTCAGTTCAAGGAATTGTTTCTCCATTCTAAGTCGCACCACCTTAGGAAAATATTTTTCAAGAAAAAGACTTTTAAATTCATCCCATACTAAGGCATCAAAATCCTCTCTACCCCTAATATTCCTTACCATTGACCACCACTGATCAGCTTCCCCTTCAAAACGATAAATGGCAAGACTTACCTTTTGATTGTCTGAACATCCCATAACATCAAATATCTTTTCAAGGGCCTTAATCCATCCTTCTGCTGCCACTGGGTCAGAAGATCCACTGAATGCAGGAGGATGTTGTCTCATAAAATGTTCCACCACTGTCATGTTCCGTTGGGGTACATCTATTTGTCCTCTTGCATGGATGCCACCACCATTTATTGCCTGTGTTAGCTGAGCCATTACCGTCACAAACTGCTCGGTTCCAATCCCTACCATTCCGGGCTGTTGATCAGGAAGGATGTCATTCTGTCAGTGCCTATCCTCTTCAGCATCCATGTTCCTTCTGCGGACAACCATTCTAAACAAACATTTCTTAGATGAAGCAACATGGTAATCTTTAAATGCTATAACAAATTAAACATAGGGTAAGAATTATTTATGGTTTTCTATTAGCATCACCTTAACCCCTAAAGTCATCTAAACCATCCTCTGATACCAACTATAAGGACCCGCACTTATTTCATACATAATCTTGAATTTATTCAAGAAAACACTTCATTTTACATTGAGGATCTTTTCAAGTTTAGAGATTTAGAGAATTAAGACAAAATATTCATAACATTACACATTGTTACATAGTGGATACCATAAAATCAGTTTCCATTTTCCTCAGAATATAAAACATTAAAACATAAAACAAGACTCCTTGACAATTCTTCAACATTTAACATGTCTTCCTTCCTTGTATTATTCATCCATTAACCTGTGAAAAATCATTTAAAAACTTGGGATGAGCACAAAAGCTCAGTAAGGTATGAAAAAGAAGGAAAAAATCACATTAGTCCATGAATACACAAAACATATGGAAACATTTTCAAAATACATGATTTACACCCATAAAATCTTACTTAGCGTAACATGATATTTACACAAGATCCATACAAACATAATTATAATCATAAAGGTATATTGGGGCATTACTTACATAATCTTGTAACCATCTTGGCTACCTTAAAATTTGTAACCCTCACGGCTACCTTACTTTGTGTAACCATCACAGTTACACTTGGAGTAACCATACGGCCGACCTCCAACTTACTCATACCCAATGCATTGGAGGGAAATATAGGTCCCACCCTTCATCATAAAAAAATTCCCAATAGCCAAAACATAATCATTCAACATAAATAATAGCATAAAAACATTGCCTTTGAATCTTATAAAACAGAATTTTAAAAGAGGATTTAGAAGAAAAGTCCCTTATAAACATCATATACTTGAAGTGAGACTTAATTGAGTGGATGGAATATGTATATACTCTGTAAATACACATAATTAAACATAATATAAACAGAACCCATCACACAAACAATTTAAATAGCACATAAATTATAAAGTAGAAGGTTAACCCAAAGAATGGAAATCGGGTTAAGAATTCCCTTACCTTGGGCTTGTCCTACTTCAAAATTGTTTGAACCTCCTGTATAATGGTTAAAGGAGTGTTAATAGGATTTTAAAGAAACGTGTTCATGTTTATAACATCTTATATGGTCATTTCATAACCTCATTTCACCCCTTATTTGTTATTATTTTGGGTGAGGTCTTTTGTGATTTTCACGATCGGTTCATGATGAATCGTTCTTGTTGATTGGAAGTGAAACTCCAGAATTGGAATGGAGTATTAGTTACATAACTCCAGTACCATAAATTATACCATTCATCACTTTGGTGCCTTATATGATGATGATTTATAAGTTAAAACATTAATTATGTTCGTTTAGATAATTTAAGTGGTTCTTTGATAATTACAATTTCATTTAGTCTTATAAGTTTGAATCATGAGTACAAAAGAATTACAGAACCTTATATGATTCATAAAACATATATTATAACCTGGTTTAACCATATAAATGGTTTCATGACCAGACTTGAAATAATTAATGGAAATTGAAAATACATCGTCCACAAATGGACAATGTTTTTTGATTCTTTAAATAAGTGAAAGAGGAGAGGAATAATGATTTGTAATTTTCCATAAACATGAAAACATCCAGAATATACATGATTCTGGAGATTTCATGCCTCTTGGATAAGAGGGGGTGAAGAAAGAAGTGGAAGGAATCATGAAATAAAGAAAACATGAGAAATTTCTTACAAAAAATTCGGCAGCCTAACGGCGCCTCTAAAAATTTCATAAAAACAAGATTGATGAGAGGAATGGAATATCTCATCAATCATACAAAATTTGGACTGTAAGGGAAAATATTTAATGAAATATCCCAACAAAAGACAAAGGGGAAGGAAGATAATAACATAAAATGGATGGAAAGAATGAAAATGAAAGAGGATGTTTACCTCTTGATCTCTTATCCTTGAGATCCTTCTTAAGGGCTTTGATTTTGGTCTTTTGGTGAGACCAGCAGCTCTAGGACGTGGGGAAGAAGATTGAGGAGGGAATTTGGCAGAAATTAGACAATTCTCAAGGCTTGAGAGGTGTGGGAGGAAGAGGGGAGTGAGGGTGGTATTTATAGTGGAAAAGGGGAGGTATTTTAGATTATTTTAATTATTATTATAATATTTTTATCAAGACTATGAATAATCTCAAATCAAGTGGCCTTAATTAGTGAAAATATCATGTGATTTCGAAGCAAGTGGCCTTGCATCACTTATGATGTCATAAATAGTGCATTTTTACTGATAAATTGATTATACGGTATTTTACCGTATTTCACTATTCACCGAAAATTCAAGAGTTTCAGAAAAATACCAAAAATTTACCCCAACCATTTTTCGACGTGTAGAATTCAAAAATGAACTCCATTTTTCAAAAATAATTTTCTAAATATTATTAATTTAATTTTAAAATAAGGTCACAGTTAATTCGAAAAATAACAAAATTGAAGTGCAATTAGTTTTATGTGACATTGGAAAATTAATTAAGATCCCATTATCCTATTTCCATGGGAAAATAAAATAATAATATTATTTACTATTCATGAGGTCATATTACTATTCATATTACTATTCATATTACTATTCATAAGGGCATGTTACTATTCACCAAAAAAACAAGTTTGTTCTATCAGACTCGAAATAACATACTGAACACAATTGTAGATGATAGTTTCTTGAAATTCAAAACATAGAAGAAATAAAATTATGTTTAAAGGATACTTATAAATATATACCTTAAACAAAATTTCAAGAATTTTCAATTTATTTTTAGAAAACCTTGGGATGTTACACTACCCCACCCATGTTAGTTAGGGAAACTAACAACCAATGAACTCTGGTAGGGTGTATTCCCTAACATCTCTATGGGATGATGGATGGATGACTACCCCATATGGACCCTCTATCTTCTCTTGGTAGTTACTTATGATAGTATGCATGGAGGTTAGCTTCCCTTATATGTGTTTAGAGGGTTGTGATGAATTTTAGTTATTTCACTCACATGTATTACCAGATATATCATCTAAAGTATTATTACAGGTATGACGGGTATGGGTTATGATGGATTGAGGTACTTACTCGGTGTATGGATTGTAATGGCATAAGGTATAATACCCAATGTATGTTTCATGTCTTATGAGTTGTGGTGGATCCCAAAAAATACTTATTTACTCTATATAGATATTTGATATGGGATGATGTGATGATGTGATGCATGTGGTGCATGTTTTTATTCCTTTCCTTGGTGTCTTTGGGATGGCTTAATTTTGGAGAGAGATGGATCTGGATATGCGACATTGGGGCAGAGAGAAAATCCAATGGTGAAGAAGGAGTGAGGTACCCTTGATGTTTTATTATTATATTATATTCTCTCTTGCATGAGATACTTGGTGAGAGATATCTATAGTGAGGATAGGAACTTAGTATACCTGTTTAAGTGATGAATTGGTTTCACTATTGTTCAATGTGCTTTAACATGATTTCATTATCTTTTCTATGAGAGTATCTAGGGAGGATCTTAATGATTATACCATTATAATTACCCTACATATATATATTTTTTTAGGTCATCCAGATAATCTTGGAGATCAGGATGGATATTACTTGCTTGGGGTTTTGTAGGAGATTTTTTGGGCTTCCTGGTCATTGTCATATCTACCATTTTGGTAGATGTAGTTTTCATTTTAGTTTTTTAGTACTATATAGAATTTTATGTTTTCACATGGTTTATATATATATATATATATATATATATATATATATGTTTCAGAAGGTTTTTATTGGTGTATCCTTCTTATATCTCTCTACTTAATATTTCTATTAGAGGGTAATGTCTCCCATATGCATGTTTATTAAAACCTTTGTGCTAGTCACCAACCTGGGGCCTACTAGAGGTGGGAATTGGGCAGTCACTATCCACCCCTCATTTTAGTATCTTTGTAGGGAGGGTTTTATGGAAGAGTGGTATCAAAGTTTTAGGTTTTAGGGATATGATAGAGTTTATAGTTAGGAACAAGTGAGGCTGCATGGGTTGGTAGAGAAACAATGTCATATAAGTATAGTAAGTGATGTAAACATGAGAGACCGGTTGAGAAATGTGTATTTAGGGCCCCATATGATTTTATTCATAGACCATTAATTTTTCTAAGCCTAAAAAATTTAGTGATACTGGATGTAGGGTAGATACATAGTAAAGGATCATGCATCATTTTTTTTACACCTGTATTTGAAATGGGTAAACCATGAGATATGTTAAAACCTTTAAAATATAATTAAATAATTAAACAATTAATGTTAAATATTCCATATTCTAGGTTTAAGAGTCTAAAAATTTGTTTTTTTAGTAGGTATGGATCTAGGTTGATGTTTTGATCAGTTTTTCACTGAAGATGTTCTATAAGACATTCCAGAAGATCACCGTAGGGTTGTGGTTAACAACGATGACACTTAGAGGAGTACACTCCAAGAGTTTTAGTTCTATAGTCTATAGAATTTTGAGGGATCCATTTTAGATGCATTCACAGAATACTGGTTGGAGGAGGTTGAGATAGCTTTCAGTTTGATTTGTGCTTAGAGGGAGAACTGGGTTTCATTGGCTATGATGATGTTATGTGGAGTAGTGAGAAAATGGTGGTTCTTGATCTTTGATGATCATGAGGACTCAATAGTCTTGTGGGAGAAATTATGATACCAGTTCAGAGTAGATTTTATTCAATCGTAAAGGTGGCCAGTCACCAGGAGATGCTTAACCTTTGATAGGGGAGCTCCAGTGTGCGAGAGTTCAAGATCTATTTTAGGAACCTTATATGATATAATTTGGACCTATTTTCATATGAGTAGGATAGATAAAGGCATTTTGAGTAAGATTTATATTTTGAGATCTAGTGATAGGTCACCTTATTTATTATGAAGACATATCTTGAGGTGTTGGTGAGAACATAGGGTATTAAGAGAATTCTGAACAGAACTATGCCATAATGAGAGGGGAGTCATCAATATTCTTCATAAAGAAGATCTATAGTATAGGGTTCCTAGTTTTCAAGGCAAAAGAGTTTTTGGTACATCGGGTGTAGGCCTCCGCCCTCATCATCTCATTTCTCTTGGGGCGACAAATCTCAGACTAATTCCAAGGGATCATACACATGTTTTTCTTATGGAGGCTGAGGTCATCAGTGGCATGAGTTCCCAAAATTTCTAAGCAGTCAACATGTGTAAGGTTTTCTGCCATAGGTTCCCCCATTGAGGCAATTTTAGCAAAGGCATCAGTGAAAACGTGGTCTAGTTTGGGATTAATGGAGAGAAGATGTGGTATGTAGAGTATAGACTTGTGATGATCCTTGTAATCATAGAGTAGAGTGAAGCCATTGATTTGGTCATCAGTATGGTTATAGAGGTTATGGATCAGGTCATTCTTAGCTTCATGCTTTATTATTTCTATCATTAGGTGATCCTGACATCATTGGAGGTACCCTTTGATTTTTTTCTACAAGGGTGCATTATTTATTTTATTCATGAGTGAATTAATCTTTTACATCACCTAACCTTGTCCATGATTTGGGACTTGAGGTAGCGAGGCTTCTAGTTCCCTTGGAATTGACTATGATAGTTGGAGGTTGAGCTGAATTTTATGAGTTATGTAGAGACTATGAGTTTTTTCTAGGGTAGCACTACTCTTGGGGATATTTATTATGTTGAAAGATGCAGCCATACGACATCATCCTCGGCATGGATTGGTTTTATTTGGTGTAGGATATTTTGGATTTTTTCCATATATATCTCACATTATATGATGCTGATGGAGATATAGTAATGTTTATTGTTGAGAGAGACCCTCATATGGGTCATAATAATGTTCTAACCTTATCTTATTTGATGGATGAGATGATGCTGAGATCATTATTGGTTTAGAATTTGGTGTTTCCCGAGGCTGTGGAAGAGTACCCTGATATCTTTCTAGAGGATGTTTTAGCATTAACCCCTTGATGGGAGATTGAGTTTGGGATCAAGCTACCATCAGGTGTGTTTTTATATCAATGTCTCCATATAGGATGTCACCTTATGAGCTGTGGGTGTTGTGAGTAAAACTCGATGATCTATTATAGTGAGGTTTTATTTGGATGAGAGCATCACCTTGGTGAGAACCAGTTTTATTTGTGAAGAAGGTTGATGGTAGTTTGTGGCTTTGTATCGATTATCATTTCTTGAACAAAGTGACAGTGAAGAACTGCTATCCTATTTCATGGATTGATGATTTATTTGATGAAATGAAGGGATAAAGTTGGTTCCCCAAGATAAATTTGTGGTCAGGATATCATTGGATGTTGGTTAAGGATGAGGATATTCTGAGTACTTCTTTACAATGTCATCATGGGAATTATAAGATAGTTGTGATTCTGTTCGGTGTGATGAATGCTTCAGTTGTGTTCATGGGGTTGATAAACATATTATTAATAGAGTTTTTGGATAATTCCATGGTGGTTTTAATTAATAAAATCCTTGTGTACTCCATGTATCAGGGGGATCATGCAGAGTATATGAATTCTATTTTTGGAGTTGTTTATTGTGATGAGATCTTCAGGAAGTTGTGGAAGTGTGAGTTTTGGGCTCGTGAAGTCCATTTATTGGGGAATGCAGTTTCCCAACAGGTAGTAACTAGGGATCCTTTTAATATATAGCCAGTTGTGTCTTAGGAATACCCCAAGATAGTGGAAAAGGTGTAGAGTTTCCTTGGTATTGTAGGCTATTATAGGAGGTTCATAGACGATTTCTCTCAAGTTGCTACTTCTCTAACAAATCCGAATAGAAATGATTAGGAATTCTTGTGGACTGACTAGTGTCTAACAGATTTTGATTACCTAAAGTAAAAGTTAGTCAATGCTCTAGTTATTTTCTTAGTAAAGGGAGTTTAGTTTTATGTTTTTTGTGATGCTTCAAATCTTGTATTGGGCTGTGTTCTGATGCATTAGATATTAATTTTTTCTTAAATTCCACACCAATTATTTCCTCATGATAATAACTATGCACCCATGATCTTTATTTAGTGGCAGTTTTGTTTACTTTGAAGTTGTGGTGAAATTACCTCATCGGTGAGAATTTTTCGATTTTTATAGACCATAAGAGCCTGAGCTATGTCTTCTCCTAGCATGACTTGAACTTTTTAGAACATCAATGGATGGAATTATTGAAGTATTATGACTTTGAGATCTCATATATTCCAAGAAAATAAAAAATTTATGGCCAATTCGTTGAGAAGAAAGTCATATAGTGATGATGTGTGTGAATATGGGGATTTATAGAGAGTGATGGAGGAACTCTCAGTGATACATCTAGATATGGGAGAGGTTGGAGGCATAAGATTTCTTTTATATATTAATGTGAAGTCATATTTGGTTCACTAGGTGGGGGGGTCCCAATTGGGGGATTATGTGGTGGATTTCTGGAGAGACTGAGTTGTTTTTGGTGATTCCCATGATGGTTGGTCTGAGGATGGAAAAAACCAGGTGTTGTTTTAGGGAAGGCTTTTTATTCCTTCCATAATGCATGAGATGTTTTTTAGGAGTTCCATAGTTTTCCTTTGGTGGTATATCCTGACATGACTAATATTTACTAAAACTTGAGAGTTTAGTTTTGGTAACCTAGGTTGAATCATGTAGTTACAGAGTTTATTTCTCAATGTTTGGTCTACTAGAAGGTGAAGTATGAGAAACATGTTCCTAGAGGTTTTCTCCAGCCATTTGATATTTCCCAGTGGAAGTGAGAAGAAATATTGATGAAATTTTTTACTAGTTTACCTTGATATTAGGGAGGCTATGATGCTATCTGGGTGACAGTGGACCATTTGATTAAATAATCCCACTTTATAGTGATTAGGGAGTCAATATCAGTGGAGGTTTTGTTGAGGAAGTATCTAGAGGAGGTGGTGTGACTCCATGGAGTTATGAGGATGATCATCATTGATTGAGATACTTATTTTACCTATAGGGTATGGAGAGGTCTCTAGATTGATTTTTGTTCTCAATTATTTCTTAAAACAAGTTTTCATCTACAGACATTCTGTCAGATAGAGTAAACTATCCCAAATCTTGAATATATGTTGTGATCATGTGTCCTAGATTTTAGAGGTTCATGGATGAGGAACCTTCCCTTGGTCAAGTTTTATGACAATAATATTTTTCACTATACCATTAGCATGGAAGCTTTACATGACCAACCTTTATATTCTCCATTGGGATAGACCATGGTTGGATATGCAACAATTCTTAGGCTGGAACTGGTAGTGAATGTGACAGAGATGGTTCAGGTAATTTGTGAGAGGATGAATGCAATGCATGATCATTAGAAATGCTATACCAAACATATGATGAAGCCTCTAGAGTTCAATGTTAGAGATCACGTGTTTCTAAAGGTGACTCCTCATTGTGGGAAGTGAAGGTCGTGGGAGTAATCTTTCTCCCCAGTTTGTTGGGATTTTCAAGGTGTTGGATCATGTTGAATCCATGGCGTATCAGATAGAACATCCCCCATAAATTATCAATATTTATGATGTTTTCATGTGTCACAACTCTATCATTATCTTCATGAAGAATTTAATTTCATCAATTAGGGTGAGATTGATGTTGATGATGATGGGACATTTGAGGAGCGGCCTGTGGATATCCAAGACAACCAGGAGAAGGTGTTGTTTGGGCATGATATTCCCTTGGTTCATGTCTTGTGGAGACACAATGGTGTGGAGGAGAGTGCATGGTAACATGAGTCATTGATTCTCACTCAATACCCCGGGTTTATTTTATGTTTAGATATTCTCTTATAATATTGTTCTTTTGTGGATGTTGACCCTTGTAGTTTATGATATAATTTTCTCTTTTTCATTATAGTATATTTACTATTGTTTGAGATGTATATTTCCTAGAGAGTTTATAAGAGTTGGTTGTTATTGTTAGACGGTTTTTTTCTTATTTTTTATAAGTGAGGTGGTTGAGCTCCTGAGATAGTGATATTTTTGAGAGGTATCTTGAGGGGTGGTTTTTCAGAGGACCCTTTTCACTTCCTCTTTGGGCTTGGTTTTGGATTCTTATGAATGATAATTATTTCAGAGGTATCTAATATATGGCCCCAGACCCATGTAGTCCAACCCTTTGTGTGTTTCCGAAGCTTTTGGTTCTCAAAGGAGGCCTAGAGTGAGTCTAGAGGGTTTTGGATGGTAAAATATATAAACTGTTACAATACACGATATGTAAGGGCTTTTCACATTGTGTATGTACAGTTCATGGATTATTAAGGATGATTCATAGGGTTCTTCATGATGTGTAATTATTTGAGGATAAATTACTTGAGAAAAAACATTCTTTTTGTGAGATCTGAAACCTGGTGACTACATGACATGTAAGGATTACTCGTAGTGTAAATCCCGTATGAAATGTATCTCTAAAGGGTGTAGCTACTTAGGTTTTTCACAAACCCTACGGCCTAAAATTCCACCTTCTCTTGTTCCAGGAGACCAACGGCTCCCTCCCTTAGGGTTTTGAGATTCCTTTTATAGGGATCAATCCTTGGGATTCTATCTTCGATCTATAGTGATCCAAGATGATTTCTACCTATGTTTCTTATGGTTTATTCTTGTTCGGTATCATTTTAATTTCTTTATTATTTCCATGTGATGGATCTTGATCCACCATGTTTCTAATGGGGTTTTATTGGTTTTTTTGGTGTGGTTTTGGTGAGGCATTCTCAAATAGATGCAGTTATTACATGATAAGTGATCAGAGATCCACAATGTTGGTTTGTTCTCATACGAATAATGTTGATTCTTTTGAGGTAGGGGATTAATTTTTTCTCTATTTATTTATGTTCAATCATAAATTGATCATTATTTATAAATTTTTATGGAAATGGGATTAGTCTAATAATATTTAATTATATTAAAGAAATTGGTTGTGATTGAATATTGATGATATTGTTTCGTTACACCATGATAGCAGTTTGCCTCATGATTTTCTAGATAGTGAGATATATATGATGTATTATTTGATAGCATGTTCTTATTATTCTAATAACATGTTGAAATTGGAAAATAATGTAAATCCATAATTACGTGATAATTAATTTTCTTAAGAATAATTATAGAAGAGACATGTTTGTAATATAATGGTTGAGGTAATTTGATAATAAAATTGTTGCAGTGTGAATTTTTAATTATACATGTGATCTTCTATATGGTTAGTGGAATTGATAAATAATTTAAATAATGTTTATTATTGTTTAAAATAATAAAAAGGCATGATAAATGAGAATTGATGGATTCCTGGAAGCATGTTTAATTAATTTATTAATTAATTTAGTAGCTTGTTATAGATCGATGCCTTGGGTTTTTTGTGGTTGGTACATATGAATAATGAATTAGTTAATTCAATATATAATGATAACCAGTTGTTTGATAAATATAATTTACTAGGACCTAAGTTTACCATCTTCTTGAGAAGGATGAGTTCCTTGTTTTGGAGTCGTGAGAGCTCACTTGCATGTGAAAGAGAAATGACTTGTTTTGAAATCCAGTTTCCCTGTTGTTTATGATTGTTTGTTAATGTTTATTTTGTTATATGCTCTGGATATGAGACTTCTATTATGATATTGGGATGGATGATCTTGCGATGGTTGACTTGATATGGGGAAAAGAAGCATGGATGTGATGTGATCCTGGTATGGATGAGCCTCAGAAGGCCGATGTGTTATGTGGGATGGTAGGCCTGGATGTTGTGGCAGAAGTTAACACCTATTATAGAGAGATTATTTAGTATATGCATATGGGTGTTAGGGATGTAACATGAGATGATTTAATGGGTTGGATCTAAGATTACCTATTTATGTGATGTTGAGAGTTGGGATGGTTACTTGTGGATTTGTTTAATGGCTAATGGTCGAGTTGCTTGTTTTATTTTCATTAATTTCTCTATTTCTTGTGGTAGTTAGATATTATTTGTTTCATGTTTCCACTTAGTGTTTTCTTAGAATGGGTTTCTGGATGCTAAAAATGAATAAATAATTATCACCCCACGGGGTTGGTTGGTACTGGAATGCAAATGCTAAAAGGTGGAAATCTTGATAAACTGGGGACACAGTTTGGATTATGCCTGCAGAGTATAGACTTTACTTTATTGATTAATATAATATAATGTGTAATTTTTTTTAATAGTTAATTAATGGATAATGAATTAATTAATTTAATTAATTGATATAAAGTAAATAATGAATTTAATGTAGCTCTTTGAAATTCTTGTATGCTTATAGGATATCTAGTCTTAGTTGTGGCAACCAGAATTCTAAGCGATATTAGTTGTAGTTGAGTCTAAGACTAGGTTATTCCCATAGTTTGGTTGTGAGATATATTATATCATATATATTTTGTGATTTCACATGCTTCCCCACCCATTTCGGTTAGGTAAACAAACACTCAGTGGACTCTGGGAGGGTGTTTTCCCCAACATCTTGGTGGGAGGATGGATGGATGAATATCCTGCTTGGCCCCACTCTCTTCTTTTAGCAGTTACTTGTGCTAGTATTCATGGTAGTAAGTTTCCCATATATGTGTGTAGAGGGTTTTGATGTCTTTTAGTTATTTCACACACATGTATCAATAGATATAGTATCCAAAGGATTATTATAGGTATTATGGGTATAGGCTATGATGAATTGATGTACTTACTCAATGTATGAGATTTAATGGCTTGAGGTATAATACCCAATGTATGATACACATCATACGAGATATGGTGGATCCTAGAAACTACTTGGTTACTATATATGGATATGTGATATGGGAGGATGTGATGATGTGATACATGATGTGCATGTTGTGATTCCTTTCTTAGGTGTCTTCAGGATGGATTACTTTTGGAGAGATATGGCTTAGGACATCGATGTTGGGGAAAAGCAGAAAACTAGTGGGTAAGAAGGAGTGGGATACCCTTGATGTTTTATTATTATATTATATTCTCAATTTTATGTGATACTTCGTGAGGGTTATCCATGGTGATTTTGGGAATTTAGTATATCTGTTTAGGTGATGAGTTAGCTTCATTATTGTTCAATGTGCTTTAACATGCTTTATTTTTATTTTTCACAAGAAGATATAGGGATGATTATATGATCTCCCTATGTATATATAAACTATTTTCAGGTCAGTTGGCATAGGTTATAGATCAGCTAGATATTACTAGCTTGTGTTTTCTCAAGAGCCGTTTGGGCTTTGTGGTCGTTGTCCTCTTTACCTTTTTGGTACTTGTAGTTTTTCTTTCAGTTGTTTAGTACCATATGGAATTGCATGTCTTCACTTGGGTTTTCAATATATATATATATATATATATATATATATATATATATATCTAAGATGATGTTGATTGGTGTATCCTTCTTATCTCTCTATTTTTAATGTTTCTCTTAGAGGTTAGTGCCTCCCATATGCATGTTTATTATACCCACAACGATATTCCCCAAACTGTGGCCTACTAGAGGTGGGACTCAGGCATTAAATATATATATACCATCATTGTAGTAATTTTGTGGGGTGGGATGTATGACATGATCTCCACCTAGTGCACGAAAATGGGCCTTGCTATACACCTGGTTTGACACTCTTAGGGGATATGCTTTGGAAATTCATAAACTCTTTATGAACCATCAGAAAGGATTTAAATAATCAATGACTATGAATATACTAGGATAAACCTAAGGTTTCATGATTTAGATATACTATAAGTTATTTTTCATGATTATGTGGTCTTCCCACTATGATTATAGTTGCTCATATGATTATTTTTTGTTTTAGTAAATGTCTGGAACCAGAAGGAATCTTGTTAACACTGAATCTGATGGAGAATTCAGTGACTATGCCAAAAAAATTGGATAATGACTAGAGAGATAGATATTTTTATTATGCACAATCAACTATCATGATATATTATTATCAATGTGAACTTTGGTGAGATTCCTAAAGCATCAAATTAGAGGAATATGGACTTTTATGAAAGTTTGTGTGGTGATGAATAAAATGGAAAGAATATTCAACTTCCTATATGTTAATAAGGTAGAAATAAAAACCTAGAATAATATCTCAAATGGAGTGTAAGATTTTATCTGGGTGGGAAAAATTTTATAGAGTGAACAATTGTCAAGGAGTTCAATGTATTTTGTGTGGGGGACATGGGAATTATCCAAATCAATGCCCTAAACCAAGAATTAACTTCTAGACCCAGGAAGGACCTCTTCCATGTCAATCAATGAAGTGGAATGATTAAATTATTTATGTACTGGGATTCAAGGATTATGTTGTAGAAGTATTTTCCCAATGGTATTTGTCTTGTAAGAATCATTAGACATCTAAGGATTATATTGTTTTTGGAAGCATATATTTGTCCATGTAAGATTAACTTAAGAGTTCTGGATTCCATCATGGGTTTATAAGTTTAAAGTAGATCATAAGTTTAAAGTCTTAGACACACATCATGAGGTTTGATGTGATAGGATTTTATCAAGATTAAATATATTTTAGGTGACATTTATAGAAATTCAACCCTTCGGTTTTGAGGAAGAATGCCTCTATATGGACATATGATTAAAGGTATTTGTAACCTTTAGGGTTTATCTTATATATGATGTTAAGTTGGTTGTGGGTTATTGAAATTTTATAATGTTTTATTATTATAATTTTAGAAAAAGGATAATCCCCAAGTCGGATGAAAACCTATTTCATCTGATATGGTGTCGCATGGATTAAACCCACATCCAAAGGGTGACAAGGGTATAATGCATACCACTAGAATGTAGAAAAGATTAATTATGGTGGGAAAATATAAAGAGAGATATTTCTAAGTATATATATCAATGATTAATAAGTCATCAAGTCAAGGCTATGAGACAAAGGTCTAAAATAATTCTACGACCATTATCTATACCAGAAAAGAAATGGGAAGACATCACCATGGGTTTTATCATCAAACTCACCAAAACATATAAAGGAAATAATGCTACATGGGTTATAGTCAATCATCATATGAAGTCATCACTCTTCATCTATATCAGAGAATATTTCTCATGGAATAAGTTTTACATGATATAAAATAAAGAAGTGGTAAGGTTGCATGGAGTAAAAAATTAAATTGTATCTGATCAGGTCTGAAGCTTACCTGGAATTTTTGGAAAAGTCGTCTGCAAGATCTTGATATAGAGTTCTGTTTCATAACTATATATCATTCTTAGTCATGTGGTCAGTCTGAGAGAATAGTTAAAACTCTATATGATGTGCTAAGATCCTGTTCTATGGATTACAAAAGTGGTTGGGATAAAAAATTCCTATAGTTGATTTTCCTACAAAAATAGCTTTCAATTGAGAATTTAGATGGGTCCTAATAAATAACATTATGGAAAGAAGTGTAGAACTCCAAAAAACTATAATGAAGTTTCAAAAAGACAGTTATTAGGACCTGATCAATCTGATGAGATGGAAGAGAAGGTTAGATCCATTAAGTAACATGAAAGGATAGAAAAAATTTGATAGAAATGTTATGTTGATAATCATTGATGTAATAAAAAATTTGAAGTTACCGAGAAGGTATTTCAATGAATTTATTTTTGGAAGAAATAAGGGAAAAACTAAGCCCTAGGTATATCAGTTCTTCTGAAATACTTGATCATGTCAGGAAAGTAGCTTATCATTTATCACTTCCACCAAACCTATGTCAGGTTCACCATGTGTTCCATGTGTCACTCCTGAGAAAGTACATACCTAATCCATCACACATTATGAACTCATACGTCATACCACTGAAGCATGGTATTTTTTATGAGGAACAATAGGTATGGATTCTGGATCAAATAGAAAAAGTTATATGACACAAGACTACTCTCCTGGTCAATGTTTTGTGATGAAACCTTTAGATTGAGGAAGCTACATAGAAACCTGAGGATTTAATGAGGCATAATTATCCTATTTTTTTGGAACCATTGTGATGAATTTTGAGGGTGGAATTCATTTTAATGGGGGCAGAATGTAAGGCCATGAGATTTTGTTAAATATATTTTTTCAAATATATTTTATATTTTCTATATTTTTTCATTAAATTAAATATCAAATTGAAATTTAATTATATAAAAAAATGAGTTTGTATTTTTTTACATGTTACTCCAGGTTTATATTTCATTACATTAGACAACAAGTTTATCTTGCGTTACATTCAACATCGAGTTTTAACGAACCGTGAGAAACAATTAATATAATTATTCAAAAAATGATAGTTATTACCTTGTCATTAAATTGAAAAAAATAGGAATAAATAAATTTTAAATATTATGTATAATTTTTATATATAAAGAAAACATATTTATAGAAAAGTAATTAATTTTTTGATAGGTAGTATATGTTTGGAAAATACAATTTTCCAAAAAACTATTCAATTTTTTTTTGTAAAAAATAATAAAATTAATTTTTAAAACTTTTATAAAATTAATTAGATAAAATAAATTTAATTTTTAAAATCATCACATCCAAATTATATTAGGGTAAATTTTTGAGATTTTTCTGTAAAGTTTCATTTTTTGATGAATAGTGAAAAATAATGAATTTTAATTGAGAACTGCCTTTTCGTTTAATTTATTAATAAAGTTAAATTATATTTAAAATTGGTTATAAAGTAAAATTAGTTTCATTGTACATATATTAATCCAATTTATTTAATTAAAATCAATTTCATATTGAAATTGGATATAAAAACATTGTAAAGTTTTGATCGTTTTCTCTTTGAAAACCCGCTTTCTCGTCGCGTCTACGAGATTAATTTAAAATAAAAATTTTTCACTTATGGGAATAGAATTTGGAATATTGGATTCTATATTTTTAATAATAATAATTTATATTATATAATAAGTTAAACTTAATTTTTTACTGAAATGAATAGTGAAAATAGTAAAAATTAATTACCGTGGTTAAGGTAAAAATGGGTTTACTGGGGGTTAAATTAAAAGAAAAAGGGTTAAAATGACCTGAAAAATTATATAAAAAATATTTTATATGTATATTTAGACCCTATAATGTATAATAATTGAGAATAATTCATTTTGGATCCTAGTTTCATGAGAAAAATTTGGTTACAACGTTTTCTTTTCAAATACTAACAAGTGTGCCACTCACCTCACTTATAAAAGGCCACCCACCCTACTCTCTTATTAACAGCTTAAAAACATTTTGGTTTAGAAAATACCTACCCAAATAAATTACTAACTTCCATCCTCTCATCTTATAATCCTTAATTTTTATATAAATTCATCCTAGGAAGGATTTTGGTGCAAACCTAAGGAGGATACCCAAAGAAGAGGTAACGTTCATCAACGTGCATTTTTGTTTTATTTATTCCTTAACCTCATTAAATTGTTTTTATACCATAATTGTATAATAAAATAAATATATTATATATACTGGGATGTTTTTAATTCAATATAATGACCTAAACCCGTCTCCACTTCCATTAAATGGGTTATAAAATCATAGTTCGTGTGTACGGAGGACTACCGCCTCACGAATCGATATCATTTGGTTTTCCATTACCACATCTCACAATTTAAAATAATGATGGATTTATTGTTTATATAGGATATTGATGAAATTTTTATTGTTATTTAATTATTATATCACACATATCTTCATTCTTTCCATTCTATGGGAATACAATAACTCCACTCATGTGTACGATGGACTACGACCTCACAAAGCGATTTGATTCATTCACGCTTTACATGGAATATAAGAATGATGGATTTAATGGATATATGTGATATATATGAAATAAAAATTATTCTATAATATTAATATATCACTTTAATTTCTTTTTTTAATGCATCAAGAAAATGGAAACAACATTCATGTGTACATATGACCTACTGTCTCTATGATTGGTGTATTTCATTTTCTATCTCCATATTTTATAGATTAATATAAATTAATATATAATTAATATACATATTATTTATATCATGGATAAAATTATAGATATGTTGTAACCATGATCAAATTAAGAGTACCAAAAACAACCAATCGAAACATAAACGAAAAAATCTTTTTTTGCCTAAAACACGACTTTATCATGGAATTGTTAATAAATAGGTAAAAAAGGTTCATAATTAAATAATATATGGTATGATATATATATATATATATATATTTATGTTTATATAATATATTTATAATTAAATTCTATTTATTATATAGGAGGTTCAAACGTGTGCAAAGGAAGTTAAGACTTAGGGTAAGAGATTTCTGTCTCACTTTGTACTTCCATGAGACACATGCCATATTCACCACCTATTTATTTTATATGAAGTATATAATACCCATGAATTAATATTATTATTATTCTACTTAAAACTATTTGTTCTTACATATTCATTTGATTATCTCCCTTTCATGGGGTTTATGGTTAAAAATTTAACAAATTTGTAAGGGACTTTTGTCTCGATTTACCTTCTTTGAGACATATGTTATGTTATGCACTTATCTTCCTTTAAGAGGTGTATATAAATACAATTTGACATGTAATATCGTGAATTTATTTATCCTCATGATATTTTAGGTTTCACTTAATTATTTTTCTTAATGGTTCTTACTTTTCAAATTATCCAAAGTGGTAAAGATTTTATGTTACAATCTCATCGTTTATCGAGATTATTATGATTACGTTTCCAATGATAAAATATTATGATCGATATCTCAAGAAAATAATGAATTTTATTACCCTATGGTTATTAATTATATTAATAGTTCCATTTTCCTACTCTTTGGTACTAAAAATAATTGAGAAAATGTTTTTAATAAAATTATAATTTATTTCTCTCTTTAGTCAGAAATCTGTTTTCTTCCAAAATAATATTTTCTAAAAAAGATTTAAAAAGAGTTTTATTATTATACTATGATTTTTTTAAAAAAAATACCAATTTTTTACTTTTAAATTTTTTTTGGAAGTAATATTCATGTCTCTTTCCAAAAAATGCATGTTTGACTTTTATTGAAAATGTGAAAAGAATAATTGTTTTAACATGTACGACATGAATGGAATTTTCCACCACCATTTTATTTGAAGATTCCATTATCAGTTTATTTTTTAATGAAAAATATTTTGAAAATGTTTTATATTTTAATTTTTTTTCAAATTAAAAAGGATACTTTCCTCAAGAAGTTATTTAAATGATTTTCAAAGCTTCTTTTATATGTTTTTAAGGTTATTTTCAAATAAAAGGATTTACAAAAATGTTTTATGTTTTAAATATTAATTTTAAAAATGGAAAATATATTTTTCTCGAGAAATGTTTTATATGATTTTTAAAACTAACTTTATAAGTTTTCAAGTTCCTTTTCAAATAAAAGGATTTAAAAAATATTTTATAATGTTTATTTTTAAAAAAATTATTTTAAAAGATAGGTTATTTTATTCAAGAAATATTCCAAGTGATTTATCATTAAAACATATTTTATATCTAAGTTGAAATCCTTTTATGTCACTTATTATTTAATAGGGATATTATCCAAGGATACCATTATTATTCTTTCTCTGAATGTTATATGTTTATTATGATAAGATATTTATGAAACCTATTTCTATTCCACGAGTTATACCCTCATAAAATGATTATGAAACCCACATTTTTTTCTACAGGTTATTCTTTGATAAAATTATAAAATGATTATGAAACCTTTTAATTTTCCATAGCTTATGTTATGATGTATTTTTTATGAAACCAATTTCATTTCATGGGTTATGATATGATGAATGTTTTATGATCTTGTGGGATACATATGTATGATTTTTCAATACGTGATGGGTGGGACCTATATCTCCATCTGATGAATTCGGTAAAGATTTATATATCATGTGATAAGAATGAGAAACAAGTTGATGGGCCTGATTCAAAATGGAAAATAGGTGTGTCCTAATCCACTACGAGAAATTGGTGTGTCTTGATCCACAATATGAAACAAGTGCATCTTGACCCACAATAAGAAATAGGTGATAAGTTCTGATCCACTTTGCTGATTTTGTTGGTAGTCAACCTTGAAATATGAATTGTTTTTCTATATTTATGATGGTTCCACACATGTATGACGTTATATTATGGTTCCTGATTTATTTATGATGATTTATCACCCTTATGGGCCATGTTTTTGGAAATGATAAAGTTTTATTCCATGAATCAAGTTTATGATCTATGATAGGTTGGGTACAAACATTGTAATTTATGTTCACGATCACATACCCTTATTCTTATCTTATTGTTTCATATGATCATATATTTATATCTCTTATGTTTTCCCTTAATGAGAATCTAAGATCACCATTTCTCATGTTTCCTTCCCCAGGTTATGAAGAAAGTTATGGGTAGGGTATGCCTAAGTGGAGTACTATGTGATAAGATATCTATGGGATATGTTTAAGATCTTTCACCAAATTAAAAGATTGGGTACCTAGTTTCCAAATACACTAAGCTATTATAGTCCTTATGCATGATTTTGTGTAAGGTATTGAATATTTTTCTAAAAATATGTAATATCTATATATAAAAATCCTAGGTCTCTATAATAAATATACTAATAATGTGTTGAAAAATAAAAGTTGGAATAATTCAAGAGAGAATTGTTACTAGTGTCATGTGTCATAAATCTCTCTAAAAAGACATGAATATTCATAGAAGGATATTAAATAGGTGGGTATAATTCCATAAGTGCCTGCAATGGATTTATCACATATTCCATGTTATATACTATAAATTATGTTGCAAATATATATTTCATGGTAGGAAAATATAAGTATAATCCAGGAGAACTACATGGGAAACAGTCATAACTATCCAATTGTACTTGAGAAAGTATAAGGGATATGTGATTGGTAGTTGGAGAGGAAGGGATTCTAGTTATAAAATGACACACACTAGTCTTCATATAGATTAATATGATCTAATATCTTAGTTTGGATAAATTAATGAGAAATAAAGACTCATTCAAGCAAGTGGTATCCATGTTTACAAATAACTAGTGCATTGAAGCTTCCATGGAAACTAATGAATCAGAGTATAATACACAATGATTTTTTCAATTTCTTTAAATCACACCTAGTAAGTAAAGTTTTATCATGATAATAATTACTTTAATAGTACTATCCAAGATTTTAAATTTAGACAGTGAAAAAATGGATATCTACTTAGGGATTTTATCTCATGAGGAGTCTTACTCTGGAATGTGACATCATATATAAAATAATAGCCACATATTGGATATCAGATAGACCCATGACTAAATCCACAACTCAGCAAAAACATGATCTTATAATGTGAGATCTAACAAGTTTCATTAATAAGTTGGATCTAGTGAAAGTGATAGTGTTGTAATAGTGTGTTCTCTAGAACCAACTAAACAATATTTTTTATTACCATACCATGTATAGAGTGAGTTATATGTGACGTTCACTTACCATTATATTGTTGGGTTATATGAATCCAATATTTAGATGATAATTTCCATAGATTATTTTTGTATCTAAAGGTTATAACAGTTCCCAAACTATAATGAGAACCTCAAGATACTATGACATTGATCTTAAAAAAATAATATATTCTAGATACATCATTTTGACTAGACATAGATTATGTCTGACCATCAGGTGATGGGCGATCACAATCATTAAGACTTATTCTCATGAAGTTCACAGTTGGTGATCTCGAGTAGATAAGTTAATGAGGACTGGACCACAAATAGGAACAACACTTATTTCAGGTGTCATTGGTGGTTCCTACATATGAACTTGTGTATTGGTATCCTAACTTAAGATCATTATCAATGTGTTCCATTTGATAATTTACTTTGATTTAAGTAAAAAACCATGATATTGGAGTCGTGGTAGGTAGCTTGTGTTGGGTGCATCATTGGTGGTATGACATTGGTTGAAAGATCAAGATATAATTTTTTACTTCCAAGTTGTGGAAGTTATATCTTGGGACCAATTGATTAGGATGATAGTACCTTCAATAAATCCATGAACATGGTACGAGAGGGTAATACTATCTAGTAAGGTTAACAAATAATAAATCAAGAAAATAATGATAACACAAGTGTGCATCCTACTTTATGAGATATCACCAGACAAAAAACATTATATTAAAAAACGTGTGTTCATAGGATAGTTTTCATTGATATGACTATTCCCTATCTATTTAGTGTCCTTGATGGGTTTCTAGACTCTTCTCATGGCCTTTGAATAGAATTCACTACCATTGAGATAAGGATCTGGAGGGTCACACTTAATAACATATTTAAGAGTCTGAACTATTTTTCTGAATAGGTATATAGGTCATGGTGGGCCCCAAAACAGGGCCCGAGATGTGTTTGAGAATTAATGATCACCAATAAATTAATTAATTAATTATTATTTGAGTATAAAATAATTAGGTTGAATTTTTTTATTAAAAGTATTTACAAGCATTTAGGTAAATACATGGAAAATGTTATAAGAATTAATATTATTTTAATATTCAATGTTTTTTTAATATTAAAGAAATTATGATTCGATTTAATGACTTGGTTTTACCACATAATATATTTATTATATACTAAAAGTAGGTGATATATTTTAAATGATGTTAATGATGTAGTTAGTTCATCATAACTATTAATTTTTTGCTTTTTCAGTGGATGTTTATTATACTGGGGATGTATAATTCTATTTGAGTATTTAACATCCACCATATAAGGTAAGGAGAGACATACAAGAAATATACTATTAATTCTAACATATTGATATCCTTTCTATCCTCCAGCATTCTAGAGAAAGGAAGACTCTTTCTGAGCACTCGGTCCAAGAAAACCTTTGCGGATAGAAGGAAGGGAGTCACAATGATCCTTCAAATATTCAAGGAATCATCGGGCCACCACCCTAGCACCTGGGATTCAATGATTAGAATCTGAATGGATTCTTGAAGCGTGTTTGGATGATCTATAGGGGTTCAAGCTCGGATCCATCGAACAATGATTTCTAGCATCAAGCTATAGTTGAATTCATTTTCAATTCAAATGAAGTTAATGTTAGTTTAATTAACATTATTATTAAATTAATGTGAGATCCTAAGACCTTACTAGGGCTCATATTTTCAAAGATGATGATTTTATGTCACTCTAGTGATGAAATTATTTAAATCCCCAACCCAGCGGCTTCCGCAGTGTGCCCTATTTCTAGAAATTGGTATCAGAATGATAGTTTGAATTTTTTAGCTAATAAAATTTTATTTTCTTTAAATAAAGTAGACTGAGTTAATTCAGTCTCAATGAAACAGAGTGCATGTCAATCCTGTTTTAAAAAAACCAAAATTCTGATCATTTGAAAAAATTAATATGGATTGTTTGTGGTTTGTTTATGGGTATAAAAACTAAAGAACACATTATATATATATATATATATTTGAGTGTGTGTTCCATTAAATCAGTTATTGTTTTCCGGTGAAAATTTTGTGATCTTTAGTTTTTCTGGCTAGGAACTGGATGGATTATAATTTGCATAACCATATCGGCTGGTGGTAGTACATTCAAACATTTTTTAAATAATATAATTTTTCAAATAAAAAAAATCAATCAGTCTAATCAGTGAGGGGACGTGTCTTTCCAATTAATAATTTAAAATATTATTTTAAATGCCTATTTCATAGGAGTGAAGTGAAAAAAACATGGGGAAAGAACATGAGCAACATGATCTTGAAAAAAACAAAAAGTGGATGACTTTAATTGGGGTTAATAAGAAAAAAATGGACAAACAACATGTATAAAAAATCATTAAAAAATTGAATTATCTTCATAGAGGAGCTTCATAGGATGTTGTCATGCCACCCACTCCGTAATCGACTCCTTCCCTACATCACAGGAACAACAGATCCTATACCTAATGACACAACTACCGCCAGTCTCACCATCACCACCCTCCTCCAGTCAGCCAAACCCACCACCATTATTAGGTCATCATGGGTACCTCTACTACTCGTGTGCCTGCTGCCGCTATTGGCCCCCATTGAATCCGAATTTTATTACTCTGTTCGACTACTGCCCCCTATCAGACCTAGTCAAGTCACCGCTTCTAGTTGTATATGACCTTCCAGCACCTTGGGAAAACCCTGATTAGGATACCATAGGATTTAGTGGGTCTTGTTTAACCCAAACCACCCCACAATAGGCTTGGGTGGGTTTTCTTGACCAAAAATGGGTTAAGTCAGGTCTTCTTGACACGGATTAGCCCGATGTGGGTCTGTTTGGCCCGAAAAAGCCCTCTATAGGGTCTGTGCGACCCAAAATGGGTCTTTGTGGGGTTAACCCGGCCCATAATGGCCCTAGGTAGGGTTCTAAGGCCAATTATTTTTCAATATAACAAAAAATTAATTTATTATTTTCTGGTTTAAAAAATAATAACAATTTTATTACTTGAAAATTTAATTTCATTTTGGTATAAAATTAAGTTGATCGATTAATTTAATTTTGGGATAAAAAAATTATTTTAATCATGGGACTGGATAAAATAAATTATTTGAATTAATATAATTTATTTAATTTATTAATTGTTATGAACTTAAATTTATTACATTTTATGTTTTTATCATTCCTTTTCCTTACCTGTTGACTAGCCATGAGCATTGACTGACCATGAATATTCAGTTTGATTTTATTTAATTATTTATTACCTGTGAGATTTTCTTGTAATATTTAATTAGCTTTATGGAGGTATGTGCATCGTATTGTTTTCAATTAATATGTATAAGGGCATGCACATCCATTAGATTACTTGTATATACTTTTCACTTTCCAATATCACCTCGATTTCATGTGTGTATATTTGTACGATGCTGATGTATTACATGGACTAGGCCAAGACATGGTGGTAACCAAGATGATGTGTGAAAAATACTAGATCTGGTAGGAGTTGTGATATTAGTTAGGACTCATCTTAGATATGATACCCCTAAGTTATAGTTAATCAATTAAGAGTAAATGGATCAACAAATATTTGATGCTCAAGACGAGTTGGGTAATTTATTTCCTTTATGCATTGTTGATTATTTTATGTTTGTTCATTTTACTGGATGAATACATAAAATAATAAAAGTAAAAAAAGTATAAAGAAGCAATGAATGTATTCTATTAATGCATGTTCAGTTATGATCATAACAAAATAGAATGAATATATTTAATATAACAATATTACATTCATCAAAAACATTAGAAAACCCTCAAGGAAATAGGAATTTTCAAATGCCTTTCATCTATCAAATTTGAACCAAACCATGTATATGAGGTGCTCGTTAGATAAGATTAATGGTGCCTCCTTCTACCAGGGAGTTCTTATTAGAGTGATGAGTATAATTAACCGAGTTTAGAAGAAAATGAGTAGCTAAATATAACTTTTTAAAACATTAGAGGTAAGAATTAATTAAATTATGTTTATGGTTTATAGAAGCTTGGATTTCACTCAACAAATCAAGAACCTGTGAGGGAAATCAGTTGGCCATCCTAGTGCCTACCTTGTAATTATTTGAGTAGCAGTGTATCCATATCTTGTAGATTATGTGGAGTGATTTCAAGGATCATTTCCACTAGAATACTCAATAAAAAAAGTATTCTATGTCTAGATGTGAGGGATAATAAAGTTCGATAAAGTAGTGGGATACATTTAATGATTAATTTAATCATTAATGCCTGAATTAGTAATCAAGATAGAAGTACTAATCTGTTAGTTTTTATTTTGTAGGAAATGGAAAGTAAAAACATAAATACTCTTTGTTCTATAATGGTAAAATATCATGTACTCACTGACATAAATTTCCAAGAGTGTTATAGGAGCTTGTATATTGTACTTCAATACAAAAGAAAATTGTATCTATTAGAGTACCTACATCCTGATCATCCTCCACATGGAGCTAGTGAGTATGAGAAAGATGCTTATAAGAAACTCATTGATAATTAATTTGATGTTTATATAATAATTTTAACATCAAAATACAAAAAATTGTAGGTGAAACATAAGGTCATGGATGTATATAAAATCTTTCTTTATCTCTGAGAAGTTTGTGAGGATAAAGTGAAGTTAGAAATCAATGATATAATGATCAAACTGATCACATATCGAATGATAGATGGAACTCAAGTCGATCCTCAGGTACTCGAGATGATAAATTACATTGAACAACTACAATAATTAGATTTCAATTCAAATCAAGAACTTTCAGTTCATCTCATTCCCTCATCCTTATCACCTAGTTTTTCCAATTTCAATGAGAATTATCAAATGGATAGTTTGGAAAAACCACTTCAATATCTTTTGATACAAGTTCTCTAAGAAGATGAGAATTTAAAGAAAGTTAGATATTTAATTCTTGAGGTGAAAAAAAAGAGATGGCGAAAAGGCCAACTGTAAGTATACTGCCAAATGCACCTTCACAAAGAAACCAAAGATAAAGAGTGAGATCATTGAATATGAGGCTATTTTCATTTCATGTGGCAAGATAGGTCATTGGTAGAAGAACTACAATGAATTAAAGGATAAGAAAACATGACCTTCTACTTTAGGTATATTCATCATTCAATGTAATATTTCATTTATGATCTTTTAGTATTAAATAAAACATGTCCCTATATGTTTCTAAATACATAAACCAAGGAAGTCATGAAACATTACTATAAGTCAAGGTGTGTTGTCCAAGAAGTTGAGGAAAGTTGATACCTACATCAGTGGTGATAATCACACACTTTTATTACCAAGTGAATGGTTCCTGAAAAAATATAATTATTTGTTTAATGATACCAAAACATTTATGAATGAATGTTGTTTATGGTATTTCATACATAACCAATAGTTAATTAATACATAAATTATGGTCAATACATGATGAATATAAATTTTAATACTTTAATACACAATTGTGGTAAGATAATCCTTTATTTAGTAAAACTAAAAGTACCTGTTAAGGATATACCAAGTATGGTTTTAGAATTTTTGGAGTTAAATACCTTAGGTATTATCGACACACTTACACAATTAGTTTTGGATAAAGAAACCTTAAAAAATAAAGGAAATTCATAAATCTTTTAGAATTAGTTTAGATGGAGATCATGAACTAAGAAAGTGGTAAATATACTTCATAAGAATTGTTTTAGTGTTGTTTAAGGAATGTGAATGTGAATTATAGTATGTGCATGATCAGATGATGTGAGCTACTTCATGCCCGTGTTCCAAAAAATATATTGATCGAGCAATCATCGATAATTATAATGCAGTGTGGAGTAATTCCTAAGTGCATATGCCATTATCCACATAAAAACCATGATGCTAATAAGGAGGATCGATGATGAGTCTTACATGTTAACATTGATCAATATAATCAAAAATACAAAACAAACCTTTAACAATGCTTGACAAAAGCACCGATAAATGTGACATTTATCAGCGCTAAAAAAATCATTGATAAAATTTACCCTTTATCATGGATTTTTTTTGCGTTGATAAAGAATAACTTTTACCAATGCTTTTCCTTAGCACTGATAAAATTTACCTTTTATTAGTTCTTTTTTTAGCTCTGATAATGTATAACCTTTATCAACACTTTATTTTTAGCACTGATAAATGTCCTGAAAAAATGAAATAATTAAAAAAACAAAAAATAAAGATGATTAAATTGAAAATAATGTTAAATTTTTTAATAATTAAATAATTTTTTATAAATATGAATAAATTTATATACACATATATATTAATGTTTAAATATTAATAAATAGTATAAATTAAATATATAGGTATGTAGAATGAATAAAATGAAATAATTAAGAAAATAAAAATTAAAAATGAGTAAATTTAGAGAAATATTAAAAAATTTATTCATTAAATAATTATTGATAAAAACGAATAAATTTAATATATAAATATATATATATCATAAATATTAATAAATGGTATATATTAAACATAGATATATAAAAGGAATAAATTTTAATAGTTAAACAAAAAAATTGAAAAGGAATAAATTGAAAATTATTAAAAAATTATTAATGAAACTATTATTAATGAAAATGAATAAGTTTAATATATATATTATAAATAGTAATAAATAATATATATTAAATATAATTATATAAAATGAATAAAATGTAATAATTAAAAACATATTAATGTCTTATTGATTTTTAAGGGTTTTTAAACATAATTATTCATTAATACATTTAATATAGAAATATATTCATATATATTTCTATATACATATATATATGTGTATATAATATTTCCTAAAATATGATTTATATAATAAAAAATATTTATGCACTTACATTAAATAATTTATATATTTAGTGTTTTATAATTAAAAATTAATATTAATTAAAAATACTGACAAATTACATTGAGTAATCTATATAATTGAATGTCATTTGATTTTTCAATTAACATATATCAAACATGTGTTACATTGATTTCATAGAAATATAAATAATTAATTCATTTTTATAGACAATGTACAAAAAATATTTACCCAATTAATGAAATCTTATATAGAAACATGTACACTAAACATTTATGTAATTTATAGAAAATTTTAGTATTCATTTTAGAATTTAATTATAACATGATACATTTTATATACTACATTTTTAATCGATAAATTTTATTAATTTATTTTTAATATTGTTAGAGTTTGGTATTATTTATTCATTTTTAATATTTTTTATTTTTGAACTTTTTTAAATTTAATCATTTTATATTAGTTATTATTTATATATTTATCTAATATGTTTTAATATTTTAAATATGTATTCATATTTATTTCAATATATGTTCATATTTTTTTAATAATTTATATTTAATTAATAAAATTTATCCATTTTTTCAATATTCTTAGAGTGTACTGAATTTTAATTATTCAATTTCACTCATTTTTAACATATGCATGCATTTAAGATTATATATTCATTAATAATGTTAAAAATATATGTTAAAATAAAAATTTATAACTAAATATATTTATAAATGTATATATACTATATTTATGAATTTATATATTTATAATTATAAATAAATAAATATTATTGTTTAAAAAGTATTTATATAATTATATATAAATAATTATATATATATATATATAATTATAAAATTCTAAAAAATTTATTTAAATAAGGAATATATTTACTATATATATATATATATATTTATTTATTATATATATATATAATTATATAAATATATATAGTGATATAAATATATACATATTATTTCTAAAAAAATCATTAATATATTTATAAATAAATATTTATATATATAAATAATTAAAATTTATAATAAATATATTTAAATAATGAATATATTTACTATATTTATATTTATATATATATTAAATATATATAATTATATAAATATAAACAATGATATAAATACATATAATTATAAAATTATAATAAATATATTTAAATAATGAATATATTTACTAGATTTATATTTATATATATTTATTAAATATATATATATATATTTATATAAATATATATAATGTTTTACATATATTAATAATTATAAATAAATAGTATTAAATATATTTATAAATATATTTATAAATGTATATTTACTATTTTTATAATTATAAATAAAAAATTCATAATTTTTTTAAAAATGTATTTATATAATTATAAATAAATAATTATATATGTAAATAATTATAAAATGATAATAAATAAATATATAATCTTATAAATATATTTACTGTTTTTAATTTATAATTTATTAGTGCTAAAGTTTTAGTGCTAATAAAGATTCCTTTCAACAACACTAAAAAAGCACTGATAATGATTACTTTTATCAGTGATTATTACACTACTAGAAAAACAGGTATTTGCGACGGGTCATTTGCGACGGGATTCTGTCGCAAATAGCTTTTTGCGACGGGGGCCCGTCGCAAATGACCCGTTGCTGAAAACGGTGTCGCAACAACATTTTTTTGCGACGGGCCCGTCGCTAAAGCCTTTTTCCGCGACGGGGAGAATCCCCGTCGTAACTAGTACTCCGTATATTTGTAAAAAAACTTTTCAAAAACTATTTGCGACGGGTCCCGTCGCAAATACCTGTTACGACGGGCCCGTCGCAAATAGTTTTTGCGGCGGGACCCGTCGCAAATAGTTTTTGCGGCGGGACCCGTCGCAAAAACTATTTTAAAAAAAATAAAAAAACTATTAATAAATTATTTTAATGCATATAATAATAATACTATTTGCGACGGGCATAGTATCCCGTCACAAATACTAAAAAAAATAAAAAAAATAAATTATTAATAAATTATTTTAATTAATATAATAATAATCCAATTATAAATCAAAAATAAAAAATAATAAAATATTAATAAATGATTTTAATTAATATACTAATAGAATTATAATTCATAAATAAAAATAATAAATTATTTTAATTAATATAATAATAATAGAATTATAATTCAAAAATAAAAAATAATAGAATATTAATAAATGATTTAATTAATATAATAATATTAGAATTATAATTCATAAATAAAAAAATATTAATAAGTTATTTTAATTAATATAAAAATAATAGAATTATTTTACATTCAAATATTAAAATAATTCAAATATTACAAAAAAATATAATTAAATTATAATATTATAAAATTTTGATATATATATAAATTATAATATTATAAAATTTTAATATATATATAAAATTTAATATTATAAAATATAAATAATATTATTATTCATATTAATATTGTTATTTAAAAATATAATATTATTAATATTTTATAATGAGACAGAAACTACACGAATAGAAAAAACAATCATATTTTGATTTCACAAATTTTATAACATAAATACAAACTCTAATCTGAAGGAGGGGGGAGGGAGGGGGGGTCTGTAGATGGTGGTGGAGGAAACTCCATCCCTAAATCATGAGTGAGTCGGCGCATGTACTCCATCTGCTCCTGATGCTGCTGCTGCCACCGACTCGTCTGCTCCTCGTATAGCTGCTGCTGGCATCGACACTCCTCCTCATGCTGCTGACGCATCTACTCCTGCTCCTGTCGGAAACTCTCTATCAGTGTAGTCTGAGATCGCAACTGATCTTCATACTGTGTAGCAGAAGAAGATGCACGAGCTCCTCTCGAGCTGGATGCCGACATCGCAGCACTGCCATAATAATATCCGGGAGTCAGTCGAGAGCCGATACCAACTACCCGGCCCTTCTCGAAGGCATACTGGGTGGCCTGCATCGATGCCGCCTCATCAAACTGACGGCCAGTGGTCTGATCTGATGACTCGGCCTGACTCTCAGGCCGGGCCTGTGACGTTGCGGCCTCATATGACTCCTGTAGTTGCAATTTAAAATTAAAATTTTGAATATATTATATGCAGTTAATTTTTAAACTTGAAAACAAATAATACTGACCACGATGTGATGTTGACGATCACCTCTGAGCTCCCCAGTAGCAGGATCATTATACATCCTCCGATATACGTCGTACTCCGTAATATCGGGGTGCTCGACAGCCTATAAGAATAAAAAATAAACTGTTAATATTTATAGTTATATAAAATATTTATAAATAATGTACGTACCAGATGCTGTCTATAAGTACTGAAAGAACGACTCCCAGCTCGATGAGTCACCTCCTGTCTCCCCCGATTCTGCCTCCCCACCGATGATCTCCTCTGAAAGGCACCACTCAACCAGTGCGCACATAATCCATCCCATACATGGGATGAAATGTACTCTGGTCGGTGTGCTCTACATGACTCGTCAAAATCTGACACTCCTGCTTTCTTCATCGTAGCTTTTCTTAAATTGTGAAAAAACTGACGAAGGCGATCACGCATGGCCACCTCCCATGCCTCGTGGATGGCGTCACGCATTGTATCCTCGATCGGATACCATAAACCCTACAAATAAATCAAAATATCAAGTTAGAAATGAAATAATTTTCAAAATAAAAATTATTTATTTACGTACGTACCAACCAATGGTCGAACATGGCCTGCTGCACATCAATGGGAATCTGCTCCCATGTGGTCCACGGCTGAGAGAAATAGATGCGCAAAATAGCACTTCCCTTTCCGACTGCTATATACGGAAAACTATAAAAATAATAAACATTTATTATGTGAATAGATTAATGAAATCTTAGTCAAATCCACAGGTTATAACACAGGTTATCACACCTCTGTGTGCGTGGATCAAACCCAAGATGTGGACGTCGCTCGGGGACGGGGTCAGGAATCATCAATCGTGCAAGGCCGTGCCACCTCCGCGTACTCCCTGGAGCGCCTTCAGGCTGAGGGTCGTCTGTCAGCAACTCATCCGCATCGAAAGTCAGGTCAACATCCGCCAACTCATGAAATGTGGCGTCGTCCATCTGAAACAGAAAATGTTAATGTTGTTAGAAAATAATTGATAATTACTATTATATATACATATATACATATTATTATTGTATATAAATACCATGGAATTCTATCAGTGTTCATCTTAATCATCATCTTCATATATGTCAATGTCATCTTCATATTCCTCCTCAACATCATCGATATCCATTCGAGTTACAGTTGCTTCATATCTTACCATTTCAAATTCATATGTGACATCATTAACATCGTCGTCATCACCAACTGTTAAATGTGGGGTGTCGTCATCGATACTCATGTATCTTTGTAAAAAATATTGATTTTGAGTACTCTCTTGAAAAACATCAATTCTTTTCACATCAGTGAAAGCACATTCACTTTGACTAAACTGATTGTCTCTAATTTTGATTTTTATTACACTCCACCAATCAGTAAAGTCTCTTGATGTAGCACAGTACTTTGCGCAATAAACTTGATATGCCTGTTGAGCCAATAAGAATGGTTCATTTACTGCGAGAACACTTTTACATTTAATATCGATGATTCCATGAGTCGGATGAACACGCACGCCTCTCTCTGTATCCAACCACCGACATTTGAACATGGTTATGTAATGTTGTCCAAGATAACAGAGTTCAATGATTTCATCAAGTATGCCATAAAAGTCAACTTCATTTTCTCTATGATGATATCCTCTCAAGCTAACTCCACTGTTCATTGTTTTTTTCGATTCCCCATATGCATGTGTGTGGAATCGAAATCCATTCACCACATATGCATTATAAGTTTTAACAAGTTTGGAAGGTGGGTTACTCAATACACACAGCCGTTTGTCTATTTTATCAGCATGTCGTGACACCTGAATTTTTTTGAAATAATTATCAATATAGTAAACTATACATTGAATGAGTTGCTAAAAGATAAAGAATTTATGTTACCAGTTTTTGAAACCACTGAGAGAAATTTTTCAGTCGACGTTCTTCGAGAGCAGCTGCTGTAATGTGTGGAATTTTTTTCTTGATATGATTATCATACAACCTATAAAAACCAAAGTTATTTAATGTAACATAAATTATAGAATAAGTGATATAAACACCTACAATACAACTGATGTCATCTCTTCATAGTTGAGAAGAACATACGTATGAGCTCTATGATGTTCATCATCTGAAAGCCAGCGTTCATAAACTCCACCAAAACCAAGCTCTGACTGGTTGAAAACAGATAATTGATTGTTGATTTCATCAATATTCCTCTCGTTCCGTCCCATTTGGTTGTGTTTTGAAGGATACACAGATTCAAAATAATGGGAGCAGAAAAAAGTTATTTCCTCTTGCATATAAGCTTCTGCAATAGATCCTTCAACAGATGCTTTGTTACGTACTTTTCTTTTCAATTTTTGCATGCATCTTTCAAATGGGTACATCCATCAAAACTGTACTGGACCTCCACATTTGGCTTCATATGGCAAATGTAACATCAAATGTTCCATTGAGTTGAAGAAAGACGGCGGAAATATTTTTTCTAGTTTACATATAATTACAACAACATCTTTTTCATGTTTTCCTAGAGCATCATAATCTGCTGTAGCCACACAAATTTCCCGAAAAAAATGAGTCATGTCTGTTATGGAATCCCAAATCACAGAATTCAACAGACCACTTAATCCAATGGGAAGCAGTCTTTCCATTATAACATGACAATCATGACTTTTTAATCCAGTAATATGACCATTCCTTACACATCTACCCAAATTGGAAGCACAACCATCTGGAAGTCTCAAATTTGCAATCCACTGAAAAAATAATAAACGGTTTTCTATAGATAGTGTATAAGCTGCTTTTGGTTTCAGTAACCTTTCTGTTCTGACATTCTCAAACAGTTCTAATTCTGGACGCCTGCAAATTTGGGCAAGATCTAAACGTGCATTTACATTGTCTTTTCTCTTTCCTGGCGTATCCAAAACTATACGAAAAAAATTATCAAAACAGTTCTTCTCAATATGCATGACATCTAACATGTGTCGGACCAACAAATCAGACCAATATGGAAAATCCCAAAATATTCTACGTTTAATCCAATTGTGTTCTTTCCCAAAACCAGAAATTTTCTGTTGGTTTATTATGGGACCAAAAGTGATGGGAGGTAATGAAAATACAACTGATTTTAACTCCGAACCTGATAACATTTTTAGAGGTCCTTCCCTTTCAACTATTCCTTTTCTGAAATGAGATCTGTTTCTGCGAAAAGGATGATCAGCTGGAAGAAATCTGCGATGACAGTCAAAATAACAAGGTTTCTTTCCATTAATGAGCATAAATTCTTTGTTCTCTCCCATACAGTAAGGACATGATTTCTGACCATGTGTACTCTAGCCAGATAGCATCCCATAAGCCGGGAAGTCACTTATTGTCCACATCAATGCTGCTCTCAGTATGAAATTCTGTTTTGTTGCAACATCATATGTACTGACACCAGTACTCCACAATAAATTTAATTCATTAAATTGTACGGAGTTAAAAAAACAGGCCAACATGAATATTGACTACCATAAGATCCAAACGGACAGAAACCATCAGTGGAAAGACCTAGTCGAACATTTATAGCTTCTAAAGAAAAGGATGGATGCACTCTATCAAAATGTTTCCATGAATCACCATCGGCTGGATGATTCAAGATTTTATCGGTTGAAATATTCTCTTTATGCCATGACATCATTTTCTCTGTATTCTTAGACATGAATAAACGTTGATGTCTGGATGTAAGCCGAAAATATCTCAACTGTTTTACAGGAATCAAACCAGACTTCCCGTCTTGTCCTTCTTTATATCTCAGTTTCCCACATGTGGGATAACTATCCAACGACTCATTTTCCCTAGAATATAAAATACAGTCATTTGAACATGCATGAATCTTCTGACAAGTAAGTCCCAAATTTTGAACCAGCCTCTTACTCTCATAGTAATTTGCAGGTAAAACATTTCCTTCGGGTAACAGTGTTTTAAGAAAAGAAAATATCTGGTCAAAACAGGTGTTTGACATTCCGTTATCTGATTTGATAGCCATAAATTTTGCAACTGCTTCTAATTTTCTCATCTTGTAGCCAGGATATAATGCATCCTCAGTAGACTTCAACAACTCATAAAATTCAGACGGTGCCAACTCAGGATTTGAAGCTATATCAGCCGGAGTTTTCGTATGTTGAACAGATGAACCTGCAACATCATGTACTAAATCTTGAAACTGGGATAGATCCGGAATCAAGTTGGTATCACCTGCTCTGGAACTGCGTTCACCGTGTTGATACCAAAAAACATAATCTGGTTGAAAACCAAAACACAAGAGATGTTCTCCCACTTTGTCAAACGTGTCAACATTCACAATGCACATTTTCTGCAAGGGAATTTTATTTGGCCTTCTGAAACAAATTCTGGATTTGATGCCGCAAATGATAAAAAAGTCTCCACACCCTCTACATATACTGGATTTAAACCAGAACCGTTTTTATTTCTACGTTGATTTATCCATATGCGGTCACCTAATAATGATTGTTGATGACCTCGTTGTTCCATATTTCTCTATAAAATATAAAAGCATTACTGGTTTTGAATAATTTGTTAGAAAAAACACTCAAGGTAGGATAATTATAGAGTTTAGATTATACACGACTGACGCAAACTTTTTATTGAGATAGACCTAAAAATTGACCCTTTAAGAATTAAATATGTTGAGAATAAAGCAAAACATGTTACAAATATTGATAATTTTAATATTATATAAATTTTTTATTATTTTCATAGTACTAATATTATTACTAATTATTACTAATTATTGTTAATTATTACTAATTATTACTAATTATTGGTAATTATTACTAATTATTACCAATTATTGGTAATTATTACTAATTAATACTAATTATTGGTAATTATTACTAATTATTACCAATTATTGGTAATTATTACTAATTAATACTAATTATTGGTAATTATTACTAATTATTGGTAATTATGAGTAATTATTGGTAATTATCGGTAATAATTACTAATTAATGGTAATTATTACTAATTATCACTAATTATTACTAATTATTGGTAATTATTGGTAATTATTGGTAATTATTACTAATTATTACTAATTATTACTAATTATTGGTAATTATTACTAATTATTGGTAATTATTACTAATTATTGGTAATTATTACTAATTATTAGTAATTATTACTAATTATTACTAATTATTGGTAATTATTACTAATTATTACTAATTATTACTAATTATTGGTAATTATTTGTAATTATTACTAATTATTGGTAACTAATAGTAATTATTAGTAATTATTGGTAATTATTACTAATTATTGGTAATTATTATTAATTATTACTAATTATTTCTAATTATTGGTAATTATTACTAATTATTGGTAATTATTACTAATTATTGGTAATTATTACTAATTATTACTAATTATTACTAATTATTACTAATTATTACTAATTATTACTAATTATTAGTCATTATTACTAATTATTACTAATTATTGGTAATTATTTCTAAGTATTACTAATTATTACTATTTAACGGTAATTATTGGTAATTATTGGTAATTATTCTTAATTATTGGTAATTATTACTAATTATTGTTTAGTATTACTAATTATTGGTAATTATTACTAATTATTACTAATTATTACTAATTATTACTAATTATTGGTAATTATTACTAATTATTACTAATTACTACTAATTATTAGTAATTATTCCTAATTATTGGTAATTATCGGTAATTATGGGTAATTATCGGTAATTATTACTAATTATTGGTAATTATTACTAATTATTGGTAATTATTGGTAATTATGGGTAATTATTACTAATTATTACAAATTACTGTTATTATTACTAATTATTGGTAATTATTACTAATTATTGGTAATTATTACTAATTATTACTAATTATTACTAATTATTACTAATTATTGATAATTATTAGTAATTATTAGTAATTATTAATAATTATTACTAATTATTACTAATTATTACTAATTATTACTAATTATTAGTCATTATTACTAATTATTACTAATTATTGGTAATTATTTCTAATTATTACTAATTATTACTATTTACCGGTAATTATTGGTAATTAGTGGTAATTATTCCTAATTATTGGTAATTATTACTAATTATTGTTAATTATTACTAATTATTGGTAATTATTACTAATTATTACTAATTATTACTAATTATTACTAATTATTACTAATTATTGGTAATTATTACTAATTATTACTAATTACTACTAATTATTACTAATTACTACTAATTATTGGTAGTTATTCCTAATTATTGGTAATTATCGGTAATTAGGGGTAATTGTCGGTAATTATTACTAATTATTGGTAATTATTACTAATTATTGGTAATTATTGGTAATTATGGGTAATTATTACTAATTATTACTAATTATTGTTATTATTACTAATTATTGGTAATTATTATTAATTATTGGTAATTATTACTAATTATTACTAATTATTACTAATTATTACTAATTATTACTAATTATTGATAATTATTACTAATTATTGATAATTATTACTAATTATTACTAATTATTACTAATTATTAGTAATTATTACTAATTATTTCAAATTATTACTAATTATTACTATTTACCGGTAATTATTGGTAATTATTACTAATTATTGTCAAGTATTACTAATTATTGGTAATTATTACTAATTATGGATAAGTATTACTAATTATTGGTAATTATTACTAATTATTACTAATTATTACTAATTATTACTAATTATTACTAATTATTACTAATTATTACTAATTATTACTAATTATTGGTAATTATCAGTAATTATTGGTAATTATCGGTAATTAGTGGTAATTATTACTAATTATTGGTAATTATTACTAATTATTTGTAATTATTACTAATTATTGGTAATTATTACTAATTATTACTAATTATCGGTAAATATTACTAATTATCGGTAATTATTACTAATTATCGGTAATTATTACTAATTATCGGTAATTATTACTAATTATCGGTAATTATTGGTAATTATCGGTAATTATCGGTAATTATTACTAATTATTACTAATTATTACTAATTATTACTAATTATTACTGATTATTGATAATTATTACTAATTATTACTAATTATCGGTAATTATTCCTAATTATCGGTAATTATTACTAATTATTGGTAATTTTTACTAATTATTGGTAATTATTACTAATTATTGGTAATTATTGGTAATTATTCCTAATTATTGGTAATTATTCCTAATTATTGGTAATTATTCCTAATTATTGGTAATTATCGGTAATTATTGGTAATTATCGGTAATTATAGGTAATTATTGATAATTATTGGTAATTATTACTAATTATTCATAATTATTACTAATTATTACGAATTATTCCTAATTATTCCTAATTATTACTAATTAGTACTAATTATTACTAATTATTACTAATTATTGGTAATTATTGGTAATTATTCCTAATTATTACTAATTAGTGGTAATTATTAGTAATTATTACTAATTATTACTAATTATTGATAATTATTAATAATTATTACTAATTATTGGTAAGTATTACTAATTATTGGTAAGTATTACTAATTATTGGTAATTATTACTAATTATTGGTAATTATTACTAATTATTGGTAATTATTACTAATTATTACTAATTATTCCTAATTATTGATAATTAAATGAATAATTACCAATAATTAGGAATAATTACCAATAATTAGGAATAATAACATTATTAGTATATTTTATTATTAATATTAAAATAATATAATTTTCTAATTTATATACAATTCTCCTTTCATCTGTGTGTTTTTTATCTCCACATACAAATAATACATGTAGAGACAACAAACACACAGATGAAAAGAGAATTGTATATATATAAAAAATTATATTATTTTAATATTAATAATAAAATATACTAATAATGTTATAATGTTATTATTCCTAATTATTGTTATTTATTACTAATTATTAATATTTATTCTTAATTATTAAAAATTATTACTAATTATTCCTAATTACCATTAACTATGAACAATACTAATAATTTAAATTTATTAAGTAACAAAACAATGTAAACATAATTAAATTACAACTAATTAAGAATAATTGAAACTAATAAAAAATTAAAAATAAATATTTAATTAAAATGCACATAAATACCTTGAAAATTGATCTGAGGTTGATCTCTGATCGTTCTTCAAAACTTCAATATCGACTCCGGAGAAAAAAATTAAACTTGAGAAAAACTGAACTTTAGAAATAAAATTTTGAGAGAAGAAGAAGATGGAGTTTGAGAATGATTTGAAAAAAATGGATGGGGGTATTTATTGGTTAGATTATTTGCGACGGGTATCCCGTCGCAAATACTATTATTTGCGACGGGTACTGTCGCAAATACCTTAGCCATCATTTATTACGGTCAACGGTTAAATAGTTATTTGCGATGAGTCCCGTCGCAAATAACCACATGCCGACATACTATTTGCGACGGGGGAATATTCCCGTCGCAAATACCTTTTACCGCCGCCGGTTATTTGCGACGGGAATATTCCCCCGTCGCAAATATGTTTCCCGCGATTTGGTGCGCAAAGCGCGCCAGTCCTTTTGCGATGGGATATCTTTCCCGTCGCAAAAGGCTACTTATTTGCGACGGGAAAATACCCCCGTCGCAAATACCCATTTTTTCCGTAGTGTTAATTTAGCACTAATAAAAGGTACATTTATCAGTGCTTTTTTGGAAGCACTGATAAAAGTCTCCCATATTCTGTTTTAAGAACCCTTAACACGACTATTTCATTTGCAATATCTCAAGCTTTCTGTAGAAGCCACCCCCTGCTAGTGCTACTCCTCCTCAAATATTATCTCAAATCAAGGCTCGAATCTAGTCTTGAATGCATCCAAGCTCAAATACAAGGCTCGAACGAATCTAGTCTCAAATGAATCCAATGCTTGAATGAATCCAAGATTTAACACGTGATATCTCTACTTTCCCTCAGACAAATCAAATCTTGAATCCATGGTATGTTATATTCTCTTCCTCACTCTTTGATTGACTGTTTGGGTTCTGCATAAGGTAATTTTGACTATATATTTTCCAGCAGCTGGGCGATTTAGGATTTTTTTCCATTTTTGTTTCTTTTGGCATTATTTTGTTCATTCTCTCTTGCTATTCATTACCTTTTTTCCAATGTGGTTCCACCACTGCTTTCCCACTCACTATTACTGAAGGTTATGCATCGTCTATAATATCCCTAGGTAGGTGTATTTATTCTTTATATGTTCTCTAACTTGTTTCATTTTCTTTTTTTCTTGAAATTCATTTCTCAAAAATTATTATTTTTATTTGAGTTAATTGGATTTAAATATGTTTGTTGCTCAAAATTTTTAAGGGATTATAATTGATTTCTAATTGGGTTCTTGTGGATTTGGCTTTGTTTGTTTATCTTTGTCTGTGTGTCTGCCTATTACTAAAATGTAATAAATGTGTTCATTTTATATGTTCAAGTTTGTTTGATCATTTGAAACTTTTAACAATCATGTGAAGTGAATAGTGCATGAAAAAGATGTTGAATATAGTCCTGATAAAGAATTGGGTTAAATCCCCATAGATGGAGAGTCTGAGGATTGTTTACTAAAATAATATGATTCCTCTTCTATGAGAAATAAATTAATAGTTCTTTTTACGCCCATTTTAGCTATCATTTAGGAGTATAAACTTGAGGTTTCTCTGGAAGATCTATACAATTAGGCATCAAAAAACATGTCCATCCATCGTTGTATAATCTAATTTAATTGAAAATGGTTTGTATTGTGTTTATGTTGTTTTTTTGTTCGTCAAGATTTTGGGTGGCTCCTATTACTTGAAGTGTATTATTGTTGTGGTGGATAGGGATTAAAATTGTGTGCTTCCACCAAATGTACCTATTGTGGGGGTTTCAGAACTAAAATAATTAACCAGGGGATTGCCATTGTGATTGAGTAGAGGTAGCATCGTTGCTCTTCCTGTAAAGGTCGTTGGGGGGAACATTGAAAAAATGTGATAAATTTCAACACTTTAGGGGTGAAAAAGTTTTGAGGGAGGAGAAGTCTCTGGAAGTTTTGGTTCAAAAATTCAATTAAATAAGATTTCACAACGATGGATGGAAATGTTTTTTGATGCCCCATTGTATAGATCTTCCAGAAAAATTTCAAGTGTATACTCCTCACCACCAGCTAAAATGAGGGAATAAAGAACTATCAATTTATTTCTCAAAGAAGAGGAATCTAATTATTTTAATGAACAATCCTTAGACTCACCATCCAATGGGTTTTCACACAATGCTTCATGAGGATCATCCCCAACATCTTAGTCAGAAACTTTTTACATCACAGGATTGTTCAAAGTTTCATATGATCAAACAAACTCAAATCTTTGATATAAACACATTCCATTAATTTTATTAATAAGAAGACAAAAAGACACATAAATATTAATATAAAAAAGAAACAACACATAACATATTCAAATCATTCTATGAATTTTATTCAATAATCCATCCTAATGTCATCCTATAAAGCCCTATTTAATTCTCCCAAAGCCTCATAGTACTTTTTATTGTTGTTTTTCTTTGGTGTTTGTTCGCCCATCCATGAAATATTTTATGGATATTCAATGTAGAAAAAAAAACCAGAAGATCCACACTTTATCTAATACTTATTTTGTTAATTTTATCATAAATCATGAAGATATGACTTTTTTTAACAAGGATGATTCACTCATTTACTATGATCATGAAAATGTGAATTCCTACTACTTATTTATTTAATTTTTTCTCTATTTTATCTAATATTTTTAAGTTGATTTCCATATAATTTTTATATAATAATTATTTATTATTTTCACATATCTTTTGGGAAGTCATATTTTTTCTTCAACCATTTGAAAAAAGCCATAAAAGAGAGAACATGTTGATTTTGGTTGAAGTGTTTTAGGAAGAATGGGGTTTAATCTTCCATCCAAATGGAACATTTCTATATTTTGTGGTTTAATACATACATTTGAAAGAAAAAAATTCACATACCCAATCAACCACACCTCAATTTGATATATATTGTGATCAATATGTCTCAAAATATATGTTTTTAGTTTATAATTTACATTTTAGTTCAAAATAAACATCACATACTCGAAACTTAGAAAACACATTCCCTAAGATTTAGACTATATTCACATATATCTGTATTTTATCAATGAAATTTAGTGAGTTAAAATATAACTTGGTCGGTTGGTTCATTCTTAATTTTTCAAAAACTTCTTCTCTTGCACATGCTTTCCAATCTTGATGTTTTCATAGAAAAATCATTGTCCATAGAAGTAATTTATTGTTTCATACTTATGTTTAATTAATTTATTTTTAGTACAACTAACCTAAGAATTGTTTTCTTATATTGGTGGATTTTTTTTGATTTGGGGTGTTTTGTTTGAATCATCTCATGATCACGAGAGATTAGACTTTGAGGCATTGACTGAGATAATGGAAACAAGGGAATGAGTCAATAATGTATACAACCATCATTAAAAGGTGAATTTCTAATACTTATTTAATTATTTTTTCATCATTTTTCTACTATTTATAAGTTAATTTCCTTATCATTTTTATTTAATACTTAGTTTTTTTCATATATATTTTGGGAATTTATATATTTATTTCAAATTTCTACAAGAAGCCAAAAAAGAGGGAGCGTGTTTCTTTCTGATGGAAGAGGAAACCCCATGCTACCTGAAATGTGAAGTATTTGAGACAACATATGGTTTCCTCTTCCATTAGAATGGAACATGTTCTACCTTTTCAAGATTTTTTTTCATATAGTTTAAAGAAAAACACATATCACATACTCAATCATATACACCTCAATATGATACACAGTAGGGTCGGTATGACTCAGACTAAATTTTTTTAGTTTATAATTTTCATTTTAGTTCAAACAAAACATCACATACTCAAAACCAAGAAAAAAATTAATGTTGTTTTGATACTTTAGGAAAACTATCCATATGTCAATTGTGATGTGTAGGAATTAGCTTCACCTTAATAAAATGCACGATGTTCCTAGTATGACTCCAATAATATATTTTTACTTAAAATTTCCATTAATTTTAGTAAAAAAGACAATTGACATACTAAAAACCAAGAAACTTCAATCGGATTATCTTGATGATTTAGTAAAATAATTTATAAGTCATTTTTTACTTGTAGGAGTTAGTCTCATGTAAAGAAGACATACGATGTGACCAGTATTACTCAAAGTGCATATTTCTAGTTTAAAATGAAATTTTAGTAAACAATAAGAGTGAGATACTCAAAATGGATAAAACACCTTAATATTGTTTTTATAATTTAATAAAACTATTCATAAGTCATTTTAGACATATAGGAAGCAGTTGCACCTGAATTTGACGCACGATGTGACCGGTATGACTCCAAGTTTGTATTTTTATATTAAATTGACATTATTTTAGTAAAAAAGACAACCCGCCTACTCAAAAATGAGAAAACAAATCCATATCTATTTGATACTTTAGAAAAATTATCCATAATTCATTTTTGACATGTAAAAATCATGTTTACCAAATTATGATACATGATGTTTCTGGTATTACTCAAAGTGTATATCATCAATTAAAAACTGGAATTTTATTTCAAAAAGTATAACTCACTAAAAATAGAGAAAATGCACTCATATTGTCTTGATAATTTATAAACAATGATTGATAATTCATTTTTGACATGTAGAAATTAGTCTCAGCCCGGTTGGGGAGGAATCTTAAGTGCATCCAAGTGACCTGAAATCAGATCCAAGCAGAGGCACAATCTTCGGGTACTGTAGCAGGCACTTTTTGGCACTGTAGCAGCCAGAAAGTTTCCCCCATTTGGGCCATCGGGCCACTAATTTGGTCCCCGAGTCCTTTAAGGCTTTCAGGCCACCCATGCCTTTAGGCCAGTATGGCCTTTGGGATACCTCAAGGCCTTTGGGCCACCTTAAGTGAATATGTAAACCAGAAAACCTACAAGGTACAAGCTCTATAGGAGGATGATCAAGGAGCTTTCACCACAACAGAAGCTACACATATTACAAGAATTAGAGGGTATAACACCTACCATCGGGACAAGCCTGTGCATGTATGGGATAGTCTAGCTAAACAGCCATGCGAAGTTGGAGAGATGATTTCATGATAAATATGCTGGGAGGAGCAGTTCTAAGTAGTTAGTCTGGGTTGTATGTAATATTTGAAGCCTACAGGCAATGAATTCTTCTAAGGCCTACGAGCCATGTAATACTTACACCTACGAGCATTGTAAGGGTTCTACCTCACCCCTTTAAAGGTGGATTATCAAAAAAAAACAGTGAAGGCCTTTGGGCCATTGGATGGATGGATACATGATGTGACTGTTTTGAATCAAAGTGCATGTTTTGAGTTTAAAATGACATTTTAGTAAAAAAACACAAGTGACACAATCAAAACCAAATAATGAATTTGTATTGTTTTGATATATTTGGAAAAAATCCATATGTAATTTGAGATGTGTAGGAATTTGGAGAACCTAAATCTGATGCACGGTGTGACCGGTATGACTTAAAGTGCTTCTATTTATTTAAAATTGAAATTAATTCTGTTAGAAAAGACCACTGACATAATCGAAACTAATCAAAAACATTTGGATTATTTTGATACTTTAGGAAAATGATGCATGTATCATTTTTTATGTGTATGAATCATCCACACCTTGATTTGATAAACAATATGCTGGGTATGAATCAAATTACTAGTTATCAGTTTGAAATTGACATTTTAGTTCAAAAAAATTCACTCACTAAAAACCAAGATAATACACTCATATTATCTTGATATTTTAGAAAAATGATTCATAAGTAATTAATGATGTGTAGGATTTAGTATCACATAAAACTGACACATGATGTGATCTGTATGACTCAAAGTGTGTTTTTCTAATTTAAAATGACATTTTAGTAAAAAAAGACAAGTGACATACTCAAAATTGAGAAAAATCATTCATATTATTTTGATTATTTATGAAGCTGATCCATAAGTCATTTTTTGACATGTAAGAATCATCTTCACATCAATCTGATTCATGGTGTGACTGGAATGACTCCAAGTGTGTCTTTTTATTAAAAAATGACATTAATTTTAGTATGAAAGACAATTGACATGATCAAAATTGAGAAAAGACATTCATATTATTTTGATAACTTAGAAAATTGATTTATAATTCATTTTTGACATTTAGGAATCGTATAGACATCAATATAATACATGATTTTCCCATTATTACTCAAAGTGTCTGTTATTGGTTTAAAATCGAAATTTTAGTTCAAAAATTTCCACTCACTGAAAACCCAAAAACACATGCTCAAATTGTCTTGATAATTTATTAAAACGATTCATAAGTCAATTTTGATGTTTAGAAATTAGTATCATATCAAAATGACACACGATATGATCGATATGACTCAAAGTGAGTGTTTCCAATTTAAAATGACATTTTCGTAAAACATATAAGTGACATACTCAGAACTGAGAAAATACATTAAGATTGTTTTTAAGATTTAGTAAAATGATCCATATGTAATTTTAGATGTGCATGAATTATCCACACCTCAATCCGATGCACAGTGTGACTAGTATGAATCCATGTGCGTGTTTTCAATATATATGTTTTATTTTAGTTTAAAACAAGCATCACATTTCCAAAACTGAGAAAATAATCCTATATTATTTTCTCATAATTGAATATTATTTTAGTTAGTTAATATCCCTATAATTTTTATCATATACTTATTTATTTAATTTTAATAGTGATAATTCTTGAAGACGAACAAGAAATGGTGTGACGTGCAAGAATAAACCGCAACTCAATCTGATACACAGTATTCCTCATATGGCGCAAAGTTTGGTTTAAAATCAATACTTTCTATTTAATTTATTTCTTTATATTATTACTAACATAATAATTTTTTTTCTTATACATGTGAGTTCTTTTTCTTGAGCATGGGTGGTTTGTTCGGCAATAACATAAGTCAGGGTTAGAGGAAAAATACATAGTAACATCGATGTTTTTGAATGTATGTGATAACTTGTACTTACTCATGTAATTTTTTAAACCAATGTTTAAAATTTATATAATATAGTGTTTTTATTGTATTTTTGTGGGAATTTTTATTTCATTTAAAATCTGTATTTATACCTGATTTTTCTGTTTTTTTGGTGCTATTTCGGGTGCTGCAGTGCTGTTAAATCACACTGTAGGATTCCCTTTTATTAACACTACTAAATATTCTGATAAATTAAACCTTTATCAACACTTTTAAAATAATTTATAAACACATCCCTTTTCAGTTCTTTTAAAAGTGATGATAAAATCCTAGGGATTTTAATCGTGCTCCGATAATCATCACTTCTCTAGAGATGATAAAGGATAATATTAGCACTATTAAAAGCCTATTTTGTAGCAGTGAATGTAGCATGAAGCAATTCATAAAAAAATTTCCTTATACACATCAGAGTCATCATGTAAGTAAAAGTATAAATAATGTTAAAATTTATTTCCATTATAAATAATTCTTTTTTTTGAGACATTCTTTATAAATAGTGGTGTTATCCAAATACAATATTCCAACTATCATGAAAAAATATATCATATAAGTTATAGTATGATATAAATCCATGAGGTCACAATAACATGCATTTAGATACAAAGATTTTTTTAGGATATAAATAAACCATCACAAAGAAAAATATAATGTGCATCTAAAGTAATAATCCTAAAGTTTCTAAGGATAATATATAAAACACTGAGATAGAAAATTTATCATCATAAAAAAGAATATATTTATATAAAAGGGTTCACATATATATTTTTTATAGTGTGAGAAATATTTACTTGGATTTAATCAATGATGAAGATGCATAAATACTTGAAATAGGAATAAGTTCCACAAGAGCTTGTGGAAGAGGATTGTTCTAGAGACACATAGTGTGTAAGAAAGATAAATCCATGGTAATAGTTTTACATTCATTAATAATGGTGATACATTATTCACTGGTAATAATAGATCCTATAAGTATTAAATGGAAACAACCTAAAATTTAAAAGATAAATTAAAATTCAATAATGGATTCCATGTAAAAAAGTACATGGGATTATTATTGTAAATACTATTGTGTGTATTCAAGTGAGACTATACATGGGTGGTACAAGCATGGTACCAATGAATCATGATTATTAATACCAATATATTATGACTAAACCAATTAAAAATTTACTTATCATAGATACTATCTATGATCATTTTACTGATAATTGGATGTCAAGACCACTAATTGTTGAAGGTGTCTACATGACACAACTAGAGAGGGATGATTACACCATAGAATTACAATAAGGGGTTCAAGTTTCTAAAATCAATTTTTGGATAAAATTAAGAAACAATATCATAAATTATTCATTTGGAATTAAATTTTCTAGGTGTTTTTAAGAGTTTAGTGGTGATACAATATTTTTCCATGTAAAATATGTTTAATAACATATGGAATTTTTTGTTCTTATAGTTAGTTAAGACAAGAATAAATGTAACTATCCATAGAATGAATTAATATAGAAACCTACATTTTAGGGAACATGATATACTGAGGTATATCAAAAGGATTCTTAGAACAAGTCAATAGTACATATACTTATAATGTATTGAAAAATATAAGTTTGAACAATTCGAGAGAGAATTGTTACCAGTGCCACATGGCATACATATTCCTAAGAGGAAATGCATATTCATAGGAGGTGATTGAATAGGTTAGTATAATTTCATAATCACTGGGAATAGATCTATCATATTTCTATGTTATTTAATATAAATTATATTTTCAAAAAATATTTTATGGTAGTAAAATATCAATATAATCTAGTAGAAATTAATGGAAAATAGTCCTAACTATCCAATTATACTTGATAAAGTATAAGGGATATGTACTTGGTAGTTGGAGAGGAAAGGATACTAGTTATAAAGGTAAAAGACTAGTCTTTTTATAAATCAATAAGATCTAATACCATAGTTAGGATAAGGTAATGAGAAATAAATTCTCATTAAATAAAGTGGTATCCATGTTAATAAAATATTGAGTGCATTGTGGCATCTCAGGCAGCTAAATAAGTAGAGTATAATACATAATGATTTTTTCTAGTTCTTGTAATTGCACATAGTAAGTAAAATTTTATCATGATGATAATTCTTTAAATGGTACTATCCATGATGTTAAGTTTTGATAGTGTAAAATTGATATCTAATTAGGTTTTAAATATTTTGAGGAGTCTTACTCAAGAATGTGAGGTCATGGATAATAGAATATCCACATAACATAGATGTAACATGCCCATGATTTAAGCCATAACTTAGCATAAACATGATATTATCATGTGAGATCTAACAAGGTTCGTTAGATAGTTGGATCTAGTGTAAGCGTGAGTGTTGTAATAGTGGGTCCCCTTGACTCAAATGAATAATACTTTTCGATTACCATACCATGTATAAAGTGAGTTATACATGATGTTCACATACCAATATGTTTTTTATATTTATATTTATACTATTTAAATGGTATTATCGATATATTATTTTTCATATCAAAAGGTTATAGTAGTTCCCATGATATAATTAAAACGTCAAGAAATTATGACATTAATCTTAAAATATTTTCCTATTGTCTAAATACATAATACTTACTTGATAGATATTATATCTGACTATCAGGTGATGTAGTCTCATAAGTATTGAGACTTCTTCTCATGAAGTTCACACTTGGTGATCATGAGTGTATTAGATCATGGTGACTGACCCGCAAGTAGGAACACCACATTTTTCAAGTATCATTAGTAGTTCTTATCTATAAATATGTGTATTGGTATCCTAACATGAGATCATTATCTGTTTGTGCCATTTTATCGCATACTTTGATGCAATAAATGAACCATGACATTGAAGTCATAGTGAGGTGCCATATGTTGGGTGAATCATTGGTGGTATGGAATTAGTTGAATGGTCAAGATAGAATTTGTCACTTCCAAGTTGAGGAAGTGATATCTCAGGCCTAGTTGATTATGATGATATCACCTTCATTAAATCCATGTTCATGGTAGAATAATGTATGTGCATCTAGTAATTTCAATGAATAAAAAAAATCAGAAAATAATTATTACACAAGTGTGCATATTTCTTTTTGAGATGCCGTGAGACAAAAAAGACTATATTACATAGTGTGTATTCATAGGATGGTTTTCATTGCTATGAATATTCATTATCTCTTTAGATTCCTCTATGGGTTGCTAGAATCCGGTCTTGGTCTGTGAATAATATTCACTACTATCAAGATAAGTTCCTTCAAGGTCACACACAATAGTGCATTTAAGAGTTCCCTATTCTATTGAATAGGTATGTAAGATATGGTGGGACCCACCATAGGGTCTGAAATATTTCTGAGAATTAATTATCACCAATAAATAAATAAAATCATTATTAGTTGAGTTAAAAGTAAACATGTTGAATTTATTTATTAAAATTATTTAAAAGTATTTAAGTAAATTCATGGAAAATATTATATGAAGGAATATTATTTTAATATTTATGGTTTGTTTAATATTATAGGAATTATGAGTCCATTTACTAACTCAGTTTTATCATGTAATATATTTATTATATACTATAATTAGGTGATAAAATATAAATGATTTTTATGACATAGTTAGTTCATCATAACTATTCATTTATTTATTATTTAGTGGATATTTCTTATACGAGGTCCGGGTAATTCTATCTAGGTATTTAATATCCACTATATAAGTTGGGTAATTTCCCACAAACATTGAAATATTTATTCTAAAAGATTGAAATCTTGTCTCTCCTCCTATATCCTAGAGATAGGAAGAATCCTTTTGAGTTCTTGATCCAAGAACACCTTTGCAAATCAAAGGAAGGGAGTCGTGGTGGTTGTAGGGACATTGAAGAAATTTTCAGTGCTCCATGCTAGCACCTAGAATTCGATTATTAGCATCCATGATGATTCTTAATGAATTTGTGGATGATCAAGAGGGGTTCGAGCTCAGATCCTTCGAGCAACAATCCCTGACGTCAAGCTATAGTTGAACACATTGCTAATCCGAACAAGTTAAAAGTTCATTTAATTTTAATTCTTATTAAATTCATGTGAGACCCTCAGACCTTACCAGGGATCATATCACTAGATATGATGATGTTTTTTCACTCAAGTGATGAAATTTTTTAAATCCTCATCCCAAAGGCTTCCACTGCACACCCCTGTACCGATAGTAACAACCTTGATTCATTTGAAGACCTATTAATTTTACATGTATTGGAGAATTTGACAAAGTCCAACACTATAAGGGATAAATTCTTACTGTGTAAGGATGATCCCCTAATTTTTATAAGCATAATCTAAACCCATATATATTGAAAAATAAAAAAGGTATATATTTGTAGGCATCATTCGGTGCTATATAAGCATCATCCAGTGTTGTGTACTCAGGAAATATTCTCCACATAAATGTCATTCATATTCATAAGAATCACTCAGAAACATCATAAGGGTCATCCTACATCATAAGGATAGATATATTATATGCGCATAAACAACATCCAGGTACTGTGTAAGGATCATCCCTTTTCTACATAAACATCATTCAGTGTGTCTTATACATGCCCTTCTCCACATATGGATGAACTATAAAAATTATATTGATGAATTAAATTGTGTAAATATTTATTTCTTGGATCATAAGTATTCTCCTTTTCTAAAAATGGATCAACACTTATAGAATTTAGAGTATATCTAAAAAGTAAAAACTAAAGTTTATAGATTTAAGAATCTAAAGATGAAATTATCTGGGAGATAAAAGATACATTCCTAAGTGTTCTAAACATCATTAATCTATGATTACCCATGATTCAAGATATATATTAAATAATATCAAGTAGATGAACTTTATAATAAAGTAAAAGTAACTTCATGAGTTTTCAAGAATAATGAAAATGAATTTGAGTCAAAACTTGTGTTTTTCATTAAGTTATTTTAAAATAATTATGATCCAAATTGAATGAGTGAGTTGGTGATCTTCATGAATGAAATAAGGGAAGTCTAGTTGAGATGGAAGGCTTGGAATTTAATCAATCTTGAAATGATAAGAAATCCATATTTCACTAAATACATAAATGGAAAAAAATCAAGAGATTCTTAGTGTCGTATATCAATGGATAAAATATCAAAAAACATTTTTTATTCAAGCATAAGTAAGACAAAGAAGAGTTAAGATTATAGTTACTGAAGATGTGTACAAATTCAACTTGAATCTTTCCACTTCTTCATGGGAGCACAAAATTCAAAAATATAATATAAAAAATGAGATGCTCCAATCCACACAGCTACTGTTGTATATTATATACAACCTTGGAATACAGATTTATTTATGGATAGTTTTTAGTTTATCTTTAGGAATAGACAGTTGATCATGTTAAAGAATAAAAGAAAAATATATTTGTCTGTGTGAGATGAATTAAATGTCGGTATTTTCATAATATCCTTTGAGTTGAAAATGGGTGCATGAAATTTCACAGTGGACCCAAAGTGGATATTTTCCAATGGTTCTTTTCTATTGGTAGTGAGAAAGACTCCATGTATTATATTTATGGATATTTTAAATGAAATAATAAAATTATTGCAGTTGATCTTGGGTCTGTAAAACTAATAAAATATGGAGAGAAAATTTATAGAAATGTTGTGATGCTGCTAAGTGTGAGTGAAATAGTATGTGTTATCTAAGACAAAATGGTATTTTATCTCCCCAAAAGTTTTCAAAACCAAGTGAAATCAAAATATATCTCAATTAAAAATAATAATAGCTTCTGAATCATTATATAGAAAAAAACTAGTTGGGTTTCAAAGAAACTGAAGACAAATAGAAGAGGAGGAAGATGTTGATCAGGTTGTCCTGAGTTGTACCAGTGAGTTGATGTGGGTTGAGAAATAATAGAATAAAAAACGAGTGAGTATGAACATACCTTGAGATTCAATGTTTTTTATCTCTAGGAAATATTCAAAGGATATATGAATTTATTTATATACTCACTAGGTAATATATTTTATGGGGTTGTATTATTAAAAAATAAGAAATCACCGCTACTAGAAACTAGACCTATACCAATGGTTTTGTCCAAACTATTGGTATAAGAACCTTAAAATGACTCTATACCAACGGTTTGGCCAAAACTATTGGTATAGATACCATAATATGACCCTATACCAATGTTTCTTCCAAAACCATTGGTATAATTCATAGTTATATCAATAGTTTTAGACAAAACATTGGTATAACTTACATAAAATGACCCTATACCAATAGTTTTTCTAAAACCGTTGGTATAGGTGATGGCTACTCCAAAATTTTGGATAAAACCACTCGTATAGGTCCCAAAAATCAAAAAACATATACCAACAGTTTTCCAAACCGTTGGTATAGGCATTTTTATTTTTAATGTATTCTTTTATCAAATAACATTGAATACATCCGAAAATAATTTACTTTTAAATATACATATACATATTTATCATATTATTTTTCTAAAAATTCATTTTAGCTTAGTGTTTATTTCATTTAAATATAAAGCGGAGGTAAGAGGATCAAAACCTTTAAAGAGGTTTTTTTGAATTACCTATACTAACAGTTTTGAAATCATTGGTATGTATTTCATATTATAAATACAAAAAGTTTTAAAACCATTGGTATATCCCACCTATACCAATTCCAGACAAGCCAACGACCACTAAAACCATTGGAATAGCCTATACCAATGGTTTTGGGGGCTATACAAGCAGTTCCAAACCATTGGTATAAGAATTTTTTTTTCTAATGGTGTACGATATGACTTAAAGGGAAAAAATATTTTATGGGAGTCAATATATAAAATTTTTTAGTTAAGAAATCCTTTTAAGTAGTATTATATAAATAATATTAGAGAAGATAAGTAAAGTAGAAGTCATGTTTCTTTTTCTGATCTTGAATATATTCAGGTAGTTTATAAGACACTATGTATTGAGGGAGCAGATTATAATTTTCAAGTGTTGTGACATCCCTGGTAAGCATTAGTGACCGAATTCAAAGGATATGGAAAATGAGAAGGAAAATTGGTGGGAATCCAGTTTGAAGAATATTTATGGGTTCCATATTATGTTTACATGTGTCATATTATAAACCCTCATTTTTGTAATATATTGAGAGTGTGTTTGGAAAAAACAACCCACATCCACCTATATTGATAATAAGATTCTTAGTGAAAAAATATATGGACTGGGATAATAACCAACTATAATAAGGATTAGGATCACATTGAGACCATGTAACATCCTAGACTCCAAAAACCCATAGCTAGTAGTTATATTACATTATTGGTAAAGAATAAAAGAATTCCCAAAAGATCCAATAGTTCTTTAAAATTTGAAAACTAGATACATACAGACATTACATTATTTTCCCTTATATCAAATCCCTAAAAATTACACATAATCCTCCCGGTTTTCTAGGGAATTGAAAAAATATGGGTGATTTCAAATGATTGGTAAAGAGTACAATAAAATAAAATATTTCATAACATAAACATGGAATAAGTGATACGGAAAGAATAAATAAATAACATGAATCCATAATCAATTGAAATTGAGGGAATACTATATCCATTAAAATAAATGAATACATGGATAAAAATAATCATTAATATTTTACTAATGGAATGCATAATTCCATACATAAAAAATTATTTTCAATGAATTTGTCCTAGACACTTATCCTATCATGGGAAGAGTTATACACCAAAACCTAACCCTCTATGTCTCATGAGACATACTAATTCATCGAGGAAATATATAATTTTGGGCTCCACCTGTCACTTAATTAAGTATAATGAATTCCCCATAATATCCATTAATACCTTTCATAAAATTACATTAGAAACCTCTTAATGAATAAAACATGGCCACCATATAATGATAAATATTAAAATAAAATTATTCCCTATTCAATATAAAAAGGTGGATGTATAGGAGGACATCCCTTAATCAGATTAGAAGCTGTGGGGTATCATCAAAGTAACTCGAAGTACCATTATCAAATAAATATAAGGTAAAGAGTTCTTCAAATATGACAAGTTATATATGGAAGATATCAATTTGGATTAAAAGTTTTCATTGATAGGAGAACAAAGTAATAGAAGGAAAAATCCTTTATAATGGTTCAGTAAGAGTGTGTGAATATTCTAAACATATCCCTTGGGTGTGTCTCACCAGGTGTCTAGTCTTAGGCCCACTCATTATGAATATGGGTGATGAATGAGTGAATGATCAATGAACCATTTTCAGGGTGATTTTACCTTGGTTCATCTATTCCAAAACCACATCCACTTTCTAATGTCAAGATAGGAGTGCATTTTACAGGAAATTATACACAACTTTACTTTATCAAAACTTAGGATGGTTCTTCTACAATGGAAAAGATTGGGTTTTACAAAAATTGTGGTTACTCTTTAATCAAAAGAAAATTAGAGAGGGGTAATAATAAAGACTTATTAATCCCATATATTTCATCAGTAATATGGTTAAAATTATTTCACGAAAATTTATGCACTACACAAAATAAAATAGGTGTTGAATATAACATGATTCCTAAAGAATAAAAATTGAGGAAAAAACCCACATATGGATTGGGTAGAAATTAAATAAAACCCCCTTGAAAGAGAGGTTTTAAAATTGATCTTTAAATTCAATGAATAAAATAATTTCATGATACAATATCTCAAGTAGGTATTATATACACCACTTGAAGGAAGTTAGGTTCATAATGCCAAAAATGTCCCAAAGAGAGGAAATTGAGAAAAAAATCCCATACCACTTGTCCTAAATTAGAAGAATGTAATTTAACCTCATTTATCAAAAATAATTATATCTTAATCCCATAATTAAGAACCTTAATCATATCCATTTTCATTCACACTCTTCATAAATAGTCATTCTCTACATGAATTCTTCCAATTTTCCACATTGGGTGTTTATAGTTTGAATCATTTATACTAGTTTCATAATAGAGGTGTTTGTATTCATTCTACTTCCAATGTTAACTATTAATAGGACACTAAAATTACTATTAAATAAGTTTTATAGTTATTTATTATGTTTAAAATTCCATTCAAGAGCATTTTAGTCTTTATCCTTGAAGATGAAATCGATAACAAGTGTGGTTAAGTGATTCTTGACAGTCAAAGGGTGTTTTATTAGTTAATGAATTAAATATTGATATAATGTGTATATAATAAAAAAATAATTTAAAAAAATATATAATATTATACCAGTAATTATGTCATCATAGTCATTCATGATATAAATTCATAGTATTGATCACGTAGGCGGTTAAACTGACCCAAATATGAACATGCCTTGATTTAATGAATGATTACGTGGAGAGTTTTATTATAATATAATTATAATCAAATAATGATAATATTATTCAGTTTTTATTAGTTTTATATATTATAATTTTAATTAAGTATAAAAACTAATGGATATTAAAATATTACACAATTCGAATAAAAGGTTATCCTCTTAGTATGCTTATTTTAAATAATTAAATCATAGATGATAATTTGTGGATCATATCATTAACAGGTTATATATTTTGTCGTAAATAAACAATAATTATATCATAAAAATCATATTTATCCTATAATACTGTCCGCATATCTAACCTTGTAAGGTGGTGATGGAAAATGAAACACATTTTTTCGTGGAGGTGGTAGTCAACACAATGCACGAACAATAGTTTTGTTTATCATAATGGATTGGGTATATAGATAAAAAATTACAATTCCATTAATATAGTAAAATTGACGAATATAAATTATAATAATATAATTATATTAGTTTTTATAGAATAAATTTTAAAGTATATAATTAATAAGAAAAACTAAGTAGTTGATAATAATCATGTCGAGGACTTGAATTTTTTCTTGAAAGTTTCCTTGGAAATGAAGGCCTTATGATAAATAATAGTTTCCATAATCTTATAAAATTATAAGAGTTTTATAAGAGGATATAATTGGTAGAGTTTCAAGTGGTAATTCAAAGGATATGCAAGTCTTGAATTTGTGCATATGTTACCCCTTAATATGCAAGGAGAAGGGTAGTTTTGGGAGTACCCTTAAATTTTCAATAATGAATGGTTACTAATCAAGGTTAAATGGAAAAAATGAAAAAATAGGTGAGTATAGTGTGTTTGGGTCTAAGTTCACCTCAAAAACTTCTTTTATAGACAAATTTTAGAGTTTTAGGGATTTTTGTTTTAAATTTTATCCTTTATCCTAATTTACTTTTACCTGAGTAATTAATTTATAACCTTATTATTTAATTTCAATAAAAATTATTATGATTTTACATGTTACCTACTTGTATCCTTCTAATTTAAAATTTTAAAATCACCTTAATAAATAAAATTTTTAAAGGCATGAAAAGTTAATTATAAAATAAATACACATCATCGCATAAAAAAGTTTTTATAGAAAAAACACTTTTAAGCTTTAAATATTTATATAAGTTAAAATTATATTGGATACTAATTTTAATGATATAAATTGTTTAATTATAAAAAACTAAAGTTTATGAGGCTTTAAAGGAATGTAAAAACCAAATATCACTGGAAAACACTTGATTTGAAGAAAATATAAGAAAAAGTTTTTTATTAAAGTTAAATTTTAATTAGTTCAAAAAATGGTTTCTATAGGTTTTTTAAAATGTATGATATTTTTTCTTAAATTTATATTTTATTAATTAATTTTTTTTAAACTTCTAGGTCTTTTTTGAGTAATTATGAATTCTTAAAAATTAAAAGTTTCATGAAAACAATATTTTTCAACTAAAAACAAACCTTTTAAATAAAAGATCCAAAATTAATACTAAGAAAATTTTGATATTATGAATTTAAAAATGAAGTTATTTTAAAAAATTTAAATTATAAAATTAGTCATTTAAAAAAGTCATTAATAAATCGTATTTAAAGGTTGCATTGTGTGATAGTTCAGGATATGATTTTTACTTGATATAGTAGAGTCTCATGTGTTATAACCCCCCCCAAATAAAATTTTCCGCAAAATTGGGGTAAATATTATCTATTGAAAAATTGTGGATATTTTTTCCTCATAGATTATTTAGGCTCCTAGGTTTTCTCTTCTATTTTGTGATTTATCCAAAGGACTATCACCAATCAAGTAGTTTGATTCTACAACACTTTCTCTCAAGTGTCAAGAATATGGACATAATGTCATTATAAGATAAGTCAGGATCCAAATCTACTCCCTCATATGTGTGCACAACCATTGGATCTAGAATTAATTTCCCTAGAAATGAATCATGAAACTTTTTGTGTACTTTAGAAAGGTTGGGTGGCATAGACAAATGGTAAGTTAAAACCCCAATTATTTTAGTATTTTAAAAGGGAAAATGTACCTTAGGCTTAAATTCCCTTTTTACCAGATCCTACAACTCCCTTCCATGGAGTAACCTTTAAGAATACATGATCCCCAACTTTAAATTTTGAGACTTTACTTTTATTATTGTAATATATCTTTTTTCTTATATGATCTTCTTTAATAAGATCCTAAATATTTCATACTTCAACATGTAGGATCGAAAAAGTACATGTCGATGCTCAATTACAAGAGGGGGGGGGATTGTATGTTTAAAAACATTTGTTTTTAACCTTAATGAAAACTATGTTTAACAAAGTTAAACATGGTAAATTCACAAATCCTCTTTTAGTTCTATGAAACAAACTTGCTTAGGTTCTGGAAATATGAATCTGGAAATAAAACATAAGAATAATTTACTTAAAGGAAGATTCTACCTTAAAGTGTATAGAATCTTATTTATCAGAGTAATTAAAGTACAATAAAGTATAAGAATGTTATAATTTCTTCCTTTATCAAAATACAATGGAAATAAAACTTGAAACAAAAAAAGTAACAAGTAGGAAATATTTTCACCTAAAGAGTAGGGTATTCAACAACCTGGATAAAGGTCCCTTGATTTATACTATCAAGAATGTCTATCTTACCCACACCAGGGTATTCCCATTAGAAGAATATTAGAATTTGTCTTGATATCCCCAAAATGCCCTAGATCTTTAAGGTAGTCAGCACCTCTGTCTTCCTATCTCTAGAAGCCCTCGATTGTACTCAGAAATAATCGGAGTCACACGAAGTAGGCTGAACAAGTTGTTTAGAACACACAGAGCATGAGAGTCTCTCTCTTTAGAGATCACTTCATATCATTTAATATCTAGATTGATGGTATGGTGATGATCTCGTTTAAATGGTATTCTATTTATAGAAAAAACTCCAACGGTCAGCTCCCTCCTCAAACAATCATATTTTTCCTTGAATCTCAGAGGGACCTATACACATGTCACTTAACCAATGGTTTGTTAGAACTAGATTATACAAAATCATTTCAGAATAATAACATGTGTAAGGAAAATGAAGTATCTTAACCAAATATGAATTTCTAGAGTATAAGAAAAAATATAATTCAAAATCTAATCATATAAACAATAAAATTCTATAAAAATGTATATTTGGATTCTGTTTTTCAAATAGTTAAGAATCTGAATTCTATAGATTTCAGATTCTGAATTCTGAGAAATTCAGAGTCTGAATTATGAGGAATTCAATGTATGAATTTTGAGGAATTCAGAGTCTGAATTTTAGAGAATTCGAAGTCTAAATTGCAGAGAATTTGGAATCTGAATTTCAAATAATTTGTAGTCTGAATTTTAGAGAATTCGGAATCTGGATTTCAGAGAATTTGGAATCTAAATTTCAGAGAATTTGGAATCTAAACTTTAGAGAATTTGGAATCTAAATTTCATAGAATTCAGAGTCTTAAAACAGAACACTCTATATCCAAGGAAGTATAATATTCCTAGGTTTTAGATATGAATTCTAATTTTTGACTTAGTAATAAACTGAGTTTGATTATGAGAAATTATAAAATGAGACAATGAAAATAAAGGTAAGGACAAATTTTTTTGTAGAGAATGGAAATTTTCCTTAAGAAAATATTTTTTAGGGAAATGTAATCTGCCTTAAGATAAAGTGTTTTTGATTTTCAAAACATAGAAGAATTAAATAGTCATAAGGAAACCTTATTGACTCAATAATATCCCCCTTTTTGGAAATCACATACATCCTTTGGAAAAAGAATATAAGGACTAAGAATTTTCTTTATGAACTTTAAAAGAAAAACTTATCTACCTTTACTTATGGATCATGATGAATACGACTAACTCCCCCTTATGTTTTGAAATCCATAAAGATCGTATTCTTGGCTTCTTTAGAGATATTTTAATTTTTCTTGCATACAAAAATATTTTTTAAGTAAGCTCCCCCTTAGTTAAACTCCCTCTTACTTAGTGCATTCTCTTCTTTATACTTAATATTCTTTTTATCATTATTTTCTCTCCCTTTGTGATTTTCAAAAAGAAATAGTGAGAATGGAAAAATATGGTACATGAAAGATTAGAACTATAAACAAAAAAATATATAAAGGACAACAAAATTGTTCATTAAGATTGGAAAAATTTATACAGGGTAGTACAAAAAAATATCATAATTGATAGGAAAATTTATTCATCCTTCTTTTCCTTCGGCATGATCTTTTTCATGATAGTATTCAACTTTTTAAGCTGGTTATGATCTTCCTAAAACCTTTTGAGCAGCTATTCCTGATCCTGATTTTTTCTTTTCTAGAGCCTTGATTTTCTTTTCCTGCGATTTAAGGATTTCTACCTAGGACTTATGTATATGTTCTTGCTGATTGAAATTTTTTTTGAACTATATTCTAATATCCATTTATCTCTTCAAATTTAAGGCAGCTGAATTCAGCTTCCCATTTATATTTTTATCTTCTTGCTTTTGGGCTACTTGATCAAGGATCAACTTCTTTGAAAAACTTGTTGTAAATATTTTTATTCTATCATATGGATTATCGAAGGCATCTTTCATTGAGTCTTTTAAGTCATCAAGAATACTCAAGTCTTCAATTGTTATTTTATACTATTTTTTAATTTCCTTACATGATCTCCTATGAGAATCATAACTGATAAGAAAATATTATAAATATGCCTCAATCTTGATGAATTTTTCCATGACCATACTTACAAAATATGACTTCTAATTAAAAGAATGTTGAAGAAACTGACTCCTCGAATAAATGATAAGAATCATGGGAATGGTGTTTAATAACTTATTTAGAGACTATACCACAAAATACTGACCCATGGAAGATAATTCAGAATCTAATTCCCCTGTAGGTGAAGATTCTTTTTTAGCTCTATATCTTTCCTCTTGGATTATCCACCAATATCCTTATTAACCACCACATCTTTTTAGGGGTCTCAACAACCACCTATTTTCCTTTTTTCTAATTTAGAAACAGTCTCCACAACCTTTAGAGATTCATGCTCACTATCTGATACTTGAATGATTTTATCTTCATCAACCTTTTCCTTCTCAACATCTCCCTTAAGATCATTAGGTTGAATAAAGTCATGATTTTTACTTTCATCATCAGAAGGTTTATTAACCTCTTCCTAACCATCATCCTCTTTTCCTTAAGAAATAATTTTGGTTAATTTAGTCTGGGAAACCAGATTGATTGATTTTCTGAAGTACTTTCCTTCTCATAATATTCTTCGACATTCCCTATCACATCATCACTCTCAGATCCTTCTTCATACTATTCTTTTTATACTTTCTCTTCCTGAACTATCTCTTACTCCACTTTAGGTTCATAAATTATGACTTTATTTCCTAGAGTCTTTAATGGTACTGGTTCTTTGAGAAATGATTCTAATACCTGAATCTGTTTAGAGGCTTTCTTAGTAACCTAGAGAAGTGCTTGTACAATCTCATCTTCAAACAATTTCTTCTTTTTTTTCCTATCTTTTTCTTATTTCTGTATCTCTTTAGAAGTTTTATTCTTCAAGGCCTTTTCCTTAGAAGGATCTAGGACAAAACTAGGATATCTTTCATTCTTATCCTTCTTTTTTTCCCTCCATTTTTCTACAACTTCATCAGGGAATTTTTTTTGCTTCTTCAGTTTTGGTGGTGATGAATGAATTTTTAGAATTGAAGGATTATCTTTGGTTTTTGATTTTTTCTACTTTCTCTTATTCTGTGGTTTCTTGGAATTATCTTCTACTACCACCTTATTTTATAAATATTAAATTTCTCTTTATGATAGATAGTATAATTCTCTGAATTTTCTATTAAAACCAACTTTCATCCTCCTCAAAGTGTCATCACTTAGTAACAAAATCTTGAAGGTACTTGGCTTAGAGATACATGGGGTTTTGAACAAATCTAGGCATAACATTATGATATTAGATAGAATTTATGGATACATGATGATATGTGATTTGAGAGTTCCGTTCTTGATATTGGTAATGGTCATCAAGATAAACTTTACCGAGTTTATCTTTCTCAAGTTGACCAGAAAATCCAAAACGTAGATGTTGATTTTCTTTAAGGAGTCTGTGTCTCCTTTAATCGGTATTATAAAACCTTGTACCCATAATAATAGCATCCTGAATTTTTTTGAGAGATGGTTTATCTTTAGTGTTTTCACTCTTTTGAGTCCAAGGCACTCTATTGACTTTTCCTTCTCAAAGCTTCTTGAGTAATCTGGTAACTTATGGGTGCAGAAAATCGCTTCTTCTTCATATGGTACTCCAATGATAATTTCTACCATGTTGATGTAAAAGGAATAGGTTTTCCCATAACTCTTGAATGAAAATTTTTCTCTTTCACCTTCATTGTAAAATCTTACTGTCTCATAGAACTCAATAAGTAACTTTGGGTAAACCGGATCTTGAATTTTTGGTTTGGCTACGTAAAGATTGTCTCATCCGTTGATCTTGATATTTAGCATAATCAGGGAATTATACTTATTGGAAAATCTCAGACCCACTAACCTTTATCTATAGTTTTTCTACACTGTGATTTCCATGGATGAAGACATTTGTTTCTGTGGAGAGGCTTCCAAAGGCATCCATAGTCTAAGTAAACTCTGAAAAGCAGAACCATCTTTTTAAAGATATGTAGTGCTTTAGGGCTGAAAACCTTGAAAAACGATGTGGGAAGATAAATATGGTGGCCTTTATATAGGCACTAAAGCGATGGTTCAAATTTCTGATTTGATCCAATGGCTGAAACAAACACAATCTGATCTGACGGTTGAGATGAAAGACGAAGAAGGATTTGGTATGTTCCAATCATTTGAGGTTTTTTATGGTAAAAAGTTAGATTTAAGGAAACTGAATCCGAAATTTTTTCTTAAAACAAGATAAAAATACCAACAAATAAAATATTCTATTATGAAAATTTAAGTAAGGAAACAAAACTTCACAATTCCTTGGAAAACTGTCAGCAAAGAATAAAATTCTTTTTGGGAAAGTTTAGATTCTGGAAAATTTTATTATGGAAAGAAAATTTTGGATTCCAGAATTTTGGGTTCTGAGAAAAAATAAAGAAAAAACTTTTGGTTATGAAAAAATTTGATTAAGGAAAAAATTTGGTTACAAAAAAATTGATTAATGAAAAAAATTGGTTACTAAGAAAATGTACACCCCCTATGAAAAAGAGTTTCTTAATGTAAAAAGATAGGTTTAAACAAAAATTTAATATGGAAGATTACCTTACAGTTATCATTTATAACTTTTTTTAATGTATTCAAATTTATCCTAGGGTAATGATTTTTTAAAAATATTAGCAAGTTGATCTTGCGATCCGATAAATTGAAGAATGATATCTCCTTTAATTTTGTGATCTCTAAGAAAGCGATGCCTAATATCTATGTTTTTTTCACAAGATTGATGTGCAGGGTTTTTACTTAGGGAAATAACACTAGTATTATCACACAATAACTGTATTTTGGTAAAACTCATGCCATAGTCTGTGAGTGTGTGTTGCATTCACAACACTTGAGTACTGCAACTTCCAGCTGCTATATATTCAGCTTCAGTAGTGGAAATTTCTACTAAGTGTTTCTTCTTACATGACCAAGAAACTAATGAATCTCCTAATAAATGAAAAGTTCTATATGTAATTTTTCTATCCATTATACTTCTACCAAAATCAGCATCCAAAAATGTTTTTAAAATGAAATCATTTACAGAAGTATATAAAAGTCCTAAATACATGGTTCTCTTTAAATAGCAAAAAATTATTTTCACTACTTTTAAATGGTATTCCTTTGGATTATATTAATATCTTTCACATAATAATACTTAAAACATTAAGTATGGATGACTAGCTATCAAGTATAGTAAAATTCCTATCATACCTCTAAATAATGTTTGATTTATTGGTTTCCCAGATTCATCACGATCAAGAGAGTTTGAGGTACCTATTAGAGTGCTTATACTTTTAGTGTTGTCATATCGATACTTTTCAAGAAGATATTTAATATAATTATGTTATGATATATAAGATCATTATGGTTTTTTATAAATTTGAAAACCTAGGAAAAATGTTAACTCACCCATCATACTCATTTCAAATTCATATTTCATTATATTCACAAATGAATCAGTTAAAGATTTATGAGTTATACCAAATATAATGTCATCAACATAAATTTGAACAATCAAAACATTTTTCTTATATTTATTTATAAAAATAGTTGGATTAGTAGTTCCTTTAACATAATTGTTTTGTAACAAAAATCTTGCAAGTATATCATACCAGGATTTAGGGGCTTGTTTAACTCCATATAAATCTTTGGTAAGTTTGAAAACATGTTTAGTATATTTTGTGTCTTCAAAATCAAGAGGTTGTTCAACATAGACTTCCTCTTAAACATATCCGTTAAGGAAAGAACACTTCACATCCATTTGAAAAAGTTTGAAATTAAAGAATACTACAAAGGCAAGTAAATTACGAGTTTTAATCAGAACATTTCTTGCAAGTATTTCATTTTCATCACACTTATTTCTGAAGACCCATTTTAATCCAATTAAAAAAGTTTCCTTAGGTCTTTCTACTAAGGTCCAAAATTTATTCCTTTCGAATTCATTTAGCTCATCTTGTATGGATTTAATCCAATCATCATCACCTAAAGCTTCATAAGTGCTTTTCAGTTCTAATTGGGAAAGAAATGATAGATATTATACTTCATTTCTTAATAAACTTCTAGTCATTATAGTTTTATTTATAGTACCAATGATACTATCATTGGTATTAATCTTAAGTAACAAATGATTTGGGTTTTCTAAAACTTGTTCTTCAAAATATGGTAGAAAATCTTATAAGGTAAATGTTTCAGAAATATTTTCTTGAAAATTTTCCTTATTAGAAGAGTCTTCTATCAAAGGTTGATAATAAACTTTTGAAAACACATTTGAAGATGTAAGTTGGGGTTATTTAAAAACAAAAGGATCAGATTCGTCAAATTTTATATACCCTGTTTCTTCAACAGTACAAGTATTTTTATTAAAAACTTTATATGTTTTAAAAGTAGTGGAATATCCTTGGAAAATTCCTTCATCCGATTTGGGTGAAAATTTTTGTAAGTTATATTTATTATTCAAGATGAATGTGTTTCAACCAAATACTTTGAATTAATAAAGTTTATGTTTTTAACCAATCCACAATTCATAAGGTGTTTTGTTAAGAAAAGTTTTGATTAAAACTCGATTTATAATATAACAAGCGGTACTAATAGCTTCAACCACAAAATGTTTAGGAATAGAATATTGAATAAATATGGTTCTAGTTATCTCCTAAAGAATTCAATTTTTTCTTTCAACAACACCATTTTATTGAGGAGTTCTTGGAGATGAGAAGTTATGAGTAATTCCTTTATTACTACAAAAAGATTCAAAATCTGAATTTTGAAATTCTTCTCCATGATCACTATGAATAGTTATCAATGGAAGATTTTTCTCATTTTTAACTTGGGATCTAAAAGTTTTTAAATAATAAAAAGATTCATATTTCATTTCTAGAAAATAGGCCAACGTAAATCTATTTTAATCATTAACTAAGACACATACATAATATTTTCCTCCAATACTTCCTGTTTGTGTTGGTCCAAAAAGATCCATATGCACTAACTGTAATGAATCAGAAGTTTAAACTTCAATGATTCATTTAAAACTTGATTTACGTTTCTTTCCATATTGACAAGGATCACAAATTTTTGAAGAATCAAATAAAAGCTCTGGTATATCCTTAACAAGTCTTTTCTTTGAGAGTTTTCATAGTTTCCTAAGGTTACAGTGTCCTAACCTTCTATGCCATAAGCAAGATGGATCTTCCATTGAACTAAGGCAAGGTAGATCTTGGATCCTGAGGTCTCTAAAGTTTATTGTGTATACATTCTCTTGCCTATGGACAGAAATAATGAAATCTTCCTTATAATTGTGTACTAATAATTTATCATTCCTAAAATTCACAAGGTAACCTTCATCACACAATTGTATTATGCTAATGAGGTTGTACCTAAAAACATTAACAAATAATTTTTTTGAAATTAATGTTTTTTCAAGAATAAAAATGTTACATATACCAACAATTTCTCCCTGACCATTATCTCTGAAAGTTAATTTTACTCCTTTCGACTTGATAATATTTTCAAATAAGTTTTTGTTATAACTCATATGATTGGAACATCCATTATACACGTACCATTTATTTATTTTGGTATTTTCTTTAATTTCTTGAAAATAAGAGAGTTAGACTTTTGGAATACAAAATTTCTTGGATCTGGAAATTTCAAAAAGTAAAATTTTAGGAATCCACATTTTTCTAGAAGAATAAGCTTTATGAAAACCTAAAGATTGTATTTTATTTAAAGAAAAATTTCATTCCCAATGTCCACCACACTGACATTTGGTACAAAAAGGATCACTTTGGGGAACAAAATAATTATTACTAAAAATAGGGTTCGAATGAGTACAACCAATTCCTAAACTATTCCTTAGAGGATGAATTTCAGAATACATTTTATCAAATTCTTTTCTTCCTGAAGTAAAATTTAATAAAAGTTTTTTAAGGATTTTTTTTGGATTTTAGTATAATGAATAAATTCTTATCCTCATAGTCATTAATCTTTGGAACTAAGTTATTCTATAAAACACATTTCTTAGAAGTAACACTTTTAAGATCCTTAGAAAGTTTATCCTTCTCAGTATTAACTTCCTTAAGGTTTTTATAAATATTTTCCAAATCAAAAGTTTTCTGATCAAGATCCTTAGAAATATCTGATACCTCTTTTGTTAAAACAAAAATTATAGAATTTTCTTTCTCTAACTTCTTTTTTATCTTAAAATTTTTATTCTCAAGAAGTTTAGCAAACCTATAAACTTATTCATAAGATGGTAATGATTTATCTTCATCAGAAGAAGATTCTTCATATGAAGACTTATAATATTTATTATCAGTATAATTTTCATTTAAAGATATATTAGTAATAGATTCTTCATTGTGTACCTAGGCCATTAGACAATGATTTTAAATGGGTTGTTTAGCTAGTAAACCAATAGTTTTATGATTATAAGATTCATAATTTGAGGATTCATCAGATGAGTCACCACTACTAGCACTCCACGTATCATTATCCTTCAATACTTTCTTAGCCTTAGTCTTGTAATACTTATTTTTGTTTCTCTCAAAATTATTTTCTTTTCTATCCTTTCTTTTGAGCATGGGACAATCTGGCCTGATGTGTCTAGATCTTTTGTATTCATAGAAAGTGACTTCTAAATCTTTATTGTATTTTCTTTATTTCTTCTTATATATATAATGAAATTATTTCTTTCCCACTACCTTGTTCATCCTTCGAGAAATATTAGCTAACTCGTTTTTAGAGTGTTCAATTTAACTAGACTCAGATAGAACAATGACTTTATTAGACTTAGATCTTATAACCCTTTATGATGTATTGACTTTGGTAGTAGTAAATGATACACTTCCATTTCCATTCTTCTTCATATTTATATCATTATCTCTTTTCATTCTTGTTTCATGTTGTAAGAGGGTACCAAATAGCTCACTAAGAGTAATTTGAGTAACTTTCATATTTTAATCAATGGCTGTTCTTTTTGATTCCCACTCATTTGGAATAATATCAATTATCTTGTCCACAAGAACTTCATCATCAAGACCTTTCTCTCTCATATATTGAAGACTCTTTACAATGGTCATAAATCTCTGTTGCACTTTTCAAAATAGTTCTCCATAGGGAAAAAACGAATCCATGATATTCATCTTTCCACATAGATCTTCCAGTTTCTATCACTTTGGAAGTCCCAAAATATGTAACTTCAAGTTTCTTCTATATGCAATTGGAAAATTCATAAGAATATATTTATATTCATAATCATAGAACACAAAAAAGTATTGTGTACCTTGTAATTTAGTTGATATTCTGATTTTTCTTGGTTGGTGAAGGTTTTGACTTTCTTGTCTGGAATTTTGTAGTCACTAGTAAGCATGAAAACATTATTCACTCCGGTGTTGACAATAAAAGTTTTAATTCTATCTCTCCAGTACTCATAATCATTACCATAAAAAATAAGTGGTCTAGAAGAACGAATGTTATCAATGTAACCAACATTTATTCCTTCCATTCTATAAGAAAATATCTTTCCACAAAACTTGCAAGTAGTAAAAGTTTATAAACAAAGATAAAAATCTTTAAGAAAAACTTTAACAAGGAAAGTTAATCAAGAAAAATTTAGAATTAGGAAAATTTTGATCAAGAAAACTTATAGCCGAGTATAAGTATTTCAGAGACCTCCTTTGATACCAATTTTAGGATAGAAATAGTATATGTCGATGATTAATTATAATAGGGGAGTGAATTGTATGATTAAAAATTTTCATTTTTAACCTTAAGTAAAACTATGTTTAACTAAGTTAAATAGGGTAAATTTATAAAGCCTCTTTTAGTTCTACGAAACAAACTTGCTTAGGTTCTGTAAATATGAATATGAAAATAAAACATAAGAACAATTTTCTTAAAGAAAGATTATACCTTAATATGTATAGAATATTATTTATCAGAGTATGTAAAGTAGAAGAAAGTATAAGAAAGTTATACTTTATTCCTTTATCAAAATAAAACAGAAATAAAACTTGAAACAAAAACAAGTAACAAGTAGAAAATCTTTTCACCCCAAGAGTAGGGTATTCGACAACCTTGGATAAAGGTCCCTTGATTTATACTTTCAAGAAAGCATGTATTACCCACACCAGGGTAAGCCCTCGATAGGAATATCAAAATCTATCTTGATATCCAAAAAACCCATCGATCTGTAAGGTAGTTGGCACCTCTGTCTTCCTATCCCCAGAATCCCTCAATTTTACTCAGCAACAATCAGAGTCGCATGAAGCAGGATGAATGAGATATTTAGAATAGACAAAACATGAGAGTCTCTCTCTCTAGAAATCACTTCACATCATGTAATCTCTATATTGATGGAATGGCGATGAGATCGTTCAAATGAGCTCTTATTTATTGGAAAAACTCCAATGGTTGGCTCCCTCCTCCAACGAGCATATTTTTCCTTGAATCTTGGAAGGACTTGTACACATGTCACTCAACCAATGGTTAGTTTGAACTGGATTGTATGAAATTGTTTCAAAATAATAACATGTGTAAGGAAAATGAAGTACCTTAACCAAATCTGAATTTTTGGAGTCTAAGGAAAAATATAATTCATAATCTAATCATAGAAAAAATAAAATTCTATAAAACACAGATATTCAAATTATATTTTTCAAATAGTTTGGAATCTAAATTCTATATATTTTGGAGTTTGAATTATAAGGAATTCAAAGTCTGAATTCTGAGGAATTCATAGGAATTAAACGTTAGAATTTTGAGGAATTTGGAATCTGAATTTCAGAGAATTCAGAGTCTGAATTTCAAAGAATTCAGTGTCTAAATTTCAGAGAATTCAGAATCTGAATTTCAGAGAATTTGGAATCTGAATTTTAGAGAATTTAGAATCTGAATTTCATAGAATTCATAATCTGAATTTGAGAGAATTCAGAATCTAAATTTTAGAGAATTTGGAATTTGAATTTTAGAGAATTCAGATTCCTAAAACAGAACACTCTATATACAGGGAACTATAAGATTCCAGGGTTTTAGATATGAATCTGGATTTTTTACTTAGTAATAAAATGAGTTTGATTATGAGAAATTATAAAATCAGACAATGAAAATAAAGGTAAGGAAAAAAATTTCCTTATATAAGGAAAATTTTCTTCAAGAAAATAGTTTGTAGGGAAAGGTGATTTTCCTTAAGATAAAGTGTTTTTTATTTTCAAAACATAGAATAATGGAAAAGTCATAAGAAAACCTTATTGGCTCAACACATCTATTGTCTCCTCCACAAGCTCTGGGCCAACTAGCTTTCTTTCTATAACTTCTTCCCAATAGTTTGAAGTAAGAATCCTTTTTTCATGAAATTATTTTATTGGTATCATCTAGATGATCTAATAGACTCTATTATTATTTTAAAATTCTACCAAAGTTAGATATTGGCCCCACATACCTTGGAATTCAATAAAAAATGAGTTCAAAATGTCTTTTAAAGTTTGGATAGTAATTTTAGATTGTAAATAAATTTTGGGATGATAAGTGGTGCTTAAATATATCTTATTTTCGATATCCCTTTAACGAATCAAATAGAATTTCTATGTAAATTGAGGTTCATGATTAGATAAAATAGAGGTTCCCCATAGAGCCTTACGATTTCATTAATATAGATCCATGTAAATAGCTTAAGAGGTAGATATTCTCTTATTGATAAGAAATGGTCAGACTTATCAAGACAATCAATGATGACCCAAATAACATCATTATTTAATATAGTATTTAGGATACTTGTGAAAAATTACATTATAAGATTCCCAAATTTCATATAGGTAGGGGTAGGGGTTGTATGGCCACCTTAAGATGTTGTCTTTCATCCTTCACCTGTTGGCATAATAATAATCTGGACACATAGTATGAAATTTTCCACTTCATAACATCCCAATAGAAATTTTTTCTTAAATACATAAACATATTTATGATACTAGGTTTTATAGATAAATTTTAGCTATGTGTTTTATCTACTAGTCCCCTCTTCAATTTCGGTATAGATGGAACCCATAACCTCTTCCAAAACATCAATATTCGATCACTATAGATGAAGTCTATCAGTTTCCCATCATTTTCTGCTTTAATCTTACTTTATATATTATTTTCATCCCACTAATACTTCTATATATATTCTAGTAATGATGGTTTAAAAATTTATTGGAAAAGAAATGATACCTCCCTTTGACTACAAATCACCATATCTATCTTGACTAGATCTATCTATATAGGATCCTTATTAGTCCACAGCATGGTCATAACTCTATGGTCCCTTCTAATCAATGCATTAACCATATTATTTACCTTCATAGGGTGGTATTTTATGAAGAAATCATAGTCCTTGAGTAGTTCTATCCATCTAATTTGCCTCATGTTATGATCCTTCTAAGAGAAGACATACTTCAAACTCTTATGGTCAATATATATATCGTTTCTTTCTCTATAGAGGTAGTGTCTCCAAATTTTTGAAGAAAATATTATGGATTCAATATCAAGGTCATGAGCTGGATAGTTTTTTCATTAATTTTCAATTTCCATGATTTATAGGTAATCACCCCATCATTCTGTATAAGTATACAACCAAGCCCTTTCTTCAATGCGTCATTATAAATTTCAAATCCTTACTTAAAGGTAAATTAAATACAAGTTCATTAATCATTCTCCTATTCAACTCAACAAAAATTTCCTGACATTCCGTTGACCATGTTAATTTAACCCTTTTACATGTTAACTTGGTTAATGGGGTGACCAATTGAAAAAAAATATTGAAAAAACCAGCAATAGTATCTTCCTAAGCCCTGAAAATTTGGATCTCATTTTTTTTCATTGGTGTAGGCCATTATTTCACTACCTTTTTATTTGAAGGGTCATCGGATATCCCATCCATAGAGAAAATAATGTTAAGAAAAGAACCTTCATTGATCTAAAATTCACACTTACTATACTTCCCAGGTGATTCATTTTTCTAAGGGTCACTAAAATTATTTGTAAATTACTCTCTTACTCTTTATAGTTCTTAGAGTATATCAAGATATCATGAATAAATTTCAACAAAAATTTATATAGATACTCCTTGAATAATATATTCATCATATCCATATATAGAAGGTGCATTATTTATAATGTCCATTCCCTATTTGAAATTCCATATTTAGTATATGATTTTTCATTAACCTTAGATAATGATAACCATAACAAAGATTGATATTTGAAAAGTATTGAGATCCTTAGATTTGATCAAAAAATTTATCAATTCCTAGAAAAGGATACTATGGTATTGATCTCCCTATAATAAATGCATAGTTATATTCACCCATCATTCTTTTTTTTATGAATAAAATAGGGGATCCCCATGGTGAAACACTAAGATATATAAATCCCCTTCACTCAACTCCTAAAACTATTTATTATACTCCACCAAATCCACTTGTGTCATTATATATGGATTTTTAGATATATACCTCTCATAGTTAATGAGTTCAATGAATAAATCAACTTAAGGATCCAACAGATAACTAGGTAATAATTTTAGAAAAACATCAAAGAAATTTTGTACAACAGGTTCATACTCTATTCTTAGGACATATTTATCATCCATAGATTATACATGATCTTCCTATATACCTATAATTTCATTAATATGAGCTATTGATATAGGATTCATACATGATTTAGATGATGGAGTTTCCCCTTTAAAGAAAATATATTTCAATGCACCTTTATGAATCATAATCTCAGTCTCTTGGGAATAAATTTTGGCATTATACTTTGAAATAAAATCCATACCAAGAGTTATATCAAATTCAACCATATGAATAATAACTAAGTATTCAAATATGGTATTTACATGAATCATAATTGGAACTACCCAAAACATGTTCTTTTTCATAATATTTCCACTTGGTGTATTAATTGATAACTCCCTTACTAGGGTGATAGGGAAGTATCTACTATTTTTAGAAAACATGGAAGATATAAAATATTGCGAAGACCCATAATCAAATAAAAATTATCTAAATTTATTGCAATGATCAAAGTACCTTTCACCACATCATTAGGAACTTAAACATAATTTGTGATAATCGAATAATCTTGGTATTTTTCCCTTTACTTTTTCGAGGTAAATTCAATTTTCATTTAGGGAATTGGATTACATAATATCCCTTATCAATAAAGTTAAATAATTGAACATAAATATCTTCAACCTTTCTCTTAAACTGGTATGATTTATGGATTTTTTCTATACACCTGTTGCAAACTCTAGTTCCCTTCCTACAAGCCCCAGGGTGTTTCATACCACAGTTACCACATGTGGGAAGTTCCACCCTTCATTTTTTCACATTCGACGCATAATCCTTCCCATAATTATCATCAATCCACATATTATCCCGATATACCTTGAATATATATGTCCTAGAGAACTCATTTTCTGTTGTAATGTATCTTGAAACTATATCTTCATATGAAGAAAAGGTCCAAGAGACCAACACCCATAGAAGGATTGGATTTAACCCATTAAATAGATGAGAAATATTATTTTATGGTCTACATACATATTCCACAACATGTCTAAGTAAACTTTTAAATTTATCCTCATGATCAACAACATTTTTTCCTCTTTTTTTAAGATTGAGGAATTTCCTTTATGTTTATGAACTTTTCTCATGAGGAAATTATTTTTATATAATACCTCTTTAAAATTCCCACATTCCATGTTCTTTATCTCATATCACTCTTTAATATTTCAAATTAACGACTACTATTACTTTGTATTTCCCTTCAAATGATATACCACCATGATGAATGGTTCCTTTTCACTCATTTCTAATAATAGAAAGTTATTCTATATGGAATTGATTCCTTTTTCAACTACCAATGGATTAATAGTTCCATGGAATGATGGTGGTTATTGTTGTATGAAGTGATCCATCATAGTTACACCATGTTCTGAATCATAAGTGTTGGAACCAAGGCTGGGAATTACTGGAAATGGAGTATGGTTTGTGTTTGTTGTTTATCCTCTAATGGATGATTAGGTATATTGAAAGGAAAGAGATCATATAGTTCAAGCCATAAAAAGTATTGAAGGTGACGTCGTTTCCCAGTGATTGCCAATTTTTTGGGGTCCAAAATTTAGATAATGAAAATAATTTTGAAAAGTTATTTTTCATGAAGATCTCATGAAAATATAGAAAATACATGAGTTTTATAGAGATGGGATTCATGAAGTGTGTTTCGAAAATACATGAAGATTGTGACGGTGTGCTCTAAGATTACAAGAATTTGAGCATTTTGGAAGCACAAAGGTTTGACATAAGGATTTGTGATTGGATAATTAAAATGGCGTGGATAGATTTGATAGAGATATTTTAGGTTCCGATTAGCATTTTGAATGGGGAATATTAATGAAGCTTTACGAAGGGAGATGCAACATGAAGATGTTTTTGACCGATATAGAAATCGTTTCGGAAAAAGCAGGGCTCCATGTTTGACCACACCTATAAATAAGAGGACACCCCTCTTTATTCCACATGAACTTGAGAGATAAAATTTAGAATCTCTTTGATTTCGTGAAGCAAGGGGTGATCCGTGAAGCCGGTTGTCTATGAAATGTTGTGTTTGGTGAAAATAATAATTTAGTCTTGAAGGAATTAAATGATTATATGTACTGAGTGCTTCGCAAAGATAGGACATTCAGTGTCGGCCTAGTGATCTTTGAGAAGAAAGTTGTTCCACGAAGGTAGTGTGCTTCGCGAAAATAGTGGGTTCCGCAAAGGTAGATGTGATTTGTGAAGGTGTTTTCTCTACAAAGGCAAATGCTCTATGAAGGTTTGAGCTTTGTGAAGCAGTGTGCTCTGTGAAGGGTTGATCTCTATGAAGTAGTGAGCTCTTTGAAAGTGTGTGCTCTAAGAAGTATTGTGCTCTTCAAAGGGTTGAGCTTCATGAAGAGGGTTCACAAAGGTGAGTATTAGATATTCGAGTTAAGTGGACTTGGATTTCAATATAAATATACTTAGGTCTTTGATGCAAGTAATGTATCGTGATGAACATAGACAAAGACTTCAATTATGATCTATTGAGGTGACCTTCAAGTCGATAAACTGAGTTAGAATTCTCTCAAAGTAGCGAGCTAGGGGGAGTTGGTGGAAGTAATCCAAGGGACAGAGTGAGCTATCCCTAAACCATTATAATGGAAGTATGCCTGTCACATAGTTATTGTGAATGAACTTTGTATACTACATCTAGTGAAGATTTGTGGACTTTGGTATGACAGACACACTGTTGGTATATGCTCCTTGGTCGTAACCCTTTGTGGTGAACCAAGTAAAATTGTTGTGTCACCTCTTTACATGCATTTTTCTAACAGGTTTAAGAGGTTACTACCAATATGAGAACAAGATACACTAGTTTAAAAAAAAATTGACACCCTAATTCACCCCTCCCCTCTCAGGGTGTTTTAGTGTCCTTCAATAAGGTCCCTTTATATGGGTCGGATTATTTTTTATAACCTGGGTCATCTTCCCTAATATAGTTATGAACTGATTAGTCTAAAATACATCTTCATTGACTTGTTCATGGGGAATATCCCTATATTGACTACGAGGGTCTATATGGTCCTTAGTCCTCCTGTAACACCCCATGATTTCATAGTGTGTTATCTCTTTTACGTAATTCAATAGCTTGCGCTACATGCAACACCGAGTTCTAGCGCATCACGACCTATAAAACTGGACGTTTAAAAAGTGGTTATGAATAATATTAACTAAATTTTGAATTTTATATATATCCTATATAATTTTAACATTCATATTCTTTGTTTCTTAGACATAATATAAGGACAAATTCAATTTTTCAGATAAAATAAGTATTTTAAAAAAATGCAGTTTTCCACCTTTTAATTGAGAACCCTTTTTGAATCCAATATTCGACAATTTTATATATTAAAGTAATAAAATTAAATTTTTCTTTATAAGTGGGAAATAAAAATTTAGTTTTGATAAATTTTTTGTACTTTTTTTATAACTTTCATATTTTGATGAATAGTGAAAAATAATAAGTTTTAATTGAAAAAAACTTTTTAATCGAAATAATTTTTAGTATAAAATTATTAATTTGAGTGGTTTTAAAGTATAATTAGATTATATTTTTATCATTTAATATAATTTAGGTCTTTTTAGGCAATTTCACATCTAAATTAGACATAAACACATGTCAATCTTTTGATAGTTTTTACTTCTTAAAAACCCGCTTTTTGGTTTTGACAACGGAAATTAATTTTAAAATAATTAATGTAACTTCTATGTTTTAAATTTGGTAAAATAGACATTATTTTTGAATTTGGAATATCAAAATTAGCTTAGGGGGAATTCTTTGGTATTTTCTAAAAACATTCAATTTTTGATGAATAGTGAAAAAGACTGCGTTATTATTTAAAACCGAGTTTTTTATTTAAATAATTAATATTTTTATTTAAATTTATTTTAAAGTCAAAATAGATAAAAAATACCTATATTAGTCAAATTTAATCCATTGGAGTCATTTTATAATAAGATTAGATATATAAAATTTTGTTGAACTATTTAACATCTTTTACCCACCTTCTAGGCACATTTGCAAATATGCATAAAATGTAATTTTACTGCTTCTGTTTATTCAATTTCAAAAATCCAAGAGACACGGTTGATATCATTATGTAAAATGTGGTTCAATAGGATGAAAATAATTTTTGGTGAATAGTAACTTTTGAATTTTATTTACCACGGTTAAAAGTAAATATGCTACTTTAAGGTAAAAATGACATTATAATTACCCTAAAACATGTCCTAATTCTATTAGATAAGTGTATTTCGACCAAAATCAACCTTAGGACAAAAATAGGATCCTTTTTGATTCACTTGGATTAGATTAGGACATTTATTATATTTTATTTAATGAAGAGTTAAAAGTGTTAAATTCAAATTTTAATAACTAAATTATTTTTAATATAGGGTTATACAAATGATAAATTTGACTATAAATATTCATTATAAATATAAAAAAATTTCCTACATCCTGGTATTTTAATTACATTTTTTAGATGTTAAATAATTTAATTTATTTATGACACAATGATGATGCAGTAATTACCTTATTAATGAAAGATTAAAATAATCGATATTATAAATATGAAAAAATGTAAATTGAGACTTTTGATGCATTCCAATAATTTTAAATTTTATTATGACGTGTTAGGGTTATTTAAATGTATTTTTTTTTTAAAGAAATCATATTTTTATGACTTTCACAAAAACCAAATACTAAATAGTGTCAAAATTGACATAAATGAGTTTTTAAAACAAATACTATTTTATTAAATTATATAATAGTCCTAAAAATATAAGGTTCATACAAAAGACTTATATAATTATAGATATGTCATTAATTAACCACTTTAGGATCTTTTGAAATTTTATAGTAAGTTTATTAACCATGTATAATAATAATACAAGAAGACATAATAAACGTTAAACTATTTAACTAAGAGTTAAATCTAAAATATAAGATTAATATGGTGACCTAAACTTGTCTAAAACCCATTGATTGTGTGGTTTTCGACCCATACCCACCTTATCCTCTAAATAAATCCATTTGAATCTATTTGAAACTTAGAATTATTTTATAATAAAATAATATTTCAAGCTCTTCCTAAAGTGCCCCTCACCTCTCTTATAAAAGGGTACTTCCCTTCTCTCAAATTCACACCTCCAAAGCCATTTGGCTCGGCCAAACACTGCTCAAATATCATACCAACTACCCTCAATTCCACCTATAGGCCTTAATTTGATCATAAAGACAACCTAATGATCCCTTTTGTTCATATCAAAAGGAAGAACCTGAAGAAGAGGTAATTATTTCATCACCACTACCAAAGTTCTTTTCTTATCCCACTTCCTCTTTATTTTTTTTTCCATAATAAAATAATAAATACAGTACCTTATACATAATTAGATGTTTTTATAAATATGGTAAAACCATATTAATTATTCTACCCAACCTATGAATGATAAAGTCACCATACGTGCGTACGTGCAGCTTACCATCTCCCCGCCGTGATGTTGTTTGTTATTCAACACTTCATTATTTGGATGAGTATAATAATTTGTATTATTGATTTAAATAATAAATATAACATTTCAATGATTATTTATATGTAATATACTATCCAATTACATACGATTTCACCATCAATAGAATGATATTGTCGCTCGTGTGTATGTACTGTTTACCGTCTCCATGACGCGATGAGATTTCGTTCCCCATCGTAACCATTCAAGAATAATTTTCATTTGATGATTAAAAATAATGTTTAAATAACATAATATCATTATGTATATGAATAAAATACATCTTACCCATAACAAACATGATTTATGCAACAAAACATATAAAGGAAAGTGAATCAGTTAACACCCGAAACAATGATACTACTACAATATTATTAACAAAGCAATATTAGAGGATCATATATGATATCATATTTATGTATGTGGTTATTTTATAATTTAATAACAATTATTTAACCATTATATATGAGGTTAAACTACCCTCTACTAAGTAAAAGTACAAGGTAAGGTTCAATTTCACAATCTCTTTATTATCCGAGGTTGTTTATACATAAGTATCTACTGTGAAATCTTTATCATCCACATCTGGGTTTCTTAAAAATGTATTTAAAAACTTTTTTACTATTTACTATACTATGGGTTAAATTAATTTATACCCTTATTTGAATTTTTATAAAATTGTTTGAAATGAATCTTTTTGTCACTTTCCAAACAAGGTACTTTATGACCTTTTCGAAAAATTAAGCAAAGAATGTTTTTTAACTTATACGGTGGGTGAAACTATTTTCCATCATTATAAACCTCCTAAGATTCCCTAACAAGCTTGTAAGAATATTTTGAAAATAAATTTTTTCTTTATTAATTATTTTACTTTTAAATTATTTCAAAATAGAAAAAGATATTTCTCTCAAATAGTTTTGATTTCATCTATGTCAACATCCTTTGTTATATTTTACGCTTGTTTGAAGTTGATTTATTATGATACAATCTTCCATATGGTATTGAAGGTTTTTTTATATGTTTGACTATGGATGTGATATTTTTATACCATTAATGGTTTATGGTTAAAGTATTAACATTTCGTAAGCTATTTTTAATATCAATGTTTATGTTATGTTTCAAACTTTTTATATGAGGAATTCATTGGACGTAGTAAGTGACAGGCGGGGCCTACTATATCCCCTCGATGCATCAGTAGGTCTAATGAGACAAATAATTTTCTTGGCATAAGGCCTTGAAAAAATTATTATTTTTAGTCTTGGCATGAGACCTTGACTATGTGGTTATGATGTCTGGCATTATGCATTCCATAATTATGAAATTAGCTATTGATATTACATGTGATTACTTGACTAGTAGAATATCCATGTGAATAAGTAAATGAAATTATTTAATTTATCTTTGTCGTATTATGCTGAATTTTATGTTTAAAAGTCTTGTGTTTTAGTCTTATACTTTTTCTTAAATGTTTATACTTATTTATGGTAGTTTTTTCTATATTGTTATCCTTACTGAGCATTTGAGCTCACCCCTTTCTTATGTTTCATTTTTCCTAGGATGCAAAAAGTATATTATGATTGACCTACAGGAATAGGATAAAAGATATGAGTGTGTTAAAAGGAGACATAATGTTGTAGTTTTTTTCATTTCATAATGTAATTCAAAACTTATGTATGTATCTAATACTTCCAAGGCTACTAAACTGATTGGTCTTTTGGGACTTGATCCCTTGTGATCATGCCAACGTTATGTAATAATGCACTGACTCTGGGTAACTAGGGTCAGGGCATTACCCCTCTCGTTAGTATCAATCTTTCTAAAATTACATACACACAATTACCTCATGATATTGAATTGAAAAATTCAATTAATATTACCTTTTACAGAGTGTTGCCTAGAAATATTGATGGTTTTTTCATAGAAATTTTTCAATCTAACTTGGTTCCTCTAAATTCAATCCCCAAGGTTTCTACTAAGATCACTTTGATACAAACTATAATATTTTAGACTCTAGAAACCCAAATATTGTAGTTGTATTACATTATTGGTAACAAATATAATATTTATTAAAGGATTAAATAGTTTAGTAGTCTTTTAAGATAATATACATACATATATACATTAAATTTCAAAACATAAGATACAATATAAACATATTGTAAGAAAATTATTATCTCTTCCATTAAATCTATGAAAATTACACATGTTCCTCATTTAGTTTTCCTAGGGAATGGAAAAAAATAAGGGTGATCTCATATGCTCAGTAAGGAGTAGGATAAAATGAAATATTTCATAACATAAAAATGGAATAAGTGATAAAGAAGGAATAAATCAACAAAATTAAGGAATAATCAATTGAAACTGAGGGAATTATATATCCATGAAAATAAATTAAAATGCATATAACAACAATCATTGATATTATACTGATGTAATGCATAGTTTCAGACATCAAAACATGATATCAAGGCCTAGTTACAATACACTTATCCTTTTATGGGAATAAGTATACACCAAAACCATACCTATTTTTTCTAAGGAGACTTATCAATGTATCAAGGGGCTATATAATTCTAGGCCCCACACATCACCTAATTAAGTCTAATTCATTCCCTATAAGAGTCGTCAATACCTTTCATACCATTCAATAAGGGACATCTTACTAAATAAAACTAGGAATTTTTTATAATAGGAAATTTTTAAATAAAATACTTCCCCATTCAACAGAATAATGTAGATTTCTAAGTAAACATACCTTAATCAACTTAGAATCTATAGGGTATCATCAAAGTAACATAAAATATCCTCATCAATGAAATATAGGTGTGAGTATACTTATAATGTTCTTAGTTATCTATGGAATATAGTAATTAGGTTTGAAATATTTTATTGGTTGGATACAAAAGAAATAGTTGGAAAAATCCTTTATCATGGTTCATTAAGAGAATGTGAATATTATAAATCATATCCCCTAGGAGTGTCTCCTCAGGTGTGTGGTCTTAGTCCCATTTATCTCACATCAGGGTGATGAATGTGTCAATTCTCAAGAAAATATTATAGTGGTGATTATACCTATGGGAATATGTGACACAACCACATCCACTTGCCATTATCCATATATGTATGTATTTTTATAGGAAATTTTACACACCTTTACTTTACTAAACCTTTGAATGATTCTTCCACCATGGAAAATATTTTATTTTACAATTGTTTTGGTAACTCCTGAATAAAAATAATGTGAGAGAGGGATAACAATATAGTCATTTAAATCCTATAAATTTCATTATTAATATGAAAAAAATTCTTCCATGGAAAATTGTTCACCACACAAAATAAAATATACGGTGAATATAACACGGGTCCCAAAGAATGAAAACTGATATGAAAAACCACTATATATGGTTTGAGTAGTAATTTAATCAAATACACCTGAAATATAGGGATTATAATTGATCTTTAAATTCCATTAATAAATTAATTTCATGATACAACATCTCAAGTAGGTAGTATATACACCAAATAAGTGAATTTAGGTCTATAATACCAAATGTGGCCCAAATAGAGGAATTTGAGATGAGAAACCCTTACCTGTTATCTTGAATTCTATGAATGTACATTAAACTCGTGTATCACCAACATATAAATATTTGTAAAGACCCGTAAATTTCAAGGAAATTTTTTTCTTAATTTTCTTTGGAATTTTACAAGAACACAGTTTCTGACGGCGCCTGATTCTGAGGCCCGGTGTTCCCGGAATCATTTTCTGAAGTTTGGCTCGGGTACGTTCAGTGAACGGACGAGCGGGTTTTTCTAACTTTTGAAGCGGTGCCCGGAATCGAATTCTGAGGGCAACGATGAAATCGCAGCGCCAGTATTCGCTTAGAAACGCCTCTTCCGGAGTTGCGTTTGCTCGGGTGTGGTTTTTAATTTTCGGGCTTAAAGTTAAGAAATAAAATAATTTTGCGACAACTTTATTTTATTTCACTTAAGCCGCTTGGAAGCCACTTGAAGCCAATTAAAGACGGATTGAACTGAGTTGAACCGGATAGGATGCTATCCAGAAATATCCTACCCCCTTGGTAGGATATTTGCGAGGTGGGGCCCGCACGAGCCCCACCGTTTCTTTCCGCTAGGAAACGCACCCGCGAAAACCCGTCTTAATGAAAGTTAACTGACGCGTTTCTTAAAATCTTAACAGACCATTTAAATGGGATGTTTCTTTCATGAATTAAATGGGCTGTTTCTTTCGTTGAATTAATTCAACGAATTGATGGATCGTTTCTTAACCAGTTTTCAAATTCGTTGGCGTAATAATAAAATAAGACCAACCTTTTTCTTTTGGAGGATTACTCGTTGAGAAAAGATCCTTGAACCTTCATCCTCCTTCGCGAAGAACGCGAAGAACGTGAAGAACGTGAAGAACGCGAAGAACGCCGAACCCGGAAATCGACGACGCGACGCCGTGATCCGCGACGCCGACAACGTTCTTCTGCGACGTCTCTTCCTCCGCAACGGATCTTCGATCGGCTGCTTGAGGTAAGAGTCTCAGACCTTCCTTTTTATCTCCTTCGTGGTTCTTAACCAAAACATGGATTTAATTAATTAAAATAAATCTGCTGTTTCATGGTGCGTTGAGTTCTCCGACTCAACGCCGTGTTCCGCGATGACGCGACGCCCTTCCGCGACGACGCGACGATCTCCACCTTCCGCGACGAGAAATTTCCACGAAGAACGCTCACGCGCGACGTCCAGCGAGGTAGGGAGACCTTGAGGGTCTCGGGGTCCCTACTGAGTATCGTTATACTCACCCCTGCACGGGCTATGCCCGCACTACGTTGTGTTGGTTGTAGACGACGGAAAGCGTTGATCGTGGATGAGGCTTGCAGAGCAGGACGGTACCTGGAGGTGGACCACTGGGCGGGACGTACTCGGAGCGGATGGTGGGACCCGAGGAGCATTGGAGCTATCTGTACCCACCCTTCAGGTGGGATTTCCAGTGGACAGCTCGGTGTAGCGGCTTTTACTTTACAGTTACTATTTTCCCTTTCGAGTTGTACTTTACTTTCAGTTGGGTTTGTATACTGGCCCATTTACTTTTCCGCACTTCATTTGTACTCTATTTTTATGTAGTGTTTACTTTTCCGCTTGATTACTCTGTGGTGCTTGTTTACTTTACAAAGTCAATGCCTTCCCTTTTTACCGAGATTTATGCCTTGGTGCTAGTCGCCAGCCCCTGGCCTATGGAAGGTGGGCTTGGGGTAGTCACGGCACGGGCCCCGAGGACGGGTCGTGACAAATTGGTATCAGAGCTAGTCGGTTCTACCGGGGACTCTGATCTTTCTTCTATGTGAAGCAATAGTGTTTAGCGTATTGGGTGTGGTTATCAGTCCAGGGAGTCTAGTGTTGGTGCGGCGGCCGACGTATCCGTACACCAGGACCCTGACTTCTGATTTCCGATTTAATGCACAAAAACATTGATTGCATGTGTGTTCAAGTTTTCTTTGTGATTACTTGTGTCAGCTCACCAGTTATACTGTCCTGACCGTGGCGCACTTTTTTCCTTTTCAGGATGGCCCCACGACGACAGCCAGCTAGGATTTCGAGCGATGTGCATGGCGAGAGCCCACCGAGCGTCGAGGACTCGGTACAGGGCCCTTTGACAGCTGAGGCACCAGTGGTACCTATACCCGCCGAGGCACCGATGCTACCAGCCCCAGCCGCTGACGATGCACGTCTCCTTAGTGCACTGCATGAGTTCCAGCGCCAGCGACCACCCAGGTTCCGTGGGTAGATGGACCCCCAGGCAGCCGAGGACTGGCTGGAGGCGGTCGTCCGAGTTTTCAGATTAGTGAGGACACCAGTAGACCTCATGGTGATCCTCGCAGCGAGTCTCCTGCACGCGGTAGCAGGCAGATGGTGGAGCTTGATGCTCCAGGTGCACGATGAGGCCACCCTCATCTGGACGGACTTCGAGAGCCTCTTCCGCTCAGAGTTCATCCCGGTCACCCTCCGTGCGGTGCGCATTCAGGATCTTCTTCAGCTGCGGCAGGGCAGCTTGACGGTAGCCCAGTACGCGGCGAGGTTCACCGACCTTTCTCGCTACTCGACAGACATGGTACGGGACCCCTTCTTCTGGGCCCGGACCTTCGAGCAGGGATTGAGACACGAGATCAGGGCATCGCTGATCTCCCTCAACATCCCGACCCAGGCAGGAGTGCTAGAGTGAGCCCTTCTAATCGAGAGATTTCTGGCTGAGTCTACAGTGAGACCTACCGCAGGGCGGCAGGTGGCGGAGTCTTCGGCAGCAGGTAGCCGACAGATGACTCAGGGTTCCGGAAGACGTCCTCGGGACACTGGCTCAGCAGTGCGGGGCACACAGCATGAACCCAGCCTCCCGAGAGGCAGGCAGTGCTACTCGTGCGGCGGGCAGGGCCACATGGCTCGTGACTACCCGACCCGCCGTACTGAGGAGCAGCAGACGGTGGAGGGGCCACCCAGGCAGAGGCAGAGGGTCGACCGTGGCGGTCCGCAGGGAGGAGGCAAACGAGGAAGAGGAGCTGGCCGAGCAGCAGGTAGTGGGAGACGCTTTGAGGCTCTGCCACCACCACCACCAGGTGGTCCACCCCGACCGTAGGGGACAGGAGGACATGGGAGAGCTCATCTTCAGGCAGTTGAGGCCTACGATCATGGGGCTCCGGGAGCAGATGGACAGGAGCGGGACTAGCTCCAGACCTGGAGACTTTTGTTCATGTTGATTCTAGTTTTGTTGATGTATGTTTGTAGATGTTTTGCGTCTTTGTACTTGAGCTGCAGTAATAAAATACACCTTTTCTTGTGGAATTTACTTCCCTGTCCTCTCTTGTGTTGTTACTAAGAGGTTCCAGTTTTGACTGTTGACTTGACCCTCACTTGTGAGACATCTACTGGAGGAGACCCAGTTACCACACACTGATGCCGACAGTGTGACTCAACCCTTGGAGGCGAGAGTAACGGTTGGATCTCTTGGTAGTAGCGTCGAGGCCTTACGACGTCATCCTTGGTATGGATTAGTATCATCCATGTCGGGATTGACCGTATTAGGCGAAGAACGTGGTTCATCCAGGGGATGAGACCAGATTTCTCTTATCGGCAAGGAATAAATCATGGTAGCTCTAGTGGGACCAGAGGTGGTCCGGGCCACGATAGAGAAGGTCCAGGTGAGCACATGGGAGCGGAAGGCTCAGATGTGTGCTCAGTACCGCCTTTGTATCCCTAGTTTGTGTTGAAGCTTTACGGGGACATAAAGCCCTGTGGTGGGAGTAATGTAAAGACCCTTAAATTTCAAGGAAATTTTTTTCTTAATTTTCTTTGGAATTTTACAAGAATGCATTTTCTGACGGCGCCTGATTCCGAGGCCCGGTGTGCCCGGAATCATTTTCCGAAGTTTGGCTCGGGTACGTTCAGTGAACGGACGAGCGGGTTTTTCTAACTTTTGAACCGGTTCCCGGAATCGAATTCTGAGGGCACCGATGAAATCGCAGCGCCGGTATTCGCTTAGAAACACCTCTTCCGGAGTTGCGTTTGCTCGGGTGTGGTTTTTAATTTTCGGGCTTAAAGTTAAGAAATAAAATAATTTTGCGACAACTTTATTTTATTTCACTTAAGCCGCTTGGAAGCCACTTGAAGCCACTTAAAGGCGGCTTGAACTGAGTTGAACCGGATAGGATGCTATCCAGAAATATCCTACCCCCTTGGTAGGATATTTACGAGGTGGGGCCCGCACGATCCCCACCGTTTCTTTCTGCTAAGAAACGCACCCGCGAAAACCCGTCTTAATGAAAGTCAACTGACGCGTTTCTTAAAATCTTAACAGACCATTTAAATGGGTTGTTTCTTTTGTGAATTAAATGGGCTGTTTCTTTCGTTGAATTAATTCAACGAATTGATGGATCGTTTCTTAACCAGTTTTCAAATTCGTTGGCGTAATAATAAAATAAGACCAACCTTTTTCTTTTGGAGGATTACTCGTTGAGAAAGGATCCTTGAACCTTCAGCCTCCTTCGCAAAGAACGCGAAGAACGCGAAGAACGCGAAGAACGCCGAACCCGGAAATCGACGACGCGACGCCGTGATCCGCGACGCCGACAACGTTCTTCTGCGACGTCTCTTCCTCCGCGACGGATCTTCGATCTGCTGCTTGAGGTAAGAGTCTCAAACCTTCCTTTTTATCTCCTTCGTGGTTCTTAACCAAAAAACGGATTTAATTAATTAAATTAAATCTGCTGTTTCATGGTGTGTTGAGTTCGCCGACTCAACACCGTGTTCCGCGACGACGCGACGCCCTTCCGCAACGACGCGATGATCTCTACCTTCCGCGACGAGCAATTTCCACGAAGAAAGCTCACGCGCGACGTCCAGCGAGGTAGGGATTTTATATTTTGGAAATACCCCTCCTTAAATTCCCGTGAACATTCTTTAAAAATTAAAGAACCGGAATCAAAGAAACAATTTTATTTTATTAAAATTGTTGGTTCATGTGTTGAACATTTTATTTTCTCCCATTGATTATCTCTAACGCGGAGGGTGCGGGCCAAACGAACACGGCCCGACGACCCTCTGTCGTTCTTCGTTTTGTGCGGATTTGACGGGCGACGACGGAACGTGCCGCAACGGATGTTTGATGTTTCCGCAGTGAAGGACGAGTCCCGGGAGGAACAACGGTGCAGACGGGAAGGAAAACGGGTCACCGGAGTGACTACGGCGGCCCGCGGAAGCCAGTGGCGGCGCGGGTCGCCGGCGCGGCGGCGCCGGCGGCCGGAGGCGGCGGCACCCCGCGGGTGCCGCGGGTGTCCAGCGCGACACCCCGCGGGTGCCGCGGGTGTCCATCGCGACACCCCGCGGGTGCCGCGGGTGTCCATCGCGACACCCCGCGGGTGTCGCGGGTGTCCATCGCGACACCCCGCGGGTGCCGCCGGTGTCCAGCGCGACACCCCGCGGGTGCCGCGGGGTTGTCACGCGGCACCCCGCGGGTGTCCAGCGTGGCACCCCGCGGGTGCCGCGGGGTTGTCACGCGGCACCCCGCGGGTGTCCAGCGCGGCACCCCGCGGGTGTCCAGGGCGGCACCCCGCGGGTGCCGCGGGGTTGTCACGCGGCGCGTCCGGCTGTCTGGCCGACACCCCGCGGGTGCCGCGGGGGTGTCACGCGGGGCGGCGGCTTTCCCCCGCGTCGGCCGCTCGGCCGAGCCGAGCCGGACCGGCCCTGGCCGGGCCGGGCCGGGCCAACCGAGTCGGACCCGACCCGGTTCGGGCCAACTGGGGGGGGGGGGGGGTCGGGCCGGGTCGGCCCAGGCCCGGACCCCCCGTCTTCGGACGGTTTTCGTTCAAACGCCCGTAACTTGAGCTACGGGCCACCAAACGACTCTCTGTCAGCGGCGACGCGATCCTTGGATCGCGACGGTCGTTTTGGTCTATCACACTCAAGGTTTCGGAATACTTTGAGTTCGGCCGGGTTGGTTCGTACACGAAACCAACCGGGCCCTCGGAGCGGAAACGCTCATATCTTGAGCTACGAACGTCCGATTGACATGCTGTCAGCTTTGTTGAGTTCCTCTTTGTGAGATGGATCTTTTGGCTTACTCCACTCGAGGTTGGGATGCCGTCGGATTGCGGTCGGGTTGGTTCGCTCACGAATCCAACCGGGCTCCTGGAACGAAAAAGCCAATAACTCACAGACCGGGCGTCCGATTGACGCGTCGTCTGTCTTGTTGCTTTCATCTTGATGAGACGGAACTTTTGGCATCCTTCGCCCTAGTTTTGGATGCAGATGGATAGTGGCCGGGTTGGATCGCACTGAAATCCAACCGGGCCCCTGGAACGGAAAAGCTGATTTCTTTCAGACCAGTCGTCCGTTTGACGAACCGTCAGCGGCGTTGGTGATCACGTTGAAAAACGGTCCCTATGAGTATACCCTATGAGTGTTCGGGGTATAGTTGAGTTACGGCTGGATTGGTTCGCACACGAAACCAACCGGGCCCCTGGGACGAAAAGGCTAATAACTCACAGACCGGGCGTCCGATTGACGCGCCGTCTGTTGCGTTGAGACCCCTATGACGAGGTGGTCCTTTGAGATACTTCCTTGAGGGACTTTGTGATACTTGGAGTATCGACCAGTAGCTCGTGGGGCGGACCCTCCCGGAGACGAGCGGGCGGAGCACGAAGACCGTGTAGCTGACTGAGACACGACGACTGCTGATCGAATGACTCAGTGTGTTGTAGAGGTGCGCTTGGTTGTAGCGGCACATGGGAGCTCTTGGTTGTAGCGGCAGACCCACTACAGAGGTGCGCTTGGTTGTAGCGGCACATGAGAGCGCTTGGTTGTAGCGGCAGACCCACGACAGAGGTGCGCTTGGCTGTAGCGGCACATGGGAGCGCTTGGTTGTAGCGGCAGACCCACGACAGAGGTGCGATTGGTTGTAGCGGCACATGGGAGCGCTTGGTTGTAGCGGCAGACCCACGACAGAGGTGCGCTTGGTTGTAGCGGCACATGGGAGCGCTTGGTTGTAGCGGCAGACCCACGATACTCGTTAGGTGGAGTACTACAGCAGTCTTAAGTTAATGGGCAGTACCTCGGAGTTGTGATAGGACCACTGTACACTCCAGAGACGGAGCTCTTCAACAGTTACGGTTTCGATGATGAAAATCCTGGTTTGAGCTGAGACTTTTGACCTTGTGTTTGCCTCATGATTGAGATGGGTTACTTGATAACTTAGGTATATATATGGGCATATACCTAAGTAGAGGTTATCTGTTGAGATCTTCTTTGTGGTTATCCTTGTTGGATTTAGTGAGACCTTGAGGGTCTCGGGGTCCCTACTGAGTATCGTTATACTTACCCCTGCACGGGCTATGCCCGCACTACGTTGTGTTGGTTGCAGACGACGGACAGCGTTGATCGTGGCTGAGGCTTGCAGAGCAGGACGGTACCTGGAGGTGGACCACTGGGCGGGACGTACTCGGAGCGGACGGTGGGACCCGAGGAGCATTGGAACTATCTGTACCCACCCTTCAGGTGGGATTTCCAGTGGACAGCTCGGTGTAGCGGCTTTTACTTTACAGTTGTTGTTTTCCCTTTCGAGTTGTACTTTACTTTCAGTTGGGTTTGTATACTAGCCCATTTACTTTTCCGCACTTCATTTGTAGTCTGTTTTTACGTAGTGTTTACTTTTCTGCTTGCTTACTCTGTGGTGCTTGTTTACTTTACAAAGGCAATGCCTTCCCTTTTTACCGGGATTTACGCCTTGGTGCTAGTCGCCAGCCCCTGGCCTATGGAAGGCGGTCTTGGGGTAGTCACGGCACGGGCCCCGAGGACGGGTCGTGACAATATTAATCACTTAATTCATAACATTAATAATATCCATTTTCATTCATACTCTTTATAAATATTAATTCTTAATATGAACACTTTAGATTTTCCACATCAGGTGTTTATAGTTTTGATCATTTTTATTAGTTTCATAATAGTGATGTTTTTATTCATTCAACTTAAAAATTTCCTTATTAATAGGTCAATAATGTTACTTTTATGGATTATTTATATTCATTTATGATGTTTTAAATTCCATTCATATGCATTTTAGTCTTTATACTTGAATATTAAATCGATAACAAGGATGTTTCGGTGATTAATGACAATTAAAGGGTGTTTTATTGATTAATGAATTAAATATTGATAAAATATCTTCAGAAAAAAATTAATTTAAATTTTATATTATATTATACTAATAATTATCTTTAAATAGTTATTCATTATATAAATTCATAATATTGTTCAAGAAGATGGTTACACGGACCTAAATATGAACATACCCTGATTTAATGAATGATTATGAGGTGGTTTTGTTGAAATATAATTATAACATAAGAATAATGATATTATTTATTTTCTATTATTTATATAGATCACAATTTTAATGAATTATAATAATTATTAATATATATTAAAACATTAAACAATTTGAATAAAAGTTTATCATCTTAGTATGCTTGTTTTAAATGATTTAAATAATAATGATCATTTATTGATCATATTATTAATAAGTTCACTAATTTATCAAAAAAAAATATCAATGATATTATAAAAATTATATTTAACCTTTCATACAATCCTTATATCCAACCTTTTAAGATAGTAATGTAAAAAATGAAACTCATTGCGCTGTGGAGGCAGTAGTCTTCACAACGCACGAACAACGATTTTGGTTTTCTTAATGGATGGGGTATATGAATAAAACATGATAATACCATTAATATAATATCATTAAAATATATAAATGATACTAATATCATTATATTAGTGTGTATAGAATAAATTTTAAATAATATAATCAATAAGAACAACTAAGTATTTGATAATACTCACATTGGGAACTTGAATATTTCCTTGGAAGTTTCCTTGTAAATGAAGGCCTTATGACAACTAATGGTGACCAGAAACTTTTGAACATTAAATATGGTTCTATAAAAAGGATATTGGAATATTTTAAAGAGGTAAGTTTAATTATATATGAGTTTTTAAGTGGTGAAGAAATTTCCCTTTTAACTTTTATCCTAATTTACTTTTACCTTGGTAATTACTTTTTAACCTTATTAATTAATTTTTAATTAAAATGATTAAGATTGACCCGGTTAAATAATTTTATACTTATAATTTGAAATTTGAAAATAATTGTATCAAATAAAATTTATAAATGTGTAAAATTTTAATTTTAAAATAAATAAACTTAATCATATATAAACAATTTTTAGAGAAATAACATTTTTAAGATTTAAATTTATATATAATAAAAAATTAACATGGATTCAAATTTTAATGAAATAAATTGATTAATTATAAATAAATAAATGGAATTATGTTTTTAAGGAAATACAGAACAAAATATCCCTTAAAAATACTTTATTCAAATAAAATTCTAAAAAATGTTTTTTATTAAAGAAATATTTTAATTAGATCTAAAAATGTTTTCTATAGATTTTTTAAGTTCTAAGAATATTTTAAAATGTATAATATTTTTCCTTAAATTTATATTTTATTAATTAAAAGGTTTTTTAAAATTTTAGGTCATTATTATATAATTATAAACTCATATAAATTACAAGTTCAATGAAAACCTTATTTTTTTTACTAAAAACTGACCTTTTCAATAAAGATCAAAAATTCATACTAAGATAATTTTGATATTATGAATTCCTAAATTACTTTTTTTGGTAAATTTAAAATTTAAAATTTAATATTTTAAATAAAGTCATGAATATGGGTCTTTAAAGGGTGTATCATGTGATCGTTTATGTTTTGGTGTTTACCTACTACAATAGAGTCTTAGGTGTTATAGATTTGAGCTTGTTAAAAAACTTATGACAACTTTACTATTATAACTTCATTGAATATAGGTATATTCTAGGTTAAATAAAAAATATTTAATTTTTTATTAACCAAAATCAGAGGTTTAATTATGAAATGGGTTAAAGTACAAAATAATATTTCATATTTGATAAAAAAAATTTCACACCTGACCCCCCTCCTTTGGTGTGTCTACACAAATCGACTGAGACTCTCAATTGGTATCAGAGCCTAGATTATATATGATTGGATCTATTATTACATCACAAATAATATTATATCACAATTTTCTATATCTAATTAGATATAAATTTTTCTTTCCCAATTGTTTTTACAAGTCTTCATGAAGTGAAGATTTGAAATGAAAGAGCCTCACTTGTAGAAACTTTTCTCCATCCCTATCAAGATATATTTAGATGTATATATAAAGACTTTGAAAAATAGGAAAAATAAAGAGTCCAAGAATATTAAGAAAGGATCAAAGATTAAATAAGAAACCCCATTATCTGATTGTAATCAGAATGGTAAGGTTTTATTAGTTGAATATGTTAATTGTAATTCCTCTAATAATTCAACTTTAAGAAATAAAAAAGGTTGAATAGGTTATATTAAATCCATCTACCTTGAGATTAATTATTATTTTAATAAATTTACTACTGAATTAGTGAAATATATATTTATATTCATCAATGGAACTCATGGTGATAATTCATATCCAGAAGAAGATTATAATGTAATCAAAGATTCATTAGAAAAAAGAATGAGCTAATACAACACACTCATAAATATTGTGAAAGTGAAAGAATTTTCATCCAAACTTTTCAGTGAAAATATTTATTTATTTGATGAATAATTTCAAATATATTATGTGATAAAGAATTTTTTGAAAAGGGTTTCAAAGAAATTTTCCATGCTTTGGAGAAATTTCATAAAATCTCTATGTGTGTTAAGTCTTCCTAGCTTCAAGATAAAAAAATAAAGATCTATACAGTTATCTAGTTTAGATAAGAAAAATTCATGAGTAACAAGTTTAGAAGTTAAATAAATGATATAAAGATAGGTTTATATTATAAGATGATGAAAATAATTCTCTAAATGTGAAGTTACTTAAGATGGAAATGAAATTGAATAATTTGGAATATATATAATTTTGAACTTCCCAAATAGTTTAGAAAAGGGTTTTTCCACTTATATATATCAAAGTATTCACACATCATTAAAGACTCAAAATGAATGTGAGAAGAGCTTGAGATCATCTAGTGAATAGACCACCCTAGGTTTATAAAAAAAGATAACCCACTTTCTTGTTAAACAAGTACTATATCTTAAAAATATAAGACAAAAGTAAAAAATTATACAAACATGGAAGGGTAAAAATATTTAAACACCCACCACATCATCTAGGGTTCATGTGAGATTATCCTAAAAAATTCCCCCAAGTGGACCCTAAAAATTTGGGGTTCCAACGAAAAAATAGAAAGGCCCTCAATCTAGATTGAATTCATATTTTAGTAAAAGAAAGTGATTAATTATAAGATATTGTTATGAATTTAGGTTAGTACAAAGGGAAATAGATTTGTATCCTAACATTTTAGTATATAAAAGAAATGGAAGGAATAAAGTTAGGGGTAAAGAATAAGTGATTAGAGAAACTATTGTTCCCAACGAGATTTCATAGAAAAAAATAACCAACATTTGAAGAACAAGTTTAAAATCTTAGAGAGATTATGTTATTTTTTAAAAATATGTAAAAAATATTATAAGGAGTGTTGGTAAGTACCAACCTGACACAACCCTCATATTAATGTAAATTAAACTCCACAATAGTTGAATAAGTAGGTAAGAAAGGGGACAAGTCTACCCTGGGATAGATTCATAAGAATAAAGGTAAATCAAATCCTCCCAAGAAGTCAATAGAGAGAGATTACTAGGATTTTAAATCTATATGAATAATATCCTTATGTTGTTACAAGAGAGTACACATCATGGACTATTAAAAAATTTCTATGAAACTTAATAAATAATGGAGAAATCTGGAAACCAAAAAATAATCAATTAGAGAAAGTGATAGTTGGATATTTATTAATGTTGACACTTCTGATGAAGTGGTTAATAGGGTTCTTGAAAAGGGTGAATTGAAGGCTAACATGAAGTTTGTGGAAGGTGAAGGAAGTAAAGACAAGAAGATATCAAATTTATTACTACTCTATCAAGACAAATGAAAAATAATTTTAAATAACCAAGGAATCCTTTATCAAGAAATCTAGTGTAAATAAGGAAAAAAACACTCAAGAAATAGTCTAAGTATATGATAAAAATTATCATTTTCATACGGTTAGATCAATTACAAAAGGAAAAAGTGTTATATAAATTTAAAAGAAAATAAATTGATCTAATTTATAAAGTGAATAAATCCAATTTATCTAAGAATAATGATAAAAAGAAAAATAATTACATGCTGCCTAAATGTGAAAAAAATGGAGAATCAAAATAGAATAGAGCATGAAGAAGTCTAGGAAAATTATTAAGACCCGGAATTTCCATGTAATTTTATTTAATTATATGGGAATTTTATGAGTCTGTGAAAATTAACAACATGTGATTCCAAGGCCGGATGTGCCCGGAATGAATTTATGAACTTTTTTTCGAGTATGTTCTGTAAACATACGAGTGGGTTTTTTAAATTTTGAACCGGTTCTCAGAATTGAAATATGAGGGCACTGTTGAACTCTCCGCATCGGTAATCGCTTAAGGAGATCTTCACCTCGACCGCAGTAGGTTGAGGGTGAAAGTTAGTTTTTCACTTTTTGTGGTAAAATAAAAATAAAATTATTTTAACATTTTATTTTTATACTTGAAACCCCTCAACATGGGTTATGATGGTGGGGACCACCCAGCCCAAAACCTCCCAAGTTGAATTTAAGGGTGGGGACCACCCAATTCCCCTAAAATCTTTCTTTAATTAGGAGATAACTCATGAACTCCCCTTTAATGGGAGATAACCTTTGGTATCCTCCCACTTTAATGGTGCCAACCACATCGTAATTAATGACGTCAATTTAATTTTGTGCCAACAATTAAATTGATGAAACACAACTTATTGACTACTTTTCTTTTTGGGTTGAATTGGGAGAAAGGATTGGAAGAGGAGAACCTTGGAGGAATAATTATGCTCCAACGAAGAAGGATGACATTGTCCAACGTCTTCGACTTCTTCCTAAGTACATCCTCTAATGTGTGATGTTTTCAATCGATGATCCTCTTTCCCTCCTCATCGACATCAACAAACAAATGAGGTAGGGGTGTGTTTTAAATTGATCAATTTTAATTTTTCCCCTCACATTGAATCACCCCGCTTGAGTTGCTTGCTACCGCTCTAACATGGAGGGTGCAGGGAAAAAAAACATGGCCCGACCCCTCCACCATTCTTTATGAATGGTGTGTTCTTAGTGATGGAAGAAGGTGGCTTTGTGCCACGACGACGAACGAAGAGGGGCCGACCGAACCGGCAGCCAGCGAAGGCGGGGCTGGCCATCCGACCACCTGCGGTGGACCATCGCACCAAGGCCACCCCTCCGCACCATGGATACCCCACCAGACCATAGCCTCAGTGCCGCCTTGCACCCCCCGCGGCCCTCTGTGGCCCTTGTGGCCTCCGTCGTCCAGTGGCCTCGCGGTCCCTGTGGCCTCGCCGCCCAGCGGCCTCCGTGGCCAACGCGGCCTCGCCGAGCCATGGACCTCTGCGGCCCCCATGAAATTTCTGCCCAGCGGAGCTCTGCAGCCCCCACGGAGTCGCCGCCCCATGACCCTCTATGGCCTCGCCATCCAGTGGCCTCGTGTTCCCCGCAACCCTTCGCGGCCCCCACGGCCTCGCCGCCCTCGCGGCCTCCGCACCACCCTCTCGTCCTCTGCGCCACCCTCATGGCCTTTGTGCCACCCTCACAGCCTCACGCCGCTCTAAGGACCCCGGGCCAGACCCAGCTGGCCGAGTCAACCCAAACTGGGTCAGTCTGACTGGGTCGGATCGGACCCGGACTAGCAATAAGCTTTTCATTCTATCGGCCATAACTTTGGCACCAGGCGTCTGTTTGAAAAACCGTCAATGGAAATGTAAACCTTGGAGCGAGATGGCCCCTTTGGTATACCCCACTTGAGATTTGTATAATTTTGGGATATGGTCGGGTTGGATCGAGCACGAATCCAACCGGGCCCTCAAGACTAAAAGGCTAATAACTTATAGACCAAGCGTCCCATTGACACATCGTCTGTTGCGTTGAGACCCCTATGAAATGGTGGTCCTTTGGGATACTTATTTGTGAGACTTTTTGGAAGTTATAGTATTAAACAGTGTATTGAGGAGAGGACCCTCCCTATGATGAGCAAGCTTAGTACGAGAACCCAGTAGCTGGCTGTGACGTGAAGAATGAATAGTGATCCTGTATGGGTCAGCACAGAGTGATCCTGTGTGGGTCAGCACCGAGCGATCCTGTGTGGGTCATCACTGAGCGATCCTATGTGGGTCATCACCGAGCGATCTTGTATGGGTCAACACTGAGTGATCCTATGTGGGTCAGCACCTAGAGATCTTTTGTGGGACATCATCTAGAGATCCTATGTGGGTCAGCACCGAGCGATCCTGTGTGGGACAGCAGTAGAGCCTCTTAACAAAGTAAGATTATTTAGTAATTACATCAAATCATTTTTACATATGTACCTAATTTATAATTGGTGTTAGATGAGTCAGTACCTTTGTGGTATTCTTCTGTGTGGTGTACCTGTGTGGTACTTACCTTTGTGGTGTTCCTTCCTTTATGGAACAATTGATCTTTGGGCTTTTTGAGTTGGACTCTGTGTTTCCTCATGATTGAGATGGGTATACTTGATAACTTAGGTATATGTATTGGCATATACCTAATTAGGGTTTTTAGTTGATTTCATGATTTTCGGTTTATCCTTTGTGGATTTTGTGAGACCTTGAGGGTCTCGGGGTCCCTATTGAGTATCGTTATACTCACCCCTACATGGGTTATGCCCAAATTTTGTTGTGTTTAGTGGAGATGAAGGACAACACTGACTGAGGAAGAGAGTACCAGGACTGGAGGTAGCTCAGAGGTGGACCTTATATGAGGCATACCACAGAGACGACCGATCAAGAGTTGTACCTACCCTTCAGTTAGGATCCTTGGTGTGTGTTCATAGGAGCTGTTCTAGTTTACTTGTAATTTTATTTTCTTGGAATTTCTATTTGGTATTGTATTCTAACCCCTTTTACTTACTGCAATCACTCTGTTTACTATTCAGTTTACTTGAGTTCGTATGTTTCTATGTGCTTGGTTTCATGTGCTTACAGGTTATAAAGGCAATGCATTACCAGTTTTAGGGAATACATCTTCGGTGCTAGTCGCCAGCCCCTAGCCTATGGAAGGAGGGATTAGGGTAGTCAAGACATGGGCCCCGGGGGATGGGTCACGAAAAATTGGTATCAGAGGAGTCTGTTCTGCCATAGAACATAAGACTCTGATATTTTTAACAGCAATAGTGTTAAGTTTAGTGAGTGTGGTTATCAGTTTAGGGAATCCAGTATTGGTGCGGCAGCCGACATATCCATACACCAGGACCCTAACTTCTGATTTCCGACTCAGTGCACGAAAACACTGATTGCGTGTGTGTTTTCAAGAGTTTTCATTGTGATATATTCGATTCAGCTCACCTGGTATAACTTTGACTGTGGAACACCTGTTTCTTTTCAGGATGCCTCCACGTAGACAAACATCTAGGGTTCCAGATATAGTATGCACTGACAGCCCACCGAGTGACGAGGCCGTGGTGTAGGGCCCTATTTCAGTAGAGGCACTAGCAGAGGCACCAGTGGTACCATTACCCATTGGACCACCAATGCCACCATCCCCAGCAGCAGAGGGTGCACGCCGCTTGGGCGAATTTCATGAGTTCCAGCACTAGAGGGCACCCAGGTTCATGGGAGAGTCAGACCCACATGCGGCTAAGGATTGGTTGGAGGCCATGGTGAGAGTTTTCCAACTGGTAGCGACACCAGTTGATCTCATGGAGATCCTTTCCACCAGCCTTCTATAAGAAACAACAGGTAGATTGTGCAGCTTGATGCTCCATTTTCACGACGAGGTGACGCTTCTCTAAGTAAACATCGATATCCTATTTTGGGAAGAGTTTGTCCCAATAACTCTTCGCGCAGTGCGCATACAAGAGCTTCTCCATCTGTAGTAGGCTATCATGACTGTAGCTCAGTACTCAACGAGATTCACTAACCTCTCACGATACTCCATAGATATGGTGTGAGGCCCATTCTTCAGGGCCCGAAACTTTGAGCAGGGACTCAGGTGGGAGATCAGGGATTCGATGTTTTCTTTTAGCATCCCGATGCATGCAGGGGTGTTTGAGCTATCCCTCTTAGTGGAGAGTTTTCCTGCTGACCAGTCACTAGAAGCGAGACCCACCACTAGACATCACATAGAGGAGTCTTCTGTAGCTGGTATCAGTCAGATGTCACAGAGGTCCAAGATGACCAGACCTAGTGGTGGACAACCACATGATTTACGGTCGGTTGTGTAGGGAATCTGAGGCAGAGCCAGTCATGTGAGGAGTGGGAAGTGTTACACATGTGGTAGGTAGGGTCACATGGCTTGTGACTGTCTGACCCACCATACAGATGATCAGCATAATGTCGAAGGACTGCCCTGGTAGTGAAAGAGATTCGAGAAAGGAGGTCCGTAGGGAGCAGGAGGATGTGACAGAGGAGCTGGCCGTGCAGCTGGTGGTGGGTGACGATTCGAGATGTTACCGCCACCACCGCTAGAAGGTTTACCCCGACTACAGGGATAAAGAGGACATGGGTGAGCTCAGCTCCAAGTAGCTAAGGCCTACGACCATGGCGCGCTGGAGATGATACGAGGTACGATCTCTGTCTACTCCACCTTAGCTGTAGTATTTATAGACACAAGTGTATGTCACTCTTTTATTGCAACTGCCCTCATTCGGAGCTCATAGATTCCGATGGAGCTGTTGGCTCAATCCTTACGGCTAGAGACTCTTACGGGAGAGGATTCGACTATTACGCACTAGTTTCGGCAGTGCGAGCTTACTCTAGGAGGTGAGAGCTTCTGTTGGGATCTCCTAGTAGCAGCATCGAGTCATTATGATGTCATCTTGGGTATGGAATGGTTATCTATAGTCCATGCTCAGATTGATTGTATTAGGCACAAAGTGCAGTGTGTCCGCATAGATGGGACCATGTTTACCTTCACCAGAAAGAAGGGGGCCTTTTCAGCACATGATAGACTTACCTGGAGGAGTGTGAATCCAATCACTCATTAGTTGGATATCATTACCCTCAGAGCAGTTGATGTGGAGAGTCTGAGTTATCCTGTAATGGTGCACCAGTATACGAATGTCTTCCCTGATGATGTTTCAGGTCTACCTACTCACATAGAGGTGGAATTTTACATTGACTTGTACCCCAAGACGACACCGATATCTAAACCAATGTATCGGATGGCTCTTGCGGAGCTTCATGAGTTGTGGGTACAGTTGGAGAACTTACAGGGGAAAGGGTTCATTGGGCCAGTGTTTCTCCTTGGGCAGCCCCGATTTTGTTCACTAAGAAGGAAGATGGGTGCTTGAGACTTTGTGTCGACTATCGGTGCCTGAAACAGGTGACCATGAAGAACAAGTACACAATCCCGATGATTGATGAACTCTTTGATTAGCTAAAGGGAGCACGGTGGTTCTCAAAGATAGACCTCAGATCAGTATATCACTAGCTCAGAGTACGAGACAAGGATGTGCAGAAGATGGGTTTCAGATATCGGTACGACCAATAAGAGTTCTTGGTTCTGCCATTCAGTGTAACCAACGCTCCAACAGTGTTCATGGGACTCATGAACATGATCTTTAATCCATACCAAGATTTCTTTTTAGCAGTCTTCATCGACGACATTCTAATCTACTCGACTACTGAGGAGGAGCATGGCTATCATTTGTAGGAAGTATTAGACACACTCCGAGAGCTCCAGCTTTATGGTAAGCTCTCAAAGTGCCAGTTCTGGATCCGAGAGGTTCACTTTATGGGTCATGTCATATCGGAGGCTGGATTTGTAGTAGATCCAGCAAATATTGAGGTGGTACTTTCTTGGGAGCCACCCAAAAGTGTGACTTTGGTACGGAGTTTCCTGGGTTTGGACGGATAATACCAGAGATTTGTGCCATATTTCTCCAGAGTTTCAGCACCACTATTCGTGTTGATGAAGAAGGGGAAACCCTTTGTGTGGTTAGGGAGATTCCAGTAGAGTTTTCAGAAGCTGAGGTAGAGGTTGACTAATGCCCCCATCATGAGGCTTCCATAGGAGGGCGTAGGGTACGTAGTCTATTGTGACACATCAGGGACCAAACTCAGATGTTTCCTGATACAGGAGTGAGCAGTGATCGCATATAGTTCTAGAAATTTGAAATAAATTTATCATAACTAAGCTACCCATGACCTGGAGTTAGCAGTAGTGGTCTTCGCCTTGAAGATGTGGAAACATTAATTGAAATGGGAGTGTTTTATAATGTAATCTAATCACAAGAGTCTCAGGTATATCTTATCTTAGAAGGAATTGAACCTGAGACAACGAAGTTGGCTTGAGTTCCTCCAGGACTTTGACTTCAAGATAGTATATACTTCAAGAAATGGGAACGTTGTAGCAGATGCACTCAGCCGGAGATCTGGTATATAGCTTCTTGGTGAGGCGACGAAGTAGCTGGACGCTTTAAAAATATCCTTTGTGGATCGGAATGGATCATCTTTTCTTTAGTCTCTTACAGTCACTCCCCCACTCCTTCAGTAATTCAAGGAGGCGCAGCATGGGGACGATGACTACGAGGCTCGATGTGCTCATATATCCACAGGGTAGGCACCTAATGGATTTTCTGAATGTGGGGAGCACATCATCCTCTTTAGAGGGCGTACCATGGTACCAGTGTTACTTTAGGAGGAAGTGTTGAGGGAGTTCCACACATCCCCTCTATCGGTACATCTAGGTGTGGAGAAGATGTACCAGGATCTTCGATGATAACACTAGTGGCCAAGAATGAAGAAACTAGTAGTAGATTTTGTCTCTCGATGCCTCACTTGTCATCAAGTGAAGGCGGAGAATCATGTACCGTAAGGCTTGTTTCAGCATTTAGAGGTCCTATAGTGAAAGTGTGATGGGATATCCATGGAATTTTTGACAGGACATCCACATACATCCAGGATTCATGAATCGATTTGGGTGTTCATTGACCAACTCACCAAGTCATCCCACTTCCTACTGATCAGAGAGCAGTGTTCACTAGATAGCTTAGGACGCATCTATGTGCAAGATATTGTGTGGCTATTTGGATTACCCTAGATGATTTTCTCCGATCATGATGCACCTTTTACTTCCTTTCTATGGAAGGGGTTGCAGGAGGCTTTCTGGACGTAGCTTTGTTTGAGCATCGCCTTCCATCCGCAGATGGATGGCCAGTCAGAGCAGACCATTCAGGCCCTCGAAGACATGCTGCATGCTTGCATTCTCAACTTTGGTCATAGCAAGGAGGATCACTTGCCTTTGGTGGAGTTTTCATACAACAACAGATATCACTCCACCATTGGGAGGGAACCTTTTGAGGAATTGTATGAGTGACCATGCAGATCACCTTTATGCTAGACTGACCCAGGGGAGTCAGCACTAGTGGGACCAGAGATGGTATGGGCTAACATAGAGAAAGTGAAAATCATCCAGGAGTGGAGTAAGACTGCACAGAGCAGGTAGAAGTCTTATCCTAAAATGAGAAATAGATCTCTGGAGTTCGAGGATGGCATCCACATCTTTCTACAAGTCTCACCCTGACGGGGTTTATAGAGATTTGGACGAGGTGACAAGTTATCTCCGAGGTTCATTGTACCCTTTTAGGTCCTCAGTAGAGGTGGAAAGGTGGCTTACTGCTTATCTCTTCTACCTCAGTTGCACCGAGTGCACGACTTCTTCCATGTATCCTAGCTGAGGAGATATGTGCATGACCCATCCCACATCATCGACCACAGCGAGCAGGACATCGACGATTGGGTGACGTTTACAGAGGTTCCAATAGATATTGAGGATTGATAAGAGAGGGTCCTTCATGGGTGGTCGATACCTCTGGTGCACATTCACTGAAAGCACGGGAACCTCCAGGAGAGCACATGGGAGCGGGAGGCTCAGATTCCTGCTCAGTACCCCCACTTGTTTTCCTAGTTTTTTGTTGTGGATTTTGGGGACGCAAAGCCCTGAGGTGGGGAGAATGTAAAGACCCAGAATTTCTATGTAATTTTTTTAATTGTATGGGAATATTTCAAGTCCATGAATAATTGACGGTGTGTGATTATAAGGCCTAGTATGCCTGGAATGAGTTTCTAAACTTTTTTTTTCATGTACGTTTAGTAAACATGTGAGTGGGTTTTTTTAAACTTTTTAACTGATGCTCGGAATTGAAATCCGAGGGCACCGTTGAACTCGCAGCACTAATATTCATTTAAGTAGACCTTCACCTCGAACATAGTAGGTCGAAGGTGAAAGTTAATTTTTCACTTTTCATGGGAAAATAAAAATAAAATTACTTTAACATTTTATTTTTATTCTTGAAACCCCTCAACATTAGTTATGGAGGTGGGGAACACCGAGCCCAAAACCTCCCAAATTAAATTTAAGGGTGGGGACCACTCGAATCCCATAAACAACTTATTTAATAAATAGATAACTATTGAAATCCCCTTTAATGAGAGATAACCTTTGGTATCCTCCCACATTAATGGTGCCAACCACAACGTAATTAATTACGTCAATTTAATTTTGTGTCAACAATTAAATTGATGAAACACAACAAATTGGGTACTTTTCTTTTTGGGTGAAATTGGATGAAAATATTGGAATATGAGAACCTTGGAGGAATTCTTCTTCTCCAACAAAGAACACCAACATTCTCCAATGTCATAGACTTCTTCCTCAGGATATCCTCCAACGTGGGACATTTTCAATCGACGACTATCTTTACCTCCTCATCAACATCAACAAACAAACGAGGTAGGATTGTTTTTTTAAATTGATCAATGTTAACTTTTACCCTCACGTTGAATCATCCCCCTTGAGCCGCTTGCTACCGATCTAACGTGGAGGGTGCAGGACAAACAAACATGGCCTGACCCCTCCGCCATTCTTCATGAATGGTGTGTTCTTCACGATGGAAGAAGGAAGATTTGTGCCACAACGAAGAATGAAGAGAGGCTAGCCGAACCAGCCGCCAGTGAAGGTGTGGCGTGCGACCGCGCTGCACGGAGAGGATGACTGGCCATCTGGACAGCCGCGGTGGACCACTGCCCCATGGCCGCCCCACCACACCACGACCGCCCCGCCGGACCATGCACTCCACGCCGCCTCGTGCTTCCCGTAGCCCTCTGTGACCCCCATGGCCTCCGCCATCCCACGAACTCGTGTCCCACGTGGTCATAGTCATCCCGCAGCCTCACGACCCCCGAAGCCTCCGTCGTCCCATGGCCCTTCACAGCCTCCCCGCCTTCGCAGCCTTCGCGCCACCCTCGTGGCCACACACTACTCTGCGGACCCTGGGCAGGACCTAGCGCAGGCTGGCCCGGTCCAGAACCAGTGGACCAAGTCGACCCAAACCAGGTCAGGTCGGCCCAGGTCAGGTCGGGATGGGTTTGGTCTGACCGGGTTGGACCGGACCTGGACCAACTACTGATGTTTCACTCTATCGGCTATAACTTTGGCACCAAGCATCTGTTTGACAAACCGTCAATGACGTTGTAAGCCTATGAGAGAGACGGTCCCTTTGGTATTCCCCACTTGAGATTTGGATAAAGTTTGTAAACGGTCATGTTGGATTGAGCACGAATCCAATCGGGCCCTCGAGAATAAAAGACTAATAACTTACAGACCAAGCGTCTGATTGATATATCGTCTCTTGTGTTGAGACCCCTATGATGTGGCGGTCCTTTGGGATAGTTTTTCATGAGACTTCGTGGAAGTTGGAGTATCGACCAGTGGATTGAGTAACGGACCCTCTCGGAGATGGGAAAGCTTAGTATGGGAACCTAGTAGCTGGCTGTGACGTGAAGAATGAATAGTGATCCTGTGTGGGTCAGCACTGAGTGATCCTATGTGGATCAGCACTATGTGGTCCTGTGTGGGTCAACACCGAGCGATCTAGTGTGGGTCAATACCGAATGATCCTGTGTGGGTCAGCACCCAGTGATCCTATGTGGGTCAGTACGTAGAGATATTATGTGGGTCAACATGTAGATATCCTATGTGGGTCAGCACCGAGCGATCTTGTGTGGGTCAGCAGCAGAGCCTCTTAACAGAGTAAGATGATTCAGTAGTTACATCTGATCATGTGTACTTATGTACCTAAGTTATACCTAGTGTGAGCTGAGTCAGTACCTTTGTAAAATTCTTCTGTGTGGAGTACCTGTGTGGTACTTACCTTCGTGGTGTTCCATCCTTTGTGGAACAATTGAGATTTGGGCTTTTGAGTTGGACTCTGTGTTTCCTCTTGATTGAGATGGGTATACTTGATAACATAGGAATGTGTATGGGCATATACCTAAGTAGGGTTGTCAGTTGATTTCATGCTTTCTAGTGTATCCTTTGTGGATTTTGTGAGACCTTGAGGGTCTCATGGTCCCTACTGAGTATTGTTATACTCAACCCTGCACGGGATATGCCTGCACTTCATTGTGTTTGGTGTAGATGACGGACAACACTGACTGAGTACGAGAGTACCAGGACTAGAGGTAGATCAGAGGTGGACCTTAGATGAGGCATACTGTAGAGACGACCAATCAAGAGCTGTACCTACCCTTCAGGTAGAATCCTTGGCGAGTGTTCACATGACCTGTTCCAGTTTACCTGTACTTTCAGTTTCTTGTACTTTCTAGTTGGGCTTGTATTATGTCCCCTTTTACTTACTGCACTCACTCTATTTAATATTCAATTTACTTGATTTCGTATCTTTTTGTGTGCTTAGTTGTGTGTGCTTACAGGTTATAAAGGAAATTTCTTCCCAGTTTTAGGGAATATGCCTTCGGTGCTAGTCGCCAGCCCCTAGCCTATGGATGGAGGGCTTGGGGTAGTCATTATACAGGCCCCGGGGGAAGGGTCGTGACAAAAATGTTCCATAAAATGAGTATCTAGGTTTATAAAATAGTCTCAACCCTGTTTCACATATTGAATTGATAATTTAAGATACACCTTATTCCCATACTATGTTGGTTATGCATCATTGTAGAGTCAAATGAAGGTGAATCTTGAAAAGGGGTGAAATGGTGAAAGATTTAATTTCTATGAAACTTAAAGGATTGAACCCCATGGACTTTATCAATTAATATTTACCTCAAAATTGGTATTATAAAACTCAATTGGTATCAAACATGCTTGTAAATAACCATGGTAAAGAATGGAAATTATCCCTTGAGGGGGACCTAAAATAAATGAGTAAGCTTAAAGAGTTTACTCACTTACTGTTGAATCTTTAAAGCTATAAAACCTTAAAAATTGATGGATGAGGAATTATTTTCATTGTCCCATCCATTATTTAACTCATATATGTTATGATTATCAAGGGGGGAGTGATTATCTAACCAAATGGGGAAGAAATACATTACACTTGAATTTTTTTATATGTATGTTCAAGTGAGTATAGGTTCATAAAATTTCTTGAAAATTTGTTCCAAAAACACAAATAATTGAAAATCATAAGTCGGTATTACAGGTGGTGAAATTATGGACAATATATTAACTAAATTGACCATTATTGTTTTATACCAAGGGTTTTCCAACATATAATTAGAGTTAGTTAGTTTATGGGACGTTTCTATGATAATGTAATGACAACCTTGTATCATGAAATCAATTGAATCCCTCAAGAAAGTGGGAGAACGTGAAATGTGAAGGGAGGCCTCTTAAATTTATAAAAGTTAGTTGGATATAAGAAGACCCACCCTATAATTTTTAAGTAGAAAACATTTATTCCTTTTTGTTTCTTATAAATAAGTAGGGAAGAGAAATTTCATTAAATTTATAACTAAAATGGAATTGGTAAAAAATACAAAGTGGGAGATTGAATTGCCCTTATATTTAGAGAATCTTAAGTTTTATTTTTTGTTAATGTAATGTAAGTCAATGTGTGATGAATAAGGAAGAAGTTAGATTCCATTTTATATGAAAATGAGAGTTTATATCATGTTGGAAAAGAAAATAAGAAGAATACCATAATTTATTGGGTAATTAACTTACTACCCTTGAATACTTATCTTGACATATTCAAATGTTATCCCATACATTAGTGGATTATTGAGATAATCCTAAAGTTAATACAAATATTAAGTCTATGAAGTATGATCTTCAAAGATTGGTAACTGATTCGAAGGAATAAAACAAGTTATTAGATTCTAAGCTATCTAAAGCTATGGAAAATCCATCCTTGAGTTATTAAGTATGAAAGTTATTGTACTTAGAATTTAAACACTATTGGATGAAGGTTTTAGAAATATTGGTGTTGAATTGGAATATAATTAAAGTAATTTTATGAATTCAAGAATTTATATATTTTTTTGTAGAATGTACAAAATTCATGAAACATGAGGATAAAGTCTATGCTATGTAAGGATGATCCCATTATTTTATTATGCATCACCTTAGAAGAGTGATATTGAAAATGGAAATATAAAAGCAATGTAGGAATAATTTAGTGTTGTGTAATCATCATCTAGTTCTACATGTGCATGAGGTCTTCTCTACATAAACATTATTCCTATGTGTAAGTATCATTCATAAACATTTTAAGTATTTTCCTACTTCGTAATGATGAATATCTTTTATGTGCATAAAAATTATCTAGGCACTACATAAGGATCATCCCTTTTCCATGTAAACATCATTCAGTGCTATGTATACATCACCTGATCTACATATGATTTATCTAGATACTTCATAATGTTGAATTAATCTATGTATGAATTCATTTCCTATATATTAAGGATGTTTCTTTCTATATAAAGATCAAAACTTAGAGTATTTTAAGGATTTATATGGACTAAAAACTGATGTTTCCATATTTAAGAATTTGAAGAGGAAATTAATTGGCCTGATGATAGAGTCACTCAGAAGTTTTCTAATCATCATGAATCTATTATTATCTTTTAGTCATGAATGAGTTTCAAGAAGATTAAGTGGATGAACTTATTGATAAAGGAAAATAAACTTCATGATTTTTCAAGAATAATGCATATGAAATTGAGTAGAATCTTGGGTTGTTCATCAGATTTTAAATCATTACCAAATAATTGTGATCCATGATAAATGAGAAACTTGTTGATATTTATGACTGAGATAAGTGATGTAATGATAATATGGAAATATGAGAATTTACCCAAGCCTAAAATGAGGGGACTTCAATATTTCACTAAATCTAGAAATGAAAAAATAAATTAGGAGATACTTGGAGATGTACTTAAAGTGGATAAAATATCAAAAAAAAATTTGATCAAGAACAACGAATAAGAAGAAGAGATGATATGATATTTGTTGATAATGTGAAAAAATTTGACCTAAATTTTATAGGTATTTGTGGAATCACTCAAGCCAAAAATATGAGATATAAAATGAAATTATATAATCTCCAATATTTTTTTTGTATATTATATATATCCTTGGAAGAATGAGTTATTTTTTTCATGATGCAGAGTTTATTTTGTAGAAGATAGAGCCAAAAGTTTAGTGAATAAAATAAAAATATATTCATCCATGTGAGATGAATTAAATGAGGGCATGTTTGGAATATCCTTTGAGTAAAAAACAAGTGTATAAAATATCATGGTGGACCCAAAGTGGATATTTTATAATGGTTATTTTCATGTGGTCATGAGAAATTATTCATATATTCCATTTATGGATATTGGAAATGAAAGAATAAAATTATTGTAGCTGGTCATGTGCTGTGAAAGAAAAAAAATCAAGAATGAAAAATGTAGGGAAATGTGGTGTCACTGCAAGGTGTGAGTGAGCTAGTGTGTGTTATACAAGAGGAAAAGAGAATTTATCTCAAATAAGAAGTTGTGAGAATCAAGATAAATTTATAGCTCTCTCAAGGAAGAAGACGAAGAGATATCAAACCTGTGTATAAGATAAAAACTAGTTAGATTTTGAATTAGGAGAAGATAAAGGGGAGATAAGGAAGATATATGCCATATCTTTTATATTAGTACCAATAAGTCAAGGTAGGTTGATAAAGAAGGGAATAAAAACTTATTTAGTAAGAAAAGTCCATGATATTTAATGTGTTTTATAGCCATATAATATTTTTAGGAGATATGTATTTCTGTATATACTCACTAGGTTAGACATTTTTTAAGGCTGTATTCGTAAAAAAATAAATGGATAACTTGTAGTGAATTTTAAAATCCCAACCAGGAATATTGACTCCAAACTGGAATGACACATAACCACATCCACACAACTCCTCATATGCAAGGGGTGTCTATAAGAAAATAGGGTCTAAGTAAGATAGTGTGGCGACCATACCCTCTGTATCATATCATCGAGGAGATAATAAATATTAATAATAGGATAATGATTAATAAATAATCAGCGTAAAAGAGAAATCTAAATATGGAATACATGGTATATAAATATGACCTCAAAAAGTGGAAAGATGTATAGAGTAGTGGAAGAAGATAATAAATAAAATAACTGAGTGGTCCTTCAGGGTCTGTCCGGGTCCCCTCCATCTCCATGCTCTGCTTGATCGTCCATCCACCATAGGGATCTTTCCCTTTGTTGGGTCTCTTATAAAATCTGTAGGTGCATCGAAATTCTCAAGTAGGGTGTGAGTAAAATACTCAACATGACACCACTAATTTGTCCTTAACCTGATGTTATCTGGTATACAAGTGTATTCTATGATAAAAATAAATAATTCATAAACATATAATCCAAAACCAAGTAGTAGTGTGCTAACCAAGCTTCCAAAAACCCCTAGTTGTACCTACTTTGTTTCCATGCTAGAAGAAAACTGAATGAGTCAGAAGAATCAAACCAGCCCCTGTATAGCATCCTAATGGGGTTGTGGAGATGATACCTGACATCATTTACTCTTCAAGAGGACCATGTCACCCAGTACTTCTAGATGAGAATAATTAGTACTCACATCGATCAGGCTATCACATGGTGAATGAAACTTGTAAAATCAATCTACCTCAAGTAGAAACTCTACAAGAGGGCGTGGCTACCTCATACCTCAACATTGTGCTCAGTTCCCTCATCTCTATCATCACAATCATGCGCACTCGCCCACTAAGGGATGAATATGTCATGATGGTACACCTATCTCAAAAACAATTAACAACCACCAAGGCATGGTAACACATATATAGGGTGAGCATACAAGTAGGCATATCATATCATCATGAATATGAAGAAGTATACACAACAACACGTGATCATAATAAAACAAAGATAAGAGCTACAATAATGTCACTCATGGAATCACAATGGGTCTTCTGGGATACTCATTCAATCATATACAATCACAATCAAGCATAGTCAATAAAAATACAAACAAATATAATCATCAAGAAAACAAGTGTAAATGCAAGCCCAAGACAGTAAGGAACTTCCTATATCACATTTTTCCAAGTTGACATCAAGGTTTTCCAAAGACTGTGATCACCTGAACCACGTTCACACCCAACCAAAATATAAACACATTCCAAAAACTCTTAGAACCATCCGTGTTTCTACATTATTTTGAATTATCACTATCTTTGATAATTAAAAATATTAAATTAAATATGAACAAATTACCTCACTACCTTAAAAAACAAGATTATGAATAAATTTATACTCATCGAGATGAATCCAACGGAACTAACGATGAATCAATATAACTGATATTGAAGAATATATTGAGGGTATAAGTTTAGAATAATACATAAAATAAAATAAAAACAATATAAGAGAGGTAGAGAAATAGAGAGGGTGGAGTGAGTGAATAAGAGAGACATGGAAGAGAATAAGTCTCTTATAGGCACCTCACCTTTACCCTCATTTATATATTTTTTAAAACATCAATTAATTGTTTCATTTATTCATTACCAAAATTGGAATTATTATTTTTCCTCCACTTTCCACTTAATACATGCCATGTTTTTTTATTAAATCCGCATTTTACACATTAAATAATTATTTTAAATACATTTAAATGTCATCCATATATATATATATATGCATATCTGCATATATATTTATTTAACCCATACATATATATACACCCATATATATATATACACATATTATATACATATATACTAAACTACATATATATATATATATATATATATTAATTTAACACATGCCAAAATATTATTTTCCAAAATTAATAATAATAACAACACCAAAAAATATATTTATTATTATTATTAATAAATATATCACTTCATTTCCCCCAATAAAATTTCAAATTAATCTTCCATTTCAACCAAATATTAATGGAGGATTGATTATATTTATCTCATTAAGGCGTTTCAATTTTTAATGGGTAAAAATGGATGAAATTGAATCTTTTAAAATGTGTTTGTCTAAAAAAATTGTGGAATAACATGGATAATATGATGTAAATAATTTAAAACTAATTTAATTAATTAAATTCATAATAATAAAATAAATAAATATCACAAAGGCATTATTGTGTGTGATATAATAAAACATATAACACAAAAAAAAAATTTATACCCCGCCTAGGGTAAACTCCACATCTCGTGCCTAACGGTGGTTTCATATTTCTCATAAGATGCACCATTTGGGAGATATTAAATTATTTGTGGAGATATATAATAAGAATATTAAATAAATTAAACTCATGTGTGATCTAACCAAATGATTTACATGAAAAAATTTCATGTTGAACATAGGGTAAACCCCTCATCCCAGACCTAACAGTGTTCTTAGATTTCCCATATGATACACCACCAATGGAACTTATTCCCATGACAACCACTTGTGTATCTTCAACATTCACTAAACCAAAATAATTTTTTCTCCCACTATCTCAAATAGATATGTGCACCCATATATAGATATATAGTCTATCACTTAACTAGAATAATTTATATCATAAGTATTTATGTAATATATTTAAAAAAACATTAGGATAACTACTTTAGATTCACAATGTGTTATTATTGATTAAAGTTTGTTTATATCCTTAATAAATACTTTTCATATAAATTCATGTTATTATTAAATGATTGGTTTATTTCATATTATAACTCATATGAGATCTATTTATCTTTATAGTTGGCATATGGTTTTGGGATAATGTCTCTATTTTTCAAGCATGTCTCAAAAAAGAAATGGAAGTATATGCAATGAATATGAATCTTAACATTGATTCTAATTTTACATACATCATGACTCTGATGAGTATAATTAAATGTGTTCTTAGGTATTACTCCACACTACATTTTAATTATAAATTTTTACATGTAATAACCATCATCGATATCCTTTACTAACATCATTTCATTGATTTGTATAAGGAGATGTGCATTTAGAAATTACTCCACTATACATTATAATGATTGATAGATTCTTAGTCAAGATATTATTTGACATATAGGCCCAAAGAAACTCATATATTCTAACCATGAATATTTAGTACTTCACTTTTACATTCTTTAATACTCTTAAAGGATTCTTATAACGTATATGAATTTTCCTCTAGCTTATCCTAGGAATAGATCACACTATCTATCCGAACTAATTCTGAAATATTTTTGGATTAACTTTATATCTAAATGTTTATTTGTCCATGGATAAAAAATAAAATGTGTTGGTAATACTTAAGGTATTTATCTCTAATGATTTTAAAACGATATTGGGTATATCCCCACAAACTTCATAGTTTTACCAAAAAAATAATTATCTTACCAAAATTGGGTATAACAGACTCTTACATTTTATATTCATTAGTTATTGCAAGTTTTTCAAGAATTAATAAACTATTAGTTGAGTATTTGATACCACAAAAAACACTTATTCCTTCATGGAATAATTTCTTCTTATTTCCAATAGACATGTGAGATAAATGTTTTGATATTAATCAATAAATGTTTAAATAGAATCATTAATCTTGGAAATAAGAAGTTGTGTACTTCTCACTATTGAACTTAGGAATCACCCTTTTTCTTCCCCTTAGAAAATCAACTTTATTATAATAAAATTTCATTTCATAATTTGTTACTATATTTGGATAAAAATGTGTGATACACATTCAATATCTAATAACCAAAAAATAAAATAGAAACATCACTTATAATTGATGAATATACCCAAATAAGAAGTGAATACTTATTTTTTAAATTACATTCATTTTTTTTACACTTCCATAGACTTCTCTCATGACATAAGAATAAAATAACCTCTCATATAATGATAAACCACTTTTCTTTAAAGGATGTGGTAAAGAAACCTTTGGAATCACACTTTCCATTGGCCCTTTTTCCTTTTATTTCAACTTGTTTAGTGTAGGAACAAAAGATTAATATTTTTGTATGTTCTTATCAACTTGGAGAACCTTACCCAAAGGTAATGAATCATTTTCTACATATTTTACATTTTATAACCTTTAAAATAAATTGGAGTAAATGGGTGATAAATATATGAAAATGGGATGTATTAAAAGATTGTAATATAACTTTCAATTGACATGTGTTCAATGTAATCATAATCTCATTCATATCTTGCTTCACTTTATCATATATCATTCTCAGATATGAGATAACATGTTAAACCATTAATATTCTATGTTTTTTTTCACAACACATAAAACATTGATGATAATATTATTATATAAACATCAAATTCTCCATACATGTGTCTCTTGTAAGTATCATTTTCAACCTCACTTCCTGAGGTGGATCAATTGGTAGTGTGGACTCTAGCATATAGAATTTACATTCACATTGTAGTAGTTTGTGCAAGGTCCAATACTACACTTGTAAATTTATTTCAGTGAGGACATGTACTTTATCTAATATAGATCATATTGAACTTGTGGTATTACCTACCATACTTCTATAAAATAAAACTTAAGCAGATAAATTTTTTTATCTTGATTACCAGTTATTAGACATTATAGATTTTATTATCTTAATTGTCTCCCACTATTTTATCAAATTCTAGCATCCCTCAACTATTATATTTGGAATACTCAAATGAATTGATTATTCTAGTATAATGGATTTTTAAAACATTTCCTCTTAGTACAAGATATGGATATTCCAATACTCAGAGAGTCTCAAGGTAATATTTTAGTTGTTCAGAAACATTAAATTGTGGATCCTTGATCTGTTTAGTGGAATCTCATCTCTTGTAAAGGATAACCTTTCATTGTTTAAATTTTTCTTCTAATTTTGAAAAAATATCACTATAGATACTTATTTTCTTCCAAATTTAGTTAATTTTTCTCATTGATCTCATAAGAAATCCCTATTAGTAGGAGATACCCTCAACTAGGTCTAATGAGCACCTCATAAAATTGGTTTTGTTCAAAATTCAGTGATGGAAGGTGATGTGAATTAATATTTATTGGAGGTTGTTTATTATTTTTGGTGAATGTAATCTATTTATATTTAAAATTTCTTGTTTTATGTGACCACACTCACATATTTACAATACTGTAAATAAGAAAAATATTTACCACACATTATCATTTTATCTACACATTATTGGATATTATTTCATGTGGTTACACATAAACCTACACAATCAAAAAATAATAAACCATGAAAAAATAAAATTATACAAAATGATCATGAGATGATACTAATTGTTGATTCATTGTGTAAATAATGGATTAACCTCGGCCCTTGGGGAAACTCCTTGAGTTTCTACACATGTGAATTTAGTTGTAGTGCTCACTCATCCAATGCGTCAAGGCCTTGTCCGGTATGTTTCCAAATCTTGGCAGAATATACATCACTTATCATCCTCATAATTATACAAGAATACTCACATACATGTGATATGATCTTGAGGATGAAGAATACATATAAATAGATTTTATCTGGGTGTGAATTCCCTTATATATATAATGATGAAAAAAAAGATATGCGGATATTCATTTATTATATAATTATTACAAACCATGCAATACAACAATTAAATAAATAAATAAGAAAATAACTGATATAAATTGGTCGATCTAAGGCTCATGATTGGTTGATGTTCATTAAACTCATTTAAACAAAATAAATTTGCAATGAATTCCACTTGAAGGTATTTTTCATGAATTAAAATAAATTCAATTTAATTTAAATTCACAAAAACATGTCATACAATCCCATAAAATATTAAAATAAATTGGATATATTTTTTATAAATTTTCTATATTTATTTAGGTAACATAAAAAATTTTAACCCCTAGAGGGTTTTTTATTTGTGGGGAGATAACAAAAAAGGTCGGACATGATAGGAAAAAATCGAATCGGCATGCCTGGGGTCAGCCCGACCCAGTAGGGATTCGAGGTTGGCACATGCGCACAACCGCACACCATGGAAACATGTATATAGTAGGGTTACCTTGATGGGGTTCCACACAAACACACACAAAATAATAATAATAATAATAATAATAATAATAATAATAATAATAATAATAATAATAATAATAATAATAATAAAAATAATAATTTTTATAATGACTGTCTGCCACATCCCCAAAATGAGGGGTCATCTTTAAACAACTGGAGGGGTGGAAACCATAATATTTTTATAAAATAAACCCCATTATGTTCCTTGATTTCTTCCCCTAAAATTATGAAGCGATTTTTTTTGTTTTCTAACAGTGGGTTTCACCCCTACTCCCCCTTTCCTATTTTGTTTCATAAATTTTTCAAAAACCTATTATATAGGCTTAATAAAAATTATATATTTTTAAAATTGGGTTTCCTAGACTCTTATATAAATCATGCACCACTTACACACACACACACACACACACACGCACACACACACACACATATATATATATATATATCTGTGTGTGTGTGTGTGCGTGTTATATTATTATAGTGTAGTATGGAAATATTATCCCCCCAACCATTAGGCCTATATATATAATATGTTATATGTTATTTTTCTATATGTATGCATGTATATGTATATATATATCTGTGTGTGTGTGTGTGTGTGTATTACAACATATTTTTAAATTTATTCTGTATTGATTGGGACTTTTTCTATATTGTAGCTCTGTTTGAAAATCCTAAATGGATAGGGTCCCGACCATCACCTCTGATCTGAAATCGTTAGTCACCAATGATAAAATCTTACACCAGTGATATATATATATATATATATATATTTATATTTATATATATATATATTGGTTCTTGGTTTCAAGCATGAACAATTATTATTTTAATCTTTGTATGACCATAACTTGGTCATCCAATCTTCAATCGAAGTGTTGTCTATGGAAATGGGACCATAGAGACACCCTCTTCTTGAATAAATGAAAATTTAATTTTTAATTCGAATTAATTAATTGCATGCATCGCTTCGATAATGATTGAAGTAACTCTGATATTTGGTGGAAGCATGAAAAGTTGTATATTAAAAATTTTGGGTATGGATATAACAACCCAAGATTTTTATTCATAGATATTACATTATTTTATATGAACATTCATCATATAATATAATAAATCCATGCTTGAATCATATAGGTCTAGTGTATTTGGAAACATGGAATCATAAACAAGTGGTTCATAAAATATCTACATCATTTCCCACTTATTACTTCATAATTATTACCCTTTTTTTAATTTCATACTTAATACCTTTCTTTATATCCTAAGGAAAATAAAAATAAGAAAGGGTGATCTCCGATGCCCAGTAAGGGTAACTAAGGGAGAAAAGAATTATTTCAGAATAATAATATGAGCATAAGGGTATAATAACCTAAAAAAACATTTAGAAATTATACCCTATAAATCAAAGATCATAATCTTTAATGATGGAATAAATTTTGGCAGATCATAAGACATGAATCATAAATAAATCAAAGAACATGATCCATGAAAGCATAATATTGGAATAAGACATGGAATTTATGGAATATGCATAAGAACAAGAAATAATTTTCATATTAGTCAAGGCTCACTTCCAAGACCATAATAGTTGAAAAATTCCTTTACTGAACTAGTTCCACTCCAAATTCCAGCCCAATATTACAGAACCTGGTTTACTTCTCGTTCCATCCTTGTATTACTGAAACAAGTTCACTCCTCCACTATTAAAAAATAAGGGTATACCCATGGTTTGTAACCATGTCTATAGAACCCAAAACTGTGTATATAGATAATAGTCATGGTTTAATGAATTGTGGATCCTATTCATTTGTCTATAGGGAAAATCCTATATCTAATATTTCACCAGTGGAAACAGCCCTATTTCCACGATTTGGAATTGTGGCAGTAGCGTAAGTCACATGAACCTATAGTCATAGTTTATGTCACGAACCCCTCCCCCCAATGTGTACCACTCTTAGTCTGACAATGTGAGAAGGGAGATAGTGACCCTGAAGTCCCGCCTCTAGTAGGCTCCAGGTTGGCGACTAGCACTATGGGTATAGTGAACACACAAATGGGAGGCATTACCTTCTAAGAGAACACATGCGAAAGAGATAGATAAGATAGAAAGCAACCAAACATAACTTAAAATGCAATATATAAGAAATACCAAGTACAAATATGTAATGTCATATAAGAACTACTAAAACCGTAAGGAAAAAATGCATGTACCAAAATAAATTAAATAGAAGCAACCATGAAGCCCGAACAGCTCCTACAACCCCAAGCTAGTAGTAACCGACCTAATATCCAACCTACTCCATGTAACCTGAAAAATAGTTTATGTAATTCAGGGTGAGTATAATAGTATACTAAGTAGTATCCTCCCCGAAGATTCTCATGTAAAAGTAAAGAAATCATGCTAAAGCAAAGTGAAAACTAGTGAAACTAACTCATCATCTAAGAAAGTATACTATGTTCCCATCCTCACCATGGATACTCTCACCAAGTATCAGATACAAGAGTATATAATATAATAAATAATATCAAGGGTACCCCACTACCACTTCCCCATTGGGTTTTCACTTTTCCCTAATGTTGAACATCCAAAGAATCTCTCTCCAAAAAGGCTAGCCCAAAGACACCTGGGCGAGCACAACAACCTGCACCTCGTGTAACACAAGGCTTTCTTACATACACCTGGGAGAAGCACCACACCATCCAAACAACCAAAAGTAACTAGGTAGTTACCAGGATCCACCACAACCCACATAACGCATATCATACATCGGGTATTACACCTCAAGACACTACAACGCATACATAGAGTAAGGATCCTCAATCCATCAGAGCCTATACATGTTATACCTATATCAGTCCATATAAAACTATATCCAGAGTATATGTGTGTGAAATAACCATAAGCCATTACATCCCTCTACACACATATATGGAAAAAACTAACCATCATGCATACCAACACAAGTAACTACCAAGAGAGGAGAGTGAGTCCAAAGGGGGAAGCCATCCATCCATCTTCCCATCGAGATGTTGGAAAAAACACCCCCAGGGCTCAAAATCCCCGGGGTGTTAGTCAACCTAACCGATAGGGTGGGGTAGAATATAGTAACACAAAAATTAAATGATATAATATATGTCACAACCACACTAAGGGAAAAATATAGTCATAGACACAACATCAGCTAACTTATATCAGAAACTCGGCTTCCAGTGCTAAGAGTAGATATTCTATAAGAACAAAACACTTTAAAGAGATTTATTAAATCATATTATCCCTTTTAATCAGTTCTAATTTTTGTTATTTAATTTTTTAACCATTAATTAACCATTTTCAATTCCCCCTTACATTTTATTAGCAACACAATAGAGTTCCATTCCCTCTAGGAATAACCAAACCAAGTCCACAACATCTCATAAAAAATATTACCTCAGCATTGTATCCTAGAAAGCTCCAACCCCATGGTTTAACATCATTTATTCAATCATTTTTTCTATCGACGATAGATCAAAACTTCCTTATTTCACTAAAACAATGGGTGTTCTTGCAACATGAGGAATCTAAGGAAAATGATCCAAGGATCGTAGTTAAATTGCACAACTCCTATGGGAGAAAGAAATCTGGGAACCTTGTACTAAGATGAAGGCGACGGAATTAAAGAAGGGAAGGTTCCCAACATTGAAGGATTATATATGAGACTAATAGGATTTGAAATGTCTTAGAATTTCCATTAACATGGAACACATTAAACCACACAGTTTAACTAAGTAATGGAATCCTAAACCATATTAAAATTTAAGATAGGAGTTATGGGATTTGAATTAGTCTTAAACCACTTAAAATAAGGCTTTAAATTCATTTTACGTTGAAGAAAACATCAAAGTGGTGAAACTATAGAAAGCTAGAAACACTGTTCACTCGGTGACCTGGAAACACTATAGCACCTACTGACACTGACAATACAAATGACTCAACGGCAGTACAAATGAATCACCAATAGTACTATTCACAAATGAATCAATGATAGTACAAATGACTCACTAACAATACTATTCACAAATGACTCAACAATAGTATAAATGACTCACCAACAGTACTGTTCTCAAATGACTCACTGAAAGTACAAATGAATCCCTGGGAATACTATTCACAGATGACTCACTGATAGTACAAATGACTCACTAATAGTACTCTTCAAAAACGACTCACTAACAATACAAATGACTCACTGACAGTGCTATTCACAAATGACTCACTGACAGTGCTATTCACAAATGACTCACTAATAGTACCTTTCAAAAATGAATCACTGACAGTACTATTCAAAAAAAAACTCCCCAATAGTAAAAATGACTCACTGACAGTAATGTTCACAAATGACTCACCAACAGTACAAATGAATAACTGAAAGTACTATTCACAAATGAATCACCGAAAATACAAATGACTCACCGATAGTACTGTTCCAAAAACTAGAAACACTATTCACAGAACTGAAAATTTGGAAAAGTGTTGGGGATAAGTCACCTAGACCTCCCAAAAGACCCCAAACACCGAATTTCAAAAAAGGAATGGATGAGAGAGGTCCGGGAGATTAGATCAGATAACTCTCAAAACAATCTTATCCTCGAGAATTTTGAACCAACCCAAATAAGAAGCAGAAAAGGGTTCCGAACAACCACCATTCGAGATACCTCTCAAATCTCTCGCCACCAAAGGATTTCAACTGCTTCAAAAAGGAAACACATGAAACCGCATGACAGCCATAACTAGATCCTAAAAAATATCCTAGTGTAGATACCTTTCAAAAGAGGGAAATACAAAAAAAACAACAAAATAAATACATCTCATAAACAAGGAATGTCTACAACAACAAAACAAACATCGTTACAAGAAAAGAGTTAAACATTAAACAACTCGGGGTACTGAGCACATATCTACGGATCACATTCCCATGTACTCTCCTCCACACCAATGTGTCACCAAAAGACACAAACCAAGGGGATAGAATGCCCACACAACACCTTATCCTTGCGGTCCTTGATCTCTATAAGTTGCTACTCGAAGGTTTCGTCATAGTTAACATTGATCTCACCCCAATCGATGACGTGAGATTCACCATGAAGATAATGACAGAGCTGCGACATGTGAAAAACATCATGTATCTATCTATCAATTGATGACGTGAGATTCATCATGAAGATAATGACAGAGCTGCGACATGTGAAAAACATCATGTATCTATCTCATCTATAAGGGAAGTGCTACCTGATATCCCACATCTCCAACACGAGCCAACACCTTAAAATACATAATAACCGAGGAAAAAATCTTACTCCCATGACCAAACCTTTACTGCACACGATGGGGAGTCATCTTCAGAAACACATGATCCCCAAAATCAAACTCTAAAGGTCTCCTCCTATGATCAACATAAGATTTATGATGATTCTAATCTGCCGTCATCCTCTCACAAATCACCTAAACCATCTCTATCATGTTTTGTACCAGTTCCATCCCCAGAATGGCTGACTCTCCAACCACAGTCCAACATAATAGAGAATGGAATGTTTAACCATACTAGGATTCAAATATATCCATACCAATGGTGGAGTGGAAACTATTATTTTAGGAGAAATCAACCAAGGGTAAGTGCTTCATCCATGAGCCTCCAAAATATAGGTCACAAGAGCACAACCTATCTTCAAGAGTCTGGATCGTCCACTAAGTCTGACCTTCCTTCTATGGATGAAAAAAAGTGACAAGGAATAGATGAGAACCAAAATCATACTGGAGACCTCTCTACACCCTATATGTAAAATTAGGATCTTGATTAGAAGTGATCATCCTCGAGACTCTGTGGAGTCTCAACACATCCCCTAGATATTACCTAGAAAAAATATCCACTGAGCTCGACTATTTGATCTCTATGAAGTGGGATGATTATGTTAAATGATCCACTACCACCCATATAGCTTTATAGCCTCCCTGAGCTTGATTTAAACTAGTAAAAAAGTCCATCGAGATGTCCCCCCACTTCCACTGGGGAACATAAAATAGCTGGGCCACCCACTAGGAACACGGTGCTCAGCTTTCCCCTTCTGGTAGACTAAACATCGAGACATAAACTCCACAACTGCAAACATCAACCTAGGACACCAAAACTGACTCCTAAAATCTCGGTAAATTATTTTTACACCACGATATAATGCTAACGGATAACTTGGAACTCCCGAAGAACCATCTCATGCATTTCCAAAGGAACGAAAATCCTTCTCTAAAACAACAACTGATGTTGTTCATCCTCAGACCATCCATCAGAAGCCTCAAAACAAACAACGCAGTCTCTCTATACCTCCACCTCTAGATCCCCAACTAGGACTCTTCCACCTACTTCACCAAATACAACTGCACCATCATCTAATAAAGACAAACTCTTCCCCCATATCCTCCCATATCGAGATGTAATGATGAAAGTTCTTCCATTACTCTCTAGAAATCACCTGATTCACACACTGCATCACTATGTGAATTCATGCTCTGTGCATCGGCTACAACATTCCACTTACCAGGTGTATACGATATTTTGACGTCATAATACTATAAGATCTTAATCCATCGATGCTGACACAAGTTCCAGTCACACTAGAAGAAAACATACCTTAGGATCTTATGACCAGTGAAAAACATAAAGCACATTCCAATGAGTTAATGTATCCACAACTTCAGAGAAATCACCATTTCCTCCAACTCAATATCATGGGTGGAATAGTTACATTCATGGGGAAACAACTGCCAAGAACCATAAGAAATTATGGATCTCTGCTGCATTAGAACACAACCTAAACCCAAATGTGAATCATCGTAGAAAACATCAAACTAAACAACCTCTACTAGAAGACAAAAAACCGAAGCACTGACCAACTTCTCCTTCAGATAATCAAAAGATGTTTGACACTGATCAGTCCACATGAACTCCTGATCCTTCATGGTCAATGTTGTGAGAGGATTTGTAACCCGAAAAAAATGGTTATGAACCTCTTTTAATAGCCTGCAAGACCAAGGAAAATTCACACCTCGACCACTATGTTAGGGGATTCCCAAGACACAACTACGTCTATCTTAGATGAATTCATAGATACTCCCTACTGGGATACAACATGCCCTAAAAAATGTACTTCTCGAGCCCAAAACTCATACTTCGACAACTTCTCAAACAACTGATATCGATGAAGAACTCCCAAAACATTATGAAGACGCTCTGCATCCTCCTCCTTAGACTTGGAGTACACAAGGATTTTATCGATGGAAACCACTATGAAATTATCCAGGAACTCACAAAACACAGCTTTCATCAATCCCATAAGCACAAATAGAGAATTCGTTACACTGAATGAAATTACAATGAACTCGTAATTCCCATGTCGACAACAAAAAGAAATCATCAGGATATCCTCATCCTTCACACGCATCTGATGATATTCTAACTGAAAGTGGATATTTGAGAACCAAATTTCACCCTTACTTTTATCGAATAAATCATCAATACATGGAATAGGATAGCAATTCTTCACTGTCACTTTGTTTAGGTGATGATAATCGATACACAACCACAAACTGTCGTCATCCTTGTTTATGAAGAAAACTGGTGCACCCCATGGTGACACACTCGACCAAACAAAACCACACTATAATAGACCATCAATCTATATAAACTTCCCCTATAACTCATAAAGGGCCATCCTATATATAGACATAGATATATCTGATGCTCTTGGTTATAGCTCGATCCTGAACTCGATCTTTCGTTGAGGGGTAATGCTAAAACCTCTTCTATAAAGAAGTCAGGGTACTCTTCTACAAATTTGGGAAATGACAACTATTGAACCTCCAAAGAAATATGCAATAGCTCAGCCATCAAGGATGAAAAATAAGGAACATTCCTCTAACCCATCCGAGGGTATCACTATCCAACAAACACTATTGGCTCTCCATCAGCATCAAAGAACATTTCCTACCTCCAGAATAAATCTACGATAGCTTGCACCGAATATAACCAATCCATGATAAGGATGATATTTTATGATTGTATCTGTAATCATAGAAAATATCCCCAAGATCGGTGCTTCCCCATCACTAGCTCAAACTCACTATATACTTTGAACAAGTAAGCTCGACCTCCAAATGGTGTATTCAACGCCAAGGGAACTAGAATCCCCTCTACCTAGAGTCCCAAAGCATGGAAAATGGTAGGTGATATGAAATAGTGTGTTTATCCTGGGTCAAAGAAGGCATATACCCTTGTAGAAAACAAGAAAAGGGTACCTAGAACAATATCTGGTTCGCCTAGAACTAGTAACGCTAAAGCATGAAGCTGGACACGACCTCTATAACCCTGATGAGGACCACCACCATGGATATGATTTTCTCTCTAAGGATGGGGAGAATCCAGGGGTTTTCCTATACCTACCCCATCTTTTCTCTACTAATCCAATGCTGGTGTAACCTGTTGTTGCTGCCTTAGCTAGAATTGCCTCAACGAAGGAACTTGAAGTGGAACACCCATTGAATGCTAACTGCTCTGAAAGGTCGAGCACTCTCACTACAAATGACCTGAGCAACCACAAGGAAAAAAGTGCTTGATCCCTTGGAATAGATCTGAGATCCGATTCCCCCATAGAAATGAGATACTGAGGGTTGGGACCTACCCCTAGCCGAATGTAAACTCTTCAATCCTGAAATCTAGGAACCTCAGACCATAGCTCTACATAGTGAGGAATCCTAACCACTCCCCTATCATGATGATATAGTTCTGGATAACATCATGTTGATGAATTCTTCCCTTTCCTAAACTTCAATATATATCTTTAGTATAAATGGGGTGACCTAGCATGGGATCTCTGGATGCAAAGCCTCCTAGAAATGCCTCACTTAGGACTCCTCATCTAGAAACAGGTCCAAAGCATATCTTAAAAGGTTCTTGAAATGGATCCTGAAATCTCATACACTAGAGCTTCCCTACCAAAGGTTAAGAAGCTCCTGGTGACTAGCTACCTTCACAGTCAAAGAAAGAAACTCAACTCTAAACATGTATTTTAACTCCTCCCATGATACTTTTAACTCCTCATGATCCCTGTGGAATATGAACCACCACTACCTCGCTTCCCCATGAAACATCGTCACGACCAATGATACCCACTGTTCTTTCCAAGAAGGGATTTAATTGAAAGCTATATCAAAATCTTCCAACCAATCCTATATGCATATATCTGAAATAGATCCCTCATACTTATACAAAATCTAGCATTGAAACTCTCAGAGTTTCCTCCTCCATGTTTCTTCGTTGTCGACCGCAACTCTGTAGCGATCTACTGGCACAACCTGCTAGACATATTCTGCACGAACCTGATGAGGAAGTCAACCTGGATCCATACCTGAAAAATAAAAAATAGTTATAGATCCTAAACATGGAATATGGAAGAACCAAAAATTGATTAATTAATTAATTTTTCATTTATTCATTTTAGGTTAACCTGTCCCAAGCTCTACCCATTCAAGAATAGGCACAAAGAAGAACAATGTATGATCCTTTCCAAGGTCTCTACCCTACAACAAGTATCACCTCATTTATTAGCCATTATAAACTTAATGATTTTTGAGTCAGACTGTAGGATTCCCTAAAAACCTATGTCTCAGCTGGTATCCAGTGTTTAAAACACTTTCTAAACTTGATTGACATTGTTTCCCAACTAACCCATGCAACCTCACCTGTTCCTAACTCCAAACTCCATCCTATCCCTCAACCAAACCTCCGATACCACTATGTCATGACCACCTCCCAATAAAGTGTACCCCTATTGGGCTGACATTGTGAGAAGGGAGATATTAACCCCCGAGTCCGACCTCTAGTAGGCCTTGGGTTGACGACTAGTACCGAGGGTATAGTGAACACATAAATGAGAGGAATTATCCTCTAAGAGAATACATGTGAATGAGAGAGATAAGACAGACACCAACCAACTCCAACTCAAATTTTAATACATAATAAATACCAAGTAGAAATATATAATTTCATGCAAGAACTACTACATCTAGAAGGGAAAACTATAAGTCCCCAAAGAAAGTAAAACAGCAGTGACCATGAAGCCCGAACAACTCCTGCCACCCCAAGCTAGTAATAACCAGCATGATCTCCAACCTGCTCCAAGTGACCTGAAAAATAATTTATATAATGTAGGTTGATTATAACATTAAACTCAGTAGGACCCTCCTCATAGCCTCTCATAAAAAATTAAAGAAATAATTCTAAAGCATAGTGAGAAATAAGTAAAACTAACTCATCACCTAAATAGGTATACTATGTTCCCATCCTCACCATGGATACACTCACCATGTATTGTATAAAATAGTATATAATATAATAAATGATATCAAGGGTACCCTATTACCACTTCCCCACTTGTTTTCTTCTTTTCCCAAACGTCGCACTTCCTAATCATCTCTCTCCAAAAATGATTGCTCGAAGACAGCTGGGAAAGCACCACAATCAGCACCTCATGCAACAAAAGGCTTTCCCACAGACTCCTCGGCAAAGCACCATACCATCTACACAAACAAAAGTAACCAGGTAGTTCCTGAGAGCCACCGAATCACACATAATGTGTATCATACATCAGGTATTACTCCTCAAGCCAATACATTCTATACATTGAGTAAGGATCCTCAAGCCATTATAACCTATACAGACTATACCTGTAGTAGTCTGAAGAAAACTATATATAGAGTATATGTGTGTGAAATAACCACAATCCATTACATCCCTCTACACACATATGTGGGGAAAACTAACCATCGTGCATACCAGCACAAGTAACTACCAAGAGAAGAGAATGTGTCTAAAGGGAGAAGTTTTCCATCCATCCTCCCTCCAAGATGTTAGGGAAAACACCCCTAGGGCTCAAAATCCATCGGGTGTCATTCTACCTAACTGATAGGATGGGGTAGCATATAAAAACAAAAAAGTACATTATATAATATATATCACAACCAAACTATGGGAAAAACCTAGTCATAGACACAACTGTAGCTAACATCACTCAGACTCCCAGCTTCCACTGCTAAGACTAGATATTATATAAGCACATAATAGTTTAAAGAACTTTATTAAATCATATTATCCCTTTTTAATAAGTTCCACTTTACATTAATTAATTATTTAACCCTTAATTTACCATTTCCAATTCCACCTTACATTCTATTAATAACAAAATAGAGTTCCATGCCCTCCAGGCATAACCAAACCAAGTCCACATCTTCTCAAAAAAATATTACCTCAACATTACATCCTAGAAAGCTCCAACCCCATAGGTTAAAAAAATTTATTCAATCATTTATTTACAAAATTATTAATTTTCCATATTCCTAGAAATTCTAGAAAAACATTATAAGCTACCAACACAAGGGTATCTGTAGAGACCCAAAGTTTGACGTACATGGAAATTACATTATTTTTTCGGAATACTTAATACATAACAAAACAGACACACAAGGACCGTAATAGTTTAGTGTCTTTGGAATCTCGGAATATAATCTTCTAATCATGGTGAAAGATCTTCAATATCTCCCATAAAGATCTTACCCTTTTTGTTTTCTTACCTAAAACCTTTATTTAAATCCTGGGGAAAAGAAAACATATAAAGGGTGAGCTCAAATTCTCAGTAAGGGTAAGAATGGATTAAATAAATCAAATCATATACATTTGAAATTAAAAAAAACATGACCATAATGTTTAAACATCAAAATCTTGAGCAATGACATAAAACATGGCAGTACATAAGGCATAGATCATAAAGAAACATTAATCATGATAAAATAGCATGGGAATAAAACATGTAATTATGGAAAACCATTAAGCACTTGATATGATTTCTATAGTATCCAAGGCATTGCTGCCAAGACCATCTTAGTGGACAAAGTCCCTTACGGAATCGAGTTCACTCCTCATTCCAGTCCTGTACCACTGAACCGGATTAACTTACCGTTCCAGCCATATCTATCTCATGATATATCAATCATTACCCAATGCATTGGATGGAGATATAGTTCCCACCCAACTCTTATTGAAATCCTTTATACTTGTGCCACAAAATAAACATATATCATTCATCATAACCCAAAGAATAAAATGGGTTTCATAAACATTATCCCATCATAACGTAATCCATATATAACAAATGTATTTCATCATAAGAAGAATCAAACCATTTAAATAATAGATACATTATACTTGAAACATAATCATACTAAATAATGTCATCTTATATGGAAAATAGTTTTGAAAAAACACTTGAAATGAATTCTTGAGGAAAATATCATTTATTCTTCAAAATCATTTTCTTTTCACAAAATGCCATCCAATTTTAAAATAAAAGGATTTTGTTGAAAATAATCAAGAAATCTTTTAGAGTAAGATTCATGAAAATAAGGAATTATAAAACCATAAAAATACATTCATGTCGTATAAGTTAAAAAAACATTCTCATCATACTTTTAACGGAAAAGTCAAAAAGTACCATGTATGGCAAACAAAAGAAAGATTCCTTCAATAACACAAAGAAAAAGTCAATGAGGGGTAAAAATGAATTTAAACATACATAGAATAATATTAAACACTTTATTAAAAACATTTTTAGGGACATGGATAAAAAATATAACCCCATTAAATACTTACGAATAAACAATCTTAGATAAAAACAAGATTAGAAAAGTTATCCCTTACCTTATGTCTGATATGCTTCATATGTATCCAAAACTCCTGTATAATGATTTAAATAATGTCATTATAGAATCATATTCATTGTTATGATATCATATATGGTTCACTTATGACATTATATTACCAGTTCTTTTGTAAATTCATGTTAAAGTAGCGTTTTGGGTAAAATCGTTTCATTTATCGTCCGTGTTTTGACTTGTAATTATTCATATGATTACTTATATCATGATTACTTAAATCCATAAGGTAAAACATGATATATATATATATAATATATATTCAGAATATACATATGTATAATAGATCGATAAATGGAAATAAATACACCGTTCATGGATACGGTAGGTTGTACGTACGAATGAACGTTGTTTTCATTTCCTTATTAAATTGGATAGAAGTAAGTAAATAACATATACATAAGTAAATTATCATTAATATTTCATATATTTCATAATTATTTAATATATATACTTTATAATCATTCTTGAATGGTTAACTTGGAGAATGAATCTCATCGCGTCGTGGAGACGGTAATCCGTACGTACGCACGAGCGAAGATATCGTTCCCATAATTATTTAATAGAATTATATGGGATGATATAATATCTCAGAATTAGTATAATGTTATAATAACCATATATATAGTTATTATTTACACCATTATACCCATCCAAGTAAGGTGGTGGTGGAAAAACATATTACACCACGACGTGGAGACGATATTCCATACGTAAGCACACGCAGTGATTTCATTTTCTGTAGGATGGATAGAAGGTGAAATGGGGTTGTTTAATATTTATAATATCATATTAGTATATTATTTATATTGATGTTATTACTTTATAATGAAAAAAATAAAGAAGAAGTAGTTGAAGAAGAATGAAACTTGAAAGAATCGGTAGAAGAGATTACCTCTTCTTCGATGCACCTCTTTTAAGTTTATTCTTAAGGCACTAGAGTTGGTCTTTTGAGAAGACCATAACCTCAAGAATGTTTCTAGGGAAGTGGATAATAGAAAAGTTCAGGTTTTTTCCGAGCTTTAAGTCTCAAAGTGTTGTGAAGAGGAGAGGAAATAGGTGCCCTTTTATAAGGGAGGAGAGGGGCACTTTAGGAAAAACTTAAAATATTATTTTATAATATATTCATATTGGGTTTATAATGGCTCCAAAGTGACTTATTTCGAAGATAAAGTAGTTATGGGTCTAAATCCTTTCAAAAAATAGTTTTTAGACAAGTTTATGTTACTATTTTAACCATATCATATAGATTTAACTCTAAGTTAAATAATTTAACTTTAACCATATCTTCTTGTTTTCTTACACTATATGGTTAATAAACTTACTATAACAAGCCAAATGAACCCTAAGTGGTTCATTATTAATATATATAACCTTATATAATTTATTTGGCCGATCCTTATATTTTTAGTAATAGAATAACAATTAATAATATAATATTTGTTTTAAAAAATATTATATGTCAATTTTGAAACTATTTGGTAATTGATTTTTTTGAAAATCATAACAGCATGATTAGTTAGAAAAAATTTAATTAAATCAATACTAACATTTCATATTAACCAATAAAATTTGTATAATTCATAAAAAGTCTCAATTTACATTTATTTGGGTATTTATAACATCAATTATGTTAATATTTCATTAATAAGGTAATTACTGCATCATCATTGTGTCATAAATAAATTAAATTATATAATATATAAAAATTATTAATAAACTACCATTATGTAAGAAATCCTTTTGGATTTATAATGAATATTTTTAGTCTAATTTTTCTTATGTATGACCCTATATTAAAAATATTTTAGTTATTATACTTTGATTTTAACTCTTTTAACTCTTTTTTAAATAAAATAATAATAAGTGTCCTAATCTAATCCAAGTGGACCTAAAGGGTTAAATTTTATTCCTAAGGTTGTTTTTGGTCGAATTAAACTTAACCAATAGAATTAGGATTTGTGTTAGGGTAATAATAATATTATTTTTACCTTTAATGACCCTATTTACTTTTAACCGTGGTAAATAAAAGTAAAACGTTATTATTCACCAAAAATTATTTTTATCTTATTGAACCACATTTTACTCCTTGATATTAACCGTGTCTCTCGGATTTTTGAAATTGAACTCATAGAAGTGGTAAAATTAAGTTTTATGTACAATTGAAAATGCTCCTAGGAGGTGGGTAAAAGACGGTAAAAAGTTCAATAAAATTTTTATGTATCTATATTATTATAAAATTACTCCAATGGATTAAATTGAACTTATATAGGTATTATGTATCTATTTTTACCTAAAATAAATTTAAATAAATTAAATTATTATTTAAATAAAAAGTCAGTTTTTAAATAGTAACCTAGTGTTTTCACTATTCATCAAAAATTGAAAGTTTTCATAAAAATACCGTAAATTCACCTTAGGCTAATTTCAATATTTCGAATCCAAAAATGAGGTGCATTTTGAATGTTAAAATTTATAGAATTTCAAAAAGATGGTATTACTATTCATAACGTCTAGTTTATATAATATTTTAATAACATATTGTTGTTTAGTGAAACTCGGTATTGCTTACAACACACGCTATCATGGAAGGTCGCGATTGCGTGTAAAGAAATCCAATTCCGGGTTGTGTGTAGTTCAAGATTACTTTGTTGTTGTGTATAATAGAATCCAACCATATTTCATTTATACATTGAATATATATATATATATACTCAATGTTTCGTAGAATAACTTTTATCTAACGAACTTGATGTTTTGTGTAACACGATCCAAGAATAGTGTTGCGTATACTGTAAGATAATACGGTGTTGCGTATAACGCAAGATAATATTGGTGTAGCATACAACACAAGACATCAAATAAATTAAATAGAATACTTCTCATAAAATATCAGGGTGTTACATTCTACCCCCCTTAAAAATGAATTTCGCCCTCGAAATTCATCGGGGTTATAAATCGTTTACTACTTGCAAGTTTCTTTCTTAGAAACCCACATCGTAAAAAGGAATTCTAAAACTTAATTTTAAAAACTAATGTATGTGACGTAACTGTTATGAAAATTAACTAATCACTGGGTTTCCACATAGGATAACATAAGTGAAAATATGGATATGGAAGAGAAATATGACCATCAACTTCTGATGAAGAGTGGTATAGGACATGGCTATGAAAAATCCAATAATCACAAATCCATAAATTTGTGATGATCTAAGGTACCATCTTATTCATAAGATATGAGGGCACTAAGATAAATTTTTTGGTTTTCAAGATCATTTCCCAAATGTTGAATAATTTTTGAATTAAAAAAAACACATACTTTATTTTGGTATAATCTTACCGTTTCTCATGGATTGAAAAATTTCCAAATCACATCTTAAAGAAATTAAGTTTAATTTGTCTTTTGCAAAGTTTTAGCAGATCATACGATAGAATGATAGGTCATTCCATCTGTCTCAAACATAAGGTTAGCAAAAGTTATATACATAAGTCCATCTATGGTGAGATTAATCGTATATGGTTCCAAAAATGGACTTATAATTCATCTATCATACCTCCTAATAAAATAAAACTAGTTTATACTAACCATGGACTTCCTATAGGCTAGTGGTAGGAGATAAAGGCATGTCGCACTTTGGTTGTGGGTTCGATTCCCACAGCCTTGTCCGAAGCGACAGGTTGTCGCTCGTCCTATGGATTGTCCTTTTTCTAAAACTATACTTTTATAACATTAAAAAAATAATATAAAAAAACAATTTCTATCATTAAATAATACTATCCAATTTCCAACATAATCCATTCCAATCTTTAGGCTTATCCATAATACTTCTGTCCAATCTCATAGTATAAAGAAAACAATTACAATAAATTTCATCTACCGAGCATGTGAATACAATCATTTATCACCCATATATCATACGATATATCTTGTTGGTAACATTCCAAACATGTGAATACCTTAATCATGTATTCTCTTGAAAAATGAATACCCATGGAACCTTAGTGAAAACATTTAAATTTTGTCCAAAGTTAACTCTTTCCACAAACCAAAATCCCAAAAATTTGATATACTCAAACCATGACATCACATTGTCCATATATCGGTCATGAGCTCATGAATACTATCATACATATTATTTTCTCCTTATCCTTTCATTATGCGCACTTCATCTACTTTCCAAAAATATTTCAATCACTTTTCATGGTTACTGGTACCATAAAATTATTGAAAACCACAATGGACCAATACATAGATATTATAATATGCCATAAAAGTAAATCAACAACATTTATCTTGAATACCAATACATAAGAACTTAAATCCATCCTTTTCAATGATTTTCATTGAATACGCCCTTCCTTGTTTTAGAATTAACTTCTTAGGTCAGGGCATTGAGTTGGGTAATTCCCATGTTCCCCACAGATAAGACATTGAACTCCATAACAATCTATCACACTATGACCCTTCTCTCAACACAAATAACATCTTCCCCTCAATTTGATGTATTCACCATGGTTATTCTTCCCTTCTTTAGAAATCTCAATCTTTCTTTTTATATGGTCCTTCCCATGAGAATATTCATAAAAGTCCATCTTCCTCTTATTTGATGAATTAAGAATACCACTAAAGTTCACCTTATTAATCATATATCATGATGATTGATTCAGAATAATCACAAAATCTTTATTTCTAGGAATTACGCAATTCCGTTTCTCATAGTCACCAATTTTTCCATTGGATTCAATGTTGACCTAATTCCTTCTAGTTCCCTCCATTGAATAAAACCAAAAACCATGGTGTAAGAAATCATTAAAATAACAAGGAACCACATAATCATAAAAAGTCACTTATGGGATGTATAACTTATCACACATTCTTTAATCCATGACACCCTAGGTTCACCCTAAGTTATTCATGATTGTCAAAATAATTCTAGGACAGTAACCTATAGTTATACTAAACCGTAGGGACATCCCTAGACATACCTTAGAAATATCTATAGGGATATCACTAAATTTATCGCATCCTAGTTTCCAAAGGTTGACTAAACCTTTCCTCTGATACCAACTGTAGAGACCCAAATATTGACATACATGGACATTACAATACTTTTGCGGAATACTTAATACATAACAAAAACAGACACACAAGGACTGTAATAGTTTAGTGTCTTTGGAAACTCAGAATATAATCTTCTAATCGTGGTGAAATATCTTCAACATCTCCCATAAAGATCTTCCAATTTTTGTTTTCTTACCTAAAACCTTTCTTTAAATCCTGGGGAAAAGAAAACGTATAAAGGGTGATCTCAAATTCTCAAGGGTAAGCATCGAGAAAATAAAACAAATCATATACATTTGAACTTAAAAAAACATGAACATAATGTTTAAACATAAAAATCTTGAGCAATGACATAAAACATGGCAGTGTGTAAGACATTGATCATAAAGAAACATTCATCATGATAAAATAGCATGGTAATAGAACATGTAATTGTGGAAAACCATTAAGCACTTGATTTTATTTCCATAGTAGCCAAGGCATTTCTTTCAAGACCATCTTAGTTGAAAAAGTCCCTTACAGAATCGAGTTCCCTCCTCGTTCCAGTCCTGTACCACTGAACCAGATTAACTTACCATTCCATCCATATCTATCTCATGAGATATAAATCTTTACCCAATTCATTGGAGGAAGATATAGGTCCCACCCATCACTTATTGAAATCATTCTTACTTGTGCCACAAAATAAACATAAATCATTCATCCTAACCCAAAGAATAAAATGGGTTTCATAAACATCATCACATCATAACACAATCCATATAAAACTAATGGATTTCATCATAAGAAGAATAAAACCATGTAAATAAAAGATACATTATACATGAAACATAATCATACTAAATAATGTCATCTTATATGGAAAATAGTTTTGACAAAACACTTGAAATGAATTCTTGAGGAAAATATCATTTCTTCTTCAAAATCATTTTATTTTCACAAAATGCCATAAAATTTTAAAAGAAAATGATTTTTTGTAAATAATTATGAAATATTGTAGAGTAAGATTCATGAAAATAAGGTGTTATAAAACCGTAAAAATCTGTTCATGTCTTATAAGTTAAAAAAACATTATCCTCGTACTTTTATCAGAAAAGTCAAAAAGTACCACGTATGGTAAACAAAAGAAAGATTCCTTCCATAACACAAATTAAAAGTCAAAGAGGGGTAAAAATGACTTTAAACATACATGGAATAATAATAAACACTTTATGAAAAACATTTTTAGGGACATGGATGAAAAATATAACCCTAGTAAATACTTACGAATAAACAATCTCGGATGAAAACGAGATTGGAAAAGTTATCCCTTACCTTATGTACGATATGATTCATATATATCCAAACCTCCTTTATAATGATTTAAATAATGTCATTATAGAATCATATTCATTGTTATGATATCACATATGGTTCACTTATGACTTTATATTACCCGTTCTTTTGTAAATTCATGTTAAAGTAGCGTTTTGGGTAAAATCGTTTCATTTATCATCTGTGTTTTGACTTGTAATTATTAATATGATTAATTATATCATGATTAATTACATACATAATACAAAACATGATTTATATATAATATATATTCATAATATACATATATATATACTAGATCAATAAATGGAAAGAAATACACCGTTCATGGAGACGGTAGGCCGTACGTACGGATGAACGTTGTTTTCGTTTCCTTACTAAATTGAATGGAAGTAATTAAATAACATATAAATAAGTCAAGTATCATTAATATGTCATATATTTCATGATTATTTAATGTATGTACTTTATAATCATTCTTGAATGGTTAACTTGGAGAATGAATCTCATCACGTCGTGGAGACGGTAATCCGTACGTATGCATGAGCGATGATATCGTTCCCATAATAATTGAATGGAATTAGATTGGATGATATAATATCTTAGAATTAGTATCATGTTATAATAACCATTTATATAGTTATTCATTACACCATTATACCCATCCAATTAAGGTGGTGGTGGAAAAACATATTACACCATGGCGTGAAGACGGTATTCCGTACGTACGCACGCGCGGTGATTTAGTTTCCTATAGGATGGATAGAAGGTGAAATGGGGTTGTTTCATATTTATAATAACATATTAGTATGTTATTGATACTGATGTTATTAATTTATAATGAAACAACTAAATAAGAAGAAGTTGAAGAAGAAAGAAACTTGAAAGAATTGGTAGAAGAGATTACCTCTTCTTCGACACACCTCTTTTAAGATTCCTCTTAAGGCACTAGAGTTGGTATTTTGAGAAGACTAGAACATCCATAATGTTTATAGGGAAGTGGATAATAGAAAAGGCCAGGGTTTGGACAATATTGAAGGCTCAAAGTGTTGTGAAGGGGAGGGGAAGGAGGTGCCCTTTTATATGGGAGGAGAGGGGCACTTTAGAAAAAACTTTAAATATTATTTTATAATAATGTCATATTCGGTTTATAATGGCTCAAAAGTGACTTATTTCCAAGATAAAGTGGGTATGGGTCAAAATACTTTCAACAAATAGGTTTTAGACAAGTTTAGGTTACTATTTTAACCTTATCATTTAGATTTAACTCTAAGTTAAATAATTAAACTTTTACCATGTCTTCTTGTTTTCTTACACTATATGGTTAATAAACTTAATAAAACAAGAAAAACGAACCCCAAGTGGTTAATTATTATTATATATATCCTTATCTAATTAATTTTTCTGAACCTTAGATTTTTAGGAATATAATGACAATTAGTAATATAATATTTGTTTTAAAAATTATTTTATGTCAATTTTGAAACTATTTGGTAATTGATTTTTGTGAAAATCATAACAGCATGATTAGTTCTAAAAAAGTTAATTAAATAAATAATAACATGTCATAGTAATCTAGAAAATTCATATAATTCATTAAAAGTCTCAAGTTACATTTATTTGGGTATTTATAACATCAATTATGTTAATATTTCATTAATAAGGTAATTACTGCTTCATGATTGTGTCATAAATAAAATAAATTATATAATATCTAAAAATTATTAATAAACTACCATTATGTAGGAAATATTTTTAGATTTATAATTAATATTTATATTCGAATTTATCTTATGTATAAACCTATATTAAAAATATTTTAGTTATTAAACTTTGATTTTAACTCTTTTAACTCTTTTTTAAATAAAATAATAATAAGTGTCCTAATCTAATCCAAGAGGACCTAAAGGGTAAAATTGTATTCCTAAGGTTGTTTTTGGTTGAATTACACTTATCCAATATAATTAGGACATGTGTTAGGGTAATAATAATATCATTTTTACTATTAATTACCCTATTTACTTTTAACCGTGGTAAATAAAAGTAAAAACTTACTATTCACCAAAAATTATTTTTATCTAATTGAACAAAATTTTAATCCTTGATATTAACTGTGTCTCTCGGATTTTCAAAATTCAACTCACAGAAGCGGTAAAATTATGTTTTATGTACAATTGGAAATGCTCCTAGGAGGTGGGTAAAAGACGGTAAAAAGTTCAATAAAATTTTTATGTATCTATATTATTATAAAATTACTCCAATGGATTACATTGAACTTATATAGGTATTATGTATCTATTTTGACATAAAATAAATTTAAATAAATTAAATTATTATTTAAATAAAAATTCGGTTTTTAAATAGTAACCTAGTGTTTTCACTATTCATCAAAAGGTGAATGTTTTCAGAAAAATAACAAAAATTCACCCTAGGCTAATTTCGATATTCTGAATCTAAAAATGAAGTCCATTTTGAAAGATAAAATTTATAAAATTTAAAAAAGTGGGTATTAATATTCATAATGATTAGTTTATATAATATTTTAATAACATGTCGTTGTTTAGTAAAACTCGGTATTGCGTACAACACACACTATCGTGGAAGGTCACGATTGAGTATAAAGAAAGCCAAGCCAGGGTTGCATGTAGTGAAATATTCCTTTGTTTTTGTGTATAATAGAATCCAACCATATTTCATTTATACATTGAATATATATATATATATATATACACACTCAATGTTTCGTAGAATAACTTCTATCAAATGAACTTGAAATTTTGTGTAACAAAATCCAAGAATAATGTTGCGTATACTGCAAGCTATTACGGTGTTGCGTATAGCGCAAGATAATCTTGGTGTTTCATACAACACAAGACATCAAATAAATTAAAAAGAATACTTCTCATAAAATCTCAGGGTGTTACAGTATCAACATGGTGAGTATGTGAACTACTCATCGAGTATTTGGCTCCTATAGAAAAAGCATAGACCCATCCATCCTCAAGAAGATAAACATAGAAAGTGTGTGGCATACCCCACACATCTTCTTATTTTTTGGAAGGAGGGTAAGTAAGACCAGTGTTGGGACCACTTTGTGTATAAGGTTGTATTTTTTGTCAATAGTTGTCAATGAAGATCAAAATTAAGGAGATCAAGAAGTACTCCATTGAAATGATGGAATGAAAATTTAGATGATTGTTGTACTGATCATAAGTTCAAAGAACATGTGTCAAAGGTGACACATTTTTTACAAAAATGAAGAATGGTAAGGCATAATCCATCTACCGATGAAGAAGAATTGACACATTTCTTACAACAGTGAAGAATGGTGAGGCATAATCCATCCGCGGATGAAGAAGAATACATGACGGTTGATGAAGACCATGCAATTCTTCATGATTGCATGAGAACCATGTAAGAGACTTCTTGAAGAATAGAATCGTATGATTTTCATGAAGTAGAGGAATGGAGGTTGAAGAAGAAGACAGTGTGGAAGGAATTCTGAGATGGCCATGCACTTCACATTGTCTCAAAATATGATGATGCTAAAGTTATTCTTTCAAAGGATATATATCACGATATTGGAGTTTGTGATGAAAGCAGAAGAGTTGTTGAAGAATCCAAATCACAGAAATGAATCATTTTTGAAGTGTTGTGATTTTTGACAATGGAAAAAATGACATACAACTTTGTTGACATAGGGGCCTTCATGGTTACATGTCAAGTTCGAGGGATATGGTTAATGATCCATGTTTGATTCAAGAATGTCAACAAAGGAATGGATGATATGGAGGTGATACAAACAATAACAGATACAAGGTGGCACCGTTCTCCAGTGTTTGACAAATTTTTGGGCCTGAAAATTGACAAATGAAGAAAAGTTTTTTTGGAAAAGAGACTTGTGCGCCGTGTATTTGAAGTAGATGAAACTTGCGTGCCTTATGTTTTTCAAGATTAGAACATCAATTTATGGCAAAGGGATAAGTGTCACGCAAGTATTGGGTTGGTCACGCAAGTTACTTGCGTGCCGTGAAGATACTTGTCATTGATGCCTAGAAGGCTTGAGAACATGCACGCCTGTTGTTTTTTCAAGATCAGAAACTCAAAATATGGAAAAGGAAGGAGTTTCACGCAAATTTGGAAGTTGGTCGTGCAAGTGACTTGCAGGGGAAGATAATTGTGCACCGAGACTTGCGCGCTGAGGGGAGACTTGCATGCCGTCACACATGGTGTTCCAAATGACTATAAATATAGGACCACCCCTCCTAATTTCTCATGGAGTTCAACACTTAGAAAAATCAGAGCTCCCATCACGTAGGTGTGGAAGTCGCGCAAGTAGTGTGTGGTCGCGCAGGTGGACTTGTGTGCCAGTGTTTGAAGCTGCGCGCCGGTTATTGGCTGCGTGCCCAAGGCGGTTTGGGAAAGAAAAGAAGTGAGTCGCGTAGGTTAGAAGTTGAGGAAGGTAGTGTTGCGCAGGTGGTTTGGAGATACCTTCATGCTAGTTTAGACCTGCGCGCCGAGGACTTGCACGCCGTATTGGGACTTGTGTGCCATGCTTGGAGAAGAGCGCCAAGTGTTGTTGGAGCAAGCCCATATTTTTGGAGCTGCACGAAAGCTGGAAGATTTCCCGATACCTTCGGTGCAATAGATGATGTATTCATTTAAAAAGACGGAAGAATAGTGAACAATTTGGTTTTATGAAGAGAAGTGGTACCACACACACACGACTGGTATTTAACACCCTCGTTGTTATTTGCGAAGAGAAGAAGAACAGTTCGTGCCACTAAGCTCAGATCTGCACAGAAAAAGGGGAATATATCAATACACTCAGATGTCAGTATTGAGAATCAAAGGAAGAGAAGAAGATTTAGTGCATTCAGTTATTGCACTAAAGAAGAAGATTGAATACAAAAGAGAATCAACACAGTACTCTGATGCAAGCATTGTATCATGCTGAACAGAAGACAAAAGACTTCAATGAGAAACTATTGAAGAGACCTTCACATCTATAAACTGAGTAAGACTTCACCAAAGGTAGTTAGCCAGGGGGAGTCAATGGGAGTGACCCGATGGACGCAGTGAGATATCCCTGAACATTTGTAAAGGTAGTGAGCCTGGGACGTAGTGACTGTGCCCGAACCATTGTAATCCACAACTAGTGAAGAATAATGGAATTTGGTATTACTGACAACCTGTCGGCGTATTCTCCTTGGACGTAGACCTTAGTGGTGAACCATGTAAAAATTGCGGTGTCATCCCTTTTAATGTGAATGTTTCATTACTTATCATATACATCATACATGTTTTATCAGTTCCTACCAACATGGGAACAAGATTCTTGGTTTGGAAAGAAAAAGTTGTCACCCTGATTCACCCCTCCCCTCTCAGGGTGTCCCGGGGACGTACAACCAGCTGCCTTAAGAATTGGGGAAAGTAAAGAAGATAAAAAACTAAAAAAAATCAACAAGAATCCAACATTTACATCCAACTTGTTTCATTATCTCTGGTGTCCTCCTCGACACCCACATGCATAAACGAATGTACCTTGCCACTCTAGGCATCAACTGCTTCCACAAACACTGGGCCTCCCTGCCCCCACAACTCACAACATCCATCTAGGCTCATAACATATCACAATCAGCAAGAAAATAACAATGCAACTGGGATCTTGGCCCTAAACAAGGAATTCTTCCTTCACACACAATGAGCTCTCATGGATCCAAAGTAGAAGGCACTCGACCTTACAAGAAAAAGGGTAACTCTGAACCCTACAAGGAATTAACTTTTATCGATCGTCAATCTTTTAATCCATCTTACATCAGATGATTCATTATTAGTAGGTTCCAACTATGGGCAACCTAAACAAAAAGCTATCATATGTATCTCAAACTAACTAAACATGCTTACTACATCAATTTAATTATCATAAATATACAATAGGAACAATTAGATTCATTTACATGCCTCTTTATATTTGGCCAAATAATTTACAATTAATCATAGTTTACATTCTTTACCAATTTCCATCAAGAAATACATGATAAAAAAAGAAATCAAAGATATAAAACTATCTAGAAAAAACAAGAGGCAATAACATACAATCGATTCCAATTTATTTATCCAATTCAAATATTTATTATGTCAAGTTGATTAAGGTACAATGGGTTAAAACATGATAACTCTATAGTTTCACATAAAAATAGAGAATACACAAATCCCATACCTCAAGAGGTTCTTGAAATTCTTTACGAACAAGACAACACAATAGATCATGATCACCTCTCCCCATGACAACTGCATCTGCCTGAGGATGTCGCGGAATGACCAAACCAACCGACACCCAAGAAAACGCCATTATAATCATAGAGATAACATTCCATAACATGGAATGGAGAAATGATAGAATAAGGATAGATGAAAACATAAGAACGGAGGTAGATCATACCTTCTATTGATGACAGATCAAAATTTCTTTATTGCACCAAAATAGGGGTGCACTTACAGTAGGAAGACTCCAAGGAAAATGATCCAAGGATCGTAGTTGGATCACATGACTCCTATGGAAGAAAGAAATATGGGAACCTCGTACTGGGAGGAATGAGAAGGAATGAAAGAAGGGAAGGTTATTGACTTTGAAGCATTAGATCTGAGACTAATGGGATTTGAAATGACATAGAATTTTTATTAATGTGGATCACATTAAACCATATGATTTAACCAAGTAAAGGCATCCCGAGCCTTAGTAAAAATTAATATAGGAGTTATGGGATTTTAATTGGACTTAAACCCCTTAAAACAAGGCTTTAAATGTGTTTTCCGTCAAAGAAAATGTCAAAGAGATGAACCTATAGGAACATGGAAACATTGTTCACCGGGTGATCTGGAAACACTATAGCACCTACCGACACTAACAGTACAAATGACTATCCAACAGTACAAATGACTCACTGATAGTACAAATGAATCATCGACAATACTATTCAAAAATGACTCACCAACAATACAAATGACTCATTGATGGTACTGTTCACACATGACTCACTGAAAATGTAAATGACTCAATGATGGTACTATTCACACATGACTCACTGACAATACAAATGACTCACCGACAGTACTGTTCAAAAATGACTCACTGACAGTACTATTCACATATGACTCCTGACAGAACAAATGAATCCTCGATGGTACTATTCACAAATGACATGCCGATAATACAAATGAATCACCGAAAGTACTATTCACAAATGACTCACTGATAGTACAAATGATTCATCAACAGTACTATTCACAAATGACTCACCGATAGTACAAATGACTCACTGATAGTATTATTCACAAATCAATCACTGATAGTACAAATGACTCACCAATAGTATTGTTCACAAATGACTCATCGATAGTAAAAATGACTCACTAACAGCACTGTTCACAAAACTGGAAACACTATTCACAGAACTCGAAATTTGAAAAATTGTTGGGGATAAGTCTCCTAGACCTACCAGAACACCTCAAAACCAATATTTTATCAAAGGAATGGACTGGATAGGTCTGGCCCATTACAATTTGAAATTGTGGCAATAGCCTCATGATTCCTTAAAAAACACCTCACAACTTCATATCTTTCCAAGAAGCTCCCATAAAAGAACATAAAAGTTCGTAAGAAATAGAAATAATTGTGCCATATAATCCTAGACTAAATGAATACATGGGAATGGGAAATTAAATTACAGTTGAAAAATCTCCATGTTCTACAGAAATGAGAGTACATTAATAATGAAAAATTTCCATTAGTAAGAAGTTATGACAAATATCTGTTGTACAATATTTTTTTTCAAACTTATATCACTTATATGTGATTCTGTACAAGCATTTCCAGATAACTTATTGAAAAAAGTGACCTCATAAAACTCATTTAAGTACATTTCTTCTAGAATTTAAGTATGTTTTTTAAGAAACAAGATAATACCACTTATTTTTCAAACAACTTATTATAAGTTATAAGTGCTATGAAAAATTTCCTTCACAAATATCAAATAGAGTTGAAGATATAGAATAAAAAAATACTTTCTGAGACTAACAAAGGGGGTCTTTATATCCTTAAATCCATGAAATATTCCATGAATAGCTATTGAAACCACGAATACTGGAGCACTAACAGCTCTTAGTTCAAGGAATATTCCTTCTAAAAAAATAATATTCACAAAAAACTTGAAAAAAGAAAATATTGGAAGGAAAATTTTGTGAAAATTTTGTTTCCTGGATATTGAAATCTAGACAAGAACAAAGGCCCCATTCAAACCCTAGGAATTGAATGGTAGTACTGTGTAATATTAAAAAATAAATAAATATAAAAAAACATGAACATAGTTATGCATATGAAATAAATTTATAATAATATTTAGATGAATACTCATCAAAAAACAAGTGTTTAGGGGTCAGTCTGATAGTGCTTATTGAAAACTTCTTATATTAGTTATCACTTGTGATAAGCAGTTCGAAAAAATAATTAATGTTTGTTCAATTTTTTAAGAAAAACTTGAACCTAAATTCCATAATAAAACCACTTAAATAAGTTACATAAAATTATTTTTTCAATAAGCAATCTATAAAAACTTATACACACACATTTATCATTAGTGATAAGTGCAGAGTAGTTTTCAATAAGTGATGTTGTGTGGGCCGTGAGTACTGATATAAATATTTACACTAAAAATATACATCTAGGAACATATTATGGGATTATTTTTTCATTTTTAGTGGGTTCTAAAATGTGAAAATTATAGGTGATATGACCAAGATGAGGATAAAGAGTCAAAATCCCAAATACAATTCTAACCCATAAAAAACACCAATTGACACTGCTAAATATAAGGCGGTGGGAACTGAATGTAGTAACTTTCTGGAAGACATTTCATCAATTGGATTTCCAATACTATATCTCTCTAAATTAATTTCTTCTTCATGGGAATTCCACATTCAATATATTCTAAAAGCATTCACAATTCTATATGTACACACTTTTCTGACATGTTGATTTACATAAAAATCCTTTGCTTGGATTTATGAGTGTCTGCAGCCAAAAATGAATTCATGATGCTGAGGAGAGGAATATTCAATTCCATTGACATGATGTTAAATATTGACACATAAACACCCACTAATTCTAACTACAAGGTTCCTTATTAATTAAAATGAGAGGAATAATTCAACAAACATTCCTTAAACTATCATTTGAAAATTTTCAAAGTTCCCAAAAGTCCTTCATGGTCAAGAACTCTACAGTTTATTTTCCTTTTCATAATCAATTGAGAAATATCAAATAAATTTCAGATTAAGTTATTTTTTAAACTCTAGTCATTATTAGATAGTAAAACTAGATTTTAAATAAGGAAAATATACAGATATAGATAGATGCATGGATGGGAAAAAATTCTTTACATAAAAAAAAGGATTCATGATAAATGATTCTCCCTGATGAAAATAATTAATAATAAAAGAAAGAAAAATTACCTAATCTTTCAATATAATCAATCTCTAGGAGTTTTCCTAAAGGATTAATTTCTTTACCAACAATAGCTTGTAAATAATTCATTGTAAGTTCATATATGATGCTTTTTGGGTGATCTTGAATGACATGAATCTTATTTGACACGTTGAAAGAAAATAAAGGATCCAAATCAACACCAAAAGAAGAGTCACAGAAGTAAAAAAAGGTAGTTGTTAGGTTAAAAAAACACTCATTTTAGAAGTAGATCGAGAGGGTATATTCCAAATAATTCACACAAAGAAAGGAATAAATGTGTCCTTTATATAAATACAACCAAAAACTATAGTTCAAACATTTGATAATGATTAATAAGACCATGAATGTGAGAAAAACTCAACAAAAACCCACAAATTTCAAATCTTTTAGTTATGAAAAATGTTTCCCATGTTTCATTTCTAGAAACCCACTAATAGCATGCCCCTTTCTAGAAGGAGTTTAATTTAACTAAAAAACATCACTTTTTATTAAGAAACTAAACATGGGGGTGTGAGTTAAATCATGGAGCACCATATATTAACACAACACACTGTTATACATAATATAGTTAATATAATTCACTATTAAACATACAAATTTTTTTATAATGATATATCATGGAAGTTTTCATAATGCATATAACATAATGCACTGTTATATAATTATATTAAGTTTTCATAATTCATAATAGGTTTGTATATAATTATAGTATATGTTTGCACATAATGCATGTCTGTATAATATAGAAAATAAAATTTCATAATTCTTATAACATGATAACATGTGTGAAAAAAACATAATTTAAGTATATATAATAATATGTTTTGACATAATTATAACATAATAATAGGAATGTATAAGAAAATAGGTTTTAATATGAAAAAAAATAATGTAAATTGGTTTTCATATAAAAAATAGGATTTTATATGAAAATAGTAGTTTTCATGTGTAAAATCAGACATGAGGACCATTTATATGAATATGAAAATAAAATCATGAAAACATAATATGTATATGAAGAAAACATGATAATTCATAATGCTCATCAAGATAACTTAAAATACCATCATAAATTTCATTATAAAATATACCCATACATAAATTTAGTAATAGTTTTTTATGATGGTCATAAGGACAACCTATTATATAATTAAATACATACATTTCACTGATCAGATTTGTGGTAGTCAATTTTTTTCGTAAAATGACCTAAAAAGAACTATTTCCCAAAAAACATTAAATGATCATAAGAAAAAATATCCATAAAAGGTAACATTTTAGAGGAATAAAATAAAAATCAAATGAATAAATCTATTTAGGGATTGAAGGAGGAATACCACACTAATGTAACTATATAGCGGATAACTTGTTTCTCCAAAATTTCAAAACCACTTTTTCTGCATCTTGAAGAAGGGAGTAAATCAAACTTGGATGATGAAAACAAAGAAAAATGACATAAATAAATAGAACTATAAGGTATCATTTGTAGGGCTCATGTATGTGTTCACATGTATCATGTAGTGGTAATTCAATATCATTCATTATATTTTTATGTTAGATTAAACATATACCTCTAGTGATCATAAGATACATCCTATAAAATAGAGGATATTACTAACAAACAACTAACTAATGTTTAGAGATGGGGTTGCCTGAAGGCCTTCATTTTTTTATTGATTTTGATAATCCACCTTTCAAGGGGTGAGGTGGAACCCTTACAAGGCCCGTAGGCGTAAGTATTACATGACTCATAGGCCTTAGAGGAATTCAATGCTCGTAGGCTTAAAACATTACATACAACCCAGACTAACTACTTGGAAATGCTCCTCCCCAGCATCTTCATCATGAAATAATCTCTCCACCTTCGCATGGCTGTTTATCTTGGCTTTCCCCTGCATGCACATGCTTGTCCCAATGGAAGGTGCCATACCCTCTCATTATTGCAATCCGTTTAGCTTCTGCTATGGTGAAATCTCCTTGATCCTCCTCCTTTGAAGTTTGTTCCTTGTAGGTTGTCTGGTTTGCATCTGCACTTATGGTGGCCCGTAGGTCTTGAGGTGGCCTGAAAGCTTTACTAAACTGAAGGCCTGGGTGGCCTGAAGGCCTTAAAGGACTCAGGGACCAAATCAGTGGCCCGAATGCCCAAACGGGGGAATATTCCCGGCTGCTACAGTGCCAAACTGTGCCTGCTATAGTTCCCGCTAAAGTGCATGCTACAGTTCTGCACAGTTCCTGCTACAGTACCCGCTACAGTACTGCTACAGTCTCGGCTATAGTTCCTACTACAATCACTGCTACAATACTGCTACAGTACCGAAAATTAGCCTCTGCCTGGATTTGATCCCTAGTCTCGTGGATGCACTTAAAGAGTCCTCACCAACTGGGCTATGGCTCATGTGCTTTAGATATGGGGTTGCGATGTTATTATACCTATCAAATAGAGGATGATGTTTAGAGTTAGTTGTCTTATATGAATTGGATTATTAATTTTGGTAGTAATTATATGGTGTTAATGAGTTTTATTATCATACCAGTAAACCTAATATAGGTTTTGTATAAAAAATATCCCTTTTTAAGACCTTTACAACCACTTAGGTTACTTATAACTCTATTTTATCATTTGTAGGGTTCATGTATGTGTTAAGAGGTATCATATAGCGGAAATTCATTATAATTAATTCCATTTGTATGTTAAATCACACATATACCTCTAGTGATCATATGATTCATCCTATAAAAAAGAGGATATTACTGAAAAACAACCAACTCATATTTAGATATGGGGTTGTTATGTTTCCATACCTATGTTTGAAACTCTCTCTATCAATCAGTTGAGTAACAAGGAGTTAATTTTGTTTTTTTAACTGTGAGGTATTGTTTCCTATAAAGAATAAGGCATATCCTATATTATTTGTGACTAATACAAATTTTCATGCAGAGGATATGATAGTTATCATTTATAAAAGTAGAACTATCTAAACATAAAGTTTGTTATATATGTTCTAGAAATTAATTATGTAGAGGTAAAAAATGTAATCATAATCCTTAGGTGAGAGAGGATTGGTTTAAGTCAAATTTTTTTGTTTTACCATTAAAGTATACTGTATACATGAAAAGAAATTATATATTGAATTACTATTTCAATTGAATATAGTAGGCTATATAATAGCAATGTATTGTAGAAACTCATTACACACTGTGATCCTTAGCTTGAGGATGATTATTTTTTTCAATAATTCCAATTATGGAAAAGGATGTTATTAATGGTTTCATATATAGTTTTAAATAAGTAAAGATGGATTTAGAGGTTGAGAGTAATATGAGTATGTGAAGGAACCTGTAGATTAATAGTGGAAAAGTGAGAACTGGTTCATGAGAATAAGAAAAAAGTCATAACAAAAGATACATAAGGGGACCCAAACCTATACATGGTAAAAATTTATAAAAACATATCCCTAAGCAGATTATAATTTTTTTGATAATGGAATTCAACCTATGAAATTTATTTCCATGGTTATAATAGGTCTTAAATCTATAAAAAATGTTTGTGGTTAAAAAGAACTAATAAATTAACTAAAAATAGATGAATGGTGAAAAAGATAGATAAAAAAGGATACCTCTCCTGTTGAATTGACAAATCCCCCTTCTAGTTTTATCACCTCAATAATCACATTGGCCTCGTCACATATTAGTATTGTTTGTAATTTTAAAAAATTAAATATAACAAAAAATACAAAGCTGTATTTCCTATAGTAATTGGAGGTAAGGATCCAACTGAAAATTCCAGATGAGGACTCAAAAACATTTAAGATCTAAGTAAATGGTATCAACATCCATGGAAAAAATAATGGGACAAAATAAACGACATAAAATCGTTTCAATGATCTCAAATAATCTTTTTGGATTCCATTTTTATAAATAGGTAAGAGGAATGATAAAACAAAATAAGGAAATTCTTTAAAAAAAATTGAAACATGCTTAACTAGACAAAGATATTCACTGATAAGATACAAAAAAAAAGAATAATATAGAAATATATTTATAGTGACAGATACAACAGAAACAGAAGGAAATAGAGGAGAAAGAATAATGGAGAATAAGACTTCCCAAAGGCTATTGCACCGAAGCCTCCAGATCGCTGGAGAAGAATGACGAAGAAAATTGGTAAATTAGTATGTTCCTCACCTATGTGGTTTTAGTTTTATGTACTAATAATTTTGTGAGAGGTTTCTTGAGATCAATGAAGTTTTAGGACTTCATGCTTGAAGTAATTCGAAAGTTTAGGTTCAATGACTATTTTTTGCTGGTTGAAAATTCTCTTCAACTCTATTGGTTGTCCATCCTAGTATATGATAACCTAAAGGGATACTTCCCATTCTCATGTATGGTTGGGCAAGGTGACACTTTTTATAACATTCTATTTATAATTTCTAAAGACTATATAAACAAATATATTTTGAAATATTAGAGAAGGGATTGATCAAACCTATCTAATAAATCATATTGTTTATGTTAATACAAACTACATTTAAATAGTGTTTATATGCTTATTTAGATGTTTATTTGTTTAATAAAATTATTATATAAACTATATGGACTTTATGGTCTGAAAATATTACCATATAAGATAAAAAATCAATAAAATTAACATATAAACTCATATTTTCATGAACAAATTTTGAAATAGAATAACTAAAACATAAATAACTAAATAAAAAAAATGGAAGGAATATATCTGAATGAGTTTTTAATATAGAAGTAAATGATACATGAAAAAAATTATTACATACTGTGTGAAAAGAAATCCAAAAAAATATCTCATTATAATCAATAGAAATATGTCACTAGGATACATTAAGTCTCAAATTATATAAATATAAACAATCACTTCACTCAAATCAAAGATCCCCTATCAATCATATATGACCTTTTTCATAGTTATCAAAAGTTACTACATCATCCTCAATAGATCCTCACATTCCTAGACCATTGAAAACTAATGTTAATAATTCAATAATATCTACATTTTTGTCATTTAATTATCCAACCAAATGAATCATAACTCGATCAATTTCAATACCCACATCCTATTAAACATTTTTAAGTATCATTAGAATTTTTCCAAGAATTCTCATAATTTATCTGAATAATTATAAAGAACATTCCACAACTTAATTTTAACTTATTTAATTTAATAATATTAATCAATTTTTCAATAATACTCAAATAAAATATTTATTATTTCAATAAATCAACTCTGGTACCCAAATCTTGAGACTTGAATTAGACCATCGCATAACATCAAGAAGACTCTCTAATCACTATATCTATAGAATTATTGGAAGAAAACCCACAACCTTAGTAAGATGATATATGTTCTTCATATAATAGTGATGATGAATGAAAATAGAATCTTATAGGTATATGTTAATGGAAGAAGAATCATTTGGAATGAATCTGCTTTTGAAGGTGCTCGCAGCCTCGGAAACCCCCATTGAATGGGGAGATATGAATCATGATTGATAAGAGGTGGAGGTTCAAGGAAGGTGGGGTGGCCATGTCGGAACTGCATTGGAGGAGGTGGGTCATGGGGTGGTGGAGAGGTAGCATTGGAGCTCTGTCGAAACATAAGATGGGAGGCCGCGTCAAAGCCGCGTCAGAGCCACACCCGCGGGGAGGTGGGATGGAAACGTCAGAGGAGGAGGATCATCAGAAGCACATCAAAGGTTGAGACATGCTGGTTAGGAGAATCTATAGAGGAGGTGGGTTCGACTACAATGGGATAGGTGAGGGCTTGAATGGGTAAGGGATAGGTCGGGGAGGAACTCGATTGGGAGAATATTTTTCCCATGGGTTTAAAATAAATCATGATAGCAGATAACATATTTCCATAGTTTTAGTAAATTTTAGTTGTAGATGTATGTAAATAGAGAATTTTTCTAATAGTGAATATCTCTAAGTGAGAAATGGTATCATTATCCCAATCAGATACCATTGTTAAATGACCGTGATCTGAATCACATAAACAATACTCGGACTAGGACACCACATGATCCGATGAGAACTTCTTAATCCCAAGGCTCTTTACAAGGGTTATAGGTCTAGGATTATGGTTGGGGAGTGATTTACCTACAAGTTTTAATCGAATTAAAATAAACAAAATAGACACTAAATTAACGAAATACTTGTCATACATTAGAAAATATTTTTCAAGGTAAAATTCTATTGCCTAAAATAGGTTTATGAAATAAATGGATAAGTTCCAAACATGATATTTAGTCTCTAATTCTAACATAAGTAGGCACAAAAATAATACCAATAATTACAATGTACAATAAAAATATATCATCCAAGTATCTATTAATACTAGTAGGCACCTACAAGACAGACCATAGAACTACTTATCCACCAGAGTACACCTATAATGTTGGCCATATAATACTCATTAGGAAACCACTATGTTTTTAACATATACAAAATACATGAAGATGTATGATTTTGATCAATTTCCTCATTTACATGAATATAGATAAAAACTAATTTACATCTAGTTATCAATCAAATTTAGAAGTAAATAATGAAGTACCTTGATGATCAATATCAACTATAAATGAAAAATTCTTATATTTAAAGGATCCATACCTGAAATACCGTCTTCAATCCCAACACTTTGAAGATAATATGAATAAGATAGGGAATTGAGGATTCCCTCCCCATTGATCTATCCTCATTATATTTAAGTTAGTGGATGAATTACTGGTAAAACCCCATATCATAGAAATGGGAAGGTGTATACTAGAGTCAGGTCTATAACTAATCGATGTAAAGAGGAAATTCTAATATAAAAACATGGTTCAATAAACTCTCCCATGTGACATGCCTATATATAATTTATACAATATCAAAATACCCCTACCATGATGCTCATAAAATTTGATGAGAATATAGAAGATAGAACATTATTTGGATATAAACCAAATATCTGTTCGAAATGATGATATAGTAATAAATACTAGAACATAATTTTAGGTGATTATTTAACTATTATTAATAATGATATTGTGTCCATGAATGATTATGAGGATAATGGAGTCACTACTAAATCTACTATATAGAACGAATACCATATAGTGTTGTATATTGATGATGTAAATTATGATTATTATAGTGATGATTATTGTTCCCATGAATTTAGAAAAATATTGGATGTTTTCTTATTTTTAATTTTTTTTTCAATATAGAGGAAATTTAATTATAAATAAATAAGAATGGAGTTGTTGTTATGGTGAGAAAAAGGTAAAGTGAAGAAACTATCCATGAGTGAGTGGTAATGAAGTTGCTTCCCTTTAACAAGTAGTGGTTAGAATTAAAGGGAAGTAGATACATGTTATGATTGAAGAAAACTTTTATATTTCTATGAAATTTTTTAAAAGGTTATAGAATCACAATCTATAACAATCATTTATAAAGTCGAATAGCTAAGAGAAGTGGGATGCTTTACCTACTAGATGGCCTAAATATCTATGAATAACTAGTGTAAAACAAGTTGAATTTATTGGGAGAACTACTTGAATTATGGTATAAACAATAAATGGAGTTATAATAATTTTTAGGGATGAAATTATTGATAAAATATCCTCTTATGTATATTTAAAAGTATGGAAGTAACCAGGAGTGCAGATTCAAGAAATATACTATATTTTATATTTAATATACATCGAAAGTCCCCATAAGACATAAAAATTAACCTGAGATTAATTTTAAAATTTATATAAATAATTAAGGATGTAATAAAGTGTTTTAGAAGTTTATGGAAGACCTAGAGTTGTAAATCATTCTAAAGTCACATGAATAAATCATGATATTTGGAAGCTAAATCTAGAAAAATGGAAATTTCCAAAATCGTATAACTATCGTTACATATTATGAATTAAGGCCACATCATATGACTTGGGATTTATCATATGATTTCATGGAGGATTGAAATACTCCATTTTATAACATTAATATATTTTATGACTTATTTTTTTGTCTTTGAGTAGATTATATTTCTTTTAGTTCCAGCGTTAGACATTACTTTTTGACTTTAAATAAGCTATGAAACTTATAAATGTTTATGATGGGAATAAAGTATAAATTCATTATATGAATATCTAAATAAAACAAAATTAATTATGGTTTTATGAATTTAATTTTTAATTATATAGATTCACCAATATGATATATCATATGACTTCAAAACAACATTCCATTCTATGTCATACAATACAGTGAGATTCAAGAAAATTTAAGAATTCTTTATTTGACATGGAGAATTATTTGGGTTGATCCCAAACCTATTCTTAAGTGACATAGAAATCATGAATCTATTTAAATCCATGAATAAATCCCAAGAAACTGATCTTTATACCAGGGGTGAAGATGGTCAATTTGAGGATTTTTTTATGAATGTGTTGAAATTAATTTAATAGGTTTTAAATATTAAATCCTATGTATTCAAGTAAAATATTTTCTGTTCATCAGATCATTTGTAATTTATGAAGAATGATTCTAAAAGAAGAATAATAAAGAGTGTTATATTTTTATATATTGTGTACAAGTTTAAATGGAATCTCTAATAGTTTCCAGACAACAACCATACTGCAAAGAAGAATCTACATGGCCAGAGTTATTATTGTATTGTATTATTTACAATAAAACTTTAGAAATATGTAATGAACCAAAAAATTCCTTTTTGTTTTTATAAAATCTTAATTTACGATGACTATTTTCTTATGAGCTCAATGATAAACTATTATTTACTATAAAAATTCCTTTTTTTCATGTTTAAATCCCCACTATACTGATTTGGATTATCTTTGTATCTCAAGATTCCAAAAGTAAAATATATTACAGTATTATCGATGTATGGAAATAATTCCTCATTAAAATCTTTGAGAAACTTTATCAGCAATAAATAAATAAACCTTTCCATTTGCAATACTAAATAGAGTAAGGTGATATAAGATAAGGATAAATATAATACAATATATATGAACAAAAAACAATGGACTTAAGTATGTGCTAAAAAGGAATTTTATTAATGTATTTTAAATGTAGAGAAATTTTATGATTCTAATGTTATGCAACATTTATATGGAATATTTGTTAAAATAATCATGATTAAAATTTCTTAATAGAAGTATGGGTATACTGACATTATTTATAAAAAAGTAAACATTATAAGAATAAAAATATACGTTACATCAAATAAATGTTATTTTTAATATGAAAAAAGCTATTTTATTATTTATTAGATATTTTTAAACATATATTATAAATCCATGGGAATAGAATATACATATTATTAAATTACACTATATACTTAACACACTGAAACTATTTAAATGACCATGAAATAATAAAACTATAGAAGTAGGTTAGATATGTTATTTCATCATTGTATATAATGTGTAACACCAAAATTCATTATCACAATTTTACACATATATATGGGTAAAGTTAACAATATAACACTATTTTTATTACTCAGATATTGAGTTTTAAAAGATCAAATTAGTCTACAATAGTAGTGAACAAACTACTACGTAAATGAAATTGAGGGAAAAAATATTTTATTTCATCATATAGAAAATAGTAGTGGTCGAATCGTACATATAAAATAAAAGTGTTAGTGGTTAAATTCAATATAATATCAATTAGAATTTAAACTATGCAAGTTCACTTGAATTATTAAGAAATATGTTGTCATATTTTCATTGACCATTACCAATTTTTATTTGAAATCACATTCTTAATAAATGAAACAAAAAAAATAATACTAAAAAAAATGAAACTATGGAAGTGGGACAAATATATTTTATATCAAATATAATTGAAAGAAGTATCAGTAAAATATTTCAAATAATAAAAGAAAATGAAATCTAAAACATTCTATATTTGATCATAAAAAGAATAATAAACATTATATATTTGATCATAAAAGTAATCCTTAAAAAAGAGATGGAAGAAAGATAACTTCAATGGAAAATCCCATAATGTTGTCTAAAATCATTTCACCATTAGTTTATTAATAAATTACATTTATAACACAAGTGAAATTTTATTAAGAACCATAAAAAACACCAAATTAATGTTAACTGACTAACCAAAAGTGATACTCACAATGCGAAAACTCAATGACAAAGTAATGGGTAATACAATTTTCATTAGTGTAGATAGAAATATTTTTAAAATATAAATCATTTTATCACATTATTTAAAATAAAAACAAAAAAGATTATTTTATTAATATTTAAATTGTTTTATGAAATGAAAGAATAGTGAAAATCCATAGAAAATCCAAATTCAAGGATGAAGAAAATTTATAAAACAATAACCATAAAAAATCGTAGGAAACTAACCTTTTTTCACACTAAACTGAAATATGGATTCATCATCACTACATTTTCCCAAAATCTCTCTATCAATTCAAAAAATATTTATAAAGGAATAACAATATAATAAGGATTCAATAGGGTGGTGTAACTTTAACAACATTATAGTGATATGATGAATCATCATTAATTGAACCTATGAATTTAAGTGGGGTAAATTTATTAGTGGGAAAGTTAATGAACCCTAATCTATTAAAGAAATCAGAGAGAGGTGGGGTGCCCATGTTAGAGGATAAGGATCTTGGGGAAGTGGGGTGGTCATATCAGAGGAGGACCATGGAACATGGTGTGGCCGCATCAAAGACATGTTTAGCGCCAGTGAGTTGCATCAGATGAGGAGGGTCACAATGAGGTGGGGAGGCTACGTCAGTAAGTAGGTGGGCTGGCTGCGCCGGATCCACATCGACAGGGAGGTGTGGAGACTGCGATAGAGCCACGTCCATGGGGAGGAGGCCTGGCTACCTCTCGAGGGGAGGAGGAGGAGGGGGGGGGATTCACGGGGGAAGGAAGGGGGAGTAATTGTGATGGAGTCATGGGGATGAGGAGGAGTGAGCATGAGGGGAGGAGGGTACTTCCACATGAACCCTTTGTCTTGTGGATTTAGGTCAGATATAGCCATATTTTTTTTATAAACTGTGGATATACATCCATGCTATAGGTCAAATTTCTAGTAGTTCTCATTCTAGTTCTATCTATTACATGAGATATAAATCATTACCCAATGCATTGAAGAGAGATATAGGTCCCACACATAAAATAATTAAAACCATACATATGTGTTCTATAGTAACATAAATCATCCATCATATTAAAAACCATGAAAATAAATGTGTTTCACAAACATTTCATAACTTCATAACCCATGAAAATGGAATTCATAAACATCATTACATCATAAAAATAAACCATAAAGAGACGAATAAGGATGGAATCCTTGGATAATATCCCTAGTAAAGCATAATCAATATCAAGGAAAGTCATCCTAGATGAAAAAAGAATTTTCAAGATAACTTAAAATAATTACTTGGGAAAATATCCATTCTTTTTTGATTTTTTTTCAAATGATGCCCATTTATAAAAGAAAATATTTTCTTTGAAAACAACTTTGAAATATTTTAAAGGAAGTTTCAATACATTAAGGCACCATGAAATCAGAAAATCCTCACATTCCGTATAATTTAAAAAACATTCCTTCCTTATTTTGTCAATAAAGTCACAAAATACCTCATTTGGAAAATTATAAAAATATCCCTTTCGAACCATTTTGTAAAAAATTCTAACATGGGTAAAAATGAACATAACCATTCATATGAGAATATTAAAAACATTTTTGAAATGTTTTTTATAAAAAATTTAAATTTAATAGAAATATTCCACATCAAGTACTTAAATATAAAAAATATTTATTAATAATGATATTGTGAAAAAAACCCTTACAAAAAAATATTGAAGTGAACGTTAAAAATAGATTATGTATCAGCTATAAATCCATATAAAACAAGTGGAAATACAACATAAGATAATAAAAATTCATTTCACAAATACTATTAGTATGGAATAATAAATTATTTATAAGTTTAACTTAATGAAACAAAATTTAGTTATGAATTACCTTACCTTAAGTCTTGTCTTTCTTTGTTCACGTTCAAACGTCTTCTTCATGGAAATATCTCTTTAGATCTCATTTAAAAGAATCTAGTGTTAGTATTTTGAGAATAAAAACACCTCTAAAATGTGTCTAGGAAAGTTTAGAAGATAAATTTTTAAGGTATGATCAAGCTAGAAGGCACAATTTGATGTAAATAAGTGATGGAGGAGGTGTCATTTTATAATTGAGGTTTTTGGAATTTCTCAATTTATTAAATTATAAAAAATTATTTTCCATCCAAATACCACAAAATGGACATGAATTAAAATGTTAGATATTATAAGGTGTTAATATAACCATTTAATATATTTTTTAAGAGTTTTCGTGTTAATTTAAAACTTATTATTTTAATTAACCCTTAGTTAACCTATTTTAATTTTAACTACGGTAAAAAAATTTTCAATTTTAAAAGAAAGTAATATTTTACTTAAAAACTGTCAAATGGACCATAAATATCCAATTTATAATATTCTAGACCATAACTTATCCTATTTTCCCTCATTTATAAATTATTTATTTTTTAAAGAATTTAATAAAATATGGTTTTCCTAAAATATCATTAGTGTCAATTTTGACACTATTCATTACTTTGACATTAATAAAATAAAGACTACAAGACATATTCAAAATAATAATATAATACACCCCTAATATGTTATAATCATCCAAAAATTTGTGTACTACCTTAATTAATTAAAATATTTTTTTATATATTTTTAATATCATTTATTTTATTTTTAATTTAATTGAATAATTACGGCATCATTATTTTGTAATAATTTAAGGTAACTATTTCATCAATAAAAATTATAAATATATTACCAATATGTAGATAAATCATTTAAATTTCAAAAAAATATTTATATTTGAACATATTCTCTAGATAACACCATATTAAAAATATTATACTTATTAAAACAATGTGTGACATATTTGATTTCTCTTTGAATAAAATACTATAAAGATCATTAGATCATCCAAGTGTCCAAAAAAAGTCATTAATAGATTTATATCATGAAAATAGATTTATTAAGTAAATAAAATACACTTATATCCATTCATAACCTAATCTTTTCCCCATTTGGACACATAAGAGATATTTAAGTCAAAGAAAGTGTCATTTTGTGACTTTCTTTGATTTAAATAATATATAAGTCATTTTCATGGAAAAGTGTCCATTAAAAAATTAAATTTATAAAATTATATGTTAATAATTTAATTAAATTCATTAAATAAGAAATATGATGAAAATTTATGGCCTTATCACTTATTTTTATTCAATATTATCCCATTTTACCCTTTTCTATAGTAATAAATTTTACTATAGTTTATATTCATATTGATCAAAAATAAATGTGGCCAATTTAATAAATTTGGGGCCAATTATTCCAAATTCTTAATCCATTTAAAAAAATTTAAATACATAAGCTTCATAATTTTATTTAAAATAAAGTCATCAAAACAAAACGAAAAATAGTATTTTGAAAAAAATTCCATTTTTAAATATAAAATGTTTTTATACTAAATTAAAGTTTAAAATCCACTTAAAACCCATAATTTTGTTATTTTAAATTAAAATGAAATAATTCAAATTTTAAAATAATCCAAAACATAATTTTCCTTGTAAATGTTTTAAAATAAAATAGATTTTTCCATAAAAATCAGTATTTTTCACTATTCATTGAAAAATAAATGTTTCTAGAAAATTATAAAAAATAATTTTAAAATAATTTTGAAATTATTAATTAAAGAAAGAAATTATTTTTTCTCAATTTATTTTCTTAAAACTTCTATAAATTAATATCCACTCATAAAAACAAGAAAAACCCATTTTTGAAGAAAACAAATTTTTGAAGAATTAAATGGCTTTACTAAAAAAATTATCTGGTCATTTTATAAGGAATTACCAATAAATTCATATTGAGTTGGATATTTATTTCGAAAATTAGTTATTACTATTAATTCCATCTAATTTTACACTTATTTTATAATAAATATATAATATTTTAATAATATGTTTTGGTTCTTCTAAATAAACTATCGTGTGCAACACAAGCTATCAATGAAATCAATTTTTAAAAAATTATATTTTATAAAAATAATAGGGTGTTAAATTATACCCCCTTAAAATTAATTTCAACCTTTAAATTATTCTTGGTCATCAAAGGTTTAGTATTTTATAATTCATTCTTTGAAACCAACATTGTACAAATGAATAACAAAACTTCCCTTAAAAAGGGAAAGTTGGAAATATAATGGTTACCTGAAGTAACACATAACTGGGTTCCAGCATAAATAAAACATTGGTAGAAAAATAGAACATGTATTTTTAAGGTAAAACTAATCCCAAATAACTAATAGATAGTGATAGAGAACAAGGTCAAGATAAGGTTAATGAACACAAAATCATAGACCAAATAGTTCTAAAAAGGCCATTGATATCATCAAAAATGATGATAATAAGATAATTTTTTTATTTCAAAGTCATTTAAGAAGATATACTTACTTTATTTCATTTCATAAGTACAATCTCACTCTTTGGTTGTTCCTGATAAATTTTTGATTCATCTCTTACTCTAATTAGTGAAGATGAAATTTTAATGCCCAAAGAACTAGTGGATCAAACAATCCTTAATAGTATGATAAGTCATTACTTCTGTATCTAGTTATCATCATAACAAAATGGTTAACACAGGTCATACAGTACACATAAAGCCTCATATAGTGAATTAATACATTAATCTCTAAAACCTCATCTAGAATTCAATTTAAACAACTTCATAAATGGTCACCCTTATGAACCTTCTGAAAGATTAAAATCCAAAACTTTTGAAAGAAGGTCACCAAATTTCCAAAATCTACATATATCTTATTTATTATGAACCAAACATGTGAATACCATTATCATGTATTCTATTGAAACATTGTAACACCCTGAATTACTATAATACCATATTTAAAACATGCTTTCAAAAAATAACACTTTCCTCATACCATAAATCCAAAAATTCTTTAAACTCGAAACATGATATCACAAACCACCTTTTTATCGTATTACTAATCAGTTCCAAGATCATCAATACTATCCCATTTATTTTATCACAATAAGACACCACTTTATATCATTATTATCCCAACATCATGCACATATTAAGGGTTATCCTTCCGTTTCAATATCACCTTACCACCTCAATCACTTTTCATGGTTACCAGTACTATTCAACATTTGTTTTCAAATCCTTAAGTAAAAACTATAGTTGACCAATCCATAGATGTTTCATTATTCCATAGTACCATAAAATTAATTCTACAACATTATTCTTGAATTCTAATACATAAACAACCAATCATTCCACAATCGCTAATAGTTATAGCATGAGATTTACCTTTGTCTTTGGCTTTAAGAGGTTGTTGATGTTGATCATCATCATTAACCATTAAATTTGGCAATTGATTATCATAATGACCATTTTCCTTAAACTTGAAGTATTTAAGTGTGGGAGGTGAATTTTATTTATCCTTATATTTATTCACATCATTTTATAAATTTTTCCCATAACTTCAGTAGCCAATTTCCTAATGAAATTTTTTCCCACACTTAAATCATTTACTAGTCCAATTAAAGAAATTTCATTCATGTTTCAATCCATACATTGAGAATTAATTAAATGTCATCTTATTTTATCCATGGTTTTTAGATTTTCCTTTACACTCTATCTTCCTTTTCTTATCAAAACCATGAGATTAATACGTAACTCCAATATCCATTTCCACTTTGATGGCACATCAGATGATTTATTCATAGCTATTGATGTCTCTAATAGATAATTTCATTTTGATACTTGGTTTTATTCCCCTAAATAGTCGATCAACCATAATTTCAGGTTGGATGATAATGACATAAGATTATCACACAAGACTAGTAAAATTTTCTTCATAGGTTCCAATAGATTCATCATCCATTCTCTTTAACTCAAGGAATTTCTTCTCCATTTTCATACAAAGAATACGGGGAAAGTACTTAATGAAAAAAAAGGTTCTTCAACTTTTCCATTCTATGGAGTCAATTTCATCACATTACATCATATTCTTGATATGATTCCACCGTCAATATGCTTCATCTTCCAAATTATAGATAGCTAAAATGAATTTCTCATGCTCTTAACATTGGAGAAAATAAAATATATTTTTAGCTGTACTGATCCATTGCTAAGCCATTAGAGGATCAGAAGACCCTCAAAAAGAATGTGGATGCTTCTTCATTATGGAATCAAAATAAACTTGTTCCTTATTTTACTGATTTTTAAGTCCATCATAATTCATATATTATGAAAATTATACGATCATAGTGAAAAGATTTTTTATTCCTTCTCCCATAACATTCAGTTTCTTAGGAGGAAAGTCATTGAATTTTCGATTTCATTCACCATTAATTTAGTTCCTTGAGGCTTCATCCATTGACTAAAACCAAGAATATTAGTGTGAGAAACACTAATAATAGTGATAAAACCACATAGTCAAGGTAAATCACTTATAAAATTTCAATCTATAGAACTTAAGGTTCAATAATATGTTATTCATGATTTTTACCAAAAATCTAGGATTGTAACCTATACTTGGACTTATCCTTAGGGATATCACTATGGTTTTATCATCACAGTTTCCAAAATTTAACTAAAACCTACTATGATAAAAACTATAACAAACCAAGATTTTCATACATAGATATAACATCTTTTTAGATGAATATTCATTATATGGCATAAAAAAATCATGCCAGACCTGTATAGGTCTAGTGTCTTTGGAAACTTGGAATCATAAAAAACTAGTTTATAAAATATCTATATTTTCTCCCAATTATTACTTAATAAATAGAACCATTTTTTAAATATCATACTTAACACATTTATTTATATCCTGGGGAAAAGAAACATAATAAAGGGTGAGCTCAGATACTCAGTAAGGGTAAACAAGTGAGATAACAATGATTTTATAAGCATAAAATGAGAATAAGGGTATAAAAACATGAATCCAACATTTGGAAATTATATAATGCATTTCAAATATCATAATCTTGAATGGTGGAATAAATCATGGTAGATCATACGACATGAATCATTAGGAAATTAAATAACATGATCCATGGGAGCATAATATTTACATAAGAAATGGAATTTGTGGCATAAGCATAAGAATAGTAAATCATTTCCATATTAGTGAAGGCCCTCCACTAAGACCATCATAGTGGAAAAAGTCCTTTACTAAACTGGGTTCACTCCCCATTCTATCCCAGTATTATTGAAGTAGGTTTACTTTATATTCCTTGCCTTTATTATTGAATTGAGTTCACTTCTAATTATAGTCTTGTCTATCTCATGAGATATAAATATTTACCCAATGAATTGGAGGGAGATATAGGTCCCACCGATCACATTATTAAAACCATACATATGTGTGCGACAATAACATAAATTATTCATCATATCATAAACCATGAAAATAAATGGGTTTCATAAACATTTCATCATTTCGTAACCCATGAAAAGTAATGGAATTCATAAACATCATGCTAACATAATCATAAAACATACATAGAAAGAATAAGGATGGTTTCCTTGGATCATATCCCTATTAAAGAAAAGGTAACATCAAGGAAGGTCATCTTAGATGAAAAATGAATTTTGAAGATCACTTTATAATATCATGCCATGTAACCTTAAAAACATTCGTTCTGTATTTTTTCTGTAAAGTCAAAAAATACAACATTTAGAAAATGATAAAAATATTCCTTTCAAACCATTTTGTAAAAAGTAAAACATTTGTAAAAATGAATTTAACCATTCATAAGAGAATAGTAAAACCCTTTTTCATTTTTTTAGAAAACATGGACTTAAAAGAGAAATATTACCCAATTCATAGTTAAAAAAACCTCAAATAATAATTTTATTTTTAAATAAACCCTTACAAAAAAATATTTAATTGAATGTTAAAAATTGATTATAGATTAGCTGTAAATCCACATAAAACAAGTGGAAATACAATATATTATAATCAAAAATAATTTCACACATAATCATAGTATAACATAATAAATGATGTATAATTTTAACTAAATGAAAGGAAATTTAGTTAATAATTCCCTTACCTCAAGTCTTGTCTTTCATTATTCACATTCAAACCTCATCTTCAATGAAACGACTCCTTTAGATCATCTCTAAGGGACTCTAGGTTTGGTATTTTGAGAAGACCATCACCTCTAGAATCTGTTTAGGTAGTTTTATAAGATAAATTTGAAGGTTATGTTCGATATAGAAGGATCAAAGTGTTGTAAATAAGTGAGGGAGGAGGTGCACTTTTATAATTGAAGTGAGGGTTACTTTTGGAATTTCTATAAATTATAAATTATAATAAATTAATTTTATATCCAGATTGTAAAAAAGGGCCAGGTATTTGAACCTAAGACATGATAAGGTTTTAATCTAATCATCTAATATATTTTTGAAAGGTTTTTTTGTTATTTCAATCCTTATTATTTTGATTAACTCTTAGTTAACCTATTTCAATTTCAACTACAACAACTTTTTAAATATTAAAAGGTTGTAATTTTTACTTATAAAGTTCCAATTCGACTATAAATTTCAAGTTATTGATTTTTTAGACGATAAATTATCCTATTATTAATTTTAAAATATTATTATGATTTTTAATTAATTTAATAAAAATTATTTTCATAAAATATCGTTAGTGTCAATTTTGACACTATTCATTACTTTGACATTAAGAAAATTAATACAATAAGATATCTTCAAAAAATATTAATACGCCCCTAATAGGTAATAATCATAAAAAAAGATCATTTAACACCTTAATTAATGAAAATTATATTTTGTTTATATTTTTAATATCATTTATTTTATTTTTCGTTTAATTGAATAATTACTAAATCATTGTAGTGTAATTATTTAAGGTAATTATTTCATCACTAAAAATTAAAAATAAATTACCATGATGTATATAAATATTTATATTTAAAAATAAAATTTAAAGTCAAAAATATCATTTGGATAACACCATTTCAAAAATAACATACTTATTAAAACAAGAGTGTGACATGTTTGGTTTTTCTTTAAATAAAATATTATAATGGTAATAAGCTTATCCAAGTGGCCCCAAAAAGTCATAAATTAATTTATATCATAAAAAAAAAGTTCATTATGTTAAAAATGGATACTTATATTCTTTCATAACCTATTCTTATCCCCATGTGGACACATAAGATATATTTAAGATAAAGAAAGTTACATTTTGTGACATTCATTGATTTAAATACTATATAATTCATTTTCATGGAAAATTGTTCATAAACAATAAAATTTATAACCTTAGGTTTTAAAGGTAGAATTAAATTCATCCAATAATATATTTGATGAAGAATAATGGCATTATCACTCCTTTTTAATCCATATGAACATGTTTTTACCATTTATCGATGTAATAAATTTTAACTCAATTACTATTCATATTGATAAAAAAGTGACCTATTTACTAAATTTGGACCCACTAATTCCAAATATTAAATTAATTTTTCAAAATTTAAAACATAGAAGTTTCAGAATTTAATTTAAAATTAAATCAGTAAAACAGAATGAACAACAATTCTTTGTAAAAATTACCTTTTTAAATATAAAACTTTTTTATAAATAATTGAAGTATTAAATCCTCTTTAGAAACCCACAATTTTATTTTTCTAAATAAAAATGAACTAATAAATATTTAAAACTAATCCAATATAAAATTTTACTTTTTAAATCCTTTAAATGAAAATACATTTTTCAATAAAAATCAGTATTTTTCAGTATTCCTTGAAAAATAAATGTTTTTAGAAAATTATAAAAAAATTAATTTTAGGATAATTTTGATAATCTAAATTAAAAAATGAAATTAATTTTTTCAAATACATTTTCTATAAATTCTAGAAACTAATATTCACTCATAAAAATAAGAAAGACTCATCTGTGAGGAAAATTTATTTTTGAGGAATTAAATGACATTTCTAAAAATATTATGTGATAATTTTCTAAGAACATACCAATACAATCATATTGATTTAGATATTTATTTCATAAATTAGTTATTCATATTAATTTCAATCAATTTAACATCTATTTTATAATGTACATATAATATTTTAATAATATTTCACGGTTCTTCTAAACATTCTATTGTGTGCAATGCAAGCTATCAAAGAAATCAAATATTTAAAAATATGTTTCATTAAAATCTCAGGGAGTTACAAAATAATTTATGTTAAAACATGAAAACCATTATACACCAGATCAGATTCATCCAAGCATCATGTGAAATTTAATTAGTCTTGAATAATTAAAAATGAAAAATTAAATTGAAATCATACCTCATCTGATTTCAATTGGAAAAATGTTTTGCTCGTCGTTGGTGATCCTCACTCAAAGGAACCAAAATACCAACCTTCTAGATCATCCAGAAACATTTCAAAATTTTCATCCACCATCACTCTATAAAATCCAGGTGCTAGCATGGATAAACTGAGGCTCTGTAAAATCTTCATAGTCGCGGAAGATCAAACTAATGATCCTTGAACATAGATCGAGAAAACATTTATTTTTCCATCATTTTCTCTCTCAATGACTTAATAAAGAGGGGGGAGAGATATAATTCATGAAAACACTTAATCCCACAATTAGGGTTTTAAAAGATCTTATATAATTAGGTTTTAACTTCTATAAATTTCATTTAGGCCTTTATAGAAGTTATCCCATCAAAATTACCCAACATCGACAAAAAATTCACTTATAAATTTAAAAAAATGTCATGGATATTTTATCACATGATTGTAACAGATATATTATGTTACATGATATAATATGATTCATTAACTCAACTCGTCTCTTTCATAAATATTAAATGAACCATGAATGTTAAATATTAAATATTTGTTTGATTTTTTTAATTATTTTCAGTAAATGAATTTTTAATATAATAAGTAAGTAAATTTAATGGTTGTTATTCTAAAAATGAATAATAATGAATTTATTTATTTTCATTGTGATTGTATAAACTTTAACATTACCTCAGCACCATCACGAGTATTCTAAACTCAAATTCACTAGAATTGGCCAAGCTTCTGAATATGCCATGTGTGTGACCCTCTAAGACCTTATATTGAGAGTAGTGAATACCATTCAAAGACTTGGATCGGAGTCTATCATCCCATAATGACCCCTAAAGAGTTAACAAATAGTCATACCAATGTTATCCTTCTACAAACACATTTCGAGAAATATTATCTCTTTATTTCATGATATATTTTTAACCATGATGCACAGATTATGTCATCATCATTTCTTGATTTATTATTTTTTGAACTTGCTGGACATACTTTACTTTAATCACCATGGATATAGAATTAATAAAGTTACCACTATCCTGGTCAATTGGGCCTAAGACATCTCATCCTTTTGAAAGGGATAAAGTCAATCTTGATCATTCAATCAATATCATACCACCAATGAAGCACCCAACACAAGATACCTCACCACAAAAAAAATTATATAGTTTTTTCCTTGAATCAAAGTACATAATCAAATGATACACATTGACAATGATTTGAGGTTGAGATATTGATATACATGTTCATAGATAGAATCTTCCAATCATAACCAAAACATGTGTTGTTAGTATTGTCGAGTCTATCCTCATGAGATCATCTACTCCTGATCACCAAGTGTGAAATTTATGAGATGAACTATCAATGCTTTGGAGCCCCAATAACTTGATAGTAACACATCATTTTTTTCTAGTCTGTATGATGTATCTAGACTATAAAACACAAGCTTAAGATTAATGTCAAGTATCTCAATGTTCTTATTATAACCTAGGAACTGCTATAAACTTTTCACAAAAATATTAATCTAATAATATTACTATATAAATAGTGTACATAAAAATATCAACACTATTATATTAAGAATTAATCATTTATAAATCACTATATACATGATATATTAATAAAAAATTATTTAAGTTGGGTCTATGACACCCACTTTTACAACATGTATTTACTCTAGTATTACAGTATACAACTTTATCTTTATAGATAAGTATTTCCTCCTATTTACAGACATAAATACACTTATAGATTTGGATATTTGTATTTACTCTATATTGAGATGTATATTTCTTTTAGTGATGTATAGATTCATGGAGATGTGGATTTCCTTTAGTACTTTGGATATAGTTGGGGATGTTAATTTCATTCAACATATTATGATTTTTGAAATGACTATGAATTATTAGGATAAGTATATATGATGGGATATGCGATATATTTTTATTCTATAGTATATTATATACATGATCTTTGTTATCTGGAGAGAACTATGGAAGTGGGCTATTGGTAACTAGATAAGGTTTGATTATGATTCTTTTTATATTATTGATGAATTAAGGTGGATAAATTTTCTTCTAAATTCATGTTGAACGTGATATTTTCCTCATGTTTTCAAAGTCACATTAAATCTATTATTATAATCACACATATTGACAACTAAATGGAAAATTATAAAGGAGCATGGAAACAAAGAATTTAATAGGTACACCCACACTAGGCTATATACAAGGATCATATATCAATGGTGTGTTGATATACATAATAATAACTACTCCATTGGTTTATGATTATAATATTTAGGAAACTATCATTGCTCATCCAAGGTCCATGGCCTCTTACACTCATCTGCTCACTAATTTCTAAGAGAGTTACAATATAATATAATTTAGGAATGTATGTCTTACCCACAAGAAAGATAATGAATGAAGTTACATGAAAGATTAATATGTATCATTCATAATTCTCTTTTATTAACTTATTGATATTCACTTATATTCACAACCACACTTTACTTCCAATTCACATCTTAAACAAAATTAAATCTAACCGCTCTTTACTCCATAAATCCAAACATTTAATAAAATTCACTCTTGATTCACTATTATTTCCATAATTCAGATATTCTATATTCACTATGTATCTTATGTGTGTGATACCTTATTTTTAATAGGTTCAAATATATCCTAGTAATTTATAAATTTTAATTCAAAATTTAGTTTTCAACCAACATCCAACTTCCTCTACTTCAAATCCAACTTTTGGGTGGTTTCCCAATGAATCTCCACTATAAAAATAAAAATTGGTAGTTAATGGATATTAAAAAACCTATGAAACCTTATTGAGTGTTACAATTCATAAAATATATTTTATTTCTTCAAATTATATAAATAAAATCATGAAATTTTTCATCATAGATTTACTAGTTGGTTCCTTCACCAGTTTATCCTAAACTGCCAGTTTCAATGCGGTGTGGTTGAATGCTTCATGACATGTTCATATTTTTTTTAAACAACATGAATATTACATTTAAATGACAAAAAATTATAGTTTGGTCACTTTAATCATGAAATGAATTTTTTATCATGATATAATTAAACTCTAGGTGTTAGCAATTTCCAAACCTATTGTGGTGTGACTCTTCCATGGTGCGGGAATCTTAAAGTAGGATATATCACTATAATTTTCTTAATCCTATTCACAAAACGAATGATATGTTATAGAATGATATATCATTTCAAATATTAGAAAAATTAAGAAACCTTATTTTTCATAGATGACCCTTGTGTATGAACCAAAACCCTTACATATGAGACTTTACCATTTTTCTTGAAATTGAAATCGTGTTGTGATCCTAGCTCTCAAGGTGTGACTTATTCCTATAATAACCAGAATATATTAAGTATTCTATACTAAACCATAGACACGCTTAAATTTTTAAATGACTTATAATGGACATACAATTGAAAACAAAACCTATATTTTAACTTATGGTTGCAACACTCACCCCTGCATGTGCACTTGTTTGTTGTTTTACTTATTTCCATGGAGATATGAAGATGTAGAGGATGGATAACCATAGATCTCAGAGATGGAATTGGATGTGGATATATGGTGGATTTAATATCATTATAGAGTCATCTCTTGGATGTATTAGTAGTACCCAATTATCTAGTTATACCTGATTATTACTCTTTATCAATCCGCATTATTCTCTGGTTGTATATATTATATCAGTCATATTGTATCATAGTGTATTTTTATATATTTATTTCTTTCCTTATTCAATTTATGTTCCATATATATGTAGGTTCTTTCTATGAATGATAACGGGTGGTGACTTCGAGATAGAGGTAATTCCTCCCACGTTGTAGGGATACCTCAACATTGGATCCTAGCCCCTGGCCTAGTGGAGGCAGTGTTTGGTAGTTTAGTTATCTATGAGATGATACTTGATAGATAGGTATCAATGTGATGGGATATAGTGTGATGTTAAGAACATTTTAGGATTGGTTGGGATAGTTAGGACGATTCTTACAAATGATTTCTAGTACATATAGTCAAAATATAATACTTTTTAAAGGTTTTGGTAGTCGATGTATTTCTAAAAATGAATCTTATTATTAACACATGACTAATAACATTGTGTGAAAAAAATTGTAAAGTATGGAATCATGCATCATATATATCTAGGTTATGATTTTTATGATTTCAGGAAATATTTGACTGGATCTATGGATAGTCTATTGTGATTGATTGATTGGAGATCCTTTGACCACCTCATATATATTATGGGTCCATGTTTGAGGTGTATTCTAGGAGATAGTGAGAAAAGAATTTTGAGAGTAGGATATTTGTTTGTGCATCAATGGTTGCGATGTTGAGCTAATATAGAGACATGTAATGGTTCATTGTAGCATATCTCTAGATAACAGATTTCATAGGTCCCAAGGAGTATCCAATGGTAGTCTTGATGCATGTCGGTATAAATTATATATGGTATAGAAGAGAAATTACCTAATATTATTTGAATTAATCACAATTTTGTTACGAGTTTATTGGAATTTTTAAATTCTTTATAGGGTGATATTTTACTCTCCATGGAATTCTTTTTGAAGAAAAGATCTATACCACCATGTTTTCATTAATTAGAGTTCCACTAGTGGGTATCATGATATTGTTGGATCTTTGTGATTAGATTGAAATAGTGGAAGAATCTGGGGATTTTGGTGCTCTTGTGGAGTTGAATGCACTTGTGAGGAATTATTTCCCTGCTAGATATTCTCACATATAGAAAAAAAATTAAATTCTCAAATGGGAAGTAAATATTTCATTTTTTCTTGGTTTCAAGATACAGGAACCCCATAAGAAAATGAAATGTGATACTTCTCATTCAAACCCATATTTTTTTTGGTTTAATATTTATATAATTGCTGTAAATTAACTATCGATATTCTTATGAGGATATTAAAAGTATTTATATTTACTCCTTCAATAAAATCATTGGATTCACTATAATCCCATATGGGGTTATGTTCTAGGTTAGAAGAAATCCTTTATTAGGGTATTGATAAAATAATGATATGCCTAAGTTAGTGGTGAATGGGTTCTTTGAAATCAAAATGGATGATACAAAAATGTGATTGTGGTCATCAAGTGTTTGTGTGATAACAATGAATAAGAAGGGTGGTTGGTATTTTCTCATTAATATAAATTATAATGTGCATTATAATCATCTTTCTTAAGTGACTTATATCTATGAATAACTAAAAGAAGATATTGTTATATTGGATAATGCCTATGTATTATAGCCTAGTGTGGGTTTTAGTATATGGAAATGATTTTGAGGGAGTGGAATAAATATTAGTGTGATGATATTATTTTGTATACTCAGGTGATGTCTCATCAGTATAAGTTAAATTTAGACAAGTATTATCATTGGATAAAGTGATGAGACGTTTAATGAGGATTTATTTACTTGAAATAAATTGGTAGTGGAAAAAATATGATGTGACTATTTGTGGTTATAACATTAATCACCACCATGAAGAATTGAATGGTCCTTCAGTTTTTTTGGGACATTAGTTAGTGAATTCATTGAGATACGAAAACTATCCTTATTTTTGTTGGGTCAACCATTGAGGGAACCCTTGGATACCCTTAGAGTAGGGATTTGGAGGATGATGGAAGTTTAAGTGAGGATTTAAATGTAGACCGAGATATTAATGATCTAATGATGAGATATTATGAAATATCAATTAATTATCACCATGGATATCAGAAGAGGAAATATTGGTGGTATTGTCAATTAGACTATGATCCTAACTGTATTCTAGATTGTGTGGTTTTATCAAAAAAAATCATCATGTATAAATAATCTTTGGGTTCTATGTTAAATCATAAAATGTAGTTGGTTGAAAATTGGTTGTGATCAAATGTATTATCAATGAAAACCTTTTTATTTTCTTTAATAGTGGGGAGATTGAAACTCTTTATATTATAAGATAGTAAATTTTATAAAGGGGTAGATGAATTCATTTAATGATAGTAATACCTTAGAATTGTGATAACATGAATATTTAAGTTAAGTATTGAATAGTTTCATAAGTGTCTCATATTTTTAGTTATGTGGGAGTATTGATGTAGTTGAAGTAGGAGATTAATATTCCATTTTGTAGGAATGATTTTAAGAATATGGTAATTGTTTCAAGTTAAATTGTATTTCCAAATTTTTCTCTAAGAAAATAATTGACTTTTTTGGAAGTAGTCCTATTGTAATACTAGGTTTCTCTTTATTTTTCATTTATTGGTTGAAAGTTATTAGAGGATTCCTTATTTTTAGATGAATGATTGGTGAATGTGTTGATCGAGTTTCCCATGAATTTATTCTTTTTTGGTACAAGAAATTTTATAGTGGGGAGGATGTAATATCTAAATTTTCTCTTTAAGGGACACTTTTCCACTTATGAGAAAGTTTTTTTTTCAAGTAGAATGTTTTGAATTTATTATTTAATTTAGTAAGGTTAAAATGGAAATTTTATTTACTATTAAATTTTTTAGAATATTTATTGTTCTATGTAATTGGATTCAAAAAATATGTTTTTTATTTTGGTGATAGTTTCATACGCTTAGTGAAATAGAGGAATTTTAGAAGATAATTTTTTTTTACATAATAATAATAATAATAATCAACATCATCATCATCATTAAAATGACATAATTATCTTAAGTGAAGTATATATTTCCTTTCATGGAATGTTCTATCATTAAACTATAATCACGTTTCCCTAAAGGGAAGAATGATACCCTTGGATAAAGGATTGAGGAGGAGGAATAGATTTGAGTTCAAGTTATTATTATTTAGACTTGAAATTTATCATTATTTTTTTATTTATTGCCTTTGAATCCTCTCTCCTTCATTCTTGATTTAAATAGTTGAATTTAAAAATGAAATTGTTGTATGTTACGATAAGAAACAAGACCTAAATAATGGAATTGGTTTAGTAAAAATCTAATAAATTTATTTTGTTAAACTATACAGATAAGTTTAGATTCTAAGAATTCTACACAGATTTCAGAGCTTCAAACTATATAATCCTAAACACAGATTCAATAAATGAAATATAAATCTCTTAATGTTTCCAATGATATATTATTTGTGAAATTTGGATCCTTGTTTTTAGAGATATATTATAGAGATTTTTTCTTACAGTTTTTGGATAATTTATATATTTACTAACATCTATAAATAGTCACCAAACATGACATATATCATTGGATACGAAATTACATTACAAATATAATGAGATTCGGTTGAAGAAAATCTAATAAATGAAATAAAATTAATATTAGAGAGGTTTTTCCCCTATTTTTACTTATATCTAGATTTTATATTCCTTAATGATTGATTTACAAGTTAATATTTCTATTTTATTGATCTATGGGATGAGACAAAGCTAATATTTGTGTTTAGAAGAATTTTTTAGCTTTATCTCTCAAAACACCCGTCATGGAAGATGACAGATAATGATGTGGATCATCAACTATAGGATTTGTGTTGAGGAAAGTAGGACCATTCAATTTAGGTAGTGATTGACAAGATTTGTCTATGTATACCAAACTATAAATGTGTAAGTTTGTGTTATACCTTAGTTGTGTGCTTCAATGAAACCATCTAATCATGTGACCAGAAGAAATGAAAGATGTTGTGTCACCCATATATGGGTTGTACATGGTGACTATGTGGGCGTTCTTATAGTCATCTAATCAAAATGACCAGATGGAAAATGTGGGGCCATGTAGATCTTGTATTCATTGTGACCACTTGTGATAAGATTTTTCTAATTAGCACAATTAGATGACATCATTCTTGGACACATAATCCACAATATATACAACTTAGTTGTGCTAATCTTGGCCACTGTAACATTCCTACATGAAACAACAGGTCTAAGTCGGAAGGTCATATGACCTCATGCGCGCCTCCCCATATGCAAGTGACTGTCGACTAGCAGTGAGGGTCTGAGTCCGACAATGGGGATATTATACCCTCAGTATCATGTCATAGGATCAATAATAAACAATAATTAAGATAATAAATCATTAGAGTAAACATGTGAAATAACTGAAAAAATAGAATACATGTAAAATAAATAAATAAACTCACAAAAGTGTAAATCCTATCTAGAGTAAATAAATAGATAAATAAATAAATAATTAAATTAAGGTTTTATCGATGTTATTCCTAACCCACCACTAGATACATGCTCCTCAAATCAGCAGTCCACCACAGGGTCCTTTCCCTTTACAGGATCCCTCACGAGATCTACAAGTGCACTGAAATTCCTAAGTAGGGTGTGAGTACAAGACTAAGTAAGAAACCACCAATACACCCTTAACCTAATTTTATAAAGTATTAAAGTTAATTCCATAATAATAATAATCAATTTTTAACAATAAGATGAACATAAAAACAAAAAATGAGTAGTGGTGTGAAAACCAAGTTTCCACAAACCCCCAGACATATATGCTTTGTCTCCATACTGAAACTATAACAAGAGAATATTATAAGTAACAAAAAACTAGTCATTGGTCTAGTGAACTTGTTTCTTGAAACCTTCATAGAATCATGAAAACAGTCAAATCAGTTCTATTGCGGGCCTCAAATACAAAATTCTTATCTCAAATCAACTAGGCATTAAGTATGCCACTTGAAAATATTCCAGGCATCGAGCACACTACTCAAAAATGAACTAGGAATAAAGTGAAATTCCTCAAAAATAAACTAGGCATCAAGTGAATATCCAACATGGAGTTCCAAGATATCATCATATATTTGACCAAAACTTGTTCATGTTGATAACTAATCAACTAGGAAATGAGTACACCCCTCACAAATCTATTAGTAATTAATAACGCTGCACAAAAATCAACTAGGTGTCGAGTGCACTACTCTCAAATCAACTAATTATCGAGAAACAACATACTTGACTTCTAGGCATCGAGTGCATATAAAACACATCATTCCATGGAAACATCATTTCTCACACCTCAAGTAAATAATGATTCTCTCAAATCAACTAGATTTCGAGTGCCTGATCTACATCATGAAACTCACAGGTCAACTATGAATCAAGTAGTCCAATACATAGGCATTTTGTATATCCTCAACACATTATTCCATAATATCTCCACCCTATGATCGGACACATCATTATTATCATTGAAATTCAAGATCACTCACCTCGTAAGGAAAACAAATATGTCACAATGGTTCACCTGTCTCAAGTGCCACTAACAACCACCAAGGCATGGTAACATATATACAAGGTGAGCACAAAAGAAGGCATATAACACTATATCATCATGAGAAAAAAAGAAACAAAAATAACTTCATTTAATAACAATAAAACATGGAAAATTCTACACTAATATCACTTATGGAATCATAATAGATATGTTGGTAGGAGTGGAATCTCAAGTGGGGGGGGGGGGGGTGAATTGCGTTCCTACTTAAAATTTCTGTTAAAAACGTTATTATAAAGAACCCCCAAATTTTGAAATGGCCTAGTTAATTAAGGCAACAGAGATATAAATATCTAGTTGGTCAAAAGGTTTCTCAAAGGTTGATTATTCCTCAATTTAATTAGTGTAAAAAACTTCTTCAAATTTTGAAACAAGTTTACTGAATTAAACATATACACACAGTAACCAAAACTAACTATCAGAGTGAATGAAAAATAGTTTTATGTTTTAGAAATTATAAGCAGTGAAGAATATATAAAACAAAGGATGACAAAAATATATATAACAATGAATTAAAACAAGATGTTATGTCTCAAGATGAGACTTAATCCTCTCCACTTGGCGATCACCTACCACCAAGTAGCTTATATTAACAATAAACTTGATACATAGCCTGTATCGGGCTTCACAACAATTTTCCAAAATTGTCCAGGGTTCAGACCCTCTACCACAGTTCTTCCTAGGAAAAAAACAATACAGACCACACACAATCTCTTCCATAGTTATACATGGCAAACAATATGTAAGTGAAGTTAGATGTAAGGATATTTAGTATCCTCTAGTTCAATCACATGAGACAGTGTGTCTAACAGATAGACACACACACTTCATAGAAATGTAAAATGAAGGGACACAATAGAGGTAATATTATGAGATTGAGTTTAGAAAGATCTATGTGTTTGCAGTTCAGATCTTGACTCCTTGGAATGAAGAATTTCCAGTTTGAGCCTATCTCTAGAATTTTCCCATAAAACAAAGTGTCGTACCTCCATGTTCTAGCTTTTAGTAACTTAGTATTCTACTTCTTGTGTTGTTCAAGAGTTGATGAAGCACAGAAGGTAGCCTTGAAATTGTTCTCCTGAATTGATTTTCTTGAAGTTATTGGGTTCACAGTGTAAGTGATCGAATGATTCTTCTTTCTTCTCTTTGATCTATCAAGTAAGATCTTTCACATGCACAGACACACGCTTCACATTCCACACTCATTTTCTTCCTCGATATTCTCTTTTATATTTGAGGTCCAACAATAGGAATAAGTAGATCACATGTGGTCTTTCTCTTACCTCATAATTTCCCCAGATATGGTCTCTTGATATGTCTACAATCAACACTAATTAATGTTAGAAGCATTAAATTTACCAAATATGACAGTTTTAATAATCTTAATAATTTGGAAAAGTATGGAGTAGCAGGGTATGATAGATTGGTAATGGTAGCCTTCACAACGGTAGGCTTCAATAGTAGGTGGACATCGACAGCCTTCATCAGTAACCTTCATCGGTGACCTTTACATCGATGTCCTTCATTGGTAGCCTTCATTGGTGACGTTTGCATCAGTGACCTTTGCATCAGTGTCCTTTGAATCGGTGACCTTTGTATCAGTGACCTTTGCATCGGTGACCTTTGCATCAGTGACCATTGCATCAGTGACCTTGGAATCAGTGACCTTTGCATCGGTGACCTTTTTACTTAGATGAATTTTTCACTGTGACCTTAAACAAGAGAGCAGTGAGATTAAAAGTACATAGTTATTACTTTGATATAAACATGATTTTAACATAAATGATTATTCTGTAAGAGAAAGAAAATGCTTTATATAAATGAAACATGATTTGGGATTATCAAAACAAGTGAGTCCAACAAGATATCACACCTAAAAACACACACACATCTGATCAAAATAAATAAGGGTATAAAATAATCCATTTCGCTAATCAAATTATGGAAAAATGTGTAAAAGAAATCCCACACTGTCACAAATTAGACCTTTAACAATGCACAAAAGGAGCTTTAATAGCTTTAGAAAACAATTGTTTTCAAAAGCATGATTAAAAGGGAGACCGGTTTATTATTGATATTTCTAACACTGACAAAGGACACCCTTTATTAGCACTTTTGATAGCACTGACAAAGGGTGGCCATTATCAGTGCTAGAAATAGCACTAATAAAGGCCCTACTACTATGGTGTGCTGTTAGAATTAAAGAATACAACAAAAAATAAACATGTATGCCAATTAATAATTTAATTGAAATAAAATTTATATCACAAATAAAAAACACTAAGTTATACATATTTTAAATAATTTTTTGTGCAATTACACTAGAAATTACTATAAAAACATTCAAAAACATCAATGTTTCATTTCATTTGGCACCCATGAACCCCTCTCAAAAAAGTCTGATAATGGTATTAGTTTCCAAACAAACCACCCCAAAATGAGAAAAAGAGTACACCTATATAAGAAGATGATTATTATGTTAATGATACTATAAATAAATAAATTAAACATAAACATGGAATATGACATTAATAAAATGTCAATTTTAAATAAAAGGACACACTTTGAGTTATACCGATTAATTTAAGAATCAGATTGAGGTGAGCCAAATTCTCAAACATCACAAATGAATTATACATCATTTTCCTAAAGTATAAAAACAATACAAATGTGTTTTATCAATTTTGAGTAGGTCACTTATGTTTTTTTACTGAAATTTTATTTTAAATTGAAAACACACACTTTGAGTCATACCAATCATGTCATGTGTCGGTTTGAAATTAGGATGGTTCATACACATCACAAAATACTTATGAATCATTTTCATAAATTATCAAGACAATATGAGTGTATTTTCATGGTTTTCAGTGAGTGACACACATTTTGAACTAAAATGTGTATTTTAAACTAATAACAGAAACTTTAAGTCATACTAATAACATCTTGTATCAGATTGAGGTGTAACTAATTCATACAAATAAAAAATGAATTATGGATTGTTTTACTAAAGTATCAGAACAATACTAATGTTTTTTCTTCATTTTGAGTATGTCACTTGTCTTTTTTTTACTAAAATGTTGATTTTAAATAAAAAGACACACTTACAGTCATACTGGTAACACCATCCATTGAATTGAGGTAAAATTAATTCCTACAAGTCACAAATGACATATGGATTTTTTTATTAAATTATAAAAATAATATGAATGTTTTTTCTTAGTTTTGAGTATGTCACTTGTGTTTTTTTAAAATGTCATTTTAACTAAAAACATGCACTTTGAGTCATACCAGTCACATCATGTGTTAGTTTGCTGTGATAATGATTCCTACACATCAAAAATGATGTATTAATTTTTTATTAAATTATAAAGACAATATGAGCACATTTTCTCAGTTTTTAGTGAGTGATAATCATTTTGAATTAAAATGACAATTTTAAACTGATAACAGATACTTTGAGTCATACCAGACACAACATGTATCAGATTTAGGTGTGGATGATTCCTACATGCCACAAATGAATTATGGATTATTGTAATAATGTTTCAAAACAATCTTAATATGTTTTATTAGTTTTGAGTATGTCACTTATCTATTTTACTAAAATGTCAATTTTAAATAAAAGGACACACTTGGAGTCATACCAGTCACACAGTGCATCAGATTATGGTGTGGCTAATTCCTAAACATTAAAACTTAATTACGGATCATTATAATTAAGTATAAAAACAATAAAAATGTGTTTTCTCAATTTTGAGTATGTAACTTATGTTTTTTACTAAAATTTATTTTTAAACTGAAAACACGTAGTTTGAGTCATAATGGTCATATTGTGTGTTCGTTTTACATCAGACTAATTCCTAAACTTAAAAAATGACTTATGAATTATTGTAAAAAATTATCAAGATAATATGAAGAATTATTCTCTATTTTTTTTCAAGTGACACATTATTTGAACAAAAATTTTAATTTTAAACTGATAACAGACACTTTGAGTCATACCGGGAACACCATATATAAAATTGAGGTGTGGATAATTCCTACATGTCACAAATAAATTATGTATTACTTTCATAAAGTATAAAAACAATATGAATTGATTTTCTTCATGTGTGTTTGATTGGGGTGAGACAGATTCCTAAATGTCTTATGGAATATTTTACTAAAGTATCAAAAAAATATGAATGTTTTTGATAATTTTTCAGTATGTGATGTGTGTTTTGAAATAAAATTTAAATTATAAACTAAAAACATAAAATATGAGTAATACCTACCACACATTGTATCAGATTAAGGTATGGCTAATTGATTTGTGTTTGATTCCTACACCATTCAAGAAAATGTTCATGAAACATCTTTGGGAAAGTAATACTTTTAATTCAACTATTTCAGAATCCCTTGGTAGATTCGTACTTATAATTCATTTCACATTTCTGGAAACATAGGGTTTTATCTTTCATCCAAAAGGAACATGTTTTATCTTTTTTTCTCTATTGTAGATAGTTGAAAGAAAATATGACTTCCCAAAATATCTATAAAAAATAAATAAGTTTTATATAAAAATAATGATAAAATTATTAAAAAAATTATAAATTAGTATATATTCACCTTTTCATTTAACTATTGAAAAATATCTTGGTAGATGCATCCTTACGATTCACGTCACATTTTAGGAAGCATTGGGTTTCATCTTCCATCCAAAAATAACATGTTATTTATTTTCTAGATTTTTATAGATAGTTAAAATCAAAATATGACTTCCTAAAAGATCTATGAAAAAAAATTAACTATTTCATAAAAATGATAAGTAAATAAACTTAAAAATAGAAGATAAAATGATGAAAAAATTAACTAAATAGGTAGTAGGAATTCACCTTTTTCATTAAACTATTGAAAAATACCTTTGTAGATGAATCCTTATGATTCACATCACATTTTAGGCAGCATGGGGTTTCCTCTTTCATCTAAAAGGATCATTTTATCTTTTTTCTGGCTTGTTGTAGATAGTTGAATCAAAATATGCCTTCTTAAAAGATCTTTGAAAAAAAACTAACTAAATATTAGATACAAATGATAAGGAAATTAAATTAAAATAGTAGATAAAATGATGAAAAATTAACTAAATATTTAGTAGGAATTCACCTTTTTATGATGTCTATATACATTTTTTTCCCATTTCCCTATTTCCATTATCTCAGTTGTATCCTTGAAGTGTAATATCTCATGAGAAAAATAAGCTTTGAACAAACCACTACAACTCAATAAAAATAATCAAAAGGTGTAAGAAAATAATTTTTACATTAGTAATATTATAAATAAAATAATTAAAACTAAATATGAAATAATACATTAAAAAAATATCAATTTTAAACTAAAACCACACAATTTGAGTCATAACTGTTACACCATGTATCATATTGGGGTGTGTTTGATTCCTATATGTCACAAATTACTTCTGGATCATTTACATAAAGTATAAAAAAAATGAATTTTATCAGTTTTGAGTATGTTAGTAATATTTTTTACTAAAATTTTAATTTTAAATAAAAAGACACATATTGATTTATATCAGTAATATTGTGCATCATATTGAGGTGAGGTTGATTCATACATTTCAAAAATTACTTATGGATTATTTTATCAAAATATAAAAACAATACGAATGCGTTTTATAATTTTTGAGTATATCACTTTTCATTTTTACTGAAATGTCATTTTAAACTGAAAATGAGAACTTTGAGACGTACCAGTCACATCGTGTGTTGTTTTGATGTGAGACTGATTCCTATATGTCACAAATGAATTATGAATCAATTTCCTAAATTATCAAGACAATACGAGTGAATTTTCTAATTTTTCAGTGAGTGATACACATTTTGAACTTAAATGTCAATTTTAGACTAATAACAACCACTTTGAGGGACACCAATCACACCATGTATTGGATTGTGTTGAGGCTGATTGATACATGGTAAAAATTAATTATAGATCATTTTCCAAGATTAGAGAAACAGTATGATTTTTTTGTTCATTTTTGAGTATGTGATGTGTGTTTTCCACTAAAATGATAATTTTAAACTAAAACCATAAACATTGAGTAATAATGGGAATAAAATGATGATAAAATAAACTAAATAAGTATTATACATTCAACTTTTCATGATTCATATATACATTATGACAGTATATATGTTACTCATTCATTTCTAAAAAAATCTATTTACTATTTTAAATACAAGGACTATTTATAGTCCTATTAGTACTAGAAAAATATAAATAATAAAAGGATTATTATATATTTTAAATTAAATTATAATTATCTTTAAAAATACCCCTTAGAGGATTCTATTTTATTGATAGAATATTATATCTTTCAGAAATTTAAAAATACAATAACCAAAATATTTTATATTATATTATTTCAAACACTATAGAAACAATGATAAAAAACAAGTAATTTATTTTAATATATGTTTCGATAGAGAAATATTATTATATATTCCCTGATAATTTTCCACTTGTAGAATTTGATAGGCTCTATAATGGTTTATGCCTTATCATTCGATTTCATTTCTAGTTTTGGTGGTTGGAGGTTTTCAAGGGAGGTTCTGAGAGCTTTTGGTGGAGACTAGAGGTGAAGCATAGCTACTAGAAGAAAATACACATCGTGTATTTCTTACACAGTGAGTAAATGTGGTTCACGTCTTATGAAGTTGGCTAGCTCATGACATGTAAATTAGGAATAGGGGGAACCCATGAGATGGATTTCATGTCATTTATTTGGAATTAATGAAATGTATTAAATAAATGCTGAGTAGACCCTTTTTCAGTGAAAGTTGGAATTTTCAGAAACATGAGTATTATTCATTTTTTAATAGTTACACAATGTGAAAAGGGTGAGGTACATGATATTTTATAACCCTTCTGGATGAATTTATTATCATTCAGCTTCTCCCTCCCTATCTCATTTTGGTACTACCCTAGGTTCCCTGAGGAGTATTTCCATATCTCTTCTTCTTGCTTTTATCTGTTGGTTTTGGATCTTCCTTGTTGATGATCTATGGTGAGTTCTTCTTCTTTCCCCATGGGTTTATTTTATTATTATCTCCGGGATTCACTATGGTGACATTTTTTTGGTATAGGGTTTGAGTTGGTATTTTTATTTTTATGATATTCGTGTGAAGTGTATGTTGTTCCATGGTTTGATGTGTGTGGTTGTGGTTGGAGGACATTTCTTCTTCACCCTGTAGTGCACAGTTAGTTGAAAAATCTTCTTTGAGGTGGGGAAGCCCCTATTTCTCTTTATTATGTATCATGAAGGATGGGTTTACACTTTTTTATTTATGGGTTATGGTTGTTCAAGAATAACCAAATATAAAAAATTATTTAATTGAAATTGAAGGGTAAAAGGGGGAATGAATCGCATGTTTTTATAGCTTAAATATGATTGTGTTATTTTGATTGTACGAGATTAATGCCATGCTGATAACTATGGTTATTGAGGGATTTGTTTACACTAGATGATATATCTTTATAACTTCTATATCTATTTATATTATTGTGGTATCAACCTAAAAATATTAATTTTCTAACCTCATATATTTGGCTAATGAAGTGGTTTCTCTATGATTATGGCTTGTATGATGACACCCCTAAAATAAAGTTAAATGTGATAAATACCCCATTATTAAATTGATAAAATGATCTTTGATGTGTGGTGGTGTGTGTCCATTCTTATGGTTTGGCGATGTGTGTTTTCTATTTGATGTGTAGTTGATGTGTGGTTGGGGCATGTGGGGCTGGTTGTTGTTTAGCCATGATTCTGGGGAGACTATGTGGTTTTTTGCCCTGTGATTTTGGGGTGGTGATGTGTGTTTGTGATGCGATGTGTAGTTGATTTGTGGTTGGGGAATGTGGATATGGATGTTATTTAGCCATGATTTTGTGGTGACTATGTGGCTTTTTTGGCTGTGATTTTGGGGTGGAAAGGTGGTGGTTTTTTTGCCATGATTTTTTGGGAGACAAGGTGGTGGTTATTCGAACATGCTTCTAGGGCGATGAGGTGGTGTTTATTTGACCATGATCTTGTGGAGGCGAAGTGTTGGTGTGATGAGGATGATGAGATTCTTGTGATGTATGGTTTCTTTATTCTAGATTCCTAGGTAGTGATGGAATAATTAATTACTTAGTAATGAAATGAATTTTCTAGATAATGGGAATCAGTTGTAAATATTAAATGTGCCTCGTGTCTTGTGTGGTGTTATGTATTTAAAGGTGGCATAAAAAGTGATTATGTTGTAAATTGGTTAGTTTTTTGGTTTTGAATCCATATATTGGTCTTGTGTGGGGCTATATTAAATAATTTTAAATTTTTTATAGTTTCTATACTCACCCCAACCACATAGAACACTATATACTGAAACCATCATAGTCATTCGAGGGTGTTTTTTCCAACATCTGATGAGGTGGAAGTATGGCTGGGTACCCTCTCCTTCCAAATATCTCTTCTAGGTGAGGTAGGTATTGCATGGGTTATGCTGGATAGAGGTCTGATAGTGCACTAGATTGTGGTTGTGATATCCCAAGTGTCTTTGGGTGAGATGTGATGTGGCTACTCTTGGGGGATGGTAAGCCCAGGTGTCTTCAAGTGAGATGTGATATAGTCCAGGTGTCTGTAGGCAGGATGAGATCGGATGAGGTGGATTATGTGGGGGTTGTGCATGATAGGAAGAGGTAATGTGGTTTATTTCCATCATGTTCATGATACCCTACACCTTTGGTTACAGTCTTGGATGTGTTTTGTCCCAAGTATTTTTAGGAGAGACTTGATATGGTCATGATTGTGGGGCAGAAATCCTAGGTTTCTGTGGGTATGATGTAATACGACTGTGCTTGTGGGGTGGTGTGGTATATAGAAGATATGGAAGCACCAATATATACGTTGTTGGGGTGGGTGAGTGAAATACCGGTGGGAAAGTGGTGTAGGGTACCCTTTATTGACGTGATTCTTGTTATATTATATTACTTGGCTTGTGTTATTTGGTGATCATTCCTTAGTGAGGTTTGAGATGGATAACTAAACTATTTAAGTGATGTTGGTTCTACTATTTTATCATGGGTGATTTATTATGATTCTTTCACTTTTGCATGAGAGACTTTGGTTTTCTTACTGAGTATAATTGTATGATCACCCTATCTATATAAAATTGTTTTCAGGTTTTCAGGAGGATTATGTGGACCGTACTAGATATTACTATATCAAATATTTGGATAGTTTTTGTGTCTCTATTTTTTCATTACTTTTGGATATTTAATTATGATACTTTTGTTGGTATCAATTTTATTTATACCTGTATTTTTTGGATGGTTTTGGTTTTTTCTATATTATGCCATGGAGTTGTTTATGAATTATTAAACTTATCTCCCAATCATATGTTATTATTGTAGGATCGAAATACGAAATAGATGCTCAATATACAGGGGGGGGGGGTTAATTATATACTTTAAAAATTCCTTTAAAATTTTTAAAGATGGTTATAAAACATTCATTTCAACCTTGAGGAAAACTATGTTTAACAAAGTTAAACAAGGTAAATTCACAAGACCTCTTAGTTCTAAAAACTAGATAGATTCTGGAAATATGGTTTCGGAAATGAAACTTAAGAAAAGTTTACAAGGGAAAATATTCTACCTTAAAGCATATAGAATCTTACTAATCAGAGTATACAAGTATAGGAATGTATAATACAGTTATACATTCCTTATTAATCAAAATTCAGTAGAAAACAAACTTGAAACAATACAAGTAACAAGTATAGAATCTTTTAACCCAAGGACTAGGGTATCCAACAACCTCGGATAAAGGTCAATTGATTTATACTTTCAAGAATGTATGTCTTACCCACACTAGTGTAAGCCCTCAATAGGAATATTGGAGTCTATATTTCTATCCCCGTAAGCCCTCAAACTTCAATGTAGTCGGCACTTCTGTCTTTCAATCCACAGAATCCCTCGATTGTACACAACAACAATCAGAGTCGCATGAAGAAAGTCGAACAAGATTTTTATTATTCACAAAGCATGAGAGTCTATCTCTCTAGAATTCAATTCAACAAAATGCAATCTCTAGAGTCGTACAACAGTAATGAGCTCATTCAAATGAGCTCCTATTTATAGGCACATCTCCAATGGTCGGCTCCCTCCTCCAACAGTCATGTTTTTCCTTGAATTTTAGAGGGACATGTACACGTGTCACTCAAGCAATGGTTAGTTAGAACCAGAATGCACGATATCGTTTCATAACTATAAAAAGGTAGGTAAAACATGGTTGCTCAACCAAATCTATTTTTCAGAGTCTAAGGAAAAATAATGTTCTGAGTCTAAGAGAAAAACATTCAGAGTCCATATTACATGGATATTCAGAATCTATTTTTTAAGGAATTCAGAATCATAATTCTGTAGACTTCGGAGTCTGAATTCTGAGGAATACAGAGTCTGAATTCTCAGGAATTCAGAACCAAAATTCTGAGGAATTTAGAGTCTTAATTCTAAGGAATCCGGAACCTAAATTCTGAGTAATTAAGTGTCTGAATTCTAAGGAATTCAGAACTTGAATTTTTATGAATTCGTAGTATGAATTCTGATGAATTAGGAGTCTTAATTTTAAAGAATTTGGAGTCTGGGTTTCATAGAATTCGGAGTCTGAATTTCATAGAATTTGGAATCCGAATTTCAGAGAATTCAGAGTCTGAATTTCAGAGAATTTCGAATCTGAATTTCTAAGAATTCAGAGTCTGAATTTCAGAGAATTTAGAATCTGAATTCAGAACCTAAAAACAGAATACTCTATACTTAAGTATTTATAAGATTCCTAGGTTTTAGATATGAAACCGATTTTTACACTTTATAAATAAAAAGAGTTAGAAACTAAATCATGAACAATGAAAACAAAATTAAAGAGAAAATTTTCTTGGGGAAGGTAAAGTTTCCTTATAAAAAATCTTCAGGGAAATGAAATTTTACTTGATATAGAGTGTTTGTGATTTTCAAATCATAAAGGAATGGAAAAGGCATAAGTAAACCTTATTGACTCAACAATCTTCCCCTTTTTGGAAAGCACAAACATCCTTATTAAAAAGAATATATAGACTTTGAAATTATATGGACATGAAAATAAAAACATATCTCCCTTTACTTATGGATTATAGTCAATACGACTAACTCCCCCTTAGGCTTTGGAATCACTAAGGATCATATTCTTTATTTACTGAATATGATTTTTCATTTTGTTGCATAAGGAAATCTTCACTGATAATAACATTCCTCTAGATGAACTCCCCCTTAGATAGAGAATTATCTTATTTACTTTGAATTATTTTTATCATTCCTTTCTCCCCCTTTGTGATTCTGAAAAATTAATAGAGGGAATAGAAAAATTGGTACCTGGGACATTAGTACTAAACAACCAAAAATATGGAGAACAAAAAAAAATTCATTAAGATTGGAAGTATTTGTACAAAGAAGAAAATACAACAAAAGATCAGATTGTAATGAAATTATCCCTTTTTCTATTTTGGCGTCAGCTTCTTCACAATAGTTTTTAGATTCTTGTGATCTTTGTGATCCTCTTCTGCTTGCTTAAGAAACTGATCATGATCTTCACTTTTCTTCTCTAAGGCTTGAGTATTCTCTTCCTGAGCCTTAAGAATGTCTGTCTGAGCTTTCAATAGTTCTTCTTGTTTAATAAGCTTCTCTTCAATCTCCATTCTAGGATCTCTTTCCCTCTTCCAATTCATGGATACAGAGTTAATCTTTCCATTAAAATCCTTAACTTCCTACTTCCAAGTATTCTCTTCAAGAATTAACTTTTCCTCAAAAATATTTGAAGGATCCTTAATCTTCCAATCTTCAGTTTCAAAATAATCCTTGACATTATCATGGAATTCATCAAAAATTATCATTTCTTCAACAAACTTCTTTGACCATCTTTTCATCTTCTAGCATGAACTTTTATGTTCCTTATAGTTAATGAGGAAGGTCTTGAAATCTGCCTCTAGTGCAATATATTTATCTATCACCATGGAAACTGATTCTGACTTCTGGTTCATGGTATGCTGAAGCATTTGGCATCTTGAATGTATTCTTGGAAATAGAGGAATAATAATTATTAGCTTATTCAAATATTGGACAACAAAATCAAATCTAAGTGAAGATTATTCTGAATCCAAATTTTTGGTTTGTGAGGACTCACTTTCTATATCCTTAGCTTTTCTTTTTGATGAAGCACTGACATCTTTCTTGTTCACCACAGATTTACTTAGTGATTCTTCAACCACCTACTTTCCCTTATCTGGTCTCAGAATGCTATCTTGTTCTTTAGGTGATTCATGCTCACTATTAGATTGCAGAACAATCCTTTCATTCTTGACATCTTCTTTTTCTGCATCAGCCACAAGATCTTTTGGATGAATAAAGGCATGATTACTGCTTTTATCATCTATTGTCTTATTCACTTCTTCTTCACCCTTATCATCTTTTCTGGGTGTAGAAATTTTTGAGGATTCATCTTGGGAAGTCCGGATTGATAGTTTTACAGATGTACTTTCCTTATCATGGTACTCTTCGACTTGCTTTATGATATCATTAGATTCATTCCCTTATTCTTCTTCCTCCTATTCTTATTCTATTTCTTCTTCCAATTCCTAAGCAATTTTTTCTTCCTTAAGTGATTCCATAATCACCACTTTCTTCCCCGGAGTCTCTAGAAAAGGTTCCATCAAAAATAATTTTGGTACCATATTTTGTTCAGAGGCTCTTTCAGTATCCTTGATAAGAGATTGAATGACTTCAGATTCTGACAATTTATTCCTTTGCTTATTTTATTTTTATTCCTTTTCAATATTCTCAGAAGTCTTTTCCTTCAATGCTTTTACTTCAGCAAGGTCCAAGCCAAACTTAGGCTCCCCTTCCTTCCAATTTTTCTTATCCTCTCTCCACTTGGCCACTACTTCATCAGGATACACTTTTTGATTCTTTGGTTTTGGAGGTGTTGACTGAGTTTAAATGGCCACATGAGTTTTTGTTTTCTCTTCCCTCTTATTAGCCTATCTCTTCCTTCCTCCTTTCCTAGAGGTTTTATCCACTTTTGGTTTTTTTTGACAAATCTTGTAATTTATCTTCAGAAAGATCCTAGAATTTTCCAGATTCGCTGGAAAATCCGATTTTAATTCTCCTTAAGGTGTCATTACTTAGAAACAGAACTTTATAATATCTTGGCATGGAACTGCATGAGATTTTTAATCACTAAAGGAAAAGAAAAATAATATTTGAAAGAATTTCCAGATACATAATGAGACTTCAGATTTCTATTCTTGATATTCTCAATCGTTACCAAGATATACTTAACCAAGTTTATCTTCCTTAGATTCACCAAGAAATCCAAAACGTAGATGTCACTCTTCTTCAATGTATCCTATACCCTTTCCTTGTAATTATAAATCCTTGAACCCACAATTCAAGAATCCACAAATTTTTAGAAAGATGAATGATATTTAGAGTCTTCACTCCTTTCAAGGTAAGACATTCTATTGCCTTCTCCTTGTTAAAATTACTGAATTCATCAGGTAACTTGTGAGTAAAAAACTCTACTTCCCCTTTATAAGGAATACCAATCAGACTCGTAGACTTGCTTTATGAATGAGAGTAAGTCTTTCCATAACACTTGAATGAAAATTTATCTTTCCCACCTTCGTTGAAAAAAACTAACTGTTTCATAGAACTCCACCATCAATTCTGGATAAACTATATCCTGTGACTTTGGATTCGAAATACAAAGACACTCCCAGCCATTCAGATTAATATTTTTGGAAATTATAGATTCATACTTGTCGAGGAATTTCTGATCAACTATCGTCTCTCGGTATATCTGCCATTCAGAGATTTCCTTAACAGTTGACATTTCTTTCTGAGGAGAAGCTTCAGCAGACATCTAGAACTGAGGAAACTTTTGAGGATTTGAAACGAACTTAAAATATAGAGGCAGGGCTTCAGAACGCAAAAGCATGAAAAATTGATGTGAGACAGCCATGGGGGGGGCTTTATATAGACAATTTAGGTGACAATTCAGCTTCCATGGTTGATCCAATAGTTTTAAAATTTCTGATCACATATGACAGTTGAGATGATAACCGAAGAAGGAATTTGATAAGTTCTGATCTTTTGAGGTTTTTTTAAGATAAAAACATTAAGATTTAAGAAAAATAAATCCGAAAAATTTTCTTAAATAAGATATAAATACAAACAAAAAAATTATTACGAAAAATTAGGAAACAAAACATACCTTCTCGATTGCTAGGAAGGTTATTCGTAATGGAAAAAAAATTCTTGAATAAAATTAGATTCTAAAAATTTTGATTACAAAAATTTTAGACTATGAAAACTATGACTATGGGGAAAAAAATAAACTACGGAAAATTTTTTATTACGAAAAATTTTGACTATATGAAAAACGTGATTATGAAAAATTTTGACTACAGAAAATTTTGATTACGAAAAATTTTGAATATGGAAAAATTTGATTACGAAAAATTTTGACTATATAAAAAACTGATTATGAAAAATTTTTACTACAGAAAAATTTGATTATGAAATATTTTGACTACGGAAAAATTTTATTACAAAATTTTTTGACTAATAAGAAAATGTAATCCCCTATGAAAAGGAGTTTCTTACTCTAAGAAGATAGTTTTCAACAAGATGTTAATATGGATGATTACCTTATGGTTATCCTCACTAACTTTTGTTTAATGTATTCAAATCTATAGAAGGGTAATGATTTTGTGAAAATATCATCAAGTTGATCTTGCATTCTGATAAATTGAAGAATGATAACACCTTTTTGTGTGTGATCGCTAAGAAAGTGGTGCCTAATATCTATGTGTTTTGAACGAGAGTGATGTGCATGGTTTTTAATTAAGTAAATGGAACTAGTATTATCACACAATATTTGTGTTTTGGTAAAACTCATACCATAGTATGTGAGTGTGTGTTGCATCCACAACACTTGAGCACATCAACTTCCAGCTTCTAGATATTCAACTTTAGCAGTGGAAAGTGATACTGAGTGTTTCTTTTCTCATGTCCATGAAATTAATGAATCTCCTATGAAATGAAATGTTCTGGATGTACTTTTCCTATCCACTCTACATCCACCAAAGTCAACATCCGAAAAACATTAAAAAAATCATTTCCAGAAGTATAAAAGAGTCCTAGATCTATGGTTCCCTTTAAGTAGTGAAAAAACTTTTTCACTACCTATAAATGAGATTCCTTAGGATTTGACTGATATATTGCACATAAGAATACTAAAAACTTTAGGTTTGGAGGACTAGCTATCAAGTAAAGTAGACTTCCTATCATACCTCTAAATGATGTTTGATCTACTGGTTTCCCAGCTTCATCAAGATCAAGTGAATTTGAGGTACTAAGGGGAGTACTTATACTCTTAGTGTTGTCATATCCATACTTTTTAAGAAGATATTTAATATACTTATGTTGGGATATATAGATTCCTTCTGGGTTTTGAGAAATTTGAAAACCAAGGAAAAATGTTAACTCACCCATCATACTCATTTCAAACATAGATTTCATTAGATCCAAAAAGGAATCAATTAAATATTTCTGAGTTGAACCAAATATAATTTCATCAATATAAATTTGAACAATCAAAACATTTTTCTTATCTTTATTTATAAAAAGGGTTGGATCATCATTTCCATTAACCTAATTGTTTTGAAGAAAAAACCTTATAAGTCTACCATACCGGGCTCTAAAGGTATGTTTAAGTCTGTATAAAGCTTTGGTAAGTTTAAAAACTTGTTTAGGATGTTTTTTATATTCAAAACTGGGAGTTTGTTAAAAAAAATCTTCTTGAACATAACCATTAAGGAAAGCACATTTAACATCTATTTGGAAATGTTTGAAGTTGAAGAATGCTGCAAAGGCAAGTAGAATACGAAGGGATTCAAGTTTAGCTACTGAAGCATAGGTTTATTCATAGTATATTCCTTCTTGTTTATTATAGCCTTTAACAACCAATATAGCTTCATTTATTACTATGATTCCATTTTCATCAAATTAATTTTTGAAAACCCATTTTATTAAAATAACAGATGTTTCCTTAGGTCTTTCAACCACGGTCCAGACTTTATTCATTTCGAATTCATTTAGCTCATATTGCATAGATTTAATCCAATCATCATCCCCTAAAGCTTCATCATTTATTTTTTATTCTAACTGGAAAAGGAATGATAGATGTTCAACTTAATTTCTTAAGGAAATTCTAGTCCTTACAGGTTGATTTACATCACCAATGATACTATCACTGGGATGATTCTTAAGAAACAACTGATTTGGGTTTTGTAAAACCTTATCATCAATATATGGTAGGAAATATCCAGGAGTAAATGCTTCAGAAATATCTCTTGAAAATTTTCCTTACTAGAAGGATCTTCTCTCAAGGGTTGATAGTCAGTTTTAGAAAACACATCCGAAAGATGTAGGTTGAGGATGATTAAAAACAAAGGGATTGGTTTCATAAAATTTAACATGTACTTTTTCGTCAATAGTAGAATTATTTTTATTGAAAACTCTATAAGCCTTAGAGGTTGTGGAGTAGCCTAAGAAAATTCCTTCATCATATTTTGGTGAAAATTTGTTTAGATTATCTTTGGTATTCAAAATGAATACTTTGCAACCAAAAACATTGAAGTAGGAAAGTCTAGGTTTTCTACCATTCCATAACTCATAATGAGTTTTATTTAGAAATTATCTAATCAAAACACGATTTATAGTATAAAAAGAAGAACTTAAAGCTTCAGCCCAAAAATGTTTGGCTACCGAATATTCACTCAACATGGTTCTAGTTATCTATTGAATAATTCTGTTTCTTCTTTCAAAAACACCATTTTGTTGAGGAGTTCTTGGTGATGAGATTTTATGAGTAATTCATTTTATACTACAAAAAGTTTCAAAATTAGAGTTTTGAAATTCTCCTCCATGACCGCTATGAATAATTATCAAAGGAAAGGTTTTCTCATCGTTAACATGGGCTCTAAAACATTTTAATTAAGAAAAAGCTTCAGATTTCTTTGGTAGAAAATAGACCCATGTAAATCTAGTGTAATCATCAACTAAGACAAATATATAATATTTACCTCCAATGCTTCCAGTTTATGTTGGACCAAAAATATCCATATGCACCAACTGTAATGTATCTGTGATTGATACTTCACTGACCAATTTAAAACATGATTTATGTTACTTTTCATATTGACAAGGACCAGAAACTTTTTATGAATCAAATCTAAGCTTCGGTAGATCCTTAAATAGTCTTTTATTAGAGAGTTTTCATAGGTTTCTAAGGTTATAGTGTCCTAACCTTCTATTCCATAACCAAGAGTAGTCTTCCATTTCACTAAGACAGAGTATATCTTGGATTCTAAGGTATTCTAAGTTTAGCGTGTAAAAATTATATTACCTATGGGAAGAAAGAATAACATCTACCTTAGAATTGTGTACTAAACACTTTTCATTCCTAAAATTCACAAGGTAACCTTGATCACATAATTGACTTATGCTAATAAGTTTGTGCTTAAGACCTTTAAAAAATAAAACATTTGAAATAAAGGTTTTTCCAAGAAGAAAAATATTTCCTAGACAAATAATTTCTCCCTAAGTATTATCTCCGAACATTATTTTTCCTCCTTTCATCTTGATAATATTTTCAAAGAAGTTTTTGTTACCAGTCTTGTGCCGGGAACATCCACTATCCAAGTACCATGTATTGCTGTTGGCGTTATCTTTAGTTTCCTGAAAATAATAGTGTTAGACTTTCAGAACCCAAACTTTCTTAGATTCCGAAACTTTAGAAAGTAAAATTTTAGGAATCCACATTTTCTTTGAAAAATATGCTTTATGAAACCCTAAAGATTGAGTTTTGTTTAAGGAACAATTTTTTTCCTAATTTCCACCACACTGACATTTAGTGCAGAAAGGACCTCTTTTAGGAACAAAATAATTATTACTGAAAACTGGTTTTGAATCAGTATAACCAAATCCTTAATTATTCCTTAGAGGTAGAATTTAGGAATACATCTTATCAATGTTTTCCTTACCCAAGGTAAAGTTTGACAAACACTTCCTCAAGGAAAATATTTCTGACTTCAGTCTAATAACTAAGTTTTTATCCAAAAAAACATTAGTTTTAGAACTAGAGTTAGTCTCTAAAACATTTTTCATAGAAATTGATTTTTCTAAATCCCTAGAATGTTTATCCTTCTTAGAATTAACTTCCCCAATGGTTTTTGAAATAATTTAAAAATCATAAATTTTCTTATCAAGATCTTTAGAAAGATATGATACTTTTTTAGTAAGATTAAGAATCCTAGAATTTTCCTAATCAAGGTTTTTATTGACTTTATAATTTTCATTCTCAAGGAGCTTAGAAAACCTAGAAACTTCTTCATAAGTAGGTAAATTATTATCTTCATCAGAAGAAGATTATTAAACTCAAAGTTCACTATATTTACTATTACTAAAATTAGTGTTTAAAGATACATTGGTTATTGTTTCAGAATTATGTACCTTGGCCACTAAACAATGATTTTAAATAGGTAACTTGTCAAGTAATCCATGATTCTTCTGATCATAAGATTCACACTATGAGGATTAATCAGAAGAGTCTCCACCACTGGAACTCTAGGTGTCATTAGCTTTCAAAACTTTTTTAGCTTTAGATTTTTAGTACTTCTTTCTATTCCTCTTAGAATTATTTTCCTTTATATCCTTTCTCTTAATCATAGGACAATATGAAATTATATGCTCTTCTCTTTTGAGTTCATAACAAGTGACTTCAGAGTATTTCTTGTCCTTTCTTTCCTTCTTCTTACATCTATACTGAAAGTCTTTCTTCCCAACTATCTTGTTCATCCTTCGAAGAAGATTAGCTTATTCTTTATCAAAATGTTCACTTTCACTTGATTCAGATAAAACAATGACCTTATTAGATTTAGATCTTATAACTCTCTCAGTAGTCTTGGATTTCATATGATTTGAAGTAGTTGTAAAAGAAACAATTCCATTTTCACTCATCTTCTTAATATTTTTATCACCTCTCTTCATTCTGGATTCATGTTGAAGAAGGGTTCCAAATAGCTCATCAAGAGAAATATGAGTTACTTTTATATTTTCATCTATAATTGTTCTCTTGGATTTCCATTCATTAAGAATGATGTCTATAATCTTTTCTATAAGAGATTCATCATCCAAACCTTTCTCACCCATTAATCATAAGTTGTTGACAATATTCATAAATCTCTTTAGTACCTTACATATAAGTTCTCCATAAGGAAAGAAGAAACCATGATACTCAGCTCTAAGCATAGCTCTTCTAGTTTCGATAACTTTGGAAGTTCTAAAGTGAGTTACTCCAAGCTTCTTCCAAATACAATTTGCAGCTTTGAAAGAAGAAATATGGCTATATATATATTCCTGGTCATAGAACACAATAAAGTATTGCGTACCTTGTAGTTTAGTTGATATTCTAACTTTTCTTGATTTGTAAAAGTTATGACTTCCTTATCAAGAATCTTGTAATCTCCAGTAATCATAAAAAATTTGTCCACTCCAGTATTAATAACAAAAGTCTTCATACTATCTCTCCAATATTCATAATCATTCCCATCAAATATAGGTGGTCTAGTAGGATTAAGATTTTCAATCGAACAAACATTCATTCCTGCCATCTCAAATAAAATATCTTTCCATATAAACTTGTTAGTAATTAGAGTTTGTAAACAAGGATTAAAAAATATCCTAAGTAAGGAAAATATATAACGATGAAAAATTGAGCTAGATAACTTATATGCAAATATAAGTATTTCAGAGACCTGCTCTGATACCAATTGTAGGATTGAAATATGATGTAGATTCTCAATATACAAGAGGGAGGGGGGAATTGTATACTTTAAAAATTATATTGTAAATTTTAAAGATTGTAATAAAACATTCATTTTAACCTTGAGGAAAACTATGTTTAAAAAATTTAAACAAGGTAAGTTCACAAGACCTCTTAGTCATAAAAACTTTCCAGATTCCAGAAATATGGTACCGGAAATGAAACTCAAGAAAAGTTTACAAGGATAAAGATTCTACCTTAAAAGCATATGGAATCTTACTAATCAGAGTATACAAGTATAATAAAGTATAAGATTGTTATACTTTCCTTATTAATCAAAATGCAGCGGAAAAAGAACTTGAAAAAATACAAGTAACATGTATAGAATCTTTTAACCCAAAGAGTATTGTATCCAACAACCTTGGATAAAGGTCCCTTGATTTATACTTTCAAAAAAGTCTATCTTACCCACACCAGGGTAAGCCCTCGATAAGAATATTGGAGTCTGTCTTGCTATCCCCTCAAGCCCTAGAACTTCAAGGTAGTTGGTACTTATGTCTCCCTTATCAATGAAGTCCTCAAACATTAAGGTAGTCGACACCTCTGTATTCCTATCCCCGAAAGCCCTCGATTGTAGGCAAAAAAAATCGGAGTCATAAAAAGCAAGATGAACAGGATGTTTAGTATGCACAAAGCATGAGAGTCTCTCTCTCTAGAAATCACTTCAGCAGCATGTAATCTCTAGAGTTTTAGAACAGTAATGAGATTGTTCAAAAGAAATTCTATTTATAGGCACATCTCCAATGGTTGGATCCCTCCTCCAAAGGTCATATTTTTCCTTGAATTTTGAAGGTACCTGTACATGTGTCACTCAAACAATGGTTAGTTAGAAATATAATGCATGACATCGTTTTATAACTATAACAAGGGTAAGTAAAATATGGTTGCTCAACCAAATCTATTTTTTAGAGTCTAAGGAAAAATAAAGTTCTAAGTCTAGGAGGAAAACATTCGGAGTCTATATTACATGGATATTTAGATTCTGTTTTTCAAGGAATTCAGAATCAGAATTATGTAGACTTCAGAGTCTGAATTATGAGGAATTCGGAGTTTGAAATATAATGAATTTGGAACCCAAAATATAAGGAATTCAGAGTCTAAATTATAAGGAATTCAGAACCTAAATTCTGGGGAATTCGGAGTCTGAATACTACGGAATTCAGAACTGGAATTCTGAGTAATTTAGAGTCTGAATTCTAAGGAATTCGGATTCTGAATTTCTGAGAATTAGGATTCTGAATTTTAGAGAATTCGGAATCAGGATTTCCAAGAATTTAGAGTCTGAATTTCAGAGAATTCAGAATCTGAATTTCAGAAAATTCGGAGTCTAAATTTTAGATAATTTGGAATCTGAATTCAGAACATAAAAACAAAATACTCTATATCTAATTATATATAGTATTCTAATGTTTTAGATATCAAACCAATTTTTATTCATTAGAAATAAAAAGAGTGAGAAACTAAATCATGAACAATGAAAACAAATGTAAGGAGAAAATATCCTTGGGGAAGGAAAAGTTTCCTTATAAAAAAATCATCAGGGAAATAAAATTTACAATGAGATAGAGTGCTTGTAATTTTCAAAACATAAAGGAAAGGAAAATTCTTAAGGGAAACTTATTGACTCAACAATTATAGAGGTTAGTTCCTCTCATTTCATGATATTTTTATACCCTTAGTGCTAGTTACAAACCCGATACCAACTGGAGGCGGGACTTAGAGGTCATTATCTATATCCCCACATTGCTGTATATTTGGAAGGTGGGGGTTATGATAGATTAGTATCAGAGGGATTTTTGAGAAATAGGATGGAGTTTGAAGTTAGTCACAGTGAGGATTACAAGGTTTGGTATGGAAATAGTGCCAGTTGACCATGGTGTATGACATAGTGTAGGGAGACTGGCTATGACACAGGATTTTAGGGGCCCCCAGTGATCCAATGCACAAAATATGAGCTTATTGAATGACCAAGTGAGGTGGACATATTTTCAAGGTAGATACCTAAGGGAGGTACATGCCTCATGATGTCTTATGTTCTTACTTTAATTGGTTTTTTGGGAAGGTTAAAATAAATAAAGTGAAATAAAATGAATCGAAATTAAATTACTTTGTAATTGGATAAGGAAGTTTTTATTCTCTTTTCATATATGAATTCTATTCATCATCCATTTGTGGATTAGGAATTTTACTTTTAGCAGGATAAACCGGTTGATCACTATAGGGTTGATCTGGATGAGGTTGATGAGGATTGTAAAAGAGTATTGTGTGATTTTCAGTGGCATGATTTGGGAAAGTGTGATGGAATTGTTACAGATCTGGATACACAAAGTTATATGGAGGATATCAAGATCAATTTCATTTTTATCTAGGCCCTAGTAGGATATTGGGTGCCTTTGGAAGTTATTCAGATGTGGGAATCTACGCATCAGTGGTGGGAACTATATTTGGGAGATAAAAAGTAGGTATAAGTTTTGTGGGCTGACTTTAAGAAGACGTTCTAGGGAGAGTTCCTTTTATTGGCCATAAAGGCAGTGAAGAGGCATGAGCTTCTTTATCTTCAGTAGGGGAGTATGTTAGTCTAGTAGTTAGGAATCAATTTGAAGGACCTTCTTTGTTTTTCCCAGGTCTTTTTTGAGATGAGGAGTCTCATGAAAGATGTCTTGAAGAGGCACTTATTCCTTCTATTCAGTATGAAATTAATTATTTTTATGTTACAGACATATTTGGTGGTTTATAAGAAGGGATATATGATCGATTAGATGAACTCATGAGAAGTTTTATCATATGAGGGGAACTAGTAGGGTTCTTATAGGATCATAGTTTTTAGTGGATGGTCTTAAGAACCAAGACCTTTGAGGTTTTTACCAGTGGTGAGTTGCCCTCAGAAGCTTTCTTTCCATCTTTCTGGGGCTAGTGGTTTCCATGATTTTACTAGGGGATTTTTTCTAGTGCTTTTTGGTTTTGGGGTTTGTTTCGATCTCCAAAACTAATTCCCAATGGTTCTTTGATCTCTGTTAGGTTGAGGTAGATAGGTTCAATTCAATCCTCAACAAAAATTTCTAGTGAGAACATTCTAGTAGTGGGGGAAATAGGCTTATTCTTCACCAAGGGAAGATATAGAGGGTAAAGGATAACCTCATAATGTTCCTCATGTTTTGGGACCATGCCCAAATCATGGTCATGGAGGTCTTTGTCAGTAGGGAGTCAGAGGAGTTTTGCATCTTCAGTTGCAAAAAGTTGAGGCAAAAGTTCCAGAGGGTCCATAGATCATTAGAGGTATGATCAGTTTGTTTATTACCCTTCTTTTTTACTTATTTAATTTAGAATATTCACAATCCTTGGTTTCACTCACTCTAGTCTTTACTCTAGGACAAGATGTAGAGAGGCTTCTCATTACCCTAGTGTTGACTATGCCAGTTGAAGGCTAGACCATCTTGTTTGACATGTGTCGGGGGTGTAGACTGATGATGGGACCACATCAATCCTGCAAGTAACTTTTATTTATATATATGAAACCATATTATGTTATCCTCCAAATTTTATAGTTATATTACGTACATTCTATTTTTTATTTCTTTAAGAGGAGAGTCTTGTTCTCATATGTAGATGGACAATGTGTATTTTTTGTTGGCAAGCATAGTTTTTAGGTGAGCAGAAAAAAATTGGAGCGCATTATTTTTTGAGGGCTAAGTTATCAATGGGATTAGTGTATGATAGGAAAGAGGAGGTCTCTATGGTCATTGGGGAGTTTTTGGATGTTTTCCTATATGAGGTTGTGACCCTACCCCTCAATGTGATGTCAAGTTTTGTGAAGACATGTTATCCAGTGCTTCTGCAATTTCGATGGATCCTTATTAGATGTCACCTTATGAGTTTTGAGAGTTTAGGATTTAGATAGATGATATGATATAGAAGGGTTTTATCTATCTTAGTGTGTCACATTTGGGTGCTACAATGTTGTTTTTCAAGGAGGATGGTTGTATGAGGTTGTGCATGACTACCCGAGGTGGAACCAGGTGATGGTCAAGAACCATTACCCTCTTCTGAGGATAAATGATCTTTTTTACCAACTAAGAGGGGCGAGTTGGTTTTATAATATTGGTCTGTAGTCAAGATATCACCAAATGAGGGTGAAGGAGGGAAACATCATGAATAATGCCATCAGATGTAGGTATGGTCACTTTGAATTTGTAGTCATACCATTCAGTGTTATAAATTAACTATCTATGTTGATGAAGATTATGAACTCCATGTTTCATGATTTCCTGGACGGGTTCATCATTTTATTCATCAATGATATCTTGATCAACTCAGAGTCATTGGAGGATCATATAGATCATCTTAAATTTTTCTTGAAAGTTCTTTGATTCCACCAAATATATGTAAAGTTGTCAATGTATAAGTTATCAAAATGAGAGGTATATTTCCTCAGTCATGTGGTGTATCTATAGGGTATAGCAGTGGACTTGTTGAATTTTGAAGAAGTTGTATCTTTTTTAACACCTAATAATATAAAAGAGGTTCACATTTTCCATGGTATTTATATTTATTATCGGAGGCTTGTACCCAATTTCTCTCCATATAGATAGTTTTAACCAGGAATGACCAGGATTTTGTGTGGATCAATCAATGCCAGGTAGAATGTGGTTACCTAAAGGGGAATTTTTTTAGTGTTCTTGTGCTTCAGTTTCCTGATGAGGGTGTGATGTTTGAGGTGCTTTGTGATTATTTCTGTCTAGGATTGGGATGCATGTTGATGCAACAATGATAAGTTATCTCTTATGGGTCTAGGTAGTTATATCCCCATGAGCAAAAATATTCCACCCATAATCTAGAGATAGAAGCGATTGTGTTTTCACTGAAGTTGTGGTGGAATTGCCTCATTAGGGTGTGGTTTTTGGTCTTCAATAATCACAAGATCTTGAGGTATATCTTTTCTCAGCATGATATTTATTTTTAGCAGTGTAGGTGGATGGAGTTTCCTCAGGATTATGATTTTGAGATCTTCTATACCTTAGGAAAAGGGAATGTTGTGGTCGATGATATGAGCAGAAAGTCAAGGAGGGATGTCGTTCTGGAGTTTGGGGATTTTTAGAGAGAAACGGAAGAGTTGTAATCATTTCACTTAAATGTAAGGATAGATGATGGTAGAGGATAATATTTTTAGATGAAAATATTGTATTATCTGATTTGGTAGGTGGAGGAGTCTTAGTGGGGAGACTCAGAGGTAGAGGTGATGTGCAATTGTGTTGGACATACTGATGTGCTAAAGGGATAGTTGAATGATGGTCATAACCATATGTTGTTTCATGGAAGGTTTTTATTTGGGTAGTGACATATAGGGGAGTCCTTTGTGTGTTTCATAGACCACCTTTGGTGGTACACCCAGGAGTTTCAATGATTTACCACGGTTTGATGATATAGTCTTGGTAGATTGGGATAAAATGAGTAGTGGAAGAGTTTAGTTAAAAGTTATTGGTTTTCCATTAGTTAAAGGTTGATCATCATGTTCCTGGTTGTTTATTGTATCCATTGGATGTTATTGAGTGGAAATGGGATGAAATATTGATGTATTTTGTCACAGGGTTACCCCAAGATTAGGGATGTTGTGATGTTATCTGGATGATCATGGATTGGTTGATGAAATCCTTCTACTTCTAAGTTATCAGGGAGTTGGGTTTAGTGGATTCTTTGGCCAACAGGTATGTGGATGAGGTGGTGTAGTTTCATGGAGATCTAAGGTCCATTGTCTAGGATATGGATTCAAATTTTACCTCACATGTATGGAGGGAATTTCAAGATGATTTTGGCACTTAGTTATGCCTCAACACTGCTTTCTACCCTCATATAGATGGTAAAATAGAGTAGACTATCAAGATTTTATACGATATGTTGTGGGCATATGTCATGGACCTTGGTGGATCTTGGGTACGACACCTATTATTTTTTTAGTTTGATTATAATAATATATATCAATTTTACATTGGCATGGATTCATTTTAGGCTTTTTACAGGAGACCATGCCATTATCCATTATGTTGCATGGAGGTTGATAAGGCAATAGTTCTTGGAACCGATGTGGTGCAAAGCAAGACAGAGAAGGTACAAATTTTTAATTAGAGAATAAAAGAAGCATAGGACTAGAATAAGTCTTATTTCAATCACAAGAGGAGGATATTATATTTTTAGATTAGGGACCACGTGTTCTTGAAGGTTTCCCCTTGACATTTTTAGTGGAGGTTTGGAAGAGGAAGTAAGATTTCTCCCATGTTTTTTAAGCATATTGAAGTGTTGGGGAAATATTGAGAAGTGGCGTATCGGTTGATGCTGCCACATGAATGGAGAGGATCTATGATGCCCTCCAAGTATCTTATCTCTGTTGATATCTTCAAGATGACTCCCATTTCATTGACTGGGAGAGTTGGATATCATAGATGATGTGATGTTTATGGAGTAGTGAGTAGAGATTCAGGATCTCCAAAAGAAGTTGCTGTGAGGATGGACCATTCCTTTGGTTTCTGTGTTTTGGAGGCATGAAGTCCTTGAGAAGAGTACTTGGGAGAGAGATACATATATTTATGCTCAGTACCTAGAGTTTTTTTAAGTTTTTGTTTCTCTATTTTTATTTTTGATGTGATATTTGGATCCTTTAGATTTATGAGATGTATGTTTTTTCATTAATTTGATGTGTGTTGTGTGATGTGTGATAAAGTCTTGACATATGAAAAGAGGATTAAATAATTCCTAATCGATTAGTATTAACTGTGATGTGATTAAACCTGTGTGGGAGATTTAGTGCTTCCCAGAGTGGATAATATCTTAACATGGAGGATGGAATTACCTGATTCATGTGTTTAGGGCTATTCAAGTAGTTAGTTAGTTATGACAGTTATTGGTTTAGACTATATGGAGGCTGAGATGGTTGTGTGGTGGTGTCGTTGTGTGATATGATATTGTTTTAATCTATGTGGTGATGAGGTTGTGTGATATGTTTTGTTTCTATTAGTTTTGGTTTGTTTAGATGGTGGTGGAAATTAAGGAATGATGAGATCCTTGAGAGGTATCCCACATGATGGTTATTCATACCCCTTTTCTTATGAGATTGGTATTGGATTATTGAGTGTGAGAATAATTTTATTGTTATCTGATGTAATGTCCCATGACTTGCCATCCAATTATATTTCCAGTTTTGGTGGTTAGAGTTGTTTGAAGGAGTTTCATAGATTTTTCAGTAGAGGCCGGAAGTGAACCAGAGCTACTACAGGAAATATATGTATTTATTGTCAACATGTCGTGTAAAGGTGGTTAAAAAACTATGAAGTAAGTTGGTTAATGGATTTTAAATAGGTTATAGTGGGAACTTATGAAACGCAATTCACAACATGTATTAAATAAAGTCCTAGGTGATTCATTTTTCAGTGAAAGTGGAAAATTTCAGAATCCTATGGATTACATGTTGTGTGATGGTTACACGATGTGAAAATGGTGGGGTCTAGGTTATTTTATAGCCATTAAGGATGAATTTAATTTCATTCATTTGATACCTCCCTCTAACATTTTTGAAGAACCCTAGGTTCCCCAAAGAGGATTTCTATCCATCTTCTCCTCACTTCGATCCATTGGTTCTGGTGAATCCCTATTTGAGAATCATGGTGATTTATTCTTCTTTCCCAGTGTATTTTGTCAGTTCTTCTCTTGGGTATTTTCTATAGAGATGTTTTTTGGATTGTGATGTGATTTGGGATATGTTTTTATGATATTTAGGTGTGGTGTTGGTTGATCCATGGTTTCCATGTGTGGTTGTGGTCTGTGGATGTTTCTTCTTCTCCCTATGTTGCACAGCGAGCTGAAAAAGCTTCTTTGAGGTGGGAATCTCTCATTTATATTTGTTGTGTATCATGAAGAAGGGTTTACTTTTGTTTATATATGGGTTATGGTTTTTTTAAATTAATCAAAGATAAATAATTGGTTAATTTAATTTGAAGGGGAAAAAGGGGATTGATTCACACGTTTTTATAGATTTGATATGATTGTGATATTATGATTGTATGTGTTTAATTCCCAATTGAAAATTATTGTCATTGGGGGAATTTTTTCACTGGATAATATGTGTTGTGACTATTGTTTCTATTGAAATTATTGTGATATCACCCTAAAAATTAAATTTTTTAACCCTTATTTTTGTCTAATGAAATGGTTTCCCTATGGTTATGGATTGTGTGATGAACCCCCTAAAATAAAGTGAAATGTGATGAAAATCCTAATTATTAAATTTGTAAAGTGATATTTGATGTGTTGTGGTGTGTGGTCGTGCTTTTGGGTAGAAGATGTGTTTTTGCAATGTGATGTGTTGTTGATGTGTGGTTGCGGCATGTGGGGATGGTTTTTGTTTGGTCATGATATTGGTTTGGTGAGGTGGTTATTGTTTGGACATTCCTTTGGGGAAGTGAGGTAGTGGTTTTTTGGCCATGTTTTTAGGGAATAAATGTGGTGGTTGTTCGAACATACTTTTGGGGCAATGAGGTGGTGTTTGTTTGGTTGTTATCTTGGGACAGAGAGGTGATGGTGTGATGAGTGGGATGATTTATTTGTGAGGTGTGGTTTATCTATTCTAGATTCATAGGTAGTGATGGAATAATTAATTTATTAATAATTAAATGAATTGGTTTGATAATGGGAATTGGTTGGCAATGTGAAATGTGGCTTGTGGCTTGGGTGGCATTATGGATTTAGATGTGGAAGAAAAGGTGATGATGTTGTGAGTTGGTTAATGTCTGGTTATGAACCCATAGGTTGGGATTGTGTGTGGATATACATGTATATTACATATGATTTATATATGAACCCCACCCTCATCAAGCACTATGTTATGACACCCACATAATTATGTGGGGTGAGTTTTTCCTGACATAGGATGATGAGGACATATGGCTGGGTACCCACTCTTTATTTCTATCTCTTCCAAGGTATGTAGGTATTACATTCGTATTGGGGGCCAGAGGTCTGATAGTGCACTAGATGGTGTTTGTAATATCCCAGGTGTCTTCTGGTGATATGTGACATAGTCCATCTGTCTATGGGTGGGATGATATGGGATTAGGTGGATTATGGTGGGGGTCATTCATGGTAGGAGGAGGGAATATGGTTGATTTCTTTCATGTTCATGATACCCTATATCTCTAGTTATGGTTGTATATGTGTTTTGGCCCATGGGTTTTTGGGAAAATTTGATGTGGTCATGATTCTAGGGTGGTGAGCCTAGGTGTCTACTGGTATGATGTGATGTGACCATTCTTGGGGGGTGATGTGGTATACAGAAGATATTGAGGTGCCAAGGTGTACGATGTTGGGGTGTGAGAGCGGCATACCAGTAGGAAAGTGGTACAAGGTACCCTTTATCGATGTGAATCATGTTTTATTATATTACTTGGATTGCGTTATTTGGTGAGCATGCCTTGGTGAGGTTTGGGATGGATAGTTTACCTGTTTAAGTGTTGTTGTTCTACTATTTTCTCACGAGTTCATTAGTATTATTTTTTCACATGTGCACAAGAGACTTTGGTTTTCCTACTGAGTATACTTTTATGATCACCCTATGTATATAAAACTTTTTTTTTGGTTTCTAGTGGGATTACATATACTTTTATGGACATTACTAGCTTGGACCATTAGATAGATATTGTGTCACTACTTTATATTTTCTTTTGGGTATTTACTTTGGATATTTTTTTATAAGTTTTACTTATACATGAATTTGTGGGATGGTATTGGTTTATTTTATAATACTCCATGGAGTTGTTTGTGGATGACTCATCTTATCTCCTGATCCTATGTTATTATAGAGGGTAATTCCTCCCATTTCATGAGAATTTTATACACTTAGTGCTAGTCGCCAACCCAGGGCCTACTAGAGGTAGGAATCGAGGGTCATTATCTCTCTCCCCTCATTACAATATCTTTGGAGGGAGGGGGTCATGACAGGATCCTTGTATTCATGGATTTTCCTCATTCCATGATTTTGATGATATTTAAACACCACACTATCATAACATAATTTTCATTAAAAAAATATAAAATGTATAACTTGAAGTTTATTTATAAATAGTTTCATATATTGTATTAAAAATTGATAAATGTCATCATGTGTGGTTACTTTTTTGGGCATCCATGCATTGAATCAAGAAAAAGTATCAATATAGTATCAAAATTGACTATAATGAGAAACTAATGATGCCTAAAAATACAATAAGTAATAATTAATTAAATTAATGAAAATATATTTGATATGATTAAATTTTATAGTTTTACTTCATACATCATAATTATTAAGAAGATTATGTCATTGTTAAGCTTTGTTTAAATTTTTTTGGCTATTTTATCCTCTATTACTTCACTTTTTGTTGGTTCCAATTTTAATTCTTGTGTAGACGTTATGTGAGGACTAATCAATCCAAATTTATGTTAATAGGGTTTTACCTTAAAATGGTATTCATGTATATATCTCCAAAAAATATGAATAGTATTCAGTCATGATTAATATATTAGAGCAGCCATTGGATAGATAAATTATGAAAACACAGCTCATTTATACATTTACAACTAATACATGTAGTCATTCATGTATGAGGATTTAATTTACATTCTCAAGAATAATATAGTATGAAATGGAATCTACATACAACTGTTCTTTGAAATCAATTATATTCATAACACCATTTTCTAATGTTGTATCCACATGAACCATTAGTAAATATATAATTGTAACAGGCATGGTAAAGGTACTTTGTGAAGATCTTTTAAATTGGTTGTGTGATCCTTTAGATCATTTTGATTATAAATTCCATTTCACCCTCTTCCCTTTGTCCTTATGTAATTACATTCATCAGGCGAGCTCTTTTCTCATTAATTACTAATGTTTTTTCAGGAAAAATAAATTGGAAATGAATACCACCATATTGAAATGTTTTTTAAAGATATAACAGTCATGCAACAAATGTTCCCATAGATTTATTGATCGTATGAATATCTACATCATCAAGTGGAACATGTAGTTCAATGCTTAGCTTGTGAGCTATATTAATCCCAACTCGCATGACCTATCATAAGTTTCTGTATTGTAGATTATCTCTTTGTATATTAAACATGATATCCCTCACAACAAGGCGATGGGTAGGTTTAGATAGATAAAAATCACAATCATTTTCACTCTATAGAATATCAATATATAAAAGTGATTAGTTTCTTTCTTATTTTCATTTTATATAAACAATTATGATAATATTTATTACCTCTTCTAAGAAATATCTTTGAGGGGAATGGATCACCATAAAGCTAATAGGGGTTGGGGGTCTTCACATAGTGGTTATTCTTGTGTTTTTACTTATCTTTGATTCCTTACCATAACATAAAAAAACTCTATCTACCAATTAATTATTTCTTATAGAGGATCTAATCATGCTTGAAACTCTTTCATTTTCTTATCTTTAGCCCCCTGTTCTTTTTTTTTCTCAAAATATATTCGAGGTGACACCCCAAAAATAGCACCTATGACATGAGCTTACCATTCTGGCCACTTCAAAGACACTAATAATATTTGTTCATTAGTGACAACTAATTATAATTTTTTTTCTAAGTTAGATGAAAAATATTTTAAAATAAGTAATAATTATTATGCAATACCGATGTAAATCAATTTTTGTTTATTATATGATACTTACACATGTTTCCCACACTTTTTTGTGTTTTAATTTATTAGTTTCCCTTATTTATTTATACATGCCTCCTTCCATAGAAAATGATATGAGATGGAAGTGGATTTGGATTTTTATTCATCAACCTACATATAAATAGATGAACATAATTATTATTTTTGTTTCATATCACATTAAAGTATTAAGATATATTTAAAATACCTACCATTTTTTTGAGTGAAGTGTACTCCATCCTTGATTTACGATAGGGGTACATTGGTTTTGATACCTGTTTCTTATTTTTATCATTCAATTTTTGTTTCATAAATTAAAAATTTTTAATAAAATTTATTAATACATGTATTGTGAAGTGATGTATTATCAGTCATAATGTACTTGAAATGATGTATCCTCACGACGACCAATAAACACATCCCACACTTGTTGGTTTATTAGGTTTCCATACATCTATAGTGGGTGAACGTTTATTTTCCCTTCCAAATCTTTGAAATGAAACTTTTTAATAATTGTTTTAAATTCTATGTGAGCCTTTCCAATGAGCATTAATAAAAAATTCATTTAGGATTCATCTACGATAAAGGAACTTTGAGATGGATAATGAAGAGTAAGTCAACATTTCATTATTATTTTTTAGTAAAATAAAGAAATTATATCATAATGTTACCCTAATATATTCCCAAATCAGTATCTTAATTATGGGAATGACATTGTTCCATGAATTGGCATGCACATGAAATTGGTGAGCATAATGTAACTGCTAAACATGGCCTTGTTAGGGTTAACAGGCTATCCACATTCATTCCGTCTAACCTAGTATTTTATTCCTTTATTTCTCACCTTAAAAACTGTCTCTAACACCATCATGATATAGTGATACTATTTTTCTAGGAAACCTATTGTTCACCATCTACCATTTCCTCAGCTTCAACATCCTTAATATGTTTTTCCTTTGGATTGGTAGCATCATCATGTGCATAAGGTTATTGTTCCTCTACATTGGGAGCACCAATCTGTTGAGAAACCTATTTTTCATTAGGATGTGTAGAATCATCTTGTATAGAAGTCATTATCTATTGAAGTGGTGCGACATTAAATATAAATTATATAAATTCTATAGTGAACATATAATAATATGATATAATTCATTGTATATTAAAAAAAGATAACCTGATTATTTAACTCTCTCTTTTTTTAAAGTTTGAAGGAATCTGATCTATCTATTGAGTATCAAAATCCCTTATTTTTGGTATTATCTAACAAACAAGACCCCATCTACATTGGTACCACTCTGGAATGATATTGATGTACCAATGAAATTTTCATCCTCAGTTGAATTGACATTTGGTCTTTAAGTGGTTTTGGTCGATAATAGAATAATTGAATACTTTTAGTTTATGGTATCTGGAATATATATTAATTGTACTATATATGATTCCATTATAAATGGTTCGTCTTTGTACCCTTCCTTACTAAAATCCACTTGCACAAATCCCAATTCATCTAGTTTAAAAACACTCATATTATCAACCCACTTTCATTGAAAAATCAAGACTTGGAATATTTTGTTATATAACTACCATATTTGTTTGATGATACAAAATTATGACATATTCACATAAATTGGATTTCTTTCCTTGGTACCAGATACTTGCATAGCTTCGACCATGAGTGTAACCCCACTATTTTTCATGGTATTGCATTCATCGAATTTATTTTTACCAAATATATAACCATTAATTATATAACCATTATAAGATAATACATCCCCACTTGGTCCTATAGAAATATATTGATGTCATTTTAAAATTTAATCCATATTTTCAAATGAATCCTTAAAAATATGGTCTCAAAACCATCCTATAAATGGTTGATTATATGTTTGTGATATTTAAAATTAATCCCTTGATGGATTAAAATGACTAAGAATTTATTTTTAGGTTTCAATATATGGTGAAACCTCTAAACTATTATCCATAATGTAACGATGGACTTACTTATGATCTGTAATAATGATTGTGACAACATCTATTTTGAAAATTCCTTTACCCACAAGTCGCTCAGTGTGATGTGATTTTGATAGAACAATTATTTTCACACTATATGGGTATTCGGTACATAATTCAACAACTTCCTCAATAATATATTTCCCCACAATACAATCTTATAGAAAAATTTGATTTTTTACATACCATTTAAAAATATTTATATAATGTTCAATGGGGTACATACATCTATAATATATGGGACCACATAGTTGAATCTATTTTACCAAGTGAATCATAAAGTGAACCATCATATCAAACACATTCTATGGGAATAACATCTCTATTTCACATAATATGATAGTAATTTTCTTTTCCATAGAAGGAAATTTCACTGGGTCTATAAATTTTCTGTATATAGGTTTGAAAAAGGAACAAATCTTGGTTAATGTATGACAACCATTTTTTGTAAAAATGAAATGTAAAGATGTATACATTAGATCTTTCATCAAAATATGATATTAATGTGATTTTTAAACCTTTAACTTTAAATATTTCATTGACATGATATTCTTGATATTCAGATAATACCCCTCCGGAAATTTTACATCATTCAAGAAGTTTCGAAACTAATATCTATCATTCCTAAAAATAGTGTTAGATGATGGAGGAAGAAAGTTTCACTTTAACCCATCATTGGATCTAACTCTTAACGTATTCTCATGTCAATCATAACCAACCTAGCCATAATTTCATCCTTTTTTGGGTGCATTTAGTAATGTGACAATGAAACAATCACATACATTTTTTCCACATGCATGACATCAAGAAAATGACTAGAATATAAAAAACTACAATATGGTAATTAAAAAAATGATCACTTTTTACAGCCAGTTTTATAAGTTTTTTTGAAAAAGATTTAATTAAACCAGTGTCCATATCCTTTAATATCTTAAAATTTTGATCACCTGTTAGTGGAGATGGTGTTTTATGTTCGTCTTAACTCCCATCAAATGATTTTGTCTAATATTAGTACTTATGTCACTGGGGTATAAGTCTGGTTTGTCCTAGAAACATAGTCATTGATGAATATGTCATCCTAGTTGACTGTATTCCTTGTCCATAAATGGGACACCCTTCAGTTTTTATAATGATATATCCTAAAAAAATTACATAAGTAGGAAATTCATTTATTATTCTATACAAAATGAATCTCAATGTGAAATATTCATTTATATAAGAATAATACAACATAACACTATAATCCGACAATAATTTCAAATATTCGATCAATAGAGCCAAATAAAAATCAATATCATTACATGATTGTTTTGGTTATGATATAAGAAAAGATAAAATAATGTATTTTCATTTCATGCATAACCATGATGGAAAGTTAAAATTTAACAGCATAATCGACCATGTAATGTGAGTGCTTCTTTGAAAATGAAAATGATTCCCTCCATCTATAGATAACGTAAGATGAAGGTTTCTCATATCATTTATAAGTTCTAGATACTCGTGATCAATTCTCTTCCACTAAAGAGAGTCTTCCAAGTGACTAAGTTTCGCATATTTAATTCTTGTATATACATTACACATTAATTGTCTTGAATTTTCCTCACTTCCATATAGGCGCCTAAACCTTGAAATGTTTGGAAAGTACCATACAACTTTTTTAGGACCAATTGATCTTCCTTGTATCAAGAAGAACCACACTTTGTGCCTTTTTAAGTGATTTTTGGTCCTTTCCAAACAGTATATAGTCATTTGTATAGAAATATATTATTTTAGAGATCATTCTGATTGAAAATAGCATCTGTTTAACATCATATGAATGGAAAATAAGCTCATTATCTTCTGGGAGCATATCATTCATGATATCAAGTAGTTTAGTACAAATAATTTCACTCCAACTTTTTCCATATTTAAAATTATACAGCTTCATTATGGCTGGCAATGCTTTATATTTATTACAACTATCATACAATGGTGTCTTTACACAACTCTTTAACTTCTCAAACAATTTTGGAGAATCATGAAGTTCTTCAACTATCATTGTAATTTTTTCAATACGATCTTCATCATCATTAACACCTGTAATCACATCCATGATACGGTATTCATCATTTTCCAAACTTGTAATCATATCATATGATCCATAAAATGCAGTATTATCCCAATAATTAGACATTCAATTTTTAATTATGTTTAGTCTAACATTTATAATTTTGATCCACTTTGTGATAGATCAAGTGTTCTTCCAAATCCACTAGACTAATTATTTTTGAATAAAACCACCATAAACACTGAAAAAGATTTATAAAGGGTCATATGCATGATCTATTACAAACTCGATGAACTCTTTCACCCCATCCCCATATTGTTTTATAATATAAATAGAATCTATCCATTTTAGACTCATATACATCCTATTTTATTTGGTAATATTAATATTTAACAAAATAAATGAATCGTAAAAACCATTTCATAGAAAAATTCCATCTTATGATTAAAATATGAGTGTAAGGTAATATTATTAATGTTTTTGATTTTAAAGGCATAAATTGGTTTATTAATGGATATAATTTTACTGATGTGGGTAATTACTAATCATTTCTATATTATATGAACCTAATATACCATTTATTTCACTAATTCAGGTCCCAATAGAGACTTCTCCTCTATCATAACCCAACGTAGAGGTGATCAACATATGGACTTTAATATAAATCTTCAAAACTAGCAATCTATATCAATTATTGATAAGTGGGAAGGGATTTCAAAGTGCATAGCTAGGAGGTCCATGAAATCGATGTGAGAAATAATGATGAATGAGTGAAAATGAACATGAAGTCAAGGGAGAGGGTGAACCAACAATGTCTTGATGCAAGAGAGATTAATTGGATAATTATTGAGGTAGAATGAGGACAAATAAGATCGCTTATGCATGCACTATTCAAACCATTTAGGAAAGTTAAAAACAAACAAAGATGTTCAAGGGGGAGAAAATGATCATAAGTTATCACATACGTTGATTTTAATATATCATTATAATTTCAAGACAAAAATAATAGATAAAATTTAAACTAAGACAAATATATTAATACATATTTTAAAAATAAAAAAATAAAAAAATTACTATAATTTTAATTTCTATTTATTTTGATTTGATATAAAATTTATTAAAAGAAAATAAATGATTTTAATTTCTCTTCATATTGTTTGGTGAAATGTTTTAAAAGAAAAGAAAATATATTTTTTGAAAATATGGATAAAATAAACCTTATTAAAAATATAGTTTTACAATACACAATTATTTCAAATAAAAAAAATTAATTTTAAATTTCATCTTTGATTTTTAAATAAAGGTTAATATTTATTATAAATAGATATATATATTTTAAAAATATTTATATAATAATGATTAATTCAAAATTATTAATTCAAAATAATTATTAATTCATAAGCTCTAAACAATTCAAAATTCTCCTTTTAAAACCATTTGAATCTATTCACTCAAAATTCAAATCACAAAACTCAATTTTAATGTGAATGTGAATTATAAAAGATCCTTTATTGGGATCATCATTGAAATCCAAAATATCATCCTCATTCTAAAACATCATATAAATCCAATTTATTTACCTTAAAACCATTCATTTACCTTTAAAATTACATTTAAACTACAAAAAATGATAAATATTTTTTTTAATAAATCCTTGGGAAACTTTTTATATGTTTTTTAAAATATATTTTGCTACTAAAAATCATGTTACCCTTTATTTAAAATTAATTTTTTTCTAAAAAATTACCCGATAAAAAATATTTTTTAGAAAATCAAACACCAAATTCATTTTCAAACTGCCTTAAAAAATCACTCACTATTTTTAAAACCAATCCCTTTCCATTTTGAATCAATATTTCAATCTTTTAAAATCATGCATAATCTAAATAACCTGATCATTCTATAACCAAGACAGTTTTTAAATGATGAAAATCTTACACAAAATCCTAGGATAATTAGTGACCAAAATCGATTAGGAAACATGGTTCGAAATACATGTTCCAATAACATTGATGTCATAGGGATCCACTCAGAACTATGTATAGGAGCTCCACAAGGTTTACCATACTCTCCCATCACATCATGTGTCACCAGATTAACTCTCACTTCCCCGCAAACAAGAATAGATTTATAAAAAACACAAATAATATTTGTATGAATAGAAATAACCACTATTATAATTTCAAGTATAATAACAATAGATAAGGAAAACTAAAAACTCAACAATCGACACAACTTATCATGAAAACCAGAGGTTTAGAATGTGAAAGATATCATGACACCTAGGTCAACTAGTTCGGAATGTTATGGGTGTTTTTTGAGCATTTACAGTAGATTATTGAAAAAAAATTGACATATTTGATCATGTTGTGGTGGGACTAGGGTGGTGTCAAGAGGTGAGCAATGGATCTTTGAGCGCTGAAAAAATAAATCATCATATAGCTTATATTTAGAGAGGATAAATTCATTAAGAAGATCAATGAAGAGAGAGAGAGAGAGAGAGCAGTGACAATAATTGAGTTCCTCGATAACTTGAACAATGTGACAGAGGAGACTCTATTAGGGTTATTTTTAAAACAATGGGTAAGGATTTTATCAGAACTTTAAAAAAATCACTGATAAAGAATAGTTTTATCAACACTCAAATAGTAAGTGCTGCTAAAAATACTCTATCAGTACTAAAAAAGCACTGATAAAGTCCTAATTTTAATAATATAATAAATATAATTAAAAAAAATTAAATGTATATAATTATAAATAAATATTTAAAGAAAAAACGTATTTATAAATATAATTATAAATAAATATATTTATTATTTAAATATATTTATATAATTTTATAATTATTTAAATATAATTATTTATATATTTATAATTATAATTATAAATAAATATATTTATATAATTATATATATTTATATATAATTATGTATATATATTAACATATAATTATATATCGAAGAGGTTCAAGTGTGAGTTGGCAAGCCAACACACACCCATAAAATTTATTAGGAAAAGGTAAAGTAATATCAAGTAAAAAAAAAGGAGACGAAACGAGGCATAAAATACCCAAAACATAAGGAATAAGATATCACTTCCTGCCTCTACCACTATAACCCAAATTTCTAGGATATCAGCCCTTTAGATGTCAACCACTTCTTCATGATTTATTCCTTTGGGATGAAACAGTATTATCATTCAATGAGTCAGAGAAATTCTCTGTAATGGTGAAACTCTTATATTTTTAAGAAAGATATTGATAATTTGGACCTAATTAGTATGACAGTCATCCTCAAGATTTATTGATAACAGGTTATGTACCATTAGGTAGTCCCTGTATCCAAAGATGCCTGGTTCCATTCTGGAAATGGTGTGTTTAAGATGTAAATCAAACCAATTGGCCATCTCTTCTGTAATTCTTTGGGGATATCTTTCACCCTCAGAGTCCTCTGAAGAAGTTTTAATATTTTTCCCTTGAATATTTTCATTTTGTGATGGATTAATTTCCAAAACATTCATATGAAATCTTTATGATATCAAAAAAACTATGGCGGGTAAGAGCATTCCAGATTTTCCATCTCCTTTGAAATCATTTGTATTCCACCCTTACCTTAGAGGCCACCCCATGCTCTATAGTGTCTCCCCCTCTTCCACTGCTTAGGAGACTAGAAAGAGTCATCATGGACATCCATATTCTCATATTTCTGGACAAGACCTGTGTTTTGTCATCCAACATGTCATGAGGGACATGTGAGGACTACCCACAGTGTGGGTCGGTCTCTATAGTAGCAACTTTCACATTATCTCGAGAAACATCCCCTACAACCAGGACTTGACTAGGAAATATTGTTGCAACCTGCTTACTCCAAGTTCCCAAATATGGCAAGGATATATCCTAAAAAATATGCATCAGAATCACTTTTCGGTTGAGACAGAATACCCATATGTTACATCAGTCCCAAACAGAACATCAACAGTAACATCTAGAACCCGCTACTGAATAGCTTTGACTACTAGTTAGATCCACACCCATCTCGGATCAACCTTTTATCCAAGAACATTATTAGTAGGCTTCAAACCAGAGAAAATTTTCTAGAATTAGGACACATTAGGTGATACCATCATGTACTTGTATGAAGTTTGTTCCCTACCCTACAATTATACATACCCAACACAATAAAATTGCTTGTTACCTTCATGAATACTTTTTAACAGTATGTTCTCATCTTTCACCTTGGCATGGTCATCAAAATTGCAGTCTGAGGACCCCATCTTTTCACTTCTAGCTCTCAACCCAGCATGAAAAGAGTCATATCCATCCAAAAGAAAACTTTTCCCCCCAACTGAGAAATAGTAGGACCATCATGCCTTAATAACGGGTCATTATGGGGGGATTTAGATAAGATGTGTATTGGAAGGTCCTACATACCCTTACCCTACAACTTCACATCCCTATTCTCCTTTAACAAGGGGGAACTTATATTAATATCCCTGTAAGAAGCCTTCTCTTATCTTCCAACTAGGTTTGGACCCTCCTACCATTTTCTAGTCACTCTTATCCCATCATCTACATTAAACACAGGTATCTTAAAATTTTAATGCTCAATAAATGGACAAGTTTCTTTTAATTGAAGAATTTCTTACCCCTATATAATTTCTAATTAATATTGCCAATATAAAAATAGATAGAGTATAAATTAGGAACATTATCATACTCAATTGAAAATTCAAACTTGAATTTCTTAAACACTAAAAAAAATGGTTTCAATCAGTGGGGATAAAATATAAAATTCCACAAGTATAAGGGGAAATGATCAAATCAAGAAAATTCATTCTCCTTATCAAACATTGTGGGATTTAAAATAGTATATTAAACATCCCAAGGATGTTGGGAATCTTGAAGAACCAATTTAGAATTGTGAATCTAACACAAGAAAGATTCGTTGAATGTATTACCTTGTCCAAATCAAACCATGGATCCCAATATTGAAACCTCAATGTTCCTGGCTTAAGGGAGATAAAACCAAATCCCCAATCTTATATTTTCATCTCCTGCGAAGGTAAGATGATGTGAAAAATACCAAAAAATGGAAATGATTCACCAACCATCAAAACACCCAACATACAACTGTAACCTCTTTAAATATTCAAGCTTCAATGGGTTGGATTTTTGTTGAGTGGACAAACATGAAATAATATAGTGATTACATCCTTTAATTCGATCCCTAAAAAATTTAGGGTTCCCTTCAACAAATTCCATAGAATAATTCTTCGTAACCTTGTGCGAGGATCCTAAAGAAGAACAAGAATCAGAGAAGTGTAGAGAGTTATTAATTTTCCCAAATGCATCATGATTACCCTGTACAAATATGACAACCTCTTTCATCAATCCTTCACCACACCCTTCATGAGGGATTCATCCTTATTCGGGGGAGGTATAAAAATCTCTCTTAGATCAAAGAAACACTCCAAATCAATGCCCATCGAGGATATTACCTAATCTCCATAAATATATTTTTTATTTAAGTATACTTATTATAATTTTAAAATTATATATATATATTTACTTATTTATTTATTATTATAATTATAAATATATATATATTTAAATATATATATATTTATTTATTTATAAATATATTTATATAATCACATATATATTTATATAATTATATATATTAGGTGTTTTGGGGAATAATTACAATCAAACAGACACACACACACACACACACACTACACACACATATGCTAGAAAGGTAGGTCATAACACCCCCAAGGGATAACCCACAAAACCAACTGCTTTATTACACTGTAAATTTTTACACGAAGGCCCAATGGGCATTGATCCCATTACATTACCCAAATACCTTTAGTAAATGGCCCAAGGGCATGCTATTGGATGGCTTAAAGACCATGCTTGCATCATGTCCACGTCACCACCAGCCCACATAATGTCTACATCCCCACCCCTTGATGCCTTAAGGCCCAATGACTCGAAGGCCCATTCGGGATGAATAGTACTACTATTACAGTACCTCGCTATAGTACTTGCTATGGTACCCGCACTGCCACAATGCTATTGTACCACTATAATACTGCTACAGTACCTACAAAAATTCACTCTCACCCTGATTTGAACCCGGGTCTGATGCATGATTACGAGGAGCCTTTACTACTCGGGTAAGCCCCCAACTGTGTATATAATTATTTAAATTTATATAATTATTTATTTAGATAAATTATATTGTATCCAGTTTGTTATTTGAGTGGTTCAACTACTGCCTCTACATTCAGGCGGTCTGGGTTCGAATCCCACCATGGTTTCTTTGGCTCCCAAAGTTTGGGGGTAGTTCTCATTGTTCACATGACAAGCATGTACTCGGTTGGGCATCCCCACACAAGGGGTGATGGATGGTGCGATGAAGGCATGCACACAGGATGATGCATGATGTTGGGCGCATGCATGGGATTAAATACATTAAGTGAGATACAAGGGGAGATGGCACTGACGTTGGCATCATGATGATGGGTAAGTTCTCAATTGATAGTGGTGAGGCATAGAGAACTTGATGGATGGATTCCAATAATAAGGGGAAGGTAATGATAGTAAAATACCAGGGGTGATGAAGATGATTCTGGAATCAAAGGATGATGAAACCGAAGCTATTAATGGAAAAACCGGTGAGTTATGGACTGAAGGAAGAGGTGGTCAGATAATGGAGTCATCATACGAGAGAGGTGCAATGATGTGGTGGCTTCAGGCTGTGTTTGGCAGCTCCAAGGGCATGGTGAATCATTGTAGTGATGCAATGGAAGGGGCATAAGGGATAAAAAGGTGGTAACCTTCAGTAACATGCATGTAATGGTGGACTCCATGACATACCCAGTAGCAGGCGGTGTAGGTAGTGGACCAGTGGCGTCGATAGCAGTAGAGAAACGACGAAACCTCAAACGGTATTCCTTCATTAGGATTTGAGAGGCTATTATGAAGCTATCATCCATATGTACTATCCTATTAGGGGTAGGATTGTGTGATGGAGGTCCACCTTATTTGTGATGACGTAACTCCACTCTGATGGTGAAGGATGGTCATGATGGGGGCTATAACTGAAAGGGTTTGTTGTGATGAACATCCAGGCTTAGTGTTGACCATTGTGGGTCGGTTGGCCTTATATTGATGGAGTTTTTAGGCATTGGAATAGAGAGAAAAAATGATCTACCAAGGGCTATGTGATAATAATGGGTTGGATGGGTGGGTTACCCCTTGGGGGGGGGCTATGACCTGCTCATTCGACCTGTGGGTGTGAAGGTGTGTGTGTGTGTTTATAAGTAATTGTACCCCTAAGTGTCTAATATATATATATATATATATTAATAAATATAATTATAAATTTATGTATATAATTATATATATTTATATAATTATAAATATAATAAATATATTTATTATATATATATATAATTGTAATTATAAATAAATACTTTTGTAAATATTTTAAAAAAAATATATGTATATAATTATATATATATTTATTAATATATAATTTTATATATTTATAAATAGAATAAATATAATTATTATTTAATTATATTTACTGTAATTTTATAATTATGTAAATATATATATATTTTTTTAAAATTATAATTATAAATATTTATATATTTATTTAAAATTATAATTATAAATAAATATATTTAAAAAATATTTATATATAAATATATTAATATTAATATAATTATATATGTATTAGGTGTTGAGGGTAAAATTATAGGAAACATATAAGCACACACACACCCTCAATATCTAATCCAGTCCATAGCGCCCTCAAGGATAGTTTAGATAGACACCCTGATCTTATTTATATTATATATATATATATATATTACCATGAGTAGGCCACCCTTATTAATTGTCGGAAGGACCGACCATCTTTAACGTTCCTACCGTCAAGTGAGGCACCATCATCCACCAGTCGTGCACTAGAACCGCAGTTGTACATCCCTGCCTCCATCAATAAAGGTGGAGCTCGCATGGTCCATCACTGCCACCAACATTGCGTGTTGTCATCATTGTCGTGCCCCCCCCCATGCCGACACTACCTCCCTCCATGAGGATTCTCTCAAATGTGATGGAGTTATCATCACCATAACACTTGGATCCATCATTGACCTATGTCTGCACACAATAATGATGGAGATTCACTACCACCACATCAACCAACCACGCCGTCCCATGCTAATTACCATCTCTGTGAAGCCCATCGCTCGAACAACCACAATGTTCACACCTAGGAACATCTCATAATCATAGTTACTCACCATTTCCAAAGTGAACCCTTGCAGCACCCATCCAACCATTGATTTGGGTCGTCATGCACTGCTAGCTAATATCACTGACCACCATTTAATTTTTGGCATCATGTGACGCCAGCCACACAAGCAGCACCCCCAAAATTATCGAGGGCTAAATACTGAACTGGGTGGGGTTTGATCCCCAACCACCCTGGAATTTTAGCTCAATCGAGTACCACTCAGTTACATCCTTGGCAACATAATTAATTATATATAATTATACAATTATATTTATATATATTTATTAATATATAAATATATATAATTATAAATATAATAAATATATGTTTTATAATTTTATATATTTTTAAATATATATAGTTATAATTATAAATATAAATATATTTATATAAATATATATAATTATATATAGTTAAATATATATATATATATGTGTGTGTGTGTGTCTGTATTAATATATATATATATATAATTATAAATATAATAAATATATTTAGTATTCGCGCAACCTCAATCCCCAGTGACCCAATAAAGTGGATCTCAAATGGAATCAGTTTTGAATCCAGTGGAATGGATGATGCTTGAGGTGATGAGTAGATTTCAGTGTAGCGTATCCCAACCCTGAATCGAAATGATGATCTAAAGAAGGGAAGTGTCTCCTCATTTAGGTTCTTTGATGATTTTTTATTTGGTTCCTCTTCTACAGGACGGTTCACAATGAATAGATTGTTGTAATCTATTGAAGATAATCATTCAACTATTTCAAAACTTATTTTTGAGTGTAAACATTCGATTATTACTCGGTTGTTGGTCTAACAAGGATCCAATACCTAGAAGATTAAGGGTCTACGAAGTTTTATTCTACAATTTTGGGGATTCATAGGATTAAAAGTTTTATCAATCGTTAAGGGATTATTCAATATTATTTTTCCACTGATCGATATGAAGGTCAAGTCATGGATAATGGGTTTCATCCCTCTGAAACCTAGAAATATAAGAATTCAGGGCTAGGAAACTCATTTTAATCCAGTGACTGTTGGGAATTAGACCACTGAAGTTTGGATTCATGTTTCTATCCTTAGAAAATATATATAGAACCCCCAAATTATTTTGGATGTGGATTCTATGGTTGAGATCCCAATTAATTTTGAAAATGAAATAGAATGTGCAAGGTTTTGGAATTTTTCTCAGATTCTCATGGAGATTGATATGAGATCGACCTTCACTAACACTGTAATGTTAGTGGATACTAATTATAAATTTGAATTGCATATTTAGGGTGAAAAAATGTTTGATTTCTATAAGAAGTGTTGGAAAATTGGTCATCTTGCTGATAAATTTCATAAAGTCCTTCTTTGTTCTAACTGTAGGATATTTGGGAATTATCTTGAACAATGTAAGTTCAAGATTTTATCTAAAGATACTATAACCAATTCATATTCTATTAGTTTGTATTCCCAGTCGACCAAGCAGGGTAGGGAGGGGATCATGGTAGATGAACTTGATTTGTTTTTTGACATGATTGGTGGTATCAACTCAGGTGACATTGCCAGCAGGCTGAGTGATTTATTGGGAAGTTGTATAGGTGGATAGGAATTTTCTATAGGTTTTGGTGTATTATCCAGAGTAGAAGGTGCCGCAAGGTAGGATTCATCCCTTGATCAATAGGCTTCTCCATGGCTACTGTCACACCCTTCGTATCTAAATTATTTTCATTATTATTTGTATTTGGAATCCGGTAGTACGGGTCGAGACCCGACTTAAAAGTTCAGAGTTATTTTTTAAAAACCGAATGTTTTGGCCTTGACTGTGTCTAGCGCACTGCGGTCAAAGGTGCGCGACCTCGCCTGGGTCTTTGCGTGACCACGCCCGGTTCACCGCACACCCTGATCGATGGTCAATTAAATAAATAAAATCGATTAATTATAAAGTAATAAAATTAATAGTGTGATGAAATAAAAATCAAATAAAATAAGAGTTTTTTTAAGATAATAATAATAATAATGTTATTCAGGGATATTATTATTATTATTATTATTATTATTATTATCATAATTTATATAACTTTTTATTTTATTTTATTAACATCAATTTAGTTTTATTATTATTAATAATAATATGATTTCTTCGGGTTTAGCATCACCGGACGCACGGGTAGGGCATGGTTATGAGAAAGTGTGGTCTGCCCAACTTTCAAAATGAGTTAAAATAAAATGGGATAATGAAATAATAATGAATAAAGAAATTGGAATAAAATGAAAATAATAAGTCTAATAAACTTTAAAAAACTGTTTTAATGATAATAATTGGACTATTGTTTGAGAATAAAAGTATTATTATTATGAATAGTGTTATGGATATAAATTTTTTTAATTTTGTTATTAATTTTGTGAAAATAATTATTATAGTTAATACTATGTAATGTTATTACTTTTTATTTATTATTTCATTTATTTTATTTATTGTTTCTTTTAATTTTTTCCCTCTTCTGCTTAGGGTTTGGACCCCTTCTCCCCTTCTTTCTCCAATATCCCGTTGCAACGATGCCCAACCTCATCCACTGGAACCCTCATGCCACACCTCCCCTCCCTTGGCCTCCTCCCGCATCCAGCTTGCTCTGGAAACATGACCTCGCAGGACCACACCCCTACTCCCATGCTCTCCCATCGGGCCGTCGCACCATGGCCCCCTGTCCCGGCCTCTCCTCACCGCATCCCTCTTCCGGAGTTGTGACCCTCCGGTGCACCCCCCTCGTCCTGCTAAGTCTGCCATCCCGATCGGCCGACTGGCTCACGGCGCACCCCATGGAATCCGGCTACCACCGAGCCACGCCACCTCTTCCTTACTACCAGTTTTTCGGCACAACACACCTCTGTTGGCCTCTTTTAAGCCTCGGCGAGCCCTCAGATATGCACCTCCCGTCCTCCCAAACCCTTGCAGCGGCCTTCCTCCCCCTTCCCCACAAGTGCGGACCACCTGGGTAATCTCTTCATTCTTCTTTCTAGGGTTTAGGTCATGCTCGTTTGTGGTTTTTGTGTATCCATCTTTTAGGGTGTTAGTTTTAGCTTTTTATTTTGATTTTATTTGGTTTCAATTCATGTTTTAGGGTTTAATTTATGTTTTACGTGGTGTGAATTGCATGCGATTGGAGTTCTGCACTAAGGTTTGAAAGTCTTCTTCCCTCGAGGTAGGTGGTTCCATGTTTAAACATTATTTAACGAATTGATTTTCTAGCTTAGTTAAATTATAATGTTCTTTGATTAATTATTTTGGGCGCGGATTTGGTTTTCTCAAAGTTTTTCATGTGTTCAATTTGTTTGGTAGTATGTTTATATGGGTGGTTGCGTTCATTTGGCTGAATACTTATTTTAGTCAATTATTAGTGTTTTATCATATGTGCAGTTATCTTTTCATTTTTGAAAGTGGTGTTAATTTTGTTTCGACATAGTGTTGCATGTTCTTGGTAGTAAGTGAATGTGTTGTAATGGTTGAGTAGGTTGTTTCTATGAAAACCTATGTGAGCTGCCTTTAGTGTTTTATAATGTTTGTGTTTGTTTTATAAAAATTTACAAAGTTAAATGTTTGTGTTCTAGTGTTTTTATAAGGTTCGTGTTTTTTTTGTGAAAATGTGAAAAGTGTGCAGTTTGTGTTCTTGATGTGGCGTTGGGTGTGTTTGATCACGAAAGAGGGATGAGTTGCTTTTGCGTGTTAAAGACATGTTATGTTTCTTTTCAATGAATTTGTTTACAAAAAATATAATATGATTTAATAAAATTATTAACAATAAAAATTTAATATGTTTTTTTAATAAACAATTATTACCAATGCAGAAATTGTTTTAATTGAGTTGGGTAAAGTCATTTGGCATGTGCACTTAACCAAATGGTTTTCTATGTGTGTGAATGTGTGTAGTTTGGTTTATGTAACACCCTAGTTGTTTTATTTGTCTGAGTTTGACATGAAATGTGAAATTGGAACATCTTGAGCACAAAAGGGGAAGCCTGGGTACTAGGTGGGCGGACTAGATCTAGCGTGCTAGTGATATGAAAGCGGGTCTGGACCAATTTCACTAAGCTGGTTTGATGATTACTACAATAACTAAACATTGTATGATGATTGGAGACCACTATGTTATGGTTGTGTTTCCCTACTAGCAGCTTGTGCACGAGAATGTATTTTGTTGTGTTTCTGGTAATACTATTCACCGAGACATGATGTTATAGGGTCCCATTATTTTTACTAGTACCTATAAGGCCTCTTCCACTTTTGGTGCTCATGGAATATTATAAACTCACCGTCGGCATACAGTGTAGCTTTTGGGTTCTCTTGAAGGTTTAAGTTTTCTTAACTGCAAGTGTGTTTTATTTTATTTAAGTTGTTTTCGTTGAAATTGATTTCTTTATAGAAACTGTTCTTTTAAACTTGTCCAAGCTTTGGTGTCCTTTCTTTTATTAATCATGAAAATGTTTTTTTCATTTAATGTTTACACGCAGAACCTTTTTGTTGGGTGATGTCCTACTGGGATCTTGGCTCACACACTACACACACCTTTGGGTGTATGTAGACTTTGTTTCTTGTGTATTCCAGGTTGTAACATCATGCTCAGCGATGGTGGTTCTGGTCAATGATGGTCTTCTCGTGCATGTTGGTGTTGTGGCATGTGGATTTTGCGCCTCTATTGTTGCTTTGTGGTTTGAGTGAGAGTTTTAGTTTCTTTTGTTGTCGTTTATTTTGGATGTTGGTTCAAGTTATAAACCTCTGAATTTGTTTTTAGTTTAAGGCCCTGTTTGGTTATCTATTTTTAGTTTCAGTTTCTTTATCTTATCGGTTGGTTTGTGTTTACTATTTCAGGTAAAATCATTACCATGTGTTAGTTTTGATACCCATGCACTTATGCCATCCCATGGGGATTGGGAACGCCCTTCGGGCCATGTCGCGGACCGGGTCTGATGGTGACCTGGCCTGGTTCGTGACCAAATGGTTTCAGAGCAGCGATTTTTCTCTCTTGGGTTGTCTTCTTTTGGGATAGGGTCAGTGTAGACCAAAGTTACGGGTGTCAGAACTCGACGTTCTGGTTACGAGCAAGGTGCCTGGCCAACACACCTCGTGGCGAGACTCGAGTTACCAGGGTAAGTTGAGGTTTGTTGAGTCTTTGGTCCTTGTGATTAATCTTGATTAGGGGAAATGAAAAAGGAGTGGGGTCAGTGGTCCCAGTGAACTCGCAGGGTCTGGAAAGCCATTTAGAGCTGGGGACGCTGTCCTATAATACCCTCGGTGGCAGTGGCGTGATTGGCGTATGACCGCCAACCATATGTTCCAGTCACCTGCTGACACTAGTTTTCTCTTGTACCGTTCCTTGTTTCGATGTTTTGGAATTGTGGACCTTTGGTTTTTAAGTAAAAATGATTTGGTCTTGGAAAATGTTTTAGAAAATGTTTTGAAATAAAGAACATTAAAAATAAAATGAGGTATGAGGTTTGAAAAGTGTGGGTTGGATGTTTTGGTTTTGAAAAATGGAAAGTTTGGTTTCGATCCATGGTGTTCTCATGGGAAACCACATGAATGAGTGTATATAGAAATAAAAAGGGTTAATGGCACGATTGGATGATTTTCTGGATGGATATGAGGTGGGTGCGGGTGTGGCATGGGAACATGCATGTGTGAGGCCTATGGGACACCATTGGTGTTTGTGTGACCCACTGGCTTTTCTTATTTTCAAAATGTTTTGTTAAAGTAAAATTTGGTGTTTTTATATAACCCGGGATTGTTTTGTGTGTCCTTGTATTTTTGAAAGGTAGGATGTGAGGTGTTTCGAGCTGAGAATCCTTTTTACTCATTTGGGTCCTGAGTTTGAATTCTTATTTGTATGTTGGTATGCAAGCATGTAGCTAGTTAATTCCTTATAAAAGTACATTGGGGAGCCCTTGCAGTGGTCCCCCCTACACATTTGGTGTTCTCTTGTGTTATGTCTTGACCATTGGACCAGTTTGGTTGGGTACATGGTTTCCTTTCATGACTAGTGTATTCCCCCCATAAAGGGTTGACATGTGACTGAAGTGTGTCCATAGTAAATTATTCATTGGCTGGCCCTCCAGTTGATCCGAGGAACCTATTCTTGGATTCTGGAATTGAACCCACCTCTCCTTTATACAACTAAGTGGATCCTCTCGTAGAGGGATGATTGATGCAAGGGGAGTTGAAGGGAGTTTTGGTCTTTTGAGTGTCTGACTTGTCGGGAATGAGGTTTGACACCGTTGTGTCTAAAGGTCCCCCTAGAAATGGTCAAAGAAATTCCAGTGGGAAGGGTGAATTTGGTTCATAATTACCGAGGTTGGTCGATGTTTTCAAAGGCTCGTAGTGATTTCATTGGCCACGAGGGTCATGTTTGGCGAAATCTTGTAGTGTGAGTTCTCTTCAGAGTGAAAAGGTAAATTTCATATAACCCTTCAAGAATCCCTATTTTCATAGGATGGTGTCCTCTTTTTGGGGAGTTCTAATTTTACAATTCAAAGGCGAGTGTTTTTTGTTCATCTTTATTTCTTATGTTTCTTGGTTAAAGTGAAGAGGTGATGCATGTGCATCATCTAAAAACTTATTTTTGTTGATACGCTATGAGCGAGTGGTTGGATGTTGTGGTGTGTTGTGTTTGTTGGCGTTGTCTCGGTTGTGGTGTGGTTGCGAGTGGTGCCAAAAATGAGAAGCTCTATTTGGGAGTCTACAATACCTGACTGCGAGGCAGGAGATGCATTAAACATCAGGGCTCCAACCAGAGGTCTCGGAGTGAAGCTGGCACGTGGTCAGAAACCCCAGTAGTGTATGGAACCCCGACTTTATTTCTGTCATCGGTGTTGAAAGTAGAGATAGTTTAAATTTTTTTTTCTGTGGTTGTTCCATTCTAGAAGAACTGTCTGTTTGCGTAAGGTTTTCGTGACTATGTGGAGGCATGTTCGTCCCGTTTCCTTAAAGTCCTGGGGGTTGCGTCCCATAGGATATAATCGCTTTTAGCGTCCCTTATGGGGTCTGTTTTAGAGAATTGGTTGAAAATTTGAATGGTGCTCATCCAGGAATGTGAAAATGTTGGATTGTCTTGGGTCATGGTTTTGACGCCCCGGTAGTCGGGCCCCTCCCTCCCCGCCCCTTGTGGTGGGGTGTTTTGTCACCATCAGAAAATTTTCAAAGTTCTGTATCTTCTATTAGTTATAATGGTGGGGATACCCACGTTGGGTCTCACGCAAATTTCTCTTGAATGAATCAATATTGGACTTTTCTTTAATGGAGGGAAGTCCACTCGGGCCTCCCCCCTTCGGTCTTCCAGTCTCGCCTTGGACATCGGTAGGTTCTTAATAGTGGGGAGCCCCTCAGACTTTCCCATTTGACCTTTTGGTTTTGTTTCTAAAGATGGCTTGGTGATAAGTGATAAGAGTGTTCCTTGGATGTGGTTTGACCTTGTTTGTTTATTCTAGCCAAAGATGTGGTTTTCGTTTATTAGTGCTTGAGATGTTTTGGCTTCTGAAGTTGGTTTCTGTGGGTGTGAGAGTTTCCTTCCTTGATCAATCAACTGGAGGCATTATAGCTCTTTGGGGCGGGCACCACATATCAGAAAGTATTTTTACGAGTTTCTTCAAGTTGTCTTTGAGTCACTCTCTTTGAGCACGATCCTTTTTCCCCTATTTTCTCGATGTTTGTGGGGATCCCCTTTGAATCTTAAGGGAGTGTGGTTTTCTACATTTGGGTTCAGTTCTAGTTTTGGCTTTCCAGGGATGGAAGAATTTATGGTGGGGAGAATTGTCACACCCATCATGTTTAATTTATTTTCTTTATTATTTTTATTTGGCATTCGGTAGTTCGGGTTGAGACCTGATGTAAAATTTCATAGTTCTTTTTTAAAAAACGAATGTTTTTGCCTTGACTGTATCCAACACACCGCGGTCGAAGGCGCACGGACTCACCTAGGTCTCCGCGCGACCACGCCAAGTTCACTGCATGCCCTGCTCGATGGTCAATTAATTAAATAAAATGGATTAATTATAAAGAAATAAAATTAATAGTGTGATGAAATAAAAATCAAATAAAATAAGAGTTTTTTAAGATAATAATAATAATAATGTTATTCAGGGATATTATTATTATTATTATTATCACAATTGATATATATTTTTATTTTATTTTATCAACATCAATTTAGTTTTATTATTATTAATAATAATATTACGAGTGTTTCGGGTTTAGCGTCACCGGATGCACGGGCAGGGAACGGTTATGAGAAAGTGTGGTATACCCAACATTTAAAATGATTTAAAATAAAATGGGATAATGAAATAATAATGAATAAGGAAATTGGAATAAAATGAAAATAATAAGCCTAATAAACTTTAAGAAATTGTTTTAATGATAACAATCAGAGTATTTTTTGAGAATAATAGTATTATTATTATGAATAGTTTTAAGGATAAAAAATTTATTAATTTTTTTATTAATTTTGTGATAATAATTATTATAGTTAATACTATGTAATGTTATTAAGTTTTCTTTATTATTTCATTTATTTCATTTATTGATTTTATTACTTTTTATACACTTTTTCTTATGGTTTGGACCCCTTTTCCCCTCATTTATACCATATCCCATCACGCCGATTCCTAGCCTCTTCCCATAGAACCCTCGCGCCACACCCCACCTCCCTCGGCCTCCTCCAACGTCTAGCCTTCTATGGAAACACGACCTCTCTGAACCGCTCCCCTGCTCCCCCGTCGCGCCGTCGCACTAAGCACCCCTGTCCTGGCCTTTCCTCGCTGCCTCCCTCTTCTAGAACTGAAACCCGCTGGTGCACCCCCCCCCCCCCTCGACCTAATACGTCCGCCATCCCGATCGACCAGCCGGCTCACATCGCACCCCATGGAAACCGGCTACCACCAAGTCGCGTCGCCTCTTCCTTATGACTAGTTTTCCAGCACAGTACACCTCTGTTGTCCTCTCTTAAGCCTCTACCATCCCTCGAATATGCACCACCCAACCTCCCAAACCCTTGAAGTGGCCTTCCGCCCCCTTCGCCGCAAGTCCGGACTGCCCGGGTAATCCCTTATTTCTTATTTCAAGGGTTTGGGTCATGCTCGGTTGTGGTTTTGGTGTTTCCAGCTTTTAAGGTTTTAGTTTTAGCTTTCAAGTTTGATTTTATTTGGTTTCAATTCATGTTTTAGGGTTTAATTTATGTTTTATGTGGTGCGAATTGCACACAATTGGAGTTCTGCACCATGGTTTGGAAGTCTTAGTTACTCGAGGTAGGTGGTTCCGCGTTTAAACATTATTTAATGAATTTATTTTCTAGATTAGTTAAATTATGATGTTCTTTGATTAATTATTTTGGGTGCAATTTTTTTTTTCTTGAAGTTTTTCATGTGTTAAATTTGTTTGGTAGTATGTTTATATGGGTGGTTGTGTTTATTTGGCTGAAAACTTATCTTTAGTCAATTGTTAGTGTTTTATCATATTTTCAGTTAGCTTTTCATTTTTGAAACTGGTGTTAATTGTGTTTCGACATAGCATTGCATGTTCTTGGTCATAAGTGATGTTGTTGTAATGGTTGAGTATGTTGTTTCTATTAAAACATCTATGAGATGTCTTCTAATGTTTTATAAAGTTCTTGTTTGTTTTTTAAAAATGTGCAAAGTGAAATGTTTTTGTTATAGTGTTTTTATAAGGTTTGTGTTTGTTTTGTAAAAATGTGAAAAGTGTGCAGTTTGTGTTCTTGATGCGGCGTTGGGTGGGTTTGGTCCAGAAAGGGGGTTGAGTTGGTTTTTCATGTTGAAGTCTTGTTACATTTCTTTTTGAATAATTAGTTTACAATGAATTTAATATGCTTTAAAAAAATTATTAATGATAAAAATTTAATATGTTTTTTTAATAAACAATTATTAGCAATGCAGAAATTGTTTTAATTGAGTTGGGTAAAGTGTTTTGGCGTGCACACTTTGCCAAATGGTTTTCTGTGTGTGTGAAAGTGTGGCGTTTGGTTTATGTGACACCCTGGTTGTTTTATTTTTCTGAGTTTGACATGAATTGTGAAATTGAAAATCTTGAGCACAAAAGGGGAAGCCTGGGTACTGGGTGTGCAAACTAGATCTAGCATGCTAGTGATACGGAAGCGGCTCTGGCCCAGTTTTACTTAGCTGGTTTGATTATTAAAACACTAACTAAACATTGGATGATGATTGGAGACCACTAGGTTATGGATGTGTTTCCCTACTAGTGGCTCGTGTACGCGAACATTTCTTTTTGTGTTTTGGTACTACTGTTCACCGAGATGCGATGTTCTAGGCTCCCATTCTTTTTACTAGTACCTATGAGGCATCTTCCACTTTTGGTGCTCCTAGAATATAACACACTCACCATCAGCATATGGTGTAGTTTTTGGGTTCTCTTGAAGGTTTAAGTTTTCTTAACTGCAAGGGTGTTTTATTTTATTTTATTTTATTTCAGTTGTTTTTGTTGAAAGTTCTTTCTTTATAGAAACTGTTCTTTTAAAGTTGTTCAAGCTTTGGTGTTCGTTCTTTTATTAAGCATGCAAATTATTTTTTCATTTAATGTTTACACGTGGAACCTTTTTGTTGGGTGACGTCCTACTGGGCTCTTGGCTCACACCCTACATACACCTTTAGGTGTATGTAGACTTTATTTCTTGTGTATTCCAGGTTGTGACATTGTGCTCAGTGATGGTGGTTCTGGCTGTTGATGGTCTTCTCGTGCCGGTTGGTGTTGTGGCATGTGGATGTTGCGCCTCTCTTGTTGCTTGGAGGTTTGAGTGAGAGATTTAGTTTCTTTTTGTAGAGACCCGTAGCTTGAAAAACATGGACATTACATTAATTTTTCAGAATACTTAGTACATAACAAAAACCAACACTCAAGGACCGTAATAGTTTAGTGTCTTTTGAAACTCGGAACATAACATTCTAATCATGGTGAAAGATCTCCAACATCTCCTATAAAGATCTTCCCCTTTTTTTCTTACCTAAAACATTTCTTTATATCCCGGGGAAAAGAAAACATAAAAAAGGGTGATCTCAAATGCTCAATAAGGGTAAACATAGATAACATTGAACAATCCATAATCATTTGAATGAAAAAAACTTGAACATGAAATTTAAACATCAAAATCTTGAGCAAAGACATACATCTTGGAAGTACGTAAGGAACATCAAACTTGATAAAATAGCATGGGAATAAATCATCTAATTGTTGCAACCATTCAACACTTGTTATGATTTCCATAGTAGCCAAGGCATTGCTGCCAAGACCATCTTAGTGGACAAAGTTGCTTTCTGAATCGAGTTCACTCCTCGTTCCAGTCCTGTATCACTGAACCGGCTTAACCCGTCGTTCCAGCCATGTCTATCTGATGAGATATAAATCTTTACCCAATGCATTGGAGGGAGATATAGTTCCCACCCATCTCATAATGAAATCATTCTTACTTGTACCACAAAATAAACTTAAAACATTCATCATGACCCAAATAATAAAATGGGTTTCATAAACATCATCCCATCATCACATAATCCATATAAAACAAATGGATATTTCATCATACGAAAAGTGAAACCATGTAAATCATAGATACATTATACATGAAACATACACATATGAAATAATGTCATCTTAGATGGAAAATGGTTTTGATAAAACACTTGAAATAATTTCCTGAGGAAAATATCCTTTCTTATTCAAAATCAATTTATTTTCACAAAAAATCATGCAATTTTAAAAGAAAAAGATTTTTTTGAAAACAGTCATGAAATATTTTGGATGAAGCTTCATGAAAATAAGGCTTTATAAAACTGTAAAAATCCTTTCGTGCCGTATAAGTTAAAAAAATTCTTATCGTACTTTTGCCGGAAAAGTCAAAAAGTACCATGTAAAAGTGATATTCCATACATACCATGTAGTAAAGTCATAAATGGGTAAAAAGGACTTTAAAAATAAATGAAAACACTTTTATAGAACATGGACATGGATGATAGAAATAACCCCAGTAAATACTTACGAATAAGCAATCTCGGATAAAAATGAGATTTGCAAAATTATCCCTTACCTTAGGTCTGATATGCTTCGTACGCTTCCGAACCTCCTGTATAATGATGTAAATAATGTCATTGACTTATTACAGAATCATATTCATTGTTATGATATCATATATGGTTCACTTATGACTTTATATTACCCGTTCTTTTGTAAATTCCATGTTAAAGAGCGTTTTGGGTAAAATCGTTTCATTTGTCGTCCATGTTTTGACTTGTAATTATTCGTATGATTACTTAGATCATGATTACTTAATTCCAGAATATAAAATATTATTTATATATAAAATATATTCAGAATATACATATATATAATAGATCGATAAATGGAAAGAAATACACCGTTCATGGAGACGGTAGGCCATACGTACGCATGAACGTTATTTTCGTTTCCTCATTGAATTGAATGGAATTAATTGGATGACATACATATATATATACATAAATCCATTATCATTATTATTTCATATATTTCATGATTACTTATTATATATACTTTATAATCATTCATGAATGGTTAATCATTGAGAATGAATCTCATCGCGTCGTGGAGACGGTAGTCCGTACGTACGCACGAGCGATGATATCGTTCCCATAATTATTGAATTGAATTAGAGTGGATGATAAAATATATCAGAATCATTATGAAGTTATAATAACTATGTATAGTTATTTTTACACCATTATACCCATCCAATTAAGGTGGTGTAGGAAAAACATATTACACCACAGCGTGGAGACAGTATTCCGTATGTACGCACGCGCGGTGATTTTATTTTCCATAGGATGGATAGATGGTAAAATAGGGTTGTTTAATAATTATAATAACATATCAGTATATGAGTGATACATATGTTATTACTTCATATTGAAACAACTAAAGAAGAATAAGTGGAAGAAGAAATAAAGTTGAAAGAATCGGTAACAGACAATACCTCTTCTTTGAAGCGCCTCTTTGAGACCTCCTCTTAGGGCACTAAAATTGGTCTTTGAAGAATACCAGGACCTCTAGGATGTTTCTAGGGAAGCGGAGAAGAAAATTTGGTAGGGGTTTGCCGAGATTGAAGGCTCAAAGTGGTGTAAGAAAGAGAGGGAGGAGGTTCCCTTTTATAAGGGAGGAGAGGGGCACCATTGGAATAACAAAAAATATTATTTTATTATAATGTCATATTCGGTTTTTAATAGCTCCCAATTGAGTTATTTCGAAGCTAAGGTGGGGATGGGTCGAAATCCTTTCATCCAATAGAATTTAGACAAGTTTAGGTTTCTATTTTAACCTTATCATTTAGATTTAACTTTAAGTTAAATAATTTTTCTTTTACCGTGTCTTCTTGTTTTTTTACACTATAAGGTTAATGAACTTACTATAAAAAGCCAAACGAACCCCAAGTTGTTTATTATTAATATATATAACCTTATCTAAGTCATTCTGACAAAACGTAGATTTTTAAGAATAAAATAACAATTAATAATATAATATTAGTTTTAAATACTATTTTATGTCAATTCTGACACAATTTGGTAATTGATTTTTGTGAAAATCATAACAGAATGTTTAGTTCGAAAAAAGTTAATTAAATCAATAATAACATTTAATATTAACCTATAAAATTATTTTAATTCATAAAAAGTCTCAAATTACATTTATTTGGTTATTTATAACATCAATTATGTCAATATTTCATTAATAAGATAATTACTGCATCATTGTTGTGTCATAAGTAAATTAAATTATTTAATGTCTAAAAATTATAAATAAAATACCATTATGTAGTAAATCTTTTTATATTTCTAATTAATATTTATAGTCGAATTTATCTTTTGTATAACCTTATATTAAAAATGTTTTACTTATTAAACTTTGATTTTAACTATTTTAACCCTTCTTTAAATAAATTAATATTAAATGTCCTAATCTAATCCATGTGGGCATAAATGGTCATATTTTATTCCTAAGGTTTCTTTTGGTCTAATTACACATATACAATAGAATTGGGACATGTTTTAGGGCAATAATAATATCATTTTACCCTTAATTACCTTATTTACTTTTAACCGTGGTAAAAAAAAGTAAAAAGTTACTATTCACCAAAAATTATTTTCATCTCATTGAACTAAATTTTACATTTTAACATCAACCGTGTCTCTCCGATTTTTGATATTCCATTCACAAAAGTGGTAAAATTAAGTTTTACGTAAATTTGAAAATTTTCCTAGGAGGTGGGTAAAAGACGGTCAAAAGTTCAATAAAATTTTTATATATCTAAAATTATTATAAAATGACTCCAATGAATTACATTGAACTTATATAGGTATTATGTATCAATTTTGACCTAAAATAAATTTCAATAAAATAAATAATTATTTAAATAAAAGGTTTGTTTTTAAATAGAAACCCAGTGTTTTCACTATTCATCAAAAAATTGAAAGTTTTCAGAAAAATACCAAAATTTCAGCCTAGGCTAATTTCAATATTCCGAATCCAAAAATGAAGTCCATTTTGAAAAATAAAATTTATAAAATTTATAAAATTGGTTATTACTATTCATAACGGCTAGTTTTAATAATATTTTAATAGCATATCGTTGTTCAGTGAAACTCAGTGTTGCATACAACGCAAGCTATCGAGGAAGGCCGCGATTGCGTGTAAAGCAAGCCAAGATAGGGTTGTGCGTAGTGCACGACTCCTTTGTTGTTCCGTATAACAAAATACATTGAATATATATATATATATACTCAATGTTTCATAGAATAACTACTATCAAACAAACATGAAATTGTGTGTAACATGATCCAAGATTAGTGTTGCGTATACTGCAAGATAATACGGTGTTGCGTATAGAGCAAGATAATATTTTTGTAGCGTACAACAGAAGATATGAAAGAAATTAAAACGAATATATCATATAAAATCTCTGGTTGTTACATTCTACCCCCCTTAAAATGAATTTCGCCCTCGAAATTCATCGGGGTTATAAATCGTTTAGTATTCATAGAAACCCACATCGTAAAAAGGAATACTAAAACTTAATTTTAAAAACTAAAGTATGAAACGTAATGATTACCCAAAGTAACTCATCATTGGGTTTCCATATAGGAGAACATAGGTGAAAATATGGATATGGAAGATAAATCTAAATATCAAGTTCTGATAGAGAGTGGTAGAGAACATGGCTATGAAAAAGCCAACAATCACAAAGCCCTAGATTTGTGATGATATAAGGTACCATCTGATTCATCAGATATAAGAGTATTAGGACAACATTTTTGTTTTCAAGATCATTTCCCTAAAGTTGAAGAATTTTTATTAGAAGAATACTTTATTTCGGTACAATCTCACCGTTGTTTGTGCCTTAAACAATTTCAACTTCGTCTCTAAAAGAAATGAAGTTGAATTTGTCTTTCGTGGAGTGTTAGAAAATCAGGTGATAGAATGAGAGGTCATTCCATCTATCTCAAACATAAGGATAGAAAAAGATATATATATATATATAAGTCCATCTATGGTGAGATTAATCGTATATGGTTCCAAAAATGGACTTATACTTCATCTATCATACTTCTTAATATAATAAAACAAGTTTCTATAAACAAGGGACTTTATGTAGTCCAGTGGTAGGTGATGAAGGCCTGCCGCACTTTGGTTATGGGTTTGATTCCCACATCCTTTTCCAACGCGATGGGTTGTCTCCTGTCCTGCAGTTTGTCCCTTTTTTTTTCAAATATACATTATTATAACTTTCCATCAATAATATCGAAAAAATTTCTATCCTTAAACAATACTAACTTATGTCCAACATAATCCATTCCAATCTTTAGGCTTATCTAAAATACTTCGGTCCAAGATCATAGTATAAAGAAAACAATTACTAGAAAGGTTATCTACCAAGAATGTGAATACAAGCATTTATCCCACATATATCATAAGATATATCTTTTTGGTTGCATTCCAAAAACATGAATACCTTAGTCATATATTTTCTTGAAACATAAATTTCCATAGAACCTTAATGAAAACTAGAATACTATCAAAAGGTAACTCTTTCCACATACCAAAATCCCAAAAAATCTATATAATCAAACCACAATATCACTTAGTCCTTATATCAGTCATGAGCTCATGAATATAATCAAACATCTCATTTTCTCCTTATCCCTTCATTATGCGCATATCATCTGCTTTCCAAAATATTTGAATCACTTTTCATGGTTACCAGTACCATAAAATTATTGAAAACAACAATAGACTAATACAAAAATATTCTAATACACCATAAAAGTACCTCAACAACATTATTCTTGAATACCAATACATAAACACTTCAATACATCCTCTTCAATGATTGTCCTGGAATAAGTCCTTCCTTGATTTAGAAGTAACTTTTTAGGTGAGGGCATTGAGTTGGGTAATGCCCATGTTCTCCACAAATAAGTCATTGAACTCCATAACAGTCTGTCACTCTATTACCCTTTTCTCCACACAGATAACATATGTCCCTCCATTTGATGCATTCCTCAAGGTTCTTCTTCCCTTCTTTAGAAATCTCAATCTTACTTTCTTTATGCTCCTCAACATGCGAACATGCGTAAAAGTCTATCGTCCTCTTATTTGATGAAATATGCATACCACTAAATTTCACCTTGTTAATCATATATCACGATGACTGATTTGAAATAATCACAATATCTTTCTCTCTAGGCATTACAAAATTTTGTTGCTCATAGTCACCAATTTTTCCATTGGATTCAATGTTAACCGAATTCATTCTGGTTCCCTCCATTGACTAAAACAAAAAAAGAATACCGTGAGAGGTAAAAATCATACAAGGAAAATAACATAATCAAGGGGGAGTACCATCTACATCTAACATATTAGGTTTAATTCTAATATCATTACCGTAATTATAACCTATACTTATACTTAACCTTAGGGACATCCCTAGACATACATTAGAAATATCTCTAGGGATCTCACTATAGTTTTCGCATCCTAGTTTCCAAAGGTTGACTAAAACTTTCCTCTGATACCAATTGTAGAGACCCGTAGCTTGATGTACATAGAAATTACATTACTTTTGAGGAATACTTAGTACATAACAAAAACCAACACTCAAGGATCGTAATAGTTTAGTGTCTTTGGAAACTCGGAACATAATCTTCTAATCGTGGTGAAAGATCTCCAACATATCCTATAAAGATCTTCCCCTTTTTTTCTTACCTAAAACCTTTCTTTATATCCTAGGGAAAAGAAAACATAAAAATGAGTGAGCTCAAATGCTCAGTAAGGGTAAACATAGATAACATTGAACAATACATAATCATTTGAATGAAAAAAACTTGAACATGAAATTTAAACATCAAAATATTGAGCAAAGACATAAATCTTGGAAGTACGTAAGGAACATAAATCTTGATAAAATAGCATGGGAATAAATCATGTAATTGTGGAAAACATTCAGCACTTGTTATAATTTCCATAGTATCCAAGTCATTGCTTCCAATACCATCTTAGTGGACAAAGTCCCTTTCTGAATCGAGTTCACTCCTCGTTCCAGTCCTGTATCACTAAACCGGTTTAACCTGTCATTCCAACCATGTCTATCTCATGAGATATAAATCGTTACCCAATGAATTGGAGGGAGATATAGGTCCCACCCATCTCATAATGAAATTATTCTTACTTGTGCCATAAAATAAACTTAAAAAATTCATCATAACCCAAAGAATAAAATGGGTTTCATAAACATCATCCCATCATCACATAATCTATATAAAAAATGGATATTTTATCATAAGAAAAGTGAAACCATGTAAATCATAGAGACATTATACTTGAAACATATACATATGAAATAATGTCATCTTAGATGGAAAATGGTTTTGATAAAACACTTGAAATAATTTCCTGAGGAAAATATCCTTTCTTCTTCAAAATAAATTTCTTTTCACAAAACATCATGCAATTTTAAAAGAAAAATATTTTGTTGAAAATAGTCATGAAATATTTTGTATGAAGCTTCATGAAAATAAGGCTTTATAAAACCGTAAAAATCCGTTCGTGTCGTATAAGTTAAAAAAACATTCTTCTCGTACTTTTGCTGGAAAAGTCAAAAAGTACCACGTAAAAGAAAGATTCCATACATACCATGTAGTAAAAGTCAAAAATGGGTAAAAAGGACATTAAACATACATGAAAAAACTTTTATAAAACATGTACATGGATGATAGAAATAACCCCAGTAAATACTTACGAATAAGCAATGTCGGATAAAAAAGAGATTTGCAAAATTATCCCTTACCGTAGGTCTGATATGCTTCGTACGCTTCCGAAACTCCTATATAATGATTTTAATAATGTAATTGAATTATTAAATAATCATATTCATTGTTATGATATCATATATGGTTCACTTATGACTTTATATTACCCGTTATTTTGTAAATTCCATGTTAAAGAGTGTTTTGGGTAAAATAGTTTCATTTGTCGTCCGTGTTTTGACTTTTAATTATTCGTATGATTACTTAGATCATGATTACTTAATTCCAGAATATATAATATGATTTATAGATAATATATATTCAGAATATACATATATATAATAGATCGATAAATGGAAAGAAATACACTGTTCATGGAGACGGTAGGCCATACGTACGCATGAACGTTGTTTTTGTTTCCTCAATGAATTGAATGGAATAAATTGGATGACATACATATATATATATATAAATCAAGTATCATTATTATTTCATATATTTCATGATTACTTATTATATATACTGTATAATCATTCATGAATGGTTAATCATTGAGAATGAATCTCATCGCGTCGTGGAAACGGTAGTCCGTACGTACGCACAAGCGATGATATCGTTCCCATAATTATTGAATTGAATTGGAGTGAATGATACAATATATCATAATCAGTATGAGGTTATAATAACAATTTATAGTTATTATTTACACCATTATACTCATCCAAGTAAGGTGGTGTTGGAAAAACAGATTACACCACAACGTGGAGACGGTATTCTGTACGTACGAACGCGCGGTGATTTCGTTTTCCATAGGATGAATAGATGGTGAAATAGGTTTGTTTAATATTTATAATAGCATATCCGTATATTAGTGATACTGATGTTATTACTTCATAATGAAACAAATAAATAAGAATAAGTGGAAGAAGAAATAAAGTTGAAAGAATCGGTAACGGACATTACCTCTTCTTTGAAGCGCCTCTTTGAGACCTCCTCTTAGGGAACTACAATTGGTCTTTAAAGAATACCAGGACCTCTAGTATGTTTCTAGGGAAGTGGAGAAGATAATTTGGCAGGTTTTGGCCGAGCTTGAAGGCTCAAAGTGGTGTGAGGAAGAGAGGTAGGAGGTGCCCTTTTATAAGGGAGGAGAGGGGCACCTTTGGAATAACTAAAACTATTATTTTATTATAAAGTCATATTCGGTTTTTAATAGCTCCAAATTGAGTTATTTCGAAGATAAGGTTGGTATGGGTAGAAATAATCTTATCCAATATAATTTAGACAAGTTTAGGTTTCTATTTTTACCTTCTCATTTAGATTTAACTTTAAGTTAAATAATTTTTCTTTTACCGTGTCTTCTTGTTTTCTTACACTATAGGGTTAATAAACTTACTATAAAAAGCCAAAAGAATTCCAAGTTGTTTATTATTAATATATATAACCTTATCTAAGTCATTCGGCCGAACCTTAGATTTTTGGGAAAAAAATAACAAATAATAATATAATATTTGTTTTAAAAATATTTTATGTCAATTTTGACACAATTTGGTAATTGATTTTTCTGAAAATCATAACAGAATGATTAGTTCCAAAAAAGCTAATTAAATCAATAATAACATGTCATATTAACATAGAAAATTATTTTAATTCATAAAAAGTCTAAAATTACATTTATTTGGGTATTTATAACATCAATTATGTCAATATTTCATTAATAAGATAATTACTGCATCATCATCATGTCATAAATAAATAAAATTATTTAATGTCTAAAAATTATAAATAAAATACCATTATGTAGGAAATATTTTTATATTTCTAATTAATATTTATAGTCTAATTTATCTTATGTATAACCCTATATTAAAAATAATTTACTTATTAAACTTTGATTTTAACTATTTTAACCCTTCTTTAAATAAATTAATATTAAATTTCCTAATCTAATCCAAGTGGGAATAAATGGTCATATTTTATTCCTAAGGTTGTTTTTGGTCGAATTACACTTATCCAATAGATGTAGGACATGTGTTAGGGTAATAATAATATCATTTTTACCCTTCATTACCTTATTTAATTTTAACCATTGTAAAAAAAAGTAAAAAGTTATTATTCACCAAAAATTATTTTCATCTCATTGAACCACATTTTACATACTAACATCAACCGTGTCTCTCAGATTTTTTAAATTCCATTCACAAAAGTGGTAAAATTAAGTTTTATGTAAATTTGAAAATTCTCCCAGGAGGTGGGTAAAAGACGGTCAAAAGTTCAATAAAATTTTTATATATCTAAAATTATTATAAAATGACTCCAATGAATTAAATTGAACTTATATAGGTATTCTGTATCAATTTTTACCTAAAATAAATTTAAATAAAATAAATAATTATTTAAATAAAATGTCGGTTTTTAAATAGTAACCTAGTGTTTTCACTATTCATCAAAAATTGAAAGTTTCCAGAAAAATACAAAAATTTCACCCTAGGCTAATTTCGATATTCCGAATCCAAAAATGAAGTCCATTTTGAAAAATAAAATTTATAAAATTTCAAAAAGTGGTTATTACTATTCATAACAGCTAGTTTTAATAATATTTTAATAGCATATCGTTGTTTAGTGAAACTCAGTGTTGCGTACAACGCAAGCTATCGAGGAAGGCCACAATTGCGTGTAAAGAAAACCAAGCTAGGGTTGCGTGTAGTGCACGACTCCTTTGTTGTTCCGTATAAAAAAATACATTGAATATATATATATATATACTCAATGTTTTGTAGAATAACTACTATCAAACAAACATGAAATTGTGTGTAACACGATCCAAGATTAGTGTTACGTATACTGCAAGCTAATACGGTGTTGCGTATAGTGAAACATAATCTTGGTGTAGCGTACAACAGAAGATATAAAAGAAATTAAAACGAATATATCATATAAAATCTCGGGTTGTTACAATTTTGTTTTGTTTATTTTGGATGTTGGTTCAAGTTGTAAACCTCTGAATTTGTTTTTAGTTTAAGGCCCGATTTGGTTGTCTATTTTTAGTTTCAGTTTCCATATCTTATCAGTTGTTTTGTGTTTACTATTTCAGGTAAAATCATTCCCATGTGTTAGTTTTGATACCTGGGCACCTGTTCCAACCTGTGGGGATTGTGAACACCCTTCGAGCCATGTCGAGGAATGTGGCAGGCACCGGGTCAGATGGAGACCCGACCTGGTTCGTGACAGCTACCTACTAGCACGAAGGGGATGACTTCTCTACAACCAAATTTTAATTCTACTTCCACCTCAAGTTCACCAAAATTGGGAGGTAATAACCCAACAAAGGCCGTAGGAATTATATAGATTTAGATCAATCTCCGCTACCCTTGGTTATTTCTCTATCCCTTTCCTCTTCTCGAATTTTTTTTTCAGGGGCCACTCTACCTGTTGATGTATTGGACCCTCAGGGACTGATGGTTGGTAATGAGGCAAACATGAATCTATCGAAAGGAAATAATGTTTTCAATGATGAGGGCTTTCAAATGGTGCTTCCAAGAAAAAATAGCTCTTCCAATTCATCTGAGCGTGCAACAGATTAGACTTTTATTGAGGAGAAGTTTTCATAGACATGTGTGGTGGTGGATGTCCCTACTACTAGTGCTAGTGAGGATGATAACGAGTAGACTGTCCATGTGGAGGTATGCATAAAGGCTAGAGGAAGTGGTGAACAACCTAATATATATGTAATTATTAATCCCCAGATCATATGGCCTCTAATGTTTTAGATTATCAACAAGATTGTTTTAGTTTTGTAACCTCTAATAATTGTTGGGGTATGATATTCGAATGCCAAGGGTTTTAGAAATGATGTTATAGGTTAGAGAAGAGGTGGTAAGTGGACAAGATTTGATGAAAATGTGGAATGGTCTTACCCATGTTTATTTTACAAGCTAATGAAATCTACTTATGACTCTTTTGAAAGGGAAAAAAATGTTCATGCTCCTCGGGTGGATTATGAGGGTGAGAGGTACCCCCAAATACTTATAGATTAAATGAAAAAATGGTCTGATTTACTACTCAAAGTTACCATCAACAAAATGGAACCATATGTTTTTTTATACATGAATTATTTGATATTCCAAAAAGTGGTATAAAAAAATGATAAAGATGGTTTCTAGCATAATCATAGGCTTGAATTTCAGGGTCATTCATGGAACTACATGAGAAACATCATACTAGATATTGGGGATAAAATCCCTCAAGGTGTCATCTCAATGTTTTTGGGGTCACTTTGTTTATTGACAAAGCTAGATGACCATGAATAAGTATGGTTGGGGTTTTCGAAGCAAATATTTTAGGTTTTGTAGAATCCCAATGTTTTCCAAATTTTTGGGCTTCAAAATTGGGTGTTATTTATGGAAAAGGAAGGTTTTCTACAATGAATTTCATGGCTAGCAGTTCGTGGACCATGATGAAGAGTTTGCAGACCCCAAAAGAGGTATGAAGAACGGAAAAATAAAACCAGAAAAGGAATATTTCCACATAGCAGTGCTATGTGGTCCGTGAAGCATGCTACACAGACTGTGAAGCATGTTACACAGACCCTGAAGCACGATACATGGACCGTGAAGCACGCTACATGGACTGTATAGAGAAATCAGTTCATGGTCAGCTCATCATTTTCGGTTAATAGGTGTTGATTTAAGGACACATGAAGGGGTTTTTATTTTGCAGAACACATGAACTTCTACAAAGGTTTAAGGCGCTATGTAGACTATATAGCACAGTTCGCGGTGAAGGTTTTACCGTATTGAAGTTTTGAGTAATTTGGATTACTAGGTTTATTAGATCTATTTTCCATCATAATGAACCCTAATTAGATTATTAAAGAGAGTGAATTTCATTAGAAAATATCATCACTCTGTAAGAATTTGGTCATGGCTTAAGTAGTTCATGAGGATGAATTTTTCGAAGAAGAAGAGTTTCACAGGGGATCAATTCTATGAAAGAGAAATTCCATGAAGATAGTTTTCATAAGGGGTTTGAGAGGTTTGGTAGTTCGCAAAAAAAAAAGACCGTATAACATAGGTGGTCCATGATGAATCAGTTATCCACAAAGCTGGGGGTGGTCCTTGAAGAAAAATGTGACCTCAAAGCACTCACACCACATAGTGAAATGCAGTTCACATAGGATTCAAGGTATTTCATAGGGGATGCAGGATAGTTTGTGGATGGACTAAAATAGTTCATGAAAGAAATTAGCATAATCTTATAGTACATGGAAAATTGGTACTTTAAGAGAGAATCTACCTATAGTTAAGGATGCGTTCATTATTGATAATGATGGGACCAAAAAGTCTAGAAACTGTGTGTGGATCCTTTCCAGTGCAGTGAGAAAAGGAAGAGAAAAAAGGTGATCCATTCCACTAGTAGTGAGCCATAGAAAGAGAGCTAGGGAATGACCCTTGGGAAATTAGTGAGTTGACCCTAAACATTCTAAAGGCAGTGATCCTAGGAATAGAAGTTATCTAGCCCAACCCTTTTAATTTGTTAGTGAGTCTTAGTGTATTTGGTACATCAGAACATTACCATTGTATGCTCCTTGGACATATCCCATTGAAGTTGAATCAAGTAAATATTTGTTTCATATATATGATTTCATTTCTATTCATAAATTGCTATAGGAAAGAGAGAGAGAAGTGTTTTGTTTAATAATGAAACAAGATTAGAAGGATAAGTTGTTTCAATCTATCATACCATGATCCCCACCTCAAGGTATTTAACCTAGTTGGGCTAACAATTAGTATTAGATATAAAGGTTGAAAGTTAGATGTTCTCTCTAAATTGAATAAATGGAATCTATTAATCATAAAGGTATTTTATCTTCGATGGAAACTATTTTCAGCTATAGAAGAATCAAATTTAACACTTCTTTCAATCATTGGGTATGGATGTATTTATAGATGCAACACATTGTATTTTTTCCATTATGTACAAAAATGTTTTATTCAAAGAAGAACATATATAATTAGATGTTGATGCCAAAGGAATAAATTCTTTATGGGATCCCTATCCAATGAAATCTATAAAAAGATGATGTCATGTAAGTCATCACATGATATGTGGGAAAATATTCTAAATATTTAGAAGGGTCACTGAAAAGTGAGAGAAGAAAAATTGAAAGTCCTTTAGAACAAGTATCAGGATATGGAATGCACCATAATGATTATATTGATACATTCTTTGACTGAGTGGATATTATTGTGGAATACATGCAGGGTCTCAGAGAAATTATTGACGATATAAATATTATTAACCATATATTGAGAAAAATACCACCTCAGTTTAATAAAAAAGTTTTTGCGTTGGAAGACAATGATATGAAGGAGCTGAAGTTGGATATATTGCACCATACTCATGTTTCACATGAGGTTAGAAATTACGATAACAATGCTATGGAAAATGGGAAGTCCAAAGAAGTGGTATTCAAGGCCATACAGAAGCACGTTGTTGAAGATATTTGGGAGAAAGGAAATGTGGATGGTGTCATTTCATTTTTCTCCTCAAATCTGTATAGAGGAAGAGGAAAGTTAAACTGGAAACTTCCACTTTCATTCTATAGATGTGGTAAGATTGGAAATCTTGTAGTAATGTGTCCTGATATGTTTTATGATGATGGTGAAGATAATGATGAAACTAACATGAAGAATTAATCAGTCAATGTGAAAGGTAGGAAGAGTAAAAAAAGAAATTTCTTCAAAAAGAAGAGTATGATTTCAAAAGAAGATGACATTTGATAAGAATCTGAGGAAGAATAATTTGAGGACTACAAGGATCATGAAGTAGATGATATGGTGGTAGTTGTAAAAAATTCTTAAACAATGGAATATAGTGACAATGATGAAGAATACGTTGAAGTAAGAGTTGATATTCAGGTTGAATTAGAAGCTACACATGAATAAATATTTGTTTGGAGAGCCAACAAAAATAAATCCAATAGGGTTGTTAATGATGAAAAACTCTATATGCAAAAAAATAAAGAAGAAATGTTTGAGCTAAAGGCTAAAATTGAAAGGATAAAATCTTCAATTCTATAGAACTCAATAGAGGTTATTTAGTACAAAATAAAAATTGAATAATAGAAAAGAGATATTGATAGTTTGACTAATGCTTGAAAAGTTCAAATTAAATGTATCAAATAACATGAATAGAAAATATTCGATAAGTTGTTGGGAATTGTAGTTTAAACCAATCATGTAAATATAGTTGAGAATGAGAATAATCTTCAACAAATACATGATCAATCTCATAAGGATAGTGATGAAGAGATAAACAGATTAGGGAATATTCTAGTTCGAGAGGATGATTCAGAATTAGGCTAAAAAATCAAAAGGATGAGAAAAAACCAGCATCTGCAAAAAGATCAAAGAGAAGAGCTGAAATTGAAATAAAAAAAATATCTACTGATCAGACAGTGCTAGGGTAGAAAAAGAGGATGAAGAATCTATAGTTTTAATCATTCTTATCATAGGAAGATCCTAAATGTTTTGATGAAGCATTTGAAGATGAAAACCAGTTCTAGGATATGAATGAAGATCTTGACCAGATTCAGAAGAATAAGACAAGGGGGATTGTTTTGAGGCCATAATTTCTTCAGGACTAAATGGATGTTTCACAAAAAGATGAATGAAGATGGTGCAGTAATTCAAAAAAATCATAACTAGTGTGCACAGGGTACTCCTAGATAGAGTTTTTTTTGATGTTGATGAAGCATTTTCACCTGTTTTAAAGCTAGATAAGATCATATTATTCTTGTTCATAGTAGTGAAAAGAAAGGTCAATGTTTTCGAGATGGATGTCAAGTTCACATTTTTTAATGGCATTGTGGAAGAAGAATATTATATTATGTATCCATATGGTATTATCATTTGTGAAGATAATAATAGATTTTTTCAGCTGAAGAAGGTTCTATATGGGTTGAAGCAATCACAAAGAGAATGGTATTCAAGACTATATCATTTTTTTTGAAGAAGCTCAGTTATCAGTGTGGTGGAGTTTATTACAATATCTATGTAAACAATGATACTAATCAAAGGATGTTGGTGCACATATTTTTCAATGACATAATATTTGGTGGATCATTTGAATTACAATGTAGACAGTTCACAAAATTCATGAAAAGTAAAATCGACATGTCAATAACTGGTGAACTAATGTTTTTTCTTGGTTTACAGGTGATATAAGGAAATAATAACACATTCATTTCCAAATATAAATATTCCAAGGAGGTTTTGAGAAGATTTGAAATGGATAATTCCAAATACATAATGACTCTGGTGGCTACCCTGATCAAACTATCAAAGGATGATGAAGGTAATGTCGTTAATGTCACATAATACATGTAAATCATTGGTATACTATTGTACTTGATAGAAAAATACATGATATTATTTTTTTCACATGCCAAGTAGAAAGATATCAAAGAAATACCAAATAAATCCCCTTTCTTATAGTGAAAATAACACTTCATTATATCAAGGGAATAGTGAATTTCAGTTTGATGTATAATAACAAATCTCAAAAAGAGTTATTGGGCTATACAGATGCAGATTATGCTGATTCAGTATATGATTGAAAATCGACATAAATTAGTGTATTCTATCTTGGTGGATTGTGAATTTCTTGGATAAGAATGAAATATTAATAAATTTCATTAGGCAGTATAGAATATGAATATATTGTGGCTACTCAAGTGTGCATGTGATTATTGTAGATGAAGTTGCAACTTAATGATATGGGAGTTGAAGTGAAGTCTCCGATTGAAATCTATTGTGATAATTCAAGTGCTATAAATCTTAGAAAAAATACAATCCATCACTCAATGAAAAAGTACATTGAAATCAAGTATCATTTTATTAAGGATAAGGTGGGATAGGGGATTGTGAAATTAGAGTATGTTCCTATAGAACTACATGTTAAAGACATTATGAAAAATGACTTACCCAAAGAAGAAGTTGAACGCCATTGACTGGATCACGGAGTTACGTCGACCCCCCTCACTTGAAAAGTGTGGATGTGAGACCTCCTATCCTTGAGGTATGATGTGTTTTTTTCCTAATGTGCCTATTTGTGTTATTTATCTTATTTCAGACCATAACGAAGTGACCTTCGGGTTCGTTGACAAAGGGGGAGAAGTTTTGGAAATAAAATAGGGAGAAAATGTCTTAATGAAGACAGGGGGAGTCGCTGATAGGGGAACAGTTGATTGGGGGAGTAGTTAAGTAGGGGGAGTTAAAAATATGATGATTCTAAAAGAGATCAATCAAAGTTTATATATCATGACACATGGAGTTCTTGATGAAAGCTGATGAGTGGTTTTGGAAAAAAGTGATTTATTGATGAATTTTGTATACTACTATTGTTTCTCATGTTGAGAATGACTCATGTGGGTATAGAGTGTGTGTTGAGTAAATCCATGATCACTAACATAATTGTAAGAAGAAAATACTGGTAGATGATGGAAGAATCTTCAACTAGGTATCAAAATGAAAAGAGTTTTCAATAAACCTAATGGAGGAGATTGTTGGTAAAAAATCTCTCAAGGTTTCATCTTAGTGTGTTCTGGGGTGATTGTGTATCTTGAAAAATTTAGATGAATATGAATCGATATAGTTTGTGTTTCCAAATAATATATTTAAGGTGTCATGATTTCCTAGTGTTTTCCAAATTTTTTGTTCTCAAAATCAAGAGTTTGTTATGTGGAAACAGAAGATTTTCTGGAAGGAGTTCATGGCTAGCTGTTTGTGGACCATGAAGTACAGTTCGTGGACCGCAAGGAGGTAAAAAAATAGTGAAGTAAAATTGGTAAAGGAATATTTCCACATAGCGGTGATATGTAGACAATGAAGCATGCTACACAGACTGTGTAGTGATATCAGTTCATAGGAGGTTAACAATTTGTAGGAGGATCGTCATTTGTAGTTAAGAGGCAGTGATTTAAGGAGTCACAAAGGGGTTTTTCATTTTCATAAGACATCTATCACCACAAATTATTAAGGTTCTATGCATAATGGATAACACAATTAGCGGTGAAGGTTGTACCACATTGATGTTTTGGGTAATTTGGATTAGTAGTTTTTGTCGATCTATCGGCCTATATAAATATCCCTAATCAGATCACTAAGGAGAGAAAATTTTATTAGGGAAGATCATCACTTTGGTAAGAATTTGGGGATGTTTGAAGTAGTTATTGAGGAATAATTCTGCGAAGGAGAAGAGTTTCATGGGGGAGAAATTCTGTGAAAGAGAAAGCCTGAGAAGACAGATCACAGAAGGGGTTTGCAGGGTTTGGTAGCTCACAAGGAAAAAAACCATGCAACAAAGGTGGCCTGTGGGGCATCAACCATCCATGAAGCTAGGATGGTCTGTGAAGAAAATAGTGAGTGTGAAGTGCTCACGCCACAAGGTGGAACATAGTTCATGGAGGATTCAAGGCCGTTTGTAGAGAATGTGGGACCATAAACGAAAGGACTAAAATAGTTCACAAAATAAATTTCTACAAACTAAAATTATATAGAAAAGTGGGACTTCAGTAGTTCATCTACCTATAGTTGAGGATGAACTCATTATTGATAATTAAGTGACATAAAGATCCATAAATTGTGTGTGGATCCTTTCCAATGAAGTGAGAAAAGGAAGAGGAAGAATGTGATACTATCCACCCATAGTGATCCAGAGAAAGGGAGTTAGGGAGTGACCCTTGGGAAAGTATGGAACTAACCCTAAACGCTATAAAGGCAGTGAGCCTAGACATGTAAGTGATTTAGCCCATGCCTTGTAGTTTAGAAGTGAGACTTAGTGGATTTGATATATCATCACATTGTCATCGTATGCTACTTTGATGTAGCTCGATGAGGGTGAACTAATTAAAATTGTTGTGTCTCATGCATGATTTCATTTTTGTTCATACATTGCTATAAGAAAGAGTGAGAAGAGAGTTTTGTTTAACAACAAAATAAGAAATAAAGGAGCCGTTGTTTTAATCTGTCATACCCTTATTCACCCCCTCTTAGGGTATTTAACCTAGTTGGGCTAACACTAGAGGAATCCTTAGATTCATCATTGAGTGATGAGCTTGTGACGCCCCAGTGGGCCAAGTCATGGCGGAGAGTGTGACACCAAAAAGAAAAAGGTCAATATCATAGGAATTTGGGCTCTAGAGGGAGCAGAAGAAGTTAAACTCTTGTTTTCCTTGTTGTGGGTGTTTTTAACATTGTCCACTCTCGCTTTTCTTTATATTTTGTACTTTACTATTATTCTAATAAATTTCGTGGTTGTATGTTGGATTTTTAACTCATACTCAGACATTTTTGAGTATATATTTATTAATATATAGATATATATAATTATAAATATAATAATAATATTTATTATTTAATTTTATATATTATATATACATTTATTAATATATTATTATATATAATTATACATATAATAAATATATTTATTATAATTTTATATTTATTTAAATATATATATTTATATATTTATTTATATTTTTATAAATGTTTTTTAAAAACATTTTATATATTTATAATTTTATGATTTACTATTTAAGTATATTCCACAAATACACATGTACACATGTCATATATGTATATATATATATATATTTGTACATCCCGCATACATGTACATGTATATATATACACATACATACATCCATATGCGTACAACATTTATATACACATACACAAAACACACACACACACAACATAATGTGTACATATATATGCACATGGACATTGATATGAATATATAAGTTCAAATATCACAAAATAATAATACATCATTTATATTTATATAATTTATTGAATTTTTAAAAAATATATATTTACATATCATCTTTATATTAATTATATACATTTAACTTATAATTAATGTATATAAATAAAAATTAATTTTTTTTAATATGAACATGATAATTATATACATATATATATATTAATAATATTTTTTATTAATTTTTTTATCACTAAGAAAAGCACTGATAAAAATGAACTTTTATCAGCGCTAAAAAAAGTGGTGATAAAGGATGAACTTTTATCAGTGTTTTTTTAGCGCTAATAAAAGTTACCTTTATCAGTGCTTTTTTTAGCATTGATAAAAACTGGTTTAATGATTGCTTTTAGCTAGTGCTGATTAAGGTCATTCTTTTATCATCGCTTTAGGTTTTGTGATGATAAAACCCATCGCTTGCTAAAGTCCAATCTGTGGTAGTAACCAAAAGATAAGGAACTTCCTATCTCATAGAGGTCTAATTTGACATCAAGGTTTACAATGGCTGTCATCACCCAAACCATGATCGCAGCTAACTGGAATACAATCACCCACCAACTCCTTGAACCATCCCCATTTTTTTTATTTAGAATTTTTTTTATCTTTGATAATTAAAAATACTAAATTAAATATGAAAAAATTTCCTCATTGCCTTCGAAAAAAATATGGATTAAAATTTAATTCATCGAGATGAATCTAATAGCTCTGACGATGCATCAATACGATCAATATCAGAGAAAATATTAAAGAAATAATTTTGAAAAAAAATACTAATAATAAGAGGGAGAGAGGAGATAGAGAGAGGGAGGCATGAGAGAATGAGATTAACGTGATGGAGGAGAATAAATCTCATGTAGGCACCTCACCATTCCCCTTATTTATAATTTTTCCCAATTTATTACATTAATTGTTTCATTTATTTTTACTCAATTTATTATTTTTTTCCTCCTCTTTCCTCATAACACATTCCATGCGCCACCCATTTCAATTCCATGGGTTTTTTTATTAAATCCCCAATTTAAGAATTAATTCATTCTTTTAAATACATATTAAATGACATCCATATATATATATATAATTATTTATACTCATTGTATATATACACATATCCAAACACACACACAGATTTTTTTACACATATATATATATACAAATATATATTTAACACACACATATATATACATATTATATATATACACACCCGCATATATATATATAGACACACACACACCCGCACACACACACACACACACACACACACACACACATATATATATAACTCATATATAAACATGTTATATATATATATATACACATATATACACCCATACATGTATATATATACATATTTATTCATCATATAGATATATATATCTACATACATATATACATTTTAATTATCCACATAGAAAAATATTTTTTTCCAAATTAACAACAACAACAACAACAACAACAACATTTTATTATTATTATTAAATATATGTAATCATTATCACCATGAATTGTTCAATACTAAATTTCAATAAAACCATGTAGTTAATAAATTATCCACACAATAGAATTTATGTGGGACAAGTAATAATGTTACTATTATTATCGAACCCCATAATAAATATCCACCCATGGGCGTCGTCCATTAATTTAGAAAATTTAATTACACATGTAATTTCCATTTTTTAACACAAATAATAATAATAATAATAATAATATATTTATTATTACCCTTACATGCGATGTTACCAAATACCTGACACACACAAAGATTATGTCACGTCTAGGGTAAAACCAATATCCCAATCATAATGTTGGTATTAGATTTCTCGTATGAAAGACCATTTTGGATATATTCCATTATCTTTGGAAAACATATAAATAAATATTAAACAAGTTATCCTCTCTTGCGATTTTACCAAATGTCTAATACACACAAATGTTATGACACACCTGGGGTAAACCACTCATCCTAGATATAATAGTGGAATCTGATTTCTTCTATAATGTAAAATTTTAGAGATATTAAATTATTTTTAGAAAAATCATGCATGCATAATATAATATATTTAATATTTTTATTCTATTTGTGCTGAGGATCTACGGGCCTCAGAATCTCACTCTAACATAGCGTCTGACTCTAAAAATATTTTATATAATATTCCAAAGTGTTAACAAGGTTTTTAACCATGAGTAAAGACATTAAAACATTTATTAATTTATTTTATTGAAAAATTACATTTTTTCACATAAAAACACACATAAATTATTTGTAAAGCGAGTTTTATTATGCTTAAAATTTTAAAAATGTTAAAATTCTTCCCCTCTATGGACATCACATAACCGAGAAGTATCTATAGCAGTCTTGTTTGAACAACTAAGACCACTAAGTTCGAATATCAGAATTTTTCTCTCACATATCCATAACATGATGAGAATTAGGAATATATCCACGTCCTAACTAGCCTATAGAATCACACAAGTTTCTCATAGGAGTCTACCCTTAACCCAAGGTATACCCCTCATAGCACTAACCTTGGTCTCTCCCCCTACACCTTAGTCACATTAATCATATATATACTAACACAACATCATACTCAATTCAACTAATCAATTCCAATAAAGATATATCACAACAAGATGTTAACATAGATATATCACAAAAAGATAAACTATCCTGAAAAGATAACAAAAATTCTAATTAAATAACAACTATGTAGCACAAAAACAAGAATATCTATAGAAGATGAACCTACATGCCTAGTCATGATGCATGAACACACATGAAATCTCATAAATCACATATCAACATCATTTGCATCACCCAAGGTGATTTTAATCGCCTATAATAGAAAAACAGAAATTCCCATTTATGGTAACTCAAAGGTCCACTATACAGTGTTGTCCAAACATTGTGATAGTTCCCCTACCCGAGTCCCAACCGTCTTATCTTCTGTCTGACCTATCCCGACCCAAGGAAAGGATAAAAAAAAGTTAGTAATTCCTGATCCTCTGATACCATTTTGAAACATCCCAACCCAGACCACTAGGTCCGATCTAGAAGGTCACATGACCTCATGTTCATCTCCCCATATGCAAGATGCTTCCAAATATTAGCGAGGGTCTGAGTCTGGAAATGGGGTGACTATACCCTCAGTATCATGTCATAAGATCAATAATAAACAATATTTAACATAATAAACCATTAGAGTATACATGAGGGAGAACCGAATAAATGAAATACATGCCAAATAAATAAAGTACCTCCCAAAAGCAGAAAGCCTATCCAGAGTAAATAAAGAAGATAAATAAATAAATAATGAACTGGGGTTCTCGTCGGTTTTCATCCTAGCCTGCCACTAGCTCCATGATCCTCATCTCATCAGTCCACCACATGGCCCTTATCCTTTAGCAGATCCCTCATGAGATCTACAAGTGCACCAAAATTCTTAGTTAGGTTACGAGCATAAGACTCATTAGGACACCACCAATACATCCATAAACTGAGGTGATCAAATATACAATTGTATGCCATAATAATAATCAATGCATAACAATAAAATAAACATACAAACCGAAAAAAAGTGGTGGTGCTCTAACAAAGATACCACAAACCCCCAGATGTACCTACTTCATCTCCATGAACAAACAATAACAAGTGGATATCGGAAGTAACCAAAAATAAACCATAGGTGTAGTGGACATGTTTCTTGACACCCTCATGAAATCATGTGTAGATGCAGCTCAGTTCTCTCCTAGGCCTCAAGTATGGCATTCTACATACATATCAACTAGTCATTGAGTACACCACTTGAAAATAAACAAGGCATCAAGCATGTCTCTGACAAATCAACTAGGCATCGAGTGCGCTTTCTCGAAAATTAACATGGAATTGAGAAACTAATACTTGGCTTCTAGGAATCTATTTCATCCACCAATAAAAAATATTCATTAAAATAGTACTAAAAATGATATTGTTTAGTGCTTAAAAGTGCTGAAAATATAAGTGATATTATAAGACCATGACTTTTATCAGCTATAGGAAAATAATTGATAAATATACTCTTTATCAGTGCTTTTTTAAAGTGCTCATAAATGGTACCTTTATCAGTGTCTTTTGGAAGAATTGATTAATGGTATCTTTATGAGCACTAGATCAAGTGCTGATAAAAGGTACATTTATTATTGCTAGATAAAGCACTAATAGAGAGACCCTTTATCAGAGATAGATGCAGCACTAATAAAGGCCATTTCAGATGTTACCCAACTACATCCCTACAAGAGCCATGTAGTAGCCCTATAAAATCAAACCCAATCAGAATACATTAAAAGGAATAGAAATATATAGTAAACTATATTGAAATAAATATTACACTTTTCACTATAATTTTAATTCAAAATTTACATACAAACTATTTACATTAATGTCATATTTACAATTAATGAAAAAATTACAACCCATATACAAAGTCAAAACTAGAAGACTCTTTTCAGTGATCAACCTCTATATAAAAGTATATCTCTATAGTAAAACCAATGTATATTTTAATAATATTAAATAAGAAACAAATTATAATATTAATGCAATATAATCCAGATATGATGACTTATATTTTTAATTAATTTATATATTAATGATGTTATTAGTTAATCATGTGTCAGATTAACATGAGGTTGATTCCTACATATAATATTTATATCATGGATTGTTTTCCTAAGGTTTAAAAACAATCTGAGTTTTTTTCTCAGTTTTGGTTTTGTGAGCCATGTTTTAAACTAAAATGACACTTATATTGAAAACATGCACTCTGAGTTATATTGTCCACAACATGCATCAAATTGACATGCACAAAATTCATATATGTCAAAAATGAATTATGGATCATTTTCTTAATGTCTGAAAATAACATGATCTCATTTTCTCAGATTTGGCTTTATGATGCGTGTTTTAAGCTAAAATGACCTTTTTATATTGAAAACGCGTACTTCGAATCATACTGACCACATAGTCTATCAGATTGACATGTAGTAAATTCCTACATGTCATAAATGGATTATGGAACATTTTCAAAAAATTTAAAAATAATACGATATTGTTTCCTTGATTTTTACCAAGTGAGGCGCATTTTAAAATAAATTGACACTTACATTGAAAACACACACTATGAGTCATACTGACCACATCGTGTGTCATATTGATGTGTGGTCAATTATTACACATCATTAATATATTATAGATAACTTTACTAAAATTTTAAAACAATATAAGCTCATTTTATTAGTTTTAGCTATGTGATACCCATTTTAAACTAAAATGACACTTTTATATTGAATACACATACTTTGAGTCACACCGACTACATAGTGTATCAGGTTGACATGAAATAAATTACTACATGTAATAAAAATATTATGGATAATTTTCCTAAAATTTGAAAGAAATTCAACTTCGTTTTCTTGGTTTTGGATATGTGATACACATTTTAAACTAAAATGACACTTTTATATTAAAACACACACTTTGAGTCATACTAACCACATCATGTGTTGGATTTATGTGTGGTTGAATACTACACTTGAAAATTGAATTATGGATCATTTTACTAAATTTTGAAAACAATATAATATCGTTTAATCATGTTTGGCTATTTGACGTGCATTTTAAAGTAAAATGTAACCTTTCTATTGAAAAGACACTTTTCTAGTCATATTGATCACATCGTGTCTCAAATTGATGTGCGATCAATTCCTATAAGTGAAAAATAAATTAGATATTTATTTCCTATAGTTTAGAAACAATAAAATCATGTTTTCTCAGTTTTGGCCATTTGACACACATTTTAATCTAAAATGACACCTTTCTATTGAAAACATGCACTTCAGGTCACATCAAACACTTTGTGTCTCAAATTGATGTGAAGTCAATTTATAAAAATGAAAAATGAATTATGGATCCTTGTTATAATACTTTAAAACAATATGAACTCATTTGATCAATTTTGTTTATTTGATGTGCATTTTAAACTAAAATGGATCATTTCTTTTGAAAATATGCACTTTAGGTCATATCGACCACATCGTGTCTTAGATTGATGTGCGGTAAATTCCAACATGTGATAAATGAATTATGGATCATTTTTCTAGTGTTTTAAAATAATATTATATAATTTTATTGGTTTTGGATATTTGATGTGAGTTTAAAACTAAAATAGAACTTTTCTATTGAAAACATGCACTTTGGGCCGTATTGACCATATCGCGTGTCATATTTATGTGCGATCAATTCCTGCACATGAGAAATGAATTGTGGATCAATTTTATAAATTTTGAAAAAAATTGGAGTTCACTTGATTTGTTTTGGATATTTGATGTGCATTTTAAACTAAGATGACATTAATCTATTAAGAACACACACTTCAGGTCATATCGATGACATTGTGTATTTGATTGATGTGATTTAAATTCATACACATAAAAAACGATATATAGAGAATTTTACTAAATTTGGAAAACAATCTGATATCATTTGCTTAGTTTTCTCTATTTGATGTGTGTTTTAAATAAAAAATAGAGCTTTTCTATTGAAAACATGCACTTAGGGTCATATAAACCACATTGTGTCTTGGATTGATGTTTGGTTAATTCCTACATGTGACAAATTAATTATAGATCATTTTACTAAAGTTTAAAAACAATATGAGCTCATTTTCTTAGTTTTGACTATTTGATGTGCATTTTTAACTAAAATGGAACTTTTGTATTGAAAACATGAACTTTAGGTTATATAGACCATATCATGTGTTAGATTTATGTGATGTCAATTCCTCGTCACGAAAAATGAATTATGGATCATTTAACAAAATTTTGAAAAAATTATGAGTTTTTTTTCTTAGTTATGCCTATTTAACATGAGTTTTAAACTAAAATGAAACATTTTTATTGAAAACAAATACTTAAAGTCATATCAATCACATCATGTCCTAGATTGATGTGTAGTCAATTCCTAAACATGAAAAATGAATTATATACAATTTGTATATAGTTTGAAAAAAATCCAAACTCGTTTTATTTATTTTGACTATATGATGTATGTTTTAAACTAAAATTAAAATTTTTTATTGAAAACACGTACTTGGAGTCATAACGACAACATAGGGTGTTAGATTTATGTAAGGTCAATTACTACATGTGAAAAATTAATTATGTATCACTTTTCTAAAATTTGAAATTAATATGATCTAGTTTGATTAGTTTTGACTATTTGATGTATGTTTTAAACAGAAATGACAGTTTTTTATTGAAAACACATAATTCAATTCATACTTACCACATTGGGTGTTGTATTGACATTTGGTCAATTCCTACATGTTAAAAATAAATTATGGACCCTTTTCCTAATGTTTGAAAAATGATTGAGCTTATTTAATCAATTTTTACTATTTGATGTATGTTTTAAACTAAAATGAAACTTTTGTATTGAAAACACATACTTTGTATCATAATGACCACATGAGGTTCCATATTGATATTCAATCAATTCCTATACATGAAAAATTAATTAAGGATCATTTTCCTAATGTTTGAAAACAACATGAGATCATTTTATTAGTTTTGAGAATTTGATGTGTGTTTTGAACTAATGTATAAATTTGAAAAAATAAGTACTAGATAAAAATTATAAGGAAATTAACTAAAAAAGTTGATAAAATGATGAAAAAATTAACTAAATAAATATTATAAATTCACCTTTTCATGATGTCGGTATACATTTTGACAACATATATTCTACCCATTCATTTCTAAAAAAATTGATTTCCTCAATTATACTTCTCCTTGATAAACATATTAATAATAATATATAAGAATTATAATACGAATTATTCATACCCCAAATATAATTCTAAGGTAATATCCCATACTATATCACAATCATAGTAAGTAATCACCTAAATTTTATGTTAGAAAACATTATGACACCATGTAAGCTACCCACTCATCTCTAAACAAATTTAATTCTTCTTTTGAGTACGTAGATTTTTATAAATCTTGGTAGCATTGAGAAAATTTAGAAAACCAAATGATTTGGAAATGTTTTTAATTAATTTTTAATTACCTTTGTAAATTACTTATCTAGGGATGCTAGTATTCTAATGTTCTATGATATCATTCATAAATTTGAATACATAATATCCAAAAACATTGTAGTTATCTTACTTTGGACACTATATAAACATTGTCCAGAATAAGTAATTTTTTTGAAATATGTTTTTATAGTTGAATATTTCTATATATAACTTAATATATTAACATTTTAAGTAATCTAAAGGATTTTTATATTCAGTCACTGACTTCATACCATGATTTATCCTATATTTAGCAACCACCCTATCATAATAACATTCTTGTTAAAACACAGATTGAAACATATAATTTGAAGTTTATATATAAAATGTTGATTGTAGTGAATTAAAAATTCACAATACAAATCATTTGTGGTTGTTTTTATGGATATCAATGCATTAGATCCAAAAAATCTATATTTGGGGTATCTAGATAAATTGTGATCAGTATCTGGTGCTTAAAAAAACAAATAATTAATGAACAAAGTAAAAATAATAATTTATTTGATTTAATTGTATAATTTTACCCCTATATTGTAGGAATTACGAAGAGTATGTGGTCTATTATTTTCTTTTCAAATTCCTTTTTTAGAGAATATTTTTTTATCAATTTAATTCAACTCCATTTTAATTTCATCCATAGAAATGATATACTGATTAATGAATCTAAATAATACTTTGAATGATTTTCCCTTTATGTAGTAGTAATATAAAAACCTGTAGAAAATGTTAATATTTTTTAACTTTAATGAACATATTAGATCAATTTTTGGAAAGACATATTATGAAAATGTACTTTATACATGTATTCAAAAATGAGACTCCTAGCCATTCAAACTTGAGAATCTCATTTATACTCTCGAGACCAACAATGTATGTAATAAAAATTAAAAATATTTCTTATTAATATGTAATGTAAGACGCATATCCATCTAGGAATGTAGTTTGTACATAAAGTTATATCAATAATATATGTTGTAGAGGAACTGGAGGGGAGAAGGTACCCCCAGAAGGTACTTTTTTTCTTGGTCGGTTCACTAGATTGTCTTGGTATGACATTTTATTTCCCTTTATTTAACTATGTATAATACCAAACCTCACTTGAAATTTTTTTTATCAACTATTATAGGTTTTTCATTTGATAATATTAGATAAATTCATACCTTATATATATTTATAATATTAGATGAACATGATACAAAGTTCTAATAACATCATTGACCATTGTAAAATCTGGATCATCTTAGTGGTCCTCTATTGAGCTACCTCAATCCCCACTCTCATGTGACATTTTGGGTGTTCTTTATTGTGATCATGTCTCTCAGGATATTATAAATTTTACCCCTGATAATAAGGTGGAGTTTGAGTGTTGATAGATAGAAATCACATACAACTTGACCCTGTAGAATTTTAGTAATATAAAGTTATCAGAAGTAATTTGATTCACATTTAGGATAAAGAGTGACAAAAAAATTGGTCTCCTCAGTTAAGGTATACGATTGAGGGGAATGACTAGTCTCAAAGCTAACAGGGTTAGTTGGTTGTTCATGTGCTTCTATTTGTTCCACCGTTGATTCTCTTTGATCCTTTAACATATATTGGTATTCCAAACTAGACCGAACAATTATATATTATAAAGCATTAATTTGTGCCTGTAATCCTTTCATCATCTTATATGTATCTTATTTTGGTTTTTTCTTCTTGAAATATGTTCTAGGATATATTAAAAAACTTATACCTTTAATGAAACCATATTGTTTCATCCACATCAATGCTACTATAATTAATTTTTCTTTTAGTATGTTCATTATTGATTATTATGTCTAAACTATACAAAAATTGATGAACATACATAGATATTTTTCTTTAATACTATTATAAATCATAATGAATTTGTATTATTTAATACTTACACATATTTCCCATATTTTGTTTGTGTTTTCATCAATTAGTTTACCCTCCTTACTTACGATGGGCCTCCTTCCATAGCACATGATTTGGGATGGAAGCGGCTTCAGATTTTGATTCATCAATTAGCATATAAACAAAGGAACATATATTTTTTCCTGTCACAAATTTTTTTATTGTTGATTTAAAATACATATCAATTTCTTCTCTAGTGAAGCATACCCCATCCTTGCTTTGCAATACTGGTATATTGGCTTTTATGCACATTCTTTATTTTATTACTGCTTTTATATTTCATAAATTAATTTTTTTGAATCAAATTGAATAAAATAAATAATTTCAAAAAATATATTATCGACTAAAATACACCTAAAATGATTTCTCACCATGATGAATAATGAAATAATTCCATGGTTCATGATTTATAATGTGGGCATAAGTAACTAGTGGGTGGGGATTTACTTTACCCTCAGTATCCCTAAGATGAAACTTGGTAAGAAGAGTCTGGAAGCCTCTATGGGATTTTATAGTGGCCATTAAGATATATTTCGTATGGAAATTATCTAAAATAAATGAACTATTAAAGGAATAATCAAAATTAAATCAACATTTCATTATATAATTTTTTGATAAAATAGAGAAAGTATATCATAACATTACCTTTATATCTTCCCAATGGGTTTCCTTCATTCCATGTTGGACATAGTGCCATGAATCTATATAAATCACCACATTAATCCTCATTGTGAACCCAACATAACTAATGAACATTGAATTATTGGGTTTAATAGGTTGACCGCATTGATTCCATCCAACCTCTAATTTTTTTCCATTACTTCTTCCCTTGATAATTTTAGTCAACATAGTGATATTACATCGTTCTTGTTTTTTTATCAACATGATATTGATCCTCAAATAATTATGTAGTTTCATCACCAACCTCTTATTCTTCCATGAGATTGGTAACATCATCATGTGAAAAAGACATTATCTTCATGAGTATTAAAACATTTAATTTAGATTATGTTAATAAAGTAAAGAACACATAATATTATAAGGAAATTCATAGTATATTAAATAAAATTACCTTCTCATTGAAATATTTTTATTTTTTTAATGGTTAAAGGGGTTTGGATTCTATATTGAGAATATAAATTACCTCTTTGTGGTCCCCTCCAACGTTCAAGACATTGTCTAAATTGGGACAATCATGAACTGATTGTGATCACCCAATGAAAGGGTCACCGTTGATTTTATTTTCATATAACCCTATAGTTTTTTATTTACTAGAAATAAAATATATCAATTCGTGATTTTTGGATTAGAGACATAAAATACTTACACATCTTGTGATTACATTATGAACAACTCTTCCTTTCCCCCTTCCACACAAAATTTAACCTTCACGAATCTCATTTCATCAACTTTAACTGCACTCCTATTATCAACCCATTTGCAATGGAAAATTGGAACTTGAAATGTTATATAATACAACTCGTATATCTATTTGATAATTCATAAATGTGACATATTTTCATAAATTATATTTCTATACTTGGGCCCAGATATGTACATTACTTCCACCATAAGTGCAACTCCAATGTTATTAATCTTACTACAATAATCATGTTTCTTTTTATATAATATATAACTATTGATTACAAAAACAATGTGACATATAAAATTTTCATTTTATCCCCTAGCTATCCATTGAATCCATTCATTGATTGAATTCATATTTTTAGATAACACCTTATAAATATGATATCATAACCATCCTATAAACATTTATTTATGTGTATTTGATATCCATCCTTCAACCATTTATGGATTCAAAAATCTAAGAATTTCATTGTGGGATTCAATGTGTGGATCAATATCTTTACTATTATATAAAATGTAAAGGTGTAATTTCTCTCGCTCTATGATGTTAATTTTAATAACATATCTTCCTGTAATCTCTTCCCTAATAAGGTATCCTCTATAGAGAGACTTTGGGAGAATGATGATATCAACATCTAATAAGTAATCAGTACATAATTCAATAGCTTCTTCAACAATATATCATTCTACAAAACAACCTTCCGGTTGACTTTGATTCTTGACACAACCTTTCAAAATCTTCATATACTATTCAATGGGGTACGTCTATCTATAATTGAAAGGGACACAAAGTTGAACCTCTCTAACCAAGTGAACCATCAGGTGGACTATTATATCAAATAATGATGGTGAAATGAACATCTATAATTCACATAATTTAACTGCAACCTATTTATTCCTGATTGTATACTTCATCGAGTCTATAACTTTACTTCATATGTATTTCAAAAAGAAGTAGATTCTTGTTAATGTATGTCATACATTTTTATCTACAATGAAAAATATAGAGATTATCATAAAATCTTGCATCAAAAAATGATAGTCATGTGTTTTTATTCCCTATAACTTCAAATTAGTCATTGACCTGACATTTTTGATATTTTATAAATATACCTCTAGAAATTTTACCCCATTAAAGAAAATTAAAAATTGAAATATTTCCAATCTAGATAGAGTGTAAGATACTAGAGGAAGAAAAATTCTCCATTTACCATTCCCTAGTGCTAACCCTTCCCATATACTCATGTTAATCATGTATGGACCAGCCTTGATTCCATTTTTTTATTTTCCAGGAACATTTAGTAACATGCCAATAACACTATCAGATACATTTTTTCTATATGCATGACATCAAGAAAATTTCTGATGTAAAAAAATTCCAATTCAATAATTCAAAGAAAATTGATCACTTTTCCAACATTATTTTGTAAGTTTTTTTTAAATTTTTTACCGAAAACAATATCAATGTATTTTACTTTATCAAATAGTTTTTCATTCATTTGTGGGGATGATGTTGTAGAATGTTCAATATTACCATCGAATTCTATCATCTAGGATTAGTATTTATACCAGTGAGGTAAAAATTTATGATTTCCTAAAAGAAAAATCTTCTAGGGGTGTTTTAATCGAACTAAGTGTGTGCATTCTTCAAAAATTGGAAACCCCAACATTCCCTTAATGTTATATCCTGAAAACTTTCCATAAGATGGAAAGTCATTTATCTTCCCACAAAACATTTCCATCAATGTTAATTCTTCACTTCTATGAGCATCATATATTATAACACCTCTATTCCAAGTCACTTTCAGATCCTTGATCAATGGATCCAAATAGATATCAATATCATTACTAGGTTCTTTTGGTCTAGATATAAGCATAGAAAACATAATTTATTTTTTATTCATGCATAACCATAGTGGAAAGTTATAATTTACCAACATGGTGGGACATGTAATATGAGCACTAATTTGTATGGAAAAAGTATTTATTCCATTTTTAAATAATGCAAGATAGATGTTTCTCAACTCATTTAGAAATTTAGGATACTCGTAATCAATTTTTTCCACTGGGAAGAGTATGATGGATAACATAGTTTCCCATATTTAATTATTTTATTTACATTCCATGTGAATTTTCTCATGGTTTCAAAATATACATATATTGTTGTAAACTATGGAATAATAGGAATGTTTTGTACAACTTTCTAAGTACATGATTCATCATTATTGTATCGATTAACTCCACACTTAAGGGAACTTTATGAGTGATTTGTGGTCCTCATGAAAGGATATTAAATCATTTGAACAAGAATGTATTTTTTTGATATCATTCCTATTAAACATAACATTATTTTAGCATCATATGTTCGAAAAGGAAGTTTATTTTCTTCTAGTAGCATATCATTCAGGAGACCAAGTTGTTCTCTAATGCTGATGTCGCTCCATCTGCTACCAGCTTTCAAATTATATAACTTCCATATAGTTGATAATTTTGTGTATTTAGTATAATTGGTATACAATGGTCTCTTAGAACAACTGTTTAATTTCTTAAACAATTTTGGACAATCATGAATGTCATCTATAATTTCCATTGTCATTTCTTCTATATGATCTCTCTCATCATTTAAACTAAGTCACTTCTGTGTTTTTTTAAAATAATAAAAATTTACTTTTCAGTCAGCATGCACAATCAGTTTTACCCATGTTTAGTCCAAAATTTATAGCTCTGATATATTCTATGATAAATAAAATTTACTTCCAACTCTTCTGAACTAATTTTCCTTAAATAAAAACAATTTATAAAAATAAAAATGATTTGAGAAGGGTTATATGAATGATCTATTGGCAACTTAACAAACTCTTTAGATCATTCTTCATACTATTTTTTAGAATTTCTTATATTCTCATGATAAAACAATAGTAATTCTAGGATAGTTTCAATAACCTTTCTAGGTGGGAGTCCAATAAGTGGGAGGATTTTATGTTTATTAGTTTCTTTATTTAGTTTTTGGTAGGCCATGTGGTGTTTCATTGACAATCTGAGTGGAGCTTTAAATTAGTGATAAAGTTTAGATGACTATCAATTATCAGTGGACAAATGTCATGTATGATTAATTTGAAGATCCAGAAAAAGTAGAAAGCAATTGAAATCATACGTGACATTTGACCACTGACAGATACCAGTCATCCCTTGATCATTTTCTTTGTTAATTATGAAATCTTACCAATGATAGGTATCCACTTCAAGAATAAATGTTTCATATCTCATTTACTCCAATTTACCATGTTTTGATACAAATTATATCCTAAATAAAGGGATTTGAAATTATTATTTTATGTATAATTATAAAATATATTATTAACAAATTTAATAAAATGTATTTATTATTCAACTGAATTACTTACATACATATATTAATATAATCATCAATAATAAATATGTTAAAAAAATTATTTTTTATTAGATGAAATAATTACCTTGGAAATAATTTTATTTATTTCCATTTAATTGTGACCTAACTTTCTAAATTTGTGTAAAAATATCTTTACTCAAAAAATAAAAGGTCATGTAATCACATAATTTTGACACAGGGTCTAGAAGATTGGAATATCATGAAAATAATGGATAAAACTGTTATTGATGTTAGAATTTATCACAAGGGAGAGTATAAACCACCAAAGGCTTTAGGAAAGAGATATTGGGTGGAGAATTAGTGTTGTAGATCAGGAAAAAATAAATCTCTTGCATGTGAATTATTGAAATTATAGAAGGGAACTGATATAACATTTCTATTTAAAAAACACTTCTTAGAAATTATCAAATTAATGTTATGTAGAATAATAATCATCATAAGATAAGATATTTATTAGTATTATATTAATAAAAATAAAAAAGTTAGTTTGTTATATAGAACCAACTCCAACAAACTCCCACTTAAACTAGACACATCTATTAACTAACAACTTGTGTCTCTCATATGATAAACATGTTTATACTAAGGTATGACTATATATGTTAGGAAAACCCCATTTTACTATGGATATTATAGTTGATATGAATTTACTTCTTGGAGTAAAAATCATTAGACATGATATCCCTGAGTATTAAATTTTATCCTCTATCATAAAATTCAAATATTTTCAAACACCATAGTCATACATTTATCATAATATATATTATGATAATAATGTATTAACTTCATAAAATTCAAAAATCTAGAATAAATCATTAAATATTTTATATATATTCCCATCTATATCAAAACCCACAACATAATTGTTATTTTTAGATATGAAAACCACTAAATTCAAAAAGATTATATTCCTTATTTCCTTAGCCTTATAGTGATATATATGGTTAAATTGATCAAAAAGGAAACCTAGTTTGTATCTCCTTGACAACTTGAATTCCAATTTACCTAACTAGAGGGAACTCATCCTTCATAATTTCACATTAAGTATTTTTATGTTATAGGACGTGGTAATTATTTTTCCATGTGTGGAATTATCTTCTATTTTTATGAAAACTTTAAATTCTTTATTTAGCATCTTGATACTTTATATGATATACCACATGGGAAACACCCAGGTTTTCTTCCTTTCTCCCAAGAGGCTACATCACAACCTCTAACTCTCTTGAAGAACCCTTTGAATCTCTATTAAGGGGAGTCATATAATAATATCCTTATTAAATGTGGTCATTGTATTATTTATCTCCATTTAATATTGTGAAAATTTTCTCCCTTTAAAAAAATTGAGAAAAATGTTTTCATTCTGTTAAGTACATATTCATATATTAAGTTAAACTCTATAAGAAAATCCACCTTAACTACATATTAGAATGATCTTCAATCAATTTATATACCTTTAATACCTCAACTGTAACCAAAATCATCATAATTGGCTCCAAAATGTTCCAATCATATTATAATTCCATTTTTCAACATCAAGACAAGATTCCTAATTATTAAAATACAAGGAAAATATTAAATACAAGAAAACTAGGATCCACATGCTCAACCATTATCGTTGGAAAGTTAAACCAGGGATAAGAAATCCTATAACTTATCTATAAAATCAAACAACCCATACTTGTTTATCATCCATTTTTGTTATTTATAAGAAAATTTCCAAGCCTCAAATCATATCTTAGATCTGATACCACTTGTTGTGGAATTTGAGAAATAAAAATAGAAAGGATAAAGATATTGAACAACAAGATTCACTTGGTCTAGGTAATTAACCTATATCTAGAGTGATAAAGTAAGAAATTTAACTATTAGATGGTGTTTTAAAATCACATAAAAATTCACTCTCTCTCAACTTCACACCCATAGGATTTTACACCCAAAATAATTTAACTATTAGATTTACTTGAGACGATGCTCTTAAATTTAGCATGAACACCCTATATATTGAGACATTAAAAATTTAGAATCTGAACCCAATGAAGTTTCATAAAATAGCATGAAGTTGTTATAGAGGAGAAAGAAGAACATGGATGGAGGATATAATGAAGGAGAAGGAAACTGAGGAACCCACAAGAGCACAAATCCAAGAAAACACCACACTAATGAACACCATGAAACCCAACCAAGAAACCAAAGAGAGGAGGAGAAAAAAATAACATAACTTAGATTCGAGGTTCGATTCATCCGAGTGAAGGTAGAGGGAGAGTGATGAGAGCATTGGACATCCATGGGTGTATAAGAGGTGTGACTGAAATCAATTCAGTTAGGATTCTTTAAAAAATATCAGGGAGAGTTTTATCAGCACTACTAAAAAAGCACTGATAAAGAGGTGTTTTATCGACACTAAATTCATAAGAACTGATAAAAGACCTATTTATTTGCACCAAACAAGCACCGATGAAGAATAATTTTCAATAAATATTTATAATTATAATTATAAATAAATATATTTTTAAATATTTTTATAAAATATATGTATATAATTATAAATATATTCACATCATTATATATATTCATATCATTGTATATGTATTTAATAAATATATACAAATTTAAATATAAATATATTAAATATATTTGCTATTTAAATATATTTATTATAATTTTATAATTAATTAAATATGTAATTATTTATTTATAATTATATAAATATTTTTTAAAATTTTATTTATTTATTTACAATTATAATTATATAATTTTATAAATATAGTAAATATACATTTATAAATGTATTTATAAATAAATATATTTGTAAGTATACTAATAATTAATTTTTTATAATTATAAATATATTTATATATTTATAATTATAAATATATAATTTGATAGATATAGTAAATATATATTTATAAATATATTTATTTATAAATATTCATTTAAAAAAATATTTTTAACTTTATTAATGAATATACAATCTTAAATGCATGAATAATAAAAATAAGTGAAATTGAATAATTAAAAATTAGTAGACTTTTAAAATATTGAAAAAATGGAAAGGTTTTATTAATTATATTAATTATTAATAAAAACTGGATATATACTGAAATTTAGATTAATACATATTTAAAATATTAAAACATAGTAAATTAATATGTACAAATAAAATTTATAAAATTATTAGATTCCAAGAAAAATAATGAATAAATAATACTAACTATAATAATATTAAAAATAAGTTGTTGGTCGGAGTAGTTAACTCAAGAGGGGAGGGGCGAATTGAGTAACTATAAAAATTTCTGTTTAAAAGAATATTAGCTTTAAAAATATTGATTTCCCCAAAAATAGATACATCCTAGTTAATCAAGGTTATACTGTTATAAGAGTTTGACTGTTTAAACAACTTCTTATAAGATTGATTAATTCTCAGTAATCTTAATTTGTATTATTAAAATTACTTTTGAAGTTATCCTAATATGACAAATCAGATATAACTTCTTTCTAAGACTAACTATCACAATGAAATTATTGAGTTTATGAATTATGCACTAAGCAGTAAAACAGAGTAGACTAAATTAAAATAGCACAACGGATATAAAAAAAGTGGTTTAGTCTCAAGCCGAGACCTAAACCACTTCACTTGGTGATCACCTGCCACCAAGCAGTTTATAAAAATAAACTCTGATCCACACCCTGGATCGGGGTAATAACAGTTCATAGACTGTCTAGTCCATGCAGGGACCTCTTCCACAGTTTTCGTGGGTAAACAAAAGTAATGACCAGGCCACACAGGGACCTCTTCCACAGTTTTCATGGGTAAAAAAGAGTACAAATTTTTATGTAAGGATTTTGAAATCCTTCAGTTCAGAACAAGAGTCAGTGTGTGTGTAAAATATACAGAGTACACACACTTCTCTAAATTAAATAAAATAATCACTAAGAGAGAGTAGAGGTGAGTTTAGAATGCTCTAGTGTTTAGCAGTGCAGCTCTTGACTCGTTGGAAACATGGAAATGCTTCTGAGTCCTTCTCTTGTCTTTCTGTTAAAAAAAAACAGAGTGTCGTGGTTCATCTTGTGTTCTTCACGAGTGAAGATGTTCTCTTGATCCCAGTGGAATTCGTGTGTTCTTCAGTAGAGTTATATTGCATGCATGAGACAATTTCTTCTTTGAAGATCATGCATTCTCCTCTTCGTGGTCGCGCTCAAGAATGGTGTTCTGTTCAGTACAGTGCACCCGCGTTTCTTGCGTTGTTTTGTTGTGTCGTTGCATCTTCTTCATCTTGGGCACACTTCTCTTTATCTTCGAATGTATGAGGTTTAGCTGACAGGTTCCATGTTTTTCGTGCCTCATACCTCATACTATGGTTACAAATAAACATTAAATATGTAAGTGCATTAAAGACGTCAAATATGACCATTAAAAAGTAAAATAGAAAAAGGACAAAACAGCTTAAGAAATGGTGTCACAATAGTCATGAAAACAGTGTCTCCTTCACGGTATCTCCTTCACGGTGTCTCTTTCACGGAGTCTCCTTCATGGTGTCTGAGTCACGGTGTCTGACTTACGGTTTCTGGATTTCAATGCCTTACTCGTAGTTTCTGGATTCACAGTGCCTTGATGACTGTGTCTTGCTAACTGTGTCTGGAACTTAGGCAAACAAATTGTCTGGATTACGGTGTCTGTTCCTAGTGTCTTGCTTCACGGTGTCAGTCTTACTGTGTCATGGTGTCTCATGGTCACGGTGTCTCGTGGTCACGGTGTCTCGTGGTCACGGTGTCTCGTGGTCACGGTGTCTCGTGGTCATGGTGTCTCATGGTCACAGTGTCTGTGTCTTGCTCATAGTGTCTGATTTACTGTGTCAAGCTTCACAGTGTCTTGTACTTGGGAAAATAACTATATTTCGACTTAAACAGTAATATGTATAAAATGAATTGAGCTTAGCCATTATCAAGTATGAGATAATTTGAAATATAAATACATATGATTGATTAGATTTGTGAGATTTGTGATCATTAACAAGATTTGTAATTATTATTGAGATTTGCGGTCATTAAAACATGATTAGTACATGAAGAGTCCAACAATATCCCCCTTTTTGATGATCAAAAATCATATTCAGTTAAGGGGTAAATGGAATTCAACTATAGAGAATATAACATATAGAATAACAGATAACTTCTCACGTTTTCTCCCAATTTTGGGATTATCAAAAAGTAGAAAGAATAGAGGGAAAACAGTGCATGTGGCATTAAGAGTGTTCAGAAGACAACATACAATAGAAATACAAAAAACAATGACATCCCCATCAAATAGTAGTAACCACTGGTCTTCTTCAAGGATTGGCCTTCTCTTTGCCTTTATCAGAAGTAGAAGAGGAATACCTAGGGGTAGTTGCTGAGGTAGAAGAAGGAATAAAAGCGGTAGTCAGAGAAGGTAAAGGGAGACCTTCGAAGACTAAGGGAGCCAAAGTTGGAGCAGTATAAGATCAAGGCAGTTTCTGGTCAAGGATGACAGGCCTGATCTGACTAAGAGCCTGGCCAACAGACATAAATGTTAAAGCTAAGGAAGAAGAGAAAGTAGGTAATCCAGGTCTGAGAGGAGTAGTCGTTGGAGCAACAATTGCTGTACTTTGAACATGAAGATACGGTCCTAGAAGTTTAATAGTCTGCAATAATCTCTCCTCTATACTGCATGGCCCTTTCAAAATCATATTAATTTTCCATAACTTGTCCAACAATCTGGTAAACTCAGTGATCTTATGGACTTGGTTTTTGAAGGCTTAGATTACATGAGGAATTCTCAGATTCTCTACAAGGTATTTGAAGTGGTTCGTCATATCAGTCTTAGAGAAAATCTGGTTGAAATAAAAGTCCACTTTCTTAGAGATCTCCTGCTGGGCATCATTGGAAATCTTGGAATTGATTTTCCCAAGGTCAAGAATTCTATCACTATTATTGACAACTTCAGATAAAGGATACACATCAAAGAAACTGAAGGAATTCTGAATCTCTTCCTTGACTATAGATCTGAGCAAGGAACCATCCAAAGGAGTAGAGGTTTGACCAGGGGAAGTAGAAGCTTTGACAGTTATGGTCAGAGACTTGAGCTGTTTCATGACCTTTTGAAGACAACCAGTATATTCTTATGTGAGCTTATTAAGGTTGTCCACAATCTCTCTCATGTGTTGAAGCATGTGTTTGTTCCTTTCTCCAATATTTTCATCAAAGTATAGAAGGTATGGGTGAATCTGGGACACAATATCTCGAGAGATGTTTGAAACAGAAGGTTCAAGAGAAGGAGGAGCAAGCTCTGATCTGGAATGAAATTATTTCTATAGGTCTTCAACCATACTTTTCAAAGTTTCAACTTCATTACTGAGAAAATTTATTTCAACCCTTACTTCATGAATTTCATTGATCATCTTTGGTTGAATGTGCCAGATAATCTTTTCTAAAAGTAGTGAGGAATCTTCCTAACTCAGTTTGGTCAGAAGACGAGGTTGAGAGGACATAAGTTTCTCAACTCCAGGAAAGACAGTGTCTCCAAAAACTTTTAAATCATCCTTGCTGACAAATGATTTATGATTAGGTAAAGATGCAGGTGAAGGAAGTGGTACAGGTACAGGCTCAGATTGAGGTTCAGGTTTAGGTGAAAAGTATGTAACATGTTTCAGTTGAAACAAAGAAGAAAGATCAATTCCAGTTGCATTAACCTGCTGAGATTCGTTTACATCATAGAATATAGGGAATACATGTTTAGTGTCCACTGAATATGACTTATTTGGTTGAGATTCTTCATCAGGCTTAGCTTCATCAGCCTCAAGATTTTGAGGTTCCTCCCCCTCAATAGGTGTTTCCTTTTCAGGACCTTGAGGCTCAGGTACTTGTCCTAAATCCACTGGGTCAGCCCTAATTTCCTCATCCATTTCTTGCCTAGCCCACTGAAAGGCTATCTCCATCCTCTCTTCAGTAGAGGGTATGAACGTAGGAACAAACTCTTCCATAGGGAGTACCTCAAGACTTACTTCTATCACAACAGAGAGTTCTTCTAGATTGTCTTCTTCTATTGCAGGGAGTTTTTCTGGAGTTGCTTCTTGCACAGTAGGGAGTTCTCCTACTTCAGCCTCTTGCATGGATTGCTTCTCAGAGTCTGGGACAATTAATTCTCTTGCAGCCTTAGGTTGGGTATCCATATTGATATCAACTCTAGGGACAGGAGGTTCTTCTTCAAGAACAACCGGAGGAACAATAGCCCTTTCTCCCTCAACAACAACTTCTTCCCTATGAGGTATATCATCCTCTTATCTATGTTGTACTTTAGATACCTCTTCATATTCTTCTTCATCTTCTAAATATTCATCAACTTCATCTGGTTCCAAACCAGCATCAAAAAATCCCTTCGAACTTGTTGGATAATCAACAGGATTAAACTTCTCATAGAGATTATCATTATCTTCAACCCACTCCTTCTTCCAGGGGTTCTAGTTTATTTTCATCCTCCTAATGGTACCTTTGGATAAACAGTATTCATAGTCCATAAGTACTTCTTCATTGGGTCCAACTACTCCTTTGGAAACAAGCATGGTTGAAATCAGCCTAGAGTAGAACAGAGATGTGGATTTGGATGTGGCCTTGATTAATTCACACATATGATGAATGATATATTTTCACAGATTGATTTTGTTTCCATTCTTCATCAGATGGATCAAGAACACATCTTGGTACTTCAAGATAGAAAAGTTGACTTTCCTTGGACTGATCAGATTTTGAACAAATTTGAACAACAGCCTTGTCTCGCCATCAAGTTCAGCAGCTATGGCCCTTCTCTTGATGCCTTTTCATGTTAGGGTTTCCAGTGAATTTTTCAGGTTAAATAAATTAGTTGTAGGTTGGGGATCTCTCTGATAATCATCACATATCTCTTCGTGAGGAATCCTAAGGCATGTAACCCATAACCTCGATGAGAAGGAGCATCATTGGCCACTAATACAGCTTCTCACAACAAAACTTTCACCACCATCAAAAGAAAACTATACATACTGATAGAACTGAGCTACCAACCACGAGTTAATGGGTCTATCCTTCCTAGAGAACCATTCGAGCCAGCATTGTTCTCTTAAAACTTTTAAAACCAGATATTTTCTAGAAAACAGACACTTAGGGAAAATTTCCTTTTCAGGAACAACACTACGGTTTACCAGGTTTGGATTTAGGGGACCTTCGGGTGCCAGCTTCGGTGCTATTTTCTTCTTCTTTAAACTACGCTTCTCAAGAGTAGATGAAGATTAACTATTCATCCATGTCATTCACTGAAGGTTTGAGAAAGAGAGAGAAAGGGTTGCTCGGTTGAAAGGGTTCGAAAAGAGTGAGTAGGAGAGAGTTCAGGTGAAGAATTGAGTGAAACCCTTTTGTTTTATCATTTGGGAATGACAAATGTCACAAATGTAAAAACATTGTAAAATAAAAAGTGGTGAAAAAATATTTACCGCGATACAGGTTAAAAGAAACGTATAAATAATTTTCACGGTGAGACTGTGAATATTCATTACGGTCCGATGGTAAATGGTCGTCACTGTGAGACAGTGAGTGGTCGTCACGGTGAGACAATGAATGGTCTGTTCAGTCACGGTGATACAGTAAGTAAACTGTTCGATCACAGTGAGACAATAAATGACAGAACATGAATAGAAAGTGCTAACGGTGAGACCGTAAATATGAGACAGTAACCGAGAAACCATGAACATGAAATAGTAAAGTAAAATATAGTAAAATATTGAATAGTAAGACCAGTAAGATATCTGTTTGTGATTGATCATGCCAAGATCATGTATGATGTAGTCTATTCTCTCAGAATTTAATGGTTTAGTGAATATATCAGCAACTTGATATTAAATACCAATGAATTCCAAGGTGATATCACCTTTTTGATAATGATCTCTCAAAAAGTGATGTCATACATCAATATGTTTTGTACTAGAATGTGAAACATGATTTTTTGAAATGTTAGTGGAACTTGTGTTGTCACAATTTATTGGTACATGTCTGAATTGATATCCATAATCTAGTAAAGTGTGTTTCATCTAAAAAATTTGTGCACAACAACTGCCAGGAGCTATGTATTAAGCTTCTGCAGCAGATAATGCAACAGAATTTTGTTTCTTACTACACCATGATACTAGTGACTTGTCTAAAAAGTGACATGTTCCAGAGGTTCTCTTTCTATCTAAATTACACCCACTGAAGTCAGAATCAGAATAACTAACTAGTTCAAATGATTATCCTTTAAGGTAGAACAATCCTAGATTGGGTGTATGCTTGAGGTATTTAAAAATTCTCTTTACAACATTTAAATGAGATTCTTTTGGGTTTTCTTGAAAACTACCACACATACACACACTAAATATAATGTCAAGATGGATAGTAGTTAAGTAGATTAGACTTCCAATCATTCCTCTATAAGTTGTTTGATCAACAGATTTTCCATATTCATCAAGATCCAGCTTACATGTGGTACTTATGGGAGTGTCACTACTTTTAGTGATATCCAATCCAAAACGTTTTAAAATATCTCTAGTGTATTTACTTTGATTCAAAACAATTCCATCATTATTTTGAAAGATTTGAAATCCAAGAAAGAATTTTAGTTCAACCATTAAACTCATTTCAAATTCAATTTGCATCATTTTAGAAAAATCAATACATAATGATTTTTTGAAGATCCAAAAATAATATCGTCTACATAGATTTGAACAACTAAAGCATCATTAGAAATATGTTTTATAAAGAGGGTAGGATCAGCTATTCCTTTTGTAAAACCTTTACAAATAAGAAAAGTACTTAATCTGTCATACCAATCTCTTGGAGCTTGCTTTAAAACATATAAATCTTTTGATAGTTTGAAAATATGATTTGAAAAGTGAGGGTTTGTAAATCCAGGGGGTTGTTAAAAAAAATCCTCAGCTATATACCCATTTAAGAATGCACTCTTAACATCCATTTGATATAGTTTGAAATTCAGATGTGCATCAAAATAATGTAGAATTCTAATGGCTTCAAGTCTGGATACGGGAGAAAAAGTATCCTCATAGTCAATTCCTTCTTCTTGACTATAGCCTTGTGAAACTAATCTAGATTTATTCCTAACTATATTTCCAGCTTCATCTACTTTATTTCTAAACACCCATTTAGTGCCTATGAAAAAAGTGTCCTTGGGTCTTTCAACAAGTTTCCAAACTTTATTTCATTCAAAATGATTGAGTTCTTCTTGCATAGCCATTACCCAACATTCATCATTGACAGCATCATCAATGTTTTTAGGTTAAAGCTGTGACAAGAAGGTTTGATGTTCAACTTGATTTCTAAGAGAAGCTCTATTTTGTGTTCCTTTCTCTAAGTCTCCTACAACAGCATCTAAGGGATGGTTTATAAGGGTTATAACCTTTCTTGAAAAAGAGGGACAAGAGATTTCAGGTTCATCAACATATTCAAGATCATTATGACTTGATTGCATAGAATTTCCAGATTTGGAAGTTTTCACAGATTCTTTCACAGAGGTATTTGAGGATTTTGAGTTGATGTTCAGATCTGATACACCATCCTCCAGATTTTCTAGGATGGTTCAAGGCTCATGTGGATCTGTTTCATCAAACTTGATATTTACATATTCTTCTACACATTTAGTTCTCTTATCGAATACTCTATAATCTTTACTTGATATTGAATAACCTAGGAGAATTCCTTCATCACTTTTGGATGCAAATTTTTCAAGATTATCCTTAGTGTTGAGAATAAAGACTTTGCAGCCAAAAACTCTAAAGTAATTAACCTCAGGCTTCCTATTATTCCAGAGTTCATATGGGGTATTTTTGAGAATTGGTCTAATTAATACTCTATTGATTATGTAGCATGTCGTTTTAACAGCTTCAGCCCAAAAGTAAATAAGTAGTTCATATTCACTAAGCATTGTTCTAGCAATTTATTACAGTGTTCTATTTCTTCTTTCTACAATACCATTCTACTGAGGGGTTCCAGGGGTAGAGAAATTGTTATTATAACCATTTTGTGAGTGAAAGGATTCAAACTATTTATTTTTATACTCATGGCCATGATCACTTCTTAAAGATTTGATTTTAAGGCCACTAAGATTTTCTACAGACTTGGAATACTTAGTAAAATAAGAGCAGGCTTTACTTTTGTGAGCCATGAAGAAGGTCCAGGTATATCTAGATAAATCATCTACTAAAACATAAACATAGTGATTCCCATTTATGCTAGAAACTCTAGATGTTCCAAACAAATCCATGTGAACCAATTCGAGAGGTTGAGAAGTAGAAAATTCTTTCTTTGGATTGAAAGAGATTTTGTGTTGTTTTCTATTTTTACAGGGATTACAAACATTGTCATTTGGAAAAACAAGTTTGGGTTAGTCTCCAACTAAGTTCTTCCTAGTCAGTTTTCTAAGTGAATGTATATTGCAGTGTCCTAATCTCCTATGCCAAAGCCAAGACTCTTTATGAAAAGCATTTAGACAAGTAATATTTTGTTCTGCTAAAGAATTAAAATCAACTGCATAAACATTTTCGTTTCTCAAGGCAGAAAATACTGAAGCATTTTTAGAATTAAAAACATTTCAAGAATCATTTTCAAACATAACATTAAAGCCATCATCACATAACTGAGAAATACTTAACAAGTTGTATTGTAATCCATCATCAAATAAAACATTAGAAATTAAAACTGAGTTAGTGTTACCAATTTGGCCTAGGCTAATGATTTTACCTTTAGAATTATCACCAAAGGTGACATAGCCTCCATCAACTTTGATTAAAATTTTAAAACATGGGAAGTCTCCTATCATGTGTCTTGAACATCCACTGACCAAGTACCATGTCTTCCAAAACGAACTTTTTAAGCAGGTCTCTTACAAAACTGGTTTAGATGAAAAATGATTTAGGTACCCAAATTCTCTTGGGTCCAGACAGGTTAGCAAGCAAAGCTTTGGGTACCCAGATTTTTCTTATGGGTCTCACAGAATCAATGGATTTTCAAAGATAGACTTTATTTGGTCTATAACAATGTAAATAACTAGTTGAAGCATATGAATTTCCAAAACTAGAACTAGCAGTATTCTGTCCAGATTTAGGAATAAAATTAGTTTTAGTGATCTGCCTCTTTCCAGGCTGATAGCCTATTCCAGTGGTATATTTTGGTGCTACTTGATTAAATAACATTTGAGTTAGTGTGTATTTTCCATTTGAAAACTTTTCTAAGTCCTTTCTCAGTTTCTCATTATACATTTTCAGTTCATTATTTTCCTTATGTAATTGATCATTATTTTCTTTTTGTACATCAAGGGAAGATTTAACAGAACTGGTCAAAGCATGTTGTTTCTTCAAGTGCTTATATTTTTCCTTAATATCATTATAGGTTTCTTCCAGCATGTTACAATATTCAAATAGTTCCTCACTAGAAATATTTTTAGATTTAGAATCAGAATCAATTTCAGAATAATATGAATTCAAAGCAGGAGTGTCCAGTGTTACCTTTGATGTGTTTGTCATAAAACACATGTTAGCTTTTTGAGATTTTTCATCTTGAGTAGAATCAGAATCACTTGAACTATCTTTTGAAGCACAAAAAGTTTCTTTCATAGATTTCTTACAGTTATTGTCCTTGTAGTCATATTTCTTCTTGAATGTTAATTTTGGACAGTCAGCTTTTATTAAACCTTTCCTTTCTCACTCAAAACAGACAATTTCATCACTCTTATCAGCTTTCTTCCAATCTTTCTTCTAGTGTCCTTTGTTTTCATATTTACCTTTGTAGTTTGATTTTCTGAATGATTTTTTCTTCCTATAGAACTTCTCAAATCTCCTGGATATCTAATCTATTTCAACATCTCTGTCAGATTCACTCTCATCACTACTCGATCTTTCAGTAGGTATGTGAACTTTATCCTTGTCCTTGCTCTTTGAGGCAGTAGACTTAAATGCCACAGACTTCCTCTTTGGTTCATCATCTTCTTCCTTGTTTACCTTCAGTTCTTCTTCATACATCATTAACTTACCAATTAATTCCTTAATAGGTAAAGTACAAATATCGCATGATTCTCTAATCGAGACAGATGTGCCTCTCCATCAGTTTGGTAGACATCTCAGTATTCTCATGATTTGTTCTTTTGATGGAACAGCCTTTCCAAGGGAGTTCATAGTGTTGAAAATTTCATTGAACCTAAGATACATGTCAGAGATAGGTTCATTAGGCTTCATTTTAAAATTATCATATTTAATAGTATAAGTGTTCAATCTCATTTCTTTAACATTGGTTGTTCCCTAATGAGAAACACCCAAAGTATCCCATATTTAATAGGCATTTTTACTAGAAGATATGTGATTAAATTCCTCATCTCCTAATGCACAATACAAGAAATTCATAGCTTTAAAATTATTATTGTAAGCTATTTTAGTAGGTTCATCTCATGTTGTTATTTTAGTTTTTGGAATCTTATATTGAGTATTTATAGTAGTCCAGATGTCAAATCCCATACTCTCTAAGTGAATTTTCATTTTAAGTTTCCACTGGGCATATTTTTTACCATTAAATAAGGGAGGCCTGTTGGTATCAGCACCTTACAGTCTATTTTCCATACTAACAAATTACTTTAAAAGAGCTAGAAGTTTAGAATTAACATAAATTTAGAGATATCTAAAGTACAACTTTAATCACAGCTGAATAAGATTACACAAAGTCCTAATAAGGGAATCCTCTGATACCAAATGTTGGTCGAAGTAGTTAACTCAAGAGGGGAGGGGTGAATTGTGTAACTATAAAAATATCTGTTTAAAAGAATATTCTCTTTACAAATAATTATTTCCCCAAAAATAGATACAGCCCAGTTAATAAATGTTATACTATTATAAGATTTTTACTGTTTAAACAACTTCTTAGAAGATTGATTAATTCTCAGTAATCTTAATTGGCATTATTAAAATTACTTTTGAAGTTATCATACTAAGACAAATCAGATATAACTTCTTTCCAAGACTAAATATCAAAGTGAAATTAGAGAGTTTCTTTAATATGCAGTATGCAGTAAAACAGAGTATACTAAATTAAAATAGCACGTCAGATATAAAACAAGTGGTTCAGTCTCAAGCCGAGACCTAATCCACTTCATTTGGTGATCACCTACCACCAAGCAGTTTATATAAATAAACTCTGATATATAACATGGATTGGGGTAACAATAGTTCATAGACTGTCTAGGCCATGCAGGGACCTCTTCAATAGTTTTCATGGGTAAACAAAAGTAATGACCAGAACACACAGGGACCTCTTCCACAGTTGTCATGGGTAAACAAGAGTACAAAGTTTGATGTAAGGATTTTGAAATTCTTTAGTTCAGCGCAGAAGTCAGTGTGTGTGTAAAATATACAGAGTACACACACTGCTCTAAATTAATTAAAATAATCACTAAGAGAGAGTATATGTGAGTTTAGAATTCTCTAGTGATTAGCAGTGCAACTCTGGACTTGTTTGATAACACATAAATACTTCTGAGTCCTTCTCTTGTTTTTCTGTTAAAAAAAGGGTGTCGTGGTTCAGCATGTGTTCTTCACGAGTGAAGACGTTCTCTTGATCCTAGTGTACTTCGTGTGTTCTTCAATAGAGTTATATTTCATGCACGATACAATTTCTTCTTTGAAGATCTTGCAATCTCTTCTTCGTGGTCGTGCTCAAGATTGGTGTTCTGTTCAGTACAGTGCACTCACGTTTCTTGCGTTGTTGTGTTGTGTCATTGTATCTTCTTCCTCTTGGGCACACTTATCTTTATCTTTGAATGTATGAGGTTTAGACGACATGTTCCATGTATTTCATGCCTTGTACCTCGTACTATGGCTAGCAATAAACATTAAATATGTCAGTTCATTAAAGACGTCAAATATGACTGTTAAAATGTTAAATAGAAAAACGACAAAATAGTTTAAGAAACGATGTCACAGTAGTTATGAAAACGATGTCTCCTTCATGGTATCTCCTTCACGGTTTCTTCTTCATGGTGTCTCCTTCACGGTGTCTGAGTAACGGTGTCTGACTTACGGTTTCTTGATTCTGGTGAGTTGCTCATAGTTTCTAGATTCACGGTGCCTTGATGACTGTGTCTTGCTAACTGTGTCTGGCACTTAGGCAAACAGATTGTCTGGCTTACGGTGTCTGTTCCTAGTGTCTTGCGTTATGGTGTCAGGCTTACTGTGTCACGGTGTCTCGTGGTCACGGTGTCTCGTGGTCACAGTGTCTCATTGGTCACAGTGTCTGTGTCTTGGTCACAGTGTCTGACTTACTGTGTGAAGCTTCACGGTGTCTTGTACATTGGAAAATAACTATATTCAGACTTAAACAGTAATATGCATAAAATGAATTGAGCTTATCCATTATCAAGTATGTGATAACTTGAAACATGAATACACATTATTGATCATATTTGTGAGATTTGTGATCATTTATATGATTTGTAATTATTATTGATATTTGTGATCATTAAAACATTATTAATACATGAGGAGTCCAACATAAGTAAATATAATTTATCGATTAAAAACATAATATATTAAATATATTATGTTTCTAAATAAAATTATAAAATGAATATTAAAATTTGAATAAATTTCACAAATATTAGGTGTATGTGTTTCTATATAATATTTCATTAATTAAGTAAATATATGTGTGTGTGAAATTAATGTGTGTGTGTGTGTAAGTTTGATATATGTTAAATTGAACAATTCCATTATATAATATGCATCATCTATTATTGAAAGAAATAATAATAAGAATGAATAAATTTAAAAAATGAATAATTTTACTAATTATATACCCAAATGGCCCGGAGGCCTTATTTTTATTTATTTTTGGATAATCCCCCTTTTGAGGGTTGAATGGGAACCCTTACACGACCCATAAGACAAAGGCCCATGGCCCATACACGACCAAATACATGAATAAACATGTATAAATAAATAGATAATTAAAAAAAATGAATATTTATATATGTTATGGAATACATATTAATTAAATAAAACAAACCATATTAAAAAATAAAATATTATTGAATAAACATGTATAAATAGATATTAAAAATGGATAAAATTACAAACATATTAATCAATGAAAAATTGAAAATGAATAAATAAAAAATTACGATTATTAAAGAGTAAATAATATTAAAAATGAATAAAGTAAAAAAAATAATGAAAATTAATAAATATTATATATTGAATAAAAATATAAAAAATGATAAAATTTACCTATTACAAACATAATATGTAATAAATATATTATATTAATTAATATAATTATAAAATGAATATTAAAAATTGAATAAATTACAGAAATATTATGTGTGTGTGTTGTATATAAAAATGAATTAATTACATTTATGTATGCGTAAAATCAATGTAACACATGTATGATATATGTTAAATTGAAAAATCAAACAAAATTCAATTAAATGTCTATTAATCGATATAATTAGTCAACATTTTTTAATTATTAACTTACTTTCACTAAATATATTACTTGTTTAATGTAAGCCAAAATATTTTGTATTATATAAATCATATTTTAGGGAATAATTTATATACTGATATATATGTATAAATATATTTGAATATATTTCTACATTATAAATATTAATTATATTAATGAAAAATTATGTATAAAAACGATTAAAAACGAACAAAACATTAATATGTTTTAAATTATTACATTTTATTCATTTTCTATATTTATATTTAATATATATTATTTATTACTATTTAATATATATATATATATATATTAGATTTATTTATTTTTTAATAACTTTTTCATTAATAATTTTTTTAATAATCTTAATATTTTAAAATTATGAATTTTTTATTTAGTAATTACAATTTAGTAATTTTATTAATCTATATTTAATATATACTATTTATTACTATTTATTTTATATATATATGTATATGAAATTTATTATTTTTTATAAATAATTATTCATTTCATAAAATTTTAATATTGTTTTTAATTTACTCATTTTTAAAAATTTTTGTTTAATTATTTTAATTTATTTATTTTATATATCTATGTTTAATATAAACTATTTATTAATATTTATAATATATATATATATAAATATTAACGTTATTAATAAGTATTTAATTAATAAATTTTTAATATTTTTTAAATTTATTCATTTTTAATTTTTATTTGTTTAATTATTTCAATTTTTTATATATTTTTAATATTGGTATTGTTTTATTTCAATTTATTCAATTTATATATCCTTATTTAATATATACTATTTATTAATATTTATAATATATATATATATATATTAAAGTTATTAATAATTATTTAATAATTATTTTTTCATTTTTTTTATTTTTCAATTTTTATTTATTTAAATATTTCATCTTTTTAAATATTTTTTCTAATTTTGTTTTTCATTTTTATTGGCATATATTAAAAAAATAGGGGCTATTGGCCGTATGGGTAGATGGGATGGGTCGAGTGGGAACTAGTCATGCGTATACAAGTTGGTTAAAGCCCGCCGGAACCGTAGATTGCGAAAATGCCTGCACTGGCCCGTGGGCCCATATGAGTGTGTGTATGGTGTATACAGTAGTGAATCCCACAACAAACTTCTGAGCTTAGCTTCTGGTGGAATCTTATATAAAGAAGCGACTAAACAACCACTATTTCGATGTGGGACACGCATGCGTGATTGAGACCTTTATCAACATTGAAAATAAAGCACTGATAAAGGAGTTCGTTATCGATATTTTTTACTATCACTGATAAAGGCTACCACTGTATATATTTCTTTATGTAGTAGTGTTCTCCAATGTGTTACATGGTATCATCATATCTCCAATCACAAGTACAACATGTTGCTCGTAAATCTAGTAGGCATCGGGTACCCCACTCGCAAATCAAATAGGCATCGAGCATGCTTCTCAAAAATGAACTAGGGGTTGAGTGCACTACTCGAAAATAAACTAGATGTTGAGTGACCCAGTACTTAACTTACAACAATCAAGTTCATATCCAACACAATGTTCCTTGGTAACATCATATATCCCACCTCAAGTATCGAATGTTTCTCACAAATCAACTAGGTGTCAAGTGGCTCATATACATCATACATCTCATAAGTCAACTAGGCATCGAGGATCCCGATACTTAGGCATTGAGTATATCCCCAATATGTCATTCCATCATATTTTAACCATGTTCTTGAGTCCATCTTCACTGACATTGCAAGTAAAATGCACTCCCCCTCTAAGGGAAAAAATATGTCACAATAGTTCACCTGTCTCAAGTACCACTAACCACAACAAATGCATGGTACTGGGTGGGAACACAACTAAGAATAACACAATATATCATCATGAGAAATAAATTATCAAACATAACATCATGTGATAATAATCAAACATGGAAAAGGGTACATTAATATATCTCATGGAATCACAACATATATCATGACTACACACACACCCACATGCGATCACAATCATGAACCATATAAAATAAGACAATGCACAAATCATACTATAGAAACCAGTGTAGAAAAGAGCCCAAAAAGGTCATGAACTTTCTACGTCATGGTTTTCTAGGTCAACGTCGAGGTTTTAAAAGGCTTTCATCACCCAAACCACACTCGCACCCAACCAGAAGACAATCACCCCCAATAACTCCTAGAACCATACCTATTTGAACATTATTTAGAAATATCTACATCTTTGATAAATAAAAATATTAAATTAAAACTAAAAAAATTACCAAAAATTTTACTCATGGATATGAATCCAATGACTTTGATGTTGTGCCAATCCGATCAATATAGAAGAAGATATTGAGGAATGAGTTTTAAAAAAAATAAAAAAATAGAAGAGAGAGGGAGGAGATAGTGAGAGTGAGGCATGAGTAAATTAAATTAATGTGAAGAAGGAGAATAAACCCACATGCCTCACCATTCCCCATATTTATATTTTTTTCCAATTTATTACATTAATTGTTTCATTTATTCTTACTCCTTTTACTATTATTTTCCTCCTCTTTCCTCTTAACACATGCCATCCACCACCCATTTGCATTCCATGCATATTTTATTAAATCCCCAATTCACACATTAAATCATTATTTTAAATACATATTAATTGTGATCCATATATATATATATATAATTATTTATACGCATTGTATATATACACATATCCACACACACATACACACACACACACATATATATATATATGTTTATTTAACACACACATATATATATACATATATATTTAACACTCATATATACACATACATTATATATACACACCCACCCACCCACTTATATATAAATATATACACCCCCACTATGTACAAACACACAAATATATACATATATATAACTCATATATATTTGTGTGTTATATATATATACACATCTATATACACATATATACACCCCCACACACATATCTAAAGAAAATATAAAATAAAAATTCAAAACAAGTTATTATCATGTGTAACCTTACTAAACGTTTGATGAAAAAATGTTATGTCATGTATAGGGTAAAACTATCATCCCAGATCTAATGATGGTCTTATATTTCTCATATGATGCACTGTTTGAGAGATATTAAATCATTCCAAAAATAATAATGCACGCGTAATTTTATATTTTTAATATTTTTGTTCCATCTATGTCGAGACTCTAAAGGCCTCTTAATCTCGCACTAACTCAACAAATAACTTCAAAAATATTCCATAGAATATTCTAAAGCGTTAACAAAATTTTTATCCTTATGTAAATCCTTTTAAATATTAATTAAGTGATTTTTATTTACATTTTAAATTTTCACATAAAAATACACATAAATTATTTACAAATGGGGTTTTATTATCCTTAAAATTTTAGGATGATATAGCCACTAGGGTTATTATATCGATGAATACATGACCACTAATAAACCATGCAAGTAGAATGGTTCAGTATGCACAAAGACACATGGGTATTTCGTATAGAACCCCTAGAGTGGTCAGACCTTCCAATAGCACATGTAGGTGCATGTGAGGGTGTTTTTAGATGATGAAAGTCTCATTGAACTCCTCTCATTATCCCAAGACCATTGGAATCTTGTTTAGGTAAATTGGAGATCATTTAATGGATTTTTTAAGGAGTTTAACATCAAAAAATGGGAAGATTATTATTATAAAATAAAAATAATTTTTAAAAATCTGTAATAAAAAGGGGATGTGAGTTTCCTTACTACCGATCATCGATTATCACATTAGTGAGTCGATTAATCTTAGGGGAGTGTGAATTATTAGTTTGATTTATATAATTACATGATTTATTTAAATAATAACAATAATAATACTAATATTTAATGATAATAATGATGATCGTACATGGTGATATATTGTAATCTCAATAGAGGGGCTTTAATTAACAACATGGAGGTGTTAATTTACCATAGAAGATGGATATTAGTCATAATTGAAAGTTTAATAATTATCAATAGTGGTTCTAAAAAAGTAAAGGGATCATTTGAATAATCATGGATTCTTTCTAAAATATTTTGACAACATATTTGGAAACTATAGAATTCATTATAAAATTGTGAATTTGTGCAATTATTGAATGAAATAAATTTATGATGTGAATTAAACTAGGTATGATAATGGAATTTTGTTTAATGATAAGGAAATAAGTGATCATGAGATCCATGATGATGGAAATTGAAGTATGGATAATGAAAGTCAAATTATTAAATGAAATATTACACTAAGGTTTTCATGTTATCATTTTTAATGTGTTTTAAAGAATGTTAAATCTATAAGAGTTAAAAATATGATATGGATGTAATCCAATATATAAAATCATGAAATTTTATTTATGGAATAAAATGTGTTATTTGAATAATGTAAATACAATGAGGGATTGTAACATGAAATCTTAATGACAAGGATTTTGGTGGACTGACTGACATTGGGGAACATAATCGAGTATCTTGAGATATTTTTGATAGATCAGACATGGGTTATAATGAGTAAATTAAAAAATTTAGTGTGGTTATGTGGCTATCTAGGTAATTCCATAAAAATATTTATATGTTATTTAATAATTAATCACTTCCTTTGGGTTTTTGAAGTGGGATTTTTTATGGATGATGCAGTAGATAGTATTTAACATGGGATGTACTATAAGACTGATAGGAGGGTCCCTTGGCTGAGATTGATTTATTTATTATGTGTTATCTATACTTTTAGTAGTGATATAGTATTTAACCAATGGATATTTATGGTGACATTATATGGTGATGGATCATAATATAAATCACCCTCCTCTTAGCGTTTGAAGTGATATGATAGTAATTACACCCTAACCCACCAACCAATTTTGGTAGTCAATGATGGTGACCTATTTATTCATTTAAACATACTCACCAACTATATTGTCATGATAAACAATAATAATTATAGGATATATTTAGATATGATTAATTCCCCTAACATCTATAGTATGAGATAAATGGAGATGGGTAATTTCAAAAATATCAGTGATATGGGAACACGATATATGGGGAGGGTGGAGAGGTGTAAATCCTCTAGCATCCTTGATATGTAAATATGATGATGGTAATTCACCTGGGTAGTGACACCCCTTCTTTCCCAAATCCCTAGAATCAAGGTGGATGATGATGAACTGATACTATCTCTCCCCCCATCCACATCTCTGGGACATTGGAGGATAATATATATAGTTGCCTCCCTAGAGATATATATTTCCTACAGTATTCCAGTATATAGTTTTATCCCGGGAGATGTATATATCCTTTAACATCTAGATATGTATATACCACTATCTTTATAAATGTTTATTTCCCCCAACCATGGATGTGTATTTCATCCATCACATTATATATAGATGGATATGTGTGTTTCCTCCATTACTTCTGAGATAGTTAGAGATATGTATTTCCTATAGTATCTCTTGACTAGTTCATCAGGGAGAATTACTAGGTTGGGAATCTGTGATGGGATGGGTGATTGGTTGTTGTTATATGGTATATTTTATAAGAAATCATTTTTATTTAGACCTAAATATGGAAATGATTTATAGGTTTCTTGATAAGGTTTGATTATGATTATTTATATATTGTTGATAATGCTGGAGACACTATATCTCAACAACTAGTCTATCATTTGTAAACATTGATTCTAGTTGTTTATTCTAGCTGGTCCACTACTTTGGATGACCATAATAAGTATATTTATACTCACCTATTCATTTTCACTTTCTCATTATTCACCTTGTGTCTATACAAATCCATTATGGTGGAGTATGGATGACCATAGATATTGAATATTGAAGTGGATATGGATAGATAGTGTAGTAGAGATCATTATGATGGACACCCTCATACCATCAACATTTATAATGTAACTTACCAGGATGTATCATTTGTACCCAATTTGTTAGTTATACCTGACTATTACTCTATATTAGTCCTCATTATACTTTGGCAGTTTATATTATATGATTCATATAGTAACATAATGTATTTATAAAGTATGAATTTATTTCCATATTTATTTTATGTTCCATATATATCGCGGTGAATTTTATGCATGATAGAAGGTGAAAAGTTAGAGATAGAGGTAATGGATCCCATGTTTTGTGAATACCACAACATTGGTCGCTAGCCTCTAACCTAGTGGATTAAGGATTGGTGAGTTCACTTATTGTAGAGTCAGGACATAATAGTAAATTTTTAAATTTAGTCAATTATTCAACAATAACCCAAACTACATATCTATCCTTCAATGATCTCATGAAACCAGTCACTAAATACCTGGCAACATCATCACAATTCCACTCTAGATTGAGTAATAACCATATCATGACCACTAGTCTCTTATATTAATCCTTTACCCAATAAAATTTAAAGAATCTCAAAATAAATTTAATCATGTTATGATTTATATCTATCATCGTAAATTTTTATTAGACACTATGGAACATTTTGGTTACTGTAGGATAAACTTCCCAATGATCAATGTAGAAGATTCACATCACATTCTATCATAAATACAATTGAATAAAAGGTCATATTATGAAATATAAGATAGTATAAGATATAATCAACATCAATAATACACTTGGGTATATGCTCCGCACCATAAATTCTCTATGGAAAACCATACACTCAGAATCCAAACTCTCACCCCCTTACCTTGCTCCATCAAGGAAGAAGTGATTATTCATGGAATGAATACTACATATACACTTTCCTTATATATATCAACGAGAAACTCATAGAGAATATATATATGTTTCAACTCATTTTTTTATTCTCAAACAATATACACATGATATTTCCTTCTCAAAATATCAGCAATATAATTTCATTTTCCAGGAGTACAAATTATCTTTAAACCAAATGAATAACGATATTAAACCCATATAATCTATAAAATATTCAAATCCCATTAATAAAATATATACTTTAATCTCTTATGATCGGTGTATATTTAATCATTTTTTAGTAAAATAGATAATTATTTTAACTCATAAGATAATGCACAATAATATCCAACTAGAGATCATGGGTAGGTAAATACTTTTCAGGTGACCTAATATTTTGATAACCAGACGCCATTACCCATCCCTCTTGCATCAACACACAACCTAAACCCTCATTCAAGGAATCAAAATATACCTCATAGTTCCTTCCCAACCATTTATAATGTGAATAGGTTTTGATACCAACCTAATATTCAACTGCTATATTCTAGCTTCATATCCTCTATCCCATTAGAACTTTAGTCCATTCCTCACCAACTCCATCATCGGTATAACCAGAAGAGAGATGTACAAAATGAATCGATGGTAATAACTAAAATTTCTTAAGATACTTTTAATTTCAAAATCATTCTTGGGTTTCTTATAATAAATCACAGCTACCACCTTCCCTTGATCCATCAATATCTATGATTCAAAAACTATATACCCTAGGAATTTCATGTCACCGATCCAAAAATGATATTTTAAAATTTTATCATATAATCATTTATCTAGTAATGTGTCTAATACAATGTATAAATTTTTCCATTTCTTTTTATAAGACCATGATATATCAACAAATCATCAATAAACAAAATCAATAATGAATTAAAATAAGGATGAAAAACAAAATCCATAAAAAACCTAAAAAAATTTAGTGTATTATTTACCCTAAACATAATCAATAAAAAATAAAAATGTTCATATATTGTTTGAAAAGATATATTTGGAACATATATAAATTTCACTTTTAGGTTGTAATATCTCAATTGAATATATATCTTAGAAAACCATATATCATCTATCAAATGTTCAAATAAATCATTGATCCATAGTAAATGATACTGGTTAATATTGGTAACCAAATTCATTCTATGAAAATCAACACATAATTAAAAATATCCATTCAAAATTTTGGAAAAAATAAATAGAGAACCTCTAAGGAGATATAATATTATTAATTAATCCCTTATATTCATGATCTTAAAACTATGTTTTTAATTATTTAATATTATTTGGATCCAAGATATCAAATGATATAGAGATAGGATCACTACTTAGTACCAAGTTGATAAAAAACCCAACCCCTATCTTTAGAAAAAACCCTATAAAGTCTTGGAAATAAACCCCGGAATTATTCAACCATAGGTGAAAAACAACATTATTAATACCCATGGTAAATAAAAAAACCTTATTTGATATATGATATTTGATCAACTCAATTTCCCCAAATCATAATCATTATTTTCGGAATGATACTATTGTTCCCATAGAAAAATATAAGATTCTTAAAAAGTTAAAAATAAGGCAATTCGCCTCCAGTAGAAATTAATATAAGTCTAGAAACCTATCAACCAATCCATATTAAATCTAAAAGATGGAGAAATATAATAATAATAATAATGAATGATATTGGGAATATTATAATGGAATCTCGACTCATTCTTAGTAAAGTATTAATGGTCAAAATTCTAAATAAAAAACTCAACAACCGAACTCAAACCAGATACAAAAATAGTAGAAAAACAAAATAAAAATACTGGTATCTAAGGAAACATTGTCCCAGTAATTTCTAAATATCATTATAAATTTTACCATTTAAAACACCTCACTAATATTGATTAGTTACTTCTAAATATAAAATAACTAACTACAACTTGGATCTACACCCTAACCATGGGTTTCTTGACTCCCTTACACAGTATCTCCCCACTAAGCCTATCCAAGAGAATCCATGCCATCCCTACAACAAGAAATCCTAAAAATATACATATATCAGTTAATAATGGATGATTTTCACTTATCAACCATTAAAATGTTTGGTGATCTCCTATAATGTGTATAGTGTCACTCAGGTTGAATCCTCTGTGATAATAATTTATTTTCAGTTGATTGTTTTTGTTTTTTATATTAAATGGGGGGGGGGGGTTATTTTTAGAGATGGAGGAGATAGTGAGAGGGAGGCGTGAGTAAATTAAATTAACATGAGGTAGGAGAATAAACCCTCATGCCTCACCATTCCCAATATTTATATTTTTTTCCAATTTAATACATTAATTGTTTCATTTATTATTACTCATTTTATTGTTATTTTCCTCCTCTTTCCTCTTAACACATGCCATGCACCACCCATTGGCATTCCATGCATTTTTTTAAATCCTCAATTCATACATTTAATAATTATTTTAAATACATATTAAATGTCATAAATAAATATATATAAAATTATTTATAATCATTTTATATATACACATATCCACACACACACACACACACATATATATATATATATGTGTGTGTTTATTTGAACCATATATATATACATATATATTTAACACACATATATACACATACATTATATAGACACACCCACCCACCCACTTATATATAAATATATACACCCCCACTTTGCACAAAAACACAAATATATACATATATATAACTCATATATATATGTGGGTTATATATATATACACATCTATATACACATATATACACCCCCACACACATAACTAAAGATAATTTAAAATAAAAATTCATAAGAAGTTATTATCACGTGTAACCTTACTAAACGCCTGACGTAAAAATTTTATATCATGTCTAGGGTAAAACTATCATCCCAGATCTAACGATGGTCTTAGATTTCTCATACGATTCACTGTTTGAGAGATATTAAATCATTCTATGAAAAATAATGCATGTGTAATTTAATATTCTTAAAATTTAATTCCATCTATGTCGAGCCTCTAAAGCCTCTTAATCTCACACTAACTCAACAAGTAACTTCGAAAATATTCTATAGAATATTCTAAAGTGTGAACAGAATTTTTATCCTCATTTAAATCCTTTTAAACATTTATTAAGTGATTTTTATTGACATTTTACATTTTCACATAAAAATTCACATAAATTATTTACAAATGGGGTTTTATTATCCTTAAAATTGGAGGATGATATATACACTAGAGTTATTATATCTATGCATACATGACCACTAATCAACCATGCAAGTATAATGGTTAAGTATGCCCAAAGACACATGGGTGTTTCGTATAGAACCCCTAGAGTGGTCAGACCTTCCAATAGCACATGTAGGTGCATGTGAGGGTGTTTTCAGATGATGAAAGTCTCATTGAACTCCTCTCATTATCCCAAGACCATTGGAATATTGTTTAGTTTAATTGAAGATCATTTAATGGATTGGTTAAGGAGTTTATCATCAAAAAATGGGAGGATTATTATTATAAAATAACAATAATTTTTAAAAATATATAATAAAAAGGGGATGTGAGTTTTCTTACTACCGAACATTGGTTATCACATTAGTGAGTTGATTAATCTTAGGGGAGTGTGAATTATTAGTTAGATTTCCATAATTAAATGATTTATTTAAATAATAATAATAATAGTACTAATATTTAATGATAATAATGATAATAGTACTTGGTGATATATTATAATATCAATAGAGGGGATTTAATTAACAACTTGGAGGTGTTACTTTACCATAGAAGATGGATATTAGTCATCATTGAAAGTGTAATAATTATCAATAGTTGTTATAAAAAAGTAAAGGGATAATTTTAATATTCATGTATTCTTTCTAAAATATTTTGACAACGTATTTGGAAACTATGGAATTCAATATAAAATAGTGAATTTGAGCAATGATTGAATGAAATAAATTTGTGATGTGAATTAAACTAGGTATGATAATGTAATTTTGTTTAATGATAAGGAAAGAAGTTATCATGAGATTCATGATGATGGAAAGTGAATTAGGACTAATGAAAGTCAAATTATTAAATTAAATATTACTCTAAGGTGTTCATGTTATCATTTTGAATGTGTTGTTATGAATGTTAACTCTATAAGAGTTAACAAGATGATATGGATGTAATATAATATATAAAATCATGGAATGTTATTTATTGAATAAAAAGTGTTATTTGAATAATGTAAATAAAATGTAGGATAGTAACATGGAATCTTTATGGCATGGATTTGGGTGGACTGACTGACATTGGGGAACATAACGGAGTATCTTGAGATGTTTTTGATAGATCAGACATGGGTTATAATGAGTAAATTAAAATTTTCAGTGTGGTTATGTCGCTATTTAGGTAATTCCATAAAAATATTTATATGTTATTTAATTATCAATCACTTCCTTTAGGTTTTTGAAGTGGGATTTTTTATGGATGATGCAGTATATAGTATTCCACATGGGATGTCCTATAAGACTGATAGGAGGGTCCCTTAACTGAGATTGAGTTATTTATTATGTGTTATCTATAATTTTAGTGGTGATATAGTTTTTAACCAATGGATATTGATGGTGACATTATATGTTGATGGATCATAATAAGAATCACCATCCTCTTAGAGTTTAAAGATATATGATAGTAATTACACCCTAAACCACCCACCAATTTTGGTAGAGAATTATTGTGACCTATTTATGAATTTAGATATACTCACCAACTACACTATCATGATAAAGGATAGATAATTATAGGATATATTAAGAGATGATTAATTCCCCTAACATCTATAGTATGAGATAAAAGGATATGGGTAATTTCACAAATATCAGTGGTATGAGAACATGATATATAAGAAGGGTGGAGAGGTGTAAATCCTCTAGCATCCTTGATATGTAAAATACGATGATGGTAATTCACTTGGATTGTGACACCCCTTCTTCCCCAAATCCCTAGAATCAAGGTGAATGATGATGAACTGATACTATCTCTCCTCCCGTCCACAAATCTGGGATATTGGAGGATAATATATATAGTTGCCTCCCAAGAGATATATATTTCCTAAAGTATTCCAGTATATAATTTTCTACTTGGAGATGTATATATCCTTTAACATCCAGATATGTATATACCACTAGCTTTATAAATGTTTATTTCTTCCAACCACGGATGTGTATTTCATCCATCACATTAGATATAGATGGATATTTGTGTTTCCTCTATTACTTCTGAGATAGTTGGAGATATGTATTTCCTATATTATCTCTTGACAAGTTCATCAGGGAGAATTGATAGGTTGGGAAACTGTGATGGGATGTGTGATTGGTTGTTATTATATGGTATATTATATAGGAGATCCTTTTTATTTAGACTGAAATATGGAAATGATATATAGGTTTCTTGATAAGGTTTGATTATGATTATTTATATATTGTTGATAATGCTGGAGACACTAGATCTCAACAACTTTTTTATCATTTCTACACATTGACTCTAGTTGTTTCTTCTATATGGTCCACTACTTGAAGGATGAGCCTATAAGGGGCATATCACTGCTCAGCTAGGGTTTCTCTCTCACTGTCTTCCCCCTCCCGGATCTGCTCCTCTTCTTCTCCTAGATTCGGCGGTTCGAGGTGGTGGTTCTCTACCGCTGAGGCTTTTTTGGCTTGTCTTTGCACACTGGTGTCTATATTCTTGACGCAGTGTTGAATCTACTCCTGAGTTCCTGGCCCAGCTGTTCGAGATCGTCACTTAATCCTTAGATCTGGGTGCTTGGAGGTTGAGTGTTGTCTCTCTGGAGGTTGCGGTTGGTGGTGTTGGGATATTGCTTTGGTTTGTGATGTTAAGACCTTGATCCAAGGTCCTATGTAGAGGCTTCACATAGGATTTGGAAGGTGGGGCTTTGTAAGTGGTGGTGCTTCTGTGAGGTTTGGTTATATTTTGATGTTACCCACTTTGATTGTGTAGATTTTCTCAAGACCAGTTCAGTTTTGGTTTTGATTCTCCCTTCCATCTCGTGTTCTAGAGAGGTGATGTATGAATGTGTCTATTTTTTGTTTCTCTGTGATTTTTGTTATCTTGGGTGAGGCATTGATTCTCCTGGTAGAGATTCCATGGTTGGTTTGGTTGGTTCTCCTATTATTCTTTGGGGGAATTTTGGTGTTTCTTATGATGTAGATGAAGTTTGCTTGTTTGGTCGAGGCAGTGTGCCTCGTTTAATCTATTTGTCTCTCTGGTGGACGGTTCGATGGTTTTGACTATGCTTCGGCGTCGACGACGGTAGATTACTGCCTTCGTTCTGCTATGAAAGGTGGGTGCAGACCAATGCATAGTCAGAGGTGTGGTACGATGGATAGTGCACGCTCGAGGGCCTGTCTCGTTGATTACTGGTTTGGGTGTTTTGAATTTCAAGTTTGAATAGATGGTTTGAAGTTGTAATGTGGAAGTGATGAATCTCTATTTTGGGTACCGACATCCCTTAAACCAGCCTTTAGAAAATTAAAAAAAAATGATTGGCCCCTAGCTGGTTTACTACATGGGAAGACCATAATAAGTATCTTTATACTCACCTCTCCATTTTCACTTTCTCATTATTCACGTTGTGTTTATACAAATCCATTAAGGTGGAGTATGGATGACCATAGATCTTGAATATTGAAGTGGATATGGATAGATAGTGGAGTAGAGATCATTATGATGGACACCCTCATACCATCAACATTTATAATGTCACTTACCAGGATGTATCATTTATACCCAATTTGTTAGTTATACCTGATTATTACTCTATATTAGTCCTCATTATACTTTGGCAGTTTATATTATATGATTCATATAGTATCATAATGTATTTATAAAGTATGAATTTCTTTCCCTATTTATTTTATGTTCCATATATATCTTGGTGAATTTTATTCATGATAGAAGGTGACAATTTAGAGATAGAGCTAATGCCTCCCATGTTGTGTGAATACCACAACATTGGTCGCTTGCCTCTAACCTAGTGGATTAAGGATTGGTGAGTTCACTTATTGTCGAGTCATGAAATAATAGTAAATTTTTAAATTTATTCAATTATTAAACAATAACCCAAACTACATATATAACCATCAATGATATCAGGAAACCAACCACTAAATACATGGCAACATCATCACATTTCTACTCAAGATTGAGTAAAAACCATATAATGACCACTAGTCTCTTATATTAATCCTTTACCCAACAAAATTTAAATAATCTCAAAATAAATATAATCATGTTATGATTTATATCTATCATCTTAAATTTTTATTAGACACTATGGCACATTTTGGTTAATGTAGGATAAAATTCCCAATGATCAATGTATAAGATTCTCATCACATTCTATCATAAATACAATTGAATAAAAAGTCATATTATGAAATATAATATAGTATAAGATATAATCAACATCAATAATACACTTGGTTATATGCTCCCCACCATAAATTCTCTATGTAAAACCATACACTCAGAATCCAAACTCTGACCCCCTTACCTTGGTCCATCAAAGAAGAAGTGATTATTCAAGGAATGAATACTACATATACTCCTTCCTTATATATAACAATTAGAAACTCATAGAGAAGATATATAAGTTTCCATTAATTTTTTTATTCTCAAACAACATACACATGATATTTACTTCTCAAAATATCAAAAACATAATTTCATTTTCCTAGACAACATATTATCTTTAAATCAAATGACTAATGATATTAAACCCATATAATCTATAAAATATTCAAATCCCACTAATAAAATATATACTTTAATCTCTTATGATCATTGTATATATAATAGTTTTTTATCAAATAGATAATTATTCTAACTCTTAAGATCACGCACAACAATATCCAACTAGAGATTATTAGTAGGTAAATACCTTTCAGGTGACCTAATATTTTGAGAACCAGATGCCATTACTCATACCTCTTGCATCAACACACAACCAAAACCCTCATTCAAGGAATCAAAATATACCTCATAGTTCCTTTTCAACTCCATAATAATGTGAATAGGTGTTGATACCAACCTAATATTCAACTCCTTAAATGTAGCTTCATATCCACTATCCCATTGGAACTTCACTCCATTCCTCACCAACTCCATCATCATTATAACCTAATGATAGAAGTACAAAATGAATCGATGGTAATAACTAAAATTTCTTAAGATACTTTTAATTTCAAAATCATTCTTGGGTTTCTTATAAGAAATCATAGCTACCACCTTCCCCTGATCCATCAAATATTCAAGATTAATAAACTATATATCCTAGGAATTTCATATCTCTGATCCAAAAAATGATATTTTAAAATTTTATTATATAATCAATTATCTCTTAATGTGTCTAATAAAATGTATAAATTTTACCATTTCTCATCATAAGACCGTGATATATCAAAAAAGCATCAATAAAAAAAATCAATAATGAATTCAAATAAGGATGGAAAACAAAATCCATAAAATACATAAAAAATGTTAGTGTATTATTTACCCTAAACATCATCAATAAAAATAAAAATGGTCATATATAGTTTGAAAAGATATATTTGGAACATATATAAATTTCACTTTTAGGTGGTAATATCTAAATTGAATATATATCTTAGAAAAATATATATCATCTCTCAATTGTTCAAATAAATCATTGATCCATAGTAAATGATATTGGTTTCAATTGGTAACCAAATTCATTCTATAAAAATCAATACATAATTAAAAATATCCATTCAAAATTTTGGAAAAAAGAAATAGAGAACCTCTAAGGAGATATAATATTTGTAATTAATCCCTTATATTCAAGATCTTAAAACTATGTTTTTAATTATTTAATATTATTTGGATCCAAGAGATCGGATGATATAGAGATAGGATCTCTACTTAGTACCAAGTTGATCAAAAACCCAAACTCTCTCTTTAGAAAAAACCCTACAAAGTCTAAGAAATAAAACCTAGATTTTTTCAACTATAGGAGAAAAACAACATTATTAATACCCATAGTAAATACAAAAACCTTCCTTGATATATGAGATTTTATCAACTCGAATTCCCCAAATCATAATCATCCTTTCTGGAATGATACTATTGTTCTCATAGAAAAATATAAGATTCTTCACAAGATAAAAATAAGGCCAGTCACCTCTAGTAGAAATTAATATAAGTGTAGAAACCTATCAACCAATCCATCATAAATCTAAAAGATGGATAAATATAATAATAATAATAATAATGAAAGATATTGGGAATATTATAATGGAATCTCGACTCATTCTTAGTGAAGTATTAATGGTCAAAATTATAAATAAAAAACTCAACAACCGAACCCAAACTAGATAAAAAAATTGTAAAAAACAAAATAAAAACACTGGTATCTAATGGCACATTGTCCAAGGAAGTGATAAATATAATAATAACTATTACCATTTAAAACACCTCACAAATATTGATTAGTTAATTCTAAATATAAAATAACTAACTAAAACATGGATCTACACCCTACCCATGGGTTTCTTGACTCCCTTACACTTTATCTCCCCACTAAGCCTATCCTAGAGAATCTATGTCATCCCTACAACAAGAACTCCTAAAAATATACATATATCAGTTAATAATGGACGATTTTCACTTATCAACCATTAAAATGTTTGGTGATCTCCTATAATGTGTATAGGGGCACTCAGGTTGAATCCTCTATGATAATAATTTATTTGGAGTTGATTGTTTTTGTTTTGTATTTTAAATGGGGGGGTTATTTGTAGAGAGGGAGGAGATAGTGAGAGGGAGGCGTGAGTAAATCAAATTAACCTGAGGTAGGAGAATAAACCCTCATGCCTCACCATTCCCCATATTTATATTTTTTTTCCAATTTATTACATTAATTGTTTCATTTATTCTTACTTGTTTATTATTATTTTCCTCCTCTTTCCTCTTAACACATGCCACGCACCACCCATTTGCATTTCATGCATTTTTTATTAAATCCCCAATTCACACATTAAATCATTATTATAAATACATATTAAATTTCATACATATATATATATATATATATAATTATTTATACTCATTTCATATATACACATATCCACACACACACACACACATATCTGTTTATATAACCCACATATATATACATATATATTTAACACAAATATATATACATACATTATATAGACCCACCCACCCACCCACTTATATATAAATATATACGCCCCACTGTGCACAAACACACAAATATATACATATATATAACTCATATATATATGTGTGTTATATATATATAAACATCTATAGACACATATATACACCCCCACACACATATCTAACGAACATATAAAATAGAAATTCAAAATAAGTTATTGTCATGTGTAACCTTACTAAACACCTGACGCAAAAATGTTAGGTCATGTCTAGGGTGAAACTATCATCCCAGATCTAACGATGGTCATAGATTTCTCATACGATGCACTGTTTTAGAGATATTAAATCATTCTAATAAAAATAATGCATGCATAATTTAATATTTTTAATATTTTTATTCCATCTATGTCGAGCCTCTAAAGGCCTCTTAATCTTGCAATAACTCAACAACTAACTTCGAAAATATTCCATAGAATATTCTAAAGTTTTAATATAATTTTTATCCTTATATAAATCCTTTTAAACATTTATTAAGTAATTTTTATTGACATTTTACATTTTCACATAAAAATACACATAAATTATTTACAAATGGGGTTTTATTATCCTTAAAATTTGAGGATGATATAGCCACTAGGGTTATTATATCGATGAATACATGACCACTAATCAACCATGAAATTAGAATGGTTTAGTATGCCCAAAGACACATGGGAGATTCATATAGAACCCCTAGAGTAGTCAGACCTACCAATAGCACATGTAGGTGCATGTGAGGGTGTTTTCAGATGATGAAAGTCTCATTGAACTCCTCTCATTATCCCAAGACCATTGGAATCTTGTTTAGGTCAATTGGAGATCATTTTATGGATTGATTAAAGATTTTAACATCAAAAAAATTGTAAGATTATTATTATAAAATAATAATAATTTTTAAAAACCTATAATAAAAAGGGGATGTGAGTTTCCTTACTACCGAGCATCGGTTATCACATTAGTGAGTCGATTAATCTTAGGGGAGTGTGAATAATTAGTTTGATTTCCAAAATTAAATTATTTATTTAAATAATAATAATAATAATAATACTAATATTTAATGATAATAATGATAATAGTACTTGGTGTGATATTGTAATCTCAATAGAGGGGATTTAATTAATAACTTGGAGGTGTTACTTTAACATTGAAGATGGATATTAGTCATCGTTGAAAGTGTAATAATTTTCAATAGTGGTTATAAAAAATTAAAGGGATCATTTGAATATTCATGGATTCTTTCTAAAATTTTTTGACAACATATTTGGAAACTATGGAATTCATTATAAAATAGTGAATTTGTGCAATGATTGAATGAAATAAATTTATGATGTGAATTAAACTAGGTATGATAATGTAATTTTGTTTAATGATAAGGAAATAAGTTATCATGAGATCCATGATTATGGAAAGTGATGTATGACTAATAAAAGTCAAATTATTAAATGAAATATTACACTAAGGTGTTCATGTTATCATTTTGAATGTGTTGTTAAGAATGTTAACTCTATAAGAGTTAACAAGATGATATGGATGTAATCCAATATATAAAATCATGGAATGTTATTTATGGAATAAAAAGTGTTACTTAAATAATGTAAATACAATGAGGGATAGTAACATGGAATCTTTATGGAAAGGATTTGGGTGGACTGGCTGACATTGGGGAACATAATGGAGTATCTTAAGATATTTTTTATAGATCAGAAATGGGTTATAATGAGTAAATTAAATTTTTTAGTGTGGTTATGTGTCTATCTAGGTAATTCCTTAAAAATATTTATATGTTATTTAATTATCAATAACTTCCTTTGGGTTTTTGAAGTGGAATTTGTTATGGATGATGCAGTAGATAGTATTCAACATGAGATGTCTTATAAGACTGATAGGAGGGTCCCTTGGCTAAGATTAAGTTATTTATTATGTGTTCTCTATACTTTTAGTAGTGATATATTTTTTAACCAATGGATATTGATGGTGACATTATATGGTGATGGATAATAATAGAAATCACCCTCCTCTTAGTGTTTAAAGTGATATGATAGTAATTACACCCTAACCCACCCACCAATTTTGGTAGAGAATGATGGTGACCTATTTATGCATTTAAACATACTCACCAACTACATTGTCATGATAATGGATAGATAATTCTTGGATATATTTAGAGATGATTAATTCCCCTAACATCTATAGTACGAGATAAATGGAGATGGGTAATTTCACAAATATCAGTGATATGAGAACATGATATATGGGAAGGGTGGAGAGGTGTAAATCTGATAACATCCTTGATATGTAAAATATGATGATGGTAATTCGCCTGGGTAGTGACACCCCTTCTTCCCCAAATCCCTAGCATCAAGGTGGATGATGATGAACTGATACTATCTCTCCTCCCATCCACAACTCTGGGACATTGGAGGGTAATATATATTGTTTCCTCCCTACAGATATATAATTCCTATAGTATTCCTGTATATAGTTTTATCCTTGGAGATGTATATATCCTTTAACATCCAGATATGTATATACCACTAGATTTATAAATGTTTCTTTCCTCCAACCATGGATATGTATTTCATCCATCACATTAGATATAGATGGATATGTGTGTTTCCTCCATTACTTCTGAGATAGTTGGAGATATGTATTTCCTACACTATCTCTTGACTAGTTCATCAGGGAGAATTACTAGGTTGGGAATCTGTGATGGGATGTTTGATTGGTTGTAATTATATGGTATATTGTATAAGAAATCATTCTTATTTAGACCGAAATATGGAAATGATATATATGTTTCTTGATAAGGTTTGATTATGATTATTTATATATTGTTGATAATGCTGGAGACACTAGATCTCAACAACTTGTTTATCATTTGTGCACATTGACTCTAGTTGTTTCTTCTAGCTGGTCCACTACGTGTGATGACGATAATAAGTATGTTTATACTCACCTCTTCATTTTCACTTTCTCATTGTTCACCTTGTGTCTATACAAATCCATTAAGGTGGAGTATGGATGACCATAGATCTTGAATATTGAAGTGGATATGGATAGATAGTGGAGTAGAGATCATTATGTTGGACACCCTCATACCATCAACATTTATAATGTCACCTACCAGGATGTATCATTTATACCCAATTTGTTAGTTATACCTGATTATTACTCTATATTAGTCCTCATTATACTTTGGAAGTTTATATTATAGGATTCATATAGTATCATAACATATTTATAAAGAATGAATTTTTTTCCCTATTTATTTTATGTTCCATATATATCTTGGTGAATTTTATGGATGATAGAAGGTGAAAAGTTAGAGATAGTCGTAATTCCTCCCATGTTGTGTGAATACCACAACAGTGGTCGCTAGCCTCTAACTGAGTAGATTAAGGATTGGCGAGTTCACTTATTGTCAAGTCATGGCATAATAGTAAATTTTTAAATTTAGTCAATTATTCAACAATAACCCAAAATACATCTCTAACCTTCAATGATCTCTGGAAACAAATCACTAAATACCTAGAAACATCATCACATTTCCACTCTAGATTGAGTAATAACCATAGCATGACCACGAGTCTCTTATATTAATCCTTTACCCAATAAAATTTAATTAATATAAAAATAAATCTAATCATGTTATGATTTATATCTATCATCTTAAATTTTTATTAGACACTATGGCACATTTTTGTTAATGTTGGATAAACATCCCGATGATCAATGTAGAAGATTCACATCACTTTATATCATAAATAAAATTTAATAAAAAGTAAAATTATGAAATATAAGATAGTATAGGACATAATAAACATCAATAACACACTTGGGTATATGCTCCCCCCCATAAATTCTCTATGGAAAACCATACAATCAGATTCCAAACTCTGACCCCCTTACCTTGCTCCATTAAGGAAGAAGTGATTATTCAAGGAATGAATACTACATATACTCCTTCCTTATATATATCAATGAGAAAATCATAGATAATATATATATAAGTTTCCACTCATTTTTTTATTCTCAAAAAACACACACATGATATTTCCTTCTCAAAATATCAGTAACATAATTTCATTTTCCTAGAGTACATATTATCTTTAAATCAAATGAATAAAGATATTAAACCCATCTAATCTATAAAATATTCAAATCCCACTAATAAAATATATACTTTAATATCTTATGATCGGTGTATATATAATCATTTTTTGTCACATATATAATTCTTTTAACTCTTAAGACCATGCACAACAATAGCCAACTAGAGATCATGGGTAGGAAAATTCATTTTAGGTGACCTAATATTTTGAGAACCAAACACCATTACCCATCCCTCTTGCATCAACACACAACCTAAACCATCATTCAAGGAATAAAAATATACCTCATAGTTCCTTCTCAACTCCATTATAATGTGAATAGGTGTTGATACCAACCTAAAATTCAACTCCTTAAATGTAGCTTCATATCCACTATCCCATTGGAACTTCACTCCATTCCTCACCAACTCCATCATCGGTATAACCAGATGAGAGAAGTACAAAATGAATCTATGGTAATAACTAAAATTTCTTAAGATACTTTTAATTTAAAAATTATTCTTGGGTTTCTTATAAGGAATCAAAGCTACCACCTTCCCCTAATCCATCAATATTCAAGATTCAAAAACTATATACCCTAGGAATTTCATATCTCGGATCCAAAAATGATATTTTAAATTTTTTTTATATAATCAATTATATCTTAATGTGTCTAATACAATTTATAAATTTTCCCATTTCTCTTTACAAGACTGTGATATATCAAAAAAAATCAATAAAAAAAGAAAGAATGAATTCAAATAATGATGGAAAAAATCCATAAAATACATAAAAAATGTTAGTGTATTATATACCCTAAACATAATCAATAAAAAATAAAAATGGTCATATATAGTTTGAAAATATATTTTTGGAACATATATAAATTTCACTTTTAGGTAGTAATTCTCAATTGAATATACATCTTCAAAAACCATATAACATCTCTCAACTATTCAAATAAATCATTGATTCATAGTAAATGATACTGGTTACTATTGGTAACCAAATTCATTCAACGGAAATCTACACATAATTAAAAATATCCATTCAAAATTTGGGAAAAAATAAATAGAGAACCTCTAAAGAGATATAATATTCTTAATTAATCCCTTATATTCAAGATCTTAAAACTATGTTTTTAATTATTTAATATTAGTTGGATCTAAGAGACCAGATGATATTGAGATAGGACCGCTACTTTGTACCAAGTTGATCAAAAACAAAACCTATCTCTTTAGAAAAAACCCTATAAAGTCTAGGAAATAAACCCTAGAATTTTTCAACCATAGGTGAAAAACCACATTATTAATACCGATAGTAAATATAAAAACCTTCATTTATATCTGAGATTTGATCAACTCAACTTCCCCGAATAATTATCATCTTTTCTAGAATTATTCTATTGTTCCCATATAAAAATATAAGATTCTTCACAAGATAAATATAAGGCCAGGAACCTCCCGTAGAAATTAATATAAGTCTAGAAACCTATAAATAAATCCATCATAAATCTAAAATCTAGATAAATATAATAATAATAATGATGAAATATATTGGGAATATTATAACGGAATCTCAACTCATTCTTAGTGAAGTATTAATAGTCAAAATTCTAAATAAAAAACTCAACAACCGAACCCAAACCAGATACAAAAATAGTAAAAATAAAATAAAAACACTTGTATCTAATGGAACATTGTCCAAGGAAGTTCTAAATATCATAATAACTATTACCATTTAAAACACCTCACTAATATTGATTAGTTACATCTAAATATAAAATAACTAACTACAACTTGGATCTACACCCTACCCATGGGTTTCTTGACTCCCTTACACTTATCCCCCCACTAACCCTATCCTAGAGAATCCATTCCATCTCTACAACAATAACTACTAAAAATATACATATATCAGTTAATAATGAATTATTTTCACTTATCAACCATTAAAATGTATGGCGATCTCCTATAATGTGTATAGTGGCACTCAGGTTGAATCCTATGTGATAATAATTTATTTGGAGTTGATTGTTTTTGTTTTTTATTTTAAATGGGGGGAGGGGTTATTTGTAGAGATTAATTAAATTTATTTATAAATGATTCTAAATTTAAAAAATTTATATATACTGGTTTGATTTTATTATTATGGATGTCTACTTATGATATCCTTGAACTTTACGATATATTGAATTTAATTGACACACACTTCACAAGAATATTTTTGATCATAATTCTCAATTGTTTTGAATTTAATACAAGCCTCAACTAGGGTGCTGATATCAAAAAATAATAATTTATGGAAGTGTATTTATGGTTAAAATAATTAATAGAATACACATTTTAAACCAAACATGTCTTTAATCCAAGAAATTTTAAGTTCAATATACACAATGTCAATTTAAAGAATATTAAATGACCAAAAGGTATCAATCACATAACATCTCCAAATTATGACTCACACCAATGAGATGTTTACTCATCTATATGAGTGGTAAAAAATATGGTTTATATTTTTTAGGATGATGTATATAAATAAGAATAAAATGAGTGAGGTAAGAAAATAGTTTTGTGCCCAACACACACACAAGAGGTGACGAAAGTTAAACACAGACTTTGGACTGAATGAGGAAGCAAAAGAGAAAGGGTTTTCAAAATTATTTATTTTTTAAGAAAAATTATAATATAGTATAATAGTTTGATTAATATTAGAGAAGATAAGTATTATTTAATTAATATTTAAAAGAAATTACAACCAAAACACTTATTAGATTACTAATGAAGGAAAACACAAAATAACATGAAAAAGGGAAGTAGAAAAGTTCTCTCAAGTGAAAACATGAGTTTAGTAGGTCCTCACATGACTTTGGTAAGGCTTTGGTCATGCTGATGTATCCTCATATGTTCTTAAATTCCAACCTCTTATAATGATAATAGGGGAGTGTATTTATATCCCAAGGTCGTGGACTATATGCCTTCCAAAACATCCCTTCAAGTTGGATCAATAATTTGACCATGAATATGGGAAAATATCAAAAACTCGTCATATTAAAATTTGTTGATATATATGTTTACATTATTTCCTCTAAATTTGGAGTCCATTTTAATTTTTTATCCAAATATATGGATACATTCTTAAACAATGTTCTTATGTCCAGTTTTATCCATATTTTTTAAAAGGCCATAATGTTAATGGGTTTTAGGCTAGGAATATGCAGTCAAATTTGAAAGAATTATTTTAAAAATTAGGGTACCTAAATATTTAATTTCTATTCATAAAATTTTAGATTAATTGGGAAAATATATTGGGATAATATTCAATAATTATGGGCTATTATCAAATCCTAGATGAAATCATGGACTAAAATTTCATGCAGCAATTGGGCCAATTGTTGGTTGAGTTGGGACTTAGAAATTTTATCCAATATATAATTTAATTTACTCAGACCTTTGGTGGAGTATAAAATAATTTGGACTACTATATTGATACTATAAAATATAACATCACAGTTGGTCTAATTGCATTGGCAGATTCATCATGAAATCTTGTGTGATCCATATGGGAATTCAAATGGTCAAATTGGCCAAATATCCAGTTGAATTATTTTTTTGAATTTAAATTTGGAACACTAAAAAATAAGAATAAAATCATTTGGATCTTTATTATGAAATATATTATCAAAATATTAAACTATAGTGCAATTGAATGAATTCAAAAAATTCTCTTCGTATGTGCTTATGATAAAAACAAGAACATTGAAAAAAAATTAATCATTTTTCAATAAAAAATAAGTGATGGGAGTAATTTAAAATATTTAATGAATATGTAATATCAACTCACCCATACTTAAGATAGTTCTTTTCCTTAGACACATAAAAAACATAAGAAAATCATTTTGACTCACCAATAAATCTTAAATTTTTCCCCCAATCATGGGAGGAAAAGACTATTTTAATCATTCATAAAGAATTCAACCAAATTTTTACAACAATAATGTGTCAATAAAATTTATTTTTCATGTTAAAAATTTTAATTGGAAAATGTAGGAACTCAAAACTTACTCCTCTCAAGATGATGTAAATTTGTTCAAGTAATTTTACTCACTCACCAACCAAATGTGAAAATAATATAATTTGTAAGAGCTCTCATCTTCCATTAACCTATTATAATGTGAACAAGAGTCAAGAGGTATTTTTGGGGTGTTTTTATTGGATACGGGATGGTAGTAATATAATGTCAAAAAGAGAGAAAAAAGAGGGAAAACACCAACATTGAAAAAAATGATTTTTTTTTGAAATAAGACATAGAAGGTTATAGAAACACATATTTACAAGGGAAAAATGTGTTAAGGAAGATAAAAAAGGGATAAAAATTAGAAGAGGATGGAAAGATGAACTATTTAAAAAACAAAAGACTTCCCCCAATGACAAAAGAAAAGATGACACAAATGTTATTATTTTTAATTTTTTTCTTTTTATTCTTTTTATGAATGTTGAACTTGGAACAAATATCAAAATCATATCACAAAACATGTTTGATCTCTTCAAGAAAATAATTTAAATATTTATAACATGATAAGAGTTTGAGGAATAGTTATTTTTAACCCACCCAAGTCATAACACATTTTTTCATTTGTTTTTTTTTGTTTTTCTCACTTTTTAATTTTTTTGAATAACATTCAATAAAATTTAAACAAAATAAAAAAATATATACATTTAAAATACTCACTAATTGAAAGCCTCACCTCACAGAAAAATGAATTATTCCTCTCAAGAATATGACGAAACATTGAAAATAAAGTAAAGTACGCACAAAATAGAATCTATCCCCCGACACTTAAATTTCAATAAATTATTAAATGAAAATACAAGTAAATGTTGGGTGGGAAAAGGTTTTTATCTTGGAATGTGGATATAAAAAGGGTTTTCTAGGCACAAAGTGTATTTAAAAATTTGGATCAATGTAAGGGAAATGGGAGGCTATTTATTTTTATTCTCATATGGTTCAGAAAATTACTCTATCATATTAATGCACTCCAAGGTATGAAATTAGTCTTGAAGTTCCAAAAAACTCACTCAAATAGAAAATGAGGCTACTTCCATAGACCTATAGCCACAGTTTTTTTGGCCTATTTCCAAAGTTCCAAAACCATGGAAATAGGCCAGTTATCGTGGCATATGGCCACGATTTTCAGAACCGTGGAAATAGGTTGTGGTTATAGCCACGGTTCTGTGGCCTATAGCCACAGTTTTAGAACCGTGGCTATAGGGTACTTTTTTCAATGGCCTATTTCCACAATTTTTCAAAACCATGGCAATAGGGTTCCCGCTCTTTGGCGGGAAAAAAATTTCCCGCCAAAAAATTGGCGGGAAGACCTACCGCCACAGTTTTGAGGATATTTCCATGGTTTATATTAATATATATATCATAATATATATATATATATACCCATAATGTCTCTTGGTGTAGTGGTAAGTACTCTGGTTCATAGAGAAGAGGTGCCGGGATCAAAACCTGCTAGTGAAATTTTGTATTTAGGATATTTCCATGGTTTACCAAGACTATAGCCATAGTTAAAACTATGGAAATAGCTTCCTATAGCCACAGTTTAAACGGTGACCATAGGTCAACTTTCATTGTTGCTATTTTTAAGGCCTATTGCCACGGTTTTCAAAACCGTGGCTATAGGAATCTATTTCCACGGTTAAAACCATGGCAACAGGCTGGGACCTACTTCCACAGCGATAGCGGGCACGGCTAACCAAAACTATGGCCATGGCCTATGGACACAATTTTGGGTACTATTTACTCGATTTTGAACCGTGGAAATAGGTCTTTTTTCAGTTATGCAAAGACTCACAATTGAGGGTAAAAACACACAAAATGAAAAGATTTTAATCGGTGACCTTGGAATGAAAGTTGATGTTATTCCTTAATGCAGAGAAAGAATAATTTTCTAATCAAAATTTTGGAATTCAAAACTTATTAGTCTTGAAACAAAATTTTTTACCCATGTTTATGATGAAAATATAATATTTTTGAGATAAAAACAAGTCTTTGGACCCTCCAGAATGGTTGGAAAGAATTTAAAATTTTAATGGTTAGTCATTCTGACTCATTTTGTTTCATTTTTCTTAATATTGTTTCATTTTTTTAATTTTATTTTTTTAAATTCACACCCACACAAAATATAAATACACTCCTATAGATAATGCTTTTAAAAGCTATAGAAACTGCTTTTAATAGTGCTAGAAAAGTGTTGTTAATCTCAGCAAATATAGGGGGTCCCCTTTATCAGTTCTAAAAATGCTCTGATAAAGGGGGACCTTTATCCTCATTAAAAAAGAACCGATAAAATCCCCACCTTTATCAGCACTATTTTAGCAAAAATAAAGGATACCCCTTATCAGCACTATTTTTAGTACGGATAAAGCACAACTTTATCAGTGCTAAAAGTAGCACTGATAAAGGGGGCCTTTATCAGCGCTTGAAATAACACTGATAATGGCATAACTGCCTATGATGTTCTATTTATATAACAACACACCCACCAACACTAGCACAACACCTGCATAGTGCACAGAAGAACAAAGCAGCACACACAATTGTGCACACAAGAACAAAGAAACACACACAAGGGTTTGGAAAACAATTATATATAGATATCAAATAATGTTTTATATAATTACATTTATAGTTATCCAAAAAATAGTTAAAAACATTAATTTTTCATCCTTTTTCATCCGTGATCCCCTCTAAAAAAGATCCTCCCATGGTATTAGTTGCATAAAAAATCATCCCAACTCAAGAAAATGGTTCCACCTATATAAAAAAATTATGTTAGTAATACTATAATGAAATAAATTAAACATTAATATGAAAGAATAAATTAATAAAATTCAATTTTTTAATAAAAAAGACACATTTGGTGTTATACATGTCACACTATGCATCGTATTGGGGTGGGGTTAATTCCTACACATCAAAAATGAGTTATGGATCATTGTTCTAAAATATCAAAACAATCCGAATGAGTTTTATTAGTTTTGACTATGTTACATGTTCTTTTACTAAAATTAATATCAAATTTAAAAGACACATTTGGATTTATAAAGATCATATTATTCATCAGAGTGAGGTGTGGTTGATTCTCACACATCAACAATTAATCATATTTCATTGTTCTAAAGTATCAAAAAAATCCATATTCATTTGCTCAGATTTTCATATATCAGTTGTGTTTTCTTACTAAAATATCATTTCAAACTGGAAACACACATTTTGAGTCATACCGGTAGCATAGTGCATCGGTTTTAGATGAGACTGCTTCATACATGTCACAAAGGACATACTAATTGCTCTTATAAATTTTTAAGACAATTGAATGTCTTTTTCTTGCTTTTCAGTGAGTGAAACGTTTTGAGCTAAAATGTCAACTTTAAACTGATAATAAAAACTTTTATTCATATTGGTCACACTGTTCATCGGATTGAGGTGAGATTTATTCCTACACATCAATAATTACTCATTAATCATTTTCTTAAAGTATCAAAACAATTCGAATATGTTTTCTCAGTTTTTAGTATGTCACTTGTTATTATTTTTACTTAAATTAATGTCAATTTTAAATAAAAGCACGTTTGGATTTATATCAGTCACATAATTTGTCGGATTGAGGTGTGTTTGATTCATAAACATCACAAATAACTCATGGATCATTTTTATAAAGTATTAAAACAATCTAAATATATTTTCTCAGTTTTCAGTATGTCAGTTGTATTTTTTTACTGAAATATCATTTCTAATTGAAATACCTGATTTTTGAGTCAAACTGATCTCATCATGAATAGGTTTGATGTGATAATACTTTATACACATCAAAAATGACTTATGGATCATTTTACTAAAGTACCAAATCAATTCTAATGTGTTTTTTTGTTTTTAGTGAGTGATTTGTTTTGAGCTAAGATGTAAATTTTATATTGATAACAGAAACTTTTAGTCATACCGGTCACACCATGCGCCAGATTGAGGTGTGGTTTATTTTTACATGTCAAAAATTACTCATGGATCATTTTACTATTGTATCAAAACAATCCTAATGCAGTTTCTTAGTTTTCAGTATGTCACTCATTCTTTTTACTTAAATTAATGTCAATTTTAAATAAAAAGACACATTTGGATTTATACCGGTCACATCATGCATTGTATTAAGGTTGAGTCAATTAATACATGTCAAAAATGACTCATAAATCATTTTACTAAATTATGAAAAAAATATTAATGTGTTTTATTAGTTTTCAGTATGCCTGTTATGTTTTTTAATAAAATTATTTTCTATTTTAAATAAAAATAGACACTTTGAGTTATACCGGTAACATCGTGTATGAGATTAAGGTGAAATTGATACCTACACATCCAAAATGAATTATAGATTGTTTTCCTAAAATATAAGAACAATACAAATGTGTTTTCTCAGTGTTTAGTATGCCAGTTTTGTGTTTTTACTAAAATATCATTAAAACTAGAAACACGCATTTTGAGTCATATTGGTCACATCGTGTGTCAGTTTGAGATGATACTGTTTCATACACATCACATAGAACTTATGAATCATTTTCCTAAATTACGAATACAATCATAGCGAGTTTTCTGGGTTTTTAGTGAGTGACACATTTTGAACTAAAATGTTAATTTTAAACTGATAACGAACACTTTTAGTCATATTGGTCACACCATTCATCTGATAGAGTTTTGGTTGATTCCTACATGTCAGAAAATGACTGATGGATCATTTTTCTAAAGTATTAAAACAATGAGAATGCGTTTTAGCGATTTCCAATATGTCACTTGTTCTTGTTGCTAAATTTATTGTTAAGTTAAATTAAAAAAACACACTTAAACTCACAACGTTCACACCATGCGTCTGGTTTAGGTGCAGTTGAATCCTACACATCACAAAGGACTTATGGATCATTTTCTTAAAGTATCAAATCAATTATAATTTTTTTTCTATTTTTTTCAGTATGTCACTTGTTTTTTACTATAAATACCGTTAATTTTAAATAATGTAGATACTTCTATTCATACTAGTCATATCTTCATGCAATTTGTGTACATTCTTCCATCTGTTATGCTTCCCATTATTTTCTAAAAGAATCTATATCATATAGTGAATATGATTCTTTTCGAAAATCATGTTAAAATAGAGAAAATATAAATACATAGGGATTAATAAATATTTTAAATGAAATAATATATTTTTAAAATACTTCTTCAGGGATGCTGGTTTGTTCAATGAATACGATCTCTTTCATAAATTTACAAACATAATAACCACATTCTTTTAAATTTGTTTATTTTGGACACTACAGAAACATTGAGAAAAATTAGTAATTTTTTTATATGCATTTGGATAGTGAAATGTTATTATATATACCCTGATTTTTATCGTGTCATAGTACTTGTGATGTTTATTTTTTTTCCCTTGTCCACATTCCATAATGTAGATGATATTCACAGATAGCCCTATCATAATATAATCCACATTAAAAGATAATATAAATTATATAACTATATGTTTAGTTCTAAAATATTAGATGTAGTGTATTAAAATTTGACAAATTCCATCATATGTGGTCGGTTTATTGGATATCTATGCATTGAATCTAGGAAATAAATATTTTGAGTATCCAAATTGAACACAATGAGAATCCAATTATGCATAAGAACATAAAAAACAATAAGTAATGAATGAAATTAAAATATATTTTATATAATTAAATTTTATAGTTTTACACCTACATCCTTGGTATTAATAAGATTTTTTCATTTGTAATTTTACTGTTGAACAATTTGAGCAGGCCTTCCACTATTTTACCCTCTTTGTCAGATAATTTTTTTTGTAATGTAGCGGTGACATGAGGACTAAAGAGTCCAAAATTGTGTTCATGGGGAAAAAACTTCAATTATTTTTCATATATACACATATAAAAAATATGAAATGTATTTATTCAAAATTATCATAGTATATCAGCTTTTGGAAAATCAAATCATGAAAAAACACCTCATGTATACATTTACAACTGAGCCGCCTTGCCAATCATATTCCCCGATTTCACTTACATTGTCAACACTAATGAAATTTGGATCTTCCCCTCTATACATATTTTCATAAAAAAATAATTGTGTGAGTACCACTATCTTTTAACTTCGTATTCACATGATCCTACAATGATAATAAATGTGGATATAGAACTTTTCGGTTTAAGGTGATTTCAGTAGACCATTTTGATTCATTGGTTGATCCTTGAGATGGTTTTGAGCCGTTATTTTTTTGACCCCCTTCCCTATGTCCCTATAGAATAATATTTATTAGTTCAAACCCTTTTTCATTAAATTTTAAAGGTTTATCTTTAAAAATAAATTGTAAATGAATACCTCCTTGTCGACTTGTTTTTTTATAAGCTGTTACAACCATGCGATAAATGTTCCAAGAGATTGTTTGGCCTTATTAATATCTACATCATCAATTGGAATAGGTATTTCAATGCTCGGAGCATGGGATACCATAATCAACACTTTTACATGACCTATTGGAAGTGGTATGTTGTGTATCATGGCCTTATGGATATTGAACATTGTAGCCCTAGCTACAAGGTGATGGGTGGGTGATTAGTCACTGAAAGTGGATAATATTAATTTTTAATATCTTTATATTCATTGTTCCAAAGTCCATAAACATTGTTTTTAGTGCATTACATAAATAGAACTTCATTTCTCATCAAAAATGCAATTCATGTTTAAAATGCAAATTTGGTCCCAATCATTCATTTGTTTGTTGACAATATTATATTTATTTTCTGAATTTTAAATTTTGGGATATGATTGATCACTTTGTTTGGAAAATTTTATCTTTTAGGCCCGCTGGATGAATCCCAAAGTAAGATGGATAATTTTTCACCTGAAGACAGAAACTTTCTGGAAAAATCGTAATGGGCCTAAGGCCCATCAAACAAATGTGGGGCCCAGAAACCAAGCCCAATGAAGCTCAAATTTATACAGTAGAAAGATAAAAATATTAGGATTATTTTATTCAACTGTGGCCAGAGCTAATTCTGATGTTTTCATGATGATAAAGGGATCTGAAGTTGAGATTTAAATGGTGGACTCGTCATTAATGCACATAAATCAGTCCCACCATTTCGACCATAACATCCAAACGGAAGATCCAAATTTCCCGAAATTTTTAGAGATTCTAGAAGACACATGTAAGAAACTATTTCTCTTCTACAACTCCTCCGGATTCGACCTTCTTCAATTTCGAATTCACACGTCAATATGGTGGACGAATCTGGACAGTTTTCCGGGTCAAATTCAAAACATCAATTTCCTTTTGATTATTCACCCTCCATTTGACTCTATTAATTGTTGGGGGGGTGAATTAATTGTTGAGGGATGTACCTAAGGCTCCTAATATTCCTATATAAGGAGATATTGGTGAAGGGAATGAGGGGGGATATTTTTCATATCATCTTTTGTTGCTTGTTTCATTGTAAGGTTATGCTTCCAAATTTCCTTTGTAATGTTTTCCATTTCCATGTAAGTTTTTTTTTGTATCTCTATGTTCTTAATCAACTTATTTCTCTTCTATATTTTTCATTTCATTAATTAAAATGTTATTATCACAAAGCACAGTGATATCTCTATGTTTTTGTGAATTAGTTCACACATAGGTGTGAATTTCATTCACACACATGGAGGAGTGCTCGTTATTTCCGCGATTTTAATTTCTTCAATCCAATTCTGGTTAGTCATCTTCCGCCCACCATTGAGAGTATACCATCAATGGAGGGCTAAACCTTTAATGGGATGATCTTAGGAGGATGCAAAGGCTGGATTGAATGTTATTTTTTGAACGAATTTTTGTTAATTGGATAATTAATTTAAGACATCCATTCTTCAAATATTTCTACTATTCATCTTTACTGTGTTTGAGCAAACTAAATTCAATTACTAAATGACATATACCTCGAGGAGATCAGGAATTTGGTTCTCTAAGTGTATACGGGATTAGTAATTGTATTTAGTAAGCACCAAACCAGAAAATGATGAGTGTAATGTTATTTTTGAAGAATAGATTCATCAAAAATTAATAAAACCAAAATTGTCTAATGAAGTAAAATTCATTCAATCCACCCGAGCATAATCCTAAGATCAACCCATTTCCATTTAATTTAATTCACTTAGTTTTATTAGTGTTCTTTAAAAACAATCCAAAATCAAACCCAAAGTCGGCTACTTCATAGCCCATCCTTCACGCAATCATAGCGTCTCAAGGTTACTTCTTCGGTCCCTGTGGATTCGACCCCTACATGTACTACATCGACCGCTTTTACCAGTAGGGTAAATTTGGGCGCAACCAAATTTTGGCGCCATTGCCGGGGACCCACGTAAGTACCTTAGACACTCATCTTCTTTTCTCACCCCAAATTCCCTATTCTCATCCTAAATTCTCTTCTCTATTCCCCTTTCTTTTTCTGCATGTCCAATGAATCCTAAAAAAACATTCAATCAACTCCAATGGATTACCTTCAACAATGTCAATTAATATATCAAGGATATAATCAACTGGAAAATCAATATTTTGAATCACCTCACATAGAAAATCTCATTGACCAAACCATGATTGAATACACCACACCAGATGAGATGTACAATCAATGGGATGCTGATTGTTTAAAGGATCAATTTCTATACCTCTCGAGGATGATTGAAGAGATCAAACATAATGAAGTTCATGATGTCCAAACATCTATCAATCCTAATTCAGAAAAAATTCTTGAACATTTGTGTGAAAAAATGGATAAAATGAATTCAGAGGTTTCATCTTTAAGAGTAGAACTACAAAGCATTGAAATGGTTATGGAACCCATTCCCACTCAGGTTGTCTCTTCCTCATCACTTATACAAGAATCGTGTCTCTCCCAAACCTCAAATAAATTTATTGAAGAACCAACCATTGAATTTGGGATAGTTGAAGATAATCAAGGAATTTTTGATGGGTGCTTAAATCAAGAGGAAACTGATTTTTTGTATTCACAAGAGGAAAACATGATATTGTGGATGGAGAGTCCTGAATATTTCTCCATTGATGATTTTTCAAAAACAAAAATCACTGAACAATTGGGAGAAATACCAAACATTTAGCCCATACCCACACCTCAAATTCAACTAGACACTTTTGGGGGTGAATCATATTTTAAAACGGAACCAATTCTTTCTAATTTTTTTGGAGAAGAAACCGACTTTCATTCAAATTGCAAATATTTATTAGGAAATTGAAATCGACCAGAACTCAAAATCATTATCCTTCCTTCCCCAGACAAGATTTCCATCATAGGTGATAAAAAGACCTTGCAGTTTTAGTTCATTCATCTAAAGAAGCCAATAATTTTGGAATGGTCATTGATGTCTTAGGAAAGAATATAAGTTCAACTCGATCAACCATTTCATATATTCCTTGGATTTTACTAATCATTGTAGAAAATAGGATTTTACATGAAACAAATTTCAAAAAAATAATCAATCTCAATCTTATTAAAGTGGAAAAATATGGGTTAATTAAAATGTCGAAAGTTGGAATTGGATAAGTTGGGGGGTACAAGTCGAGCTAACGACGTTAAACAAAAGCGCTGCATGGGAGGCAACCCATGTTTTTCATGTTTTCTAATTATTTTGAATCATTTTATTTTTCATATAATAAAATACCATAAGCTGTTGACCTGTTCTTATTTTATGAGTAAGGAAGGGTATGAAAGGGGAGCGCCATATTCATCCGTGTCACGTGGTGTGATCTCTGAGTAATACCTTACCCAGAAAATATAAAGAAGACAATGTATCATCAGTTTATATTGTTTTGTTTTATTTTTATGTTTTTATAGGTTAAAAAAAATAAAAGGACATGTCGTAAGCCATAAGGAAAATCCATTCACCACCATCCAAGCCGTTGAGACTCAAATCTAGGATTGAAGGGAGACTATGGCATGCACTATCATCATCAACCACCAGGTGAATTCATTCCATGATTTTAATTTTAAATTTCTTCTTTGAACTCTTCTCCTACCCCCTTCTAACTTTTCTTTTCTTTAAACACTGGGGACAATGTCATTCTAAGTTGGGGGGGAGATAAAAAATGATTTTTATTTTGAATAAAAACATGCATGAAAAGAAAAATTCTATTAACCATAAACAGGATAAACACACATTGCAAACTCTAAAATTGGATATCAAATAAATTTTTCATGCCTTGATTCTGATTTTAATACAAGTTTAAGTTCATGAGCATAGATTTTGGAAAGTGCGGTTGTCCGATGTGATTTTTCAATGTTTACAATTTCATCATCTTAATAAAAATACCACAATGCACGTCTACTGGATCGTAGGTGTAAATTTGAGTTCTTGGGTCCCTTTCATTATAGCATAGGGTTCTGGGGTCACTTTTAGTTTAATTTAAGTATCCAAGAAAAAAACAAAAAAAAAACAAAAAAACAAAAAAAAATGACCACATAGAGCAATGTTTTGTCCAAATGCGTGGTGTCCGGCACTTGGGGATCGTGACTCCATAGTTGTCTTGCCCAGAGTTAGGATTTATACCTCTATTGTAGAGCATGAAATTGACAATATGTGTGGCGTTCGGCACTTGGGGATCGTGACTCCATAGTTTTCATGCCCAGAGTTAGTTTTTTCATATCTATTGTGGTTAAAAAAATAAAATAAAAAAAGGGTACTCATCTTAAGGTTTAATGTGATTCCCACCTAGCGCTTCCATTTTTTCCCCTTGAACAATACAATGGGCCCCATATGTTTTATGATGCACAACACATTATCATGCTTAATTGGAATTGGATGAAATGTGGCGATGAATTTGAACAAAGGAATGGGCTTGGGCTTGGGATATGCTTATGGACCTAGCTTGTTTTTAATGATTTTGATGGATTTTCATAATTTTTTTGGTATTAGATATTTGGGTCAGAAATGTGTATTAAAATGTTTTTGGAAAAGGGGATTTGAATTTCATATTTGTAATTTATTTTGCTCGAGACTAGCAAAACTCAAGTTTGGGGGTGTGATTAGTCACTGAAAATGGATAATATTAATTGTTAATATCTTTATATTCATTGTTCCAAATTCCATAAACATTGTTTTTAGTGCATTACATAAATAGAACTTCATTTCTCATCAAAAATGCAATTCATGTTTAAAATGAAAATTTGGGCCCAATCATTCATTTGTTTGTTGACAATATTATATTTATTTTATGAATTTTAAATTTTGTGATATGATTGATCACTTTGTTTGGAACATTTTATCTTTTAGGCCCGCTGGATGAATCCCAAAGTAAGATGGAGAATATTGCACCTGAACAAAGAAACTTGCTGGAAAAATCATAATGGGCCTAAGGCCATCAAACAAATGTGGGGCCCAGAAAACAAGCCCAATGAAGCTCAATTTTATACAGTAGAAAGATAAAATATGAGGATCATTTTATTCATCTGTGGCCGGAGCTAATTCTGATTTTTTCATGATGATAAAGGGATCTGAAGTTGAGATTTAAATGGTGGAATCGTCATTAATGCACATAAATCAGTCCCACCATTTCGACCGTAACATCCAAACGGATGATCCAAATTTCCTGAAATTTTGAGAGCTTCTAGAAGACACATGGAAGAAACTATTTCTCTGCTAAAACTCCTCCGAGTTCGGCCTTCTTAAATTTCGAATTCACACGTCAATATGGTGGACGAATCTGGACAGTTTTCCGGGTCAAATTCAAAACATCAATTTCCTTTTGATTATTCACCCTCCATTTGACTCTATTAATTATTGGGGGGGTGAATTAATTGTTGAGGGATGTACCTAAGGCTCCTAATATGCTTATATAAGGAGCTATTGGTGAAGGGAATGAGGGGGGATATTTTTCATTTTATCTTTTGTTGCTTGTTTCATTGTAAGGTTATGCTTCCAAATTTCCTTTGTAATGTTTTCCATTTCCATGTAAGTTTTTTTTATATATCTATGTTCTTAATCAACTTCTTTCTCTTCTATATTTTTCATTTCATTAATTAAAACGTTATTATCACAAAGCACAATGATATCTCTGTGTTGTTGTGAATTAGTTCACACATAGGTGTGAATTTCATTCACACACACAGAGGAGTGCTCGTTATTTCCGCGATTTTAATATCTTCAATCCAATTATGGTTAGTCATCTTCCGCCCACCATTGAGAGTATACCATCAATGGAGGGATAACCCTTTAATGGGATGATCTTAGGAGGATGAAAAGGCTGTATTGAATGTTATTTTTTGAACGAATTGTTGTTAATTGGATAATTAATTTAAGACATCCATTCTTCAATTATTTCTACTATTCATCTTTACTGTGTTTGAGCAAACTAAATTCAATTACTAAATGACATATACCTCGGGGAGATCATGAATTTGGTTCTATAAGTGTATACGGGATTAGTAATTGCATTTAGTAAGAACCAAACCAGAAAATGATGAGTGTAATGTTATATTTGAAGAATGGATTCATCAAAAATTAATAAAACCAAAATTCTCAAATGAAGTAAAATTCATTCAATCCACCCCGAGCATAATCCTAAGATCAACCCATTTCCATTTAATTGAATTAACTTAGGTTTATTAGTGTTCTTTAAAAAAAATCCAAAATCAAACCCAAAGTCGGCTACTTCATAGCCCATCCTTCACACAATCATAGCATCTCAAGGTTACTTCTTCGGTCCCTGTGGATTCGACCCCTACATGTACTACATCGATCGCTTTTACCAGTAGGGTAAATTTGGGCGCAACCAAATTTTGGAGCCGTTGCCGGGGACCCACGTAAGTACCTTAGACACTCATCTTCTTTTCTCACCCCAAATTCCCTATTCTCATCCTAAATTCTCTTCTCTATTCCCCTTTCTTTTTCTGCGTGTCCAATGAATCCTAAAAAAACATTCAATCAACTCAAATGGATTACCTTCAACAATGTCAATTAATATACCAAGGATATAATCAACTGGAAAATCAATATTTTGAATCACCTCACATAGAAAATTTCATTGACCAAACCATGATTGAATACACCACACCAGATGAGATGTACAATCAATGGGATGCTGATTGTTTAAAGGATCAATTTCCATACCTCTCGAGGATGACTGAAGAGATCAAACATAATGAAGTTCATGATGTCCAAACATCTATCAATCCTACTTCAGAAAAAATTCTTGAACATTTGTGTGAAAAAATGGATAAAATGAATTCAGAGGTTTCATCTTTAAGAGTAGAACTACAAAGCATTGAAATGGTTATGGAACCCATTCCCACTCAGGTTGTCTCTTCCTCATCACTTATACAAGAATCGTGTCTCTCCCAAACCTCAAATAAATTTATTGAAGAACCAACCATCGAATTTGGGATAGTTGAATATAATCAAGGAATTGTTGATGGGTGCTTAAATCAAGAGGAAACTGATTTTTTGTATTCACAAGAGGAAAACTTGATATTGTGGATGGAGAGTCCTGAATATTTCTCCATTGATGATTTTCCAAAAACACAAATCACTGAACAATTGGGAGAAATACCAAACATTTAGCCCATACCCACACCTCAAATTCAACTAGACACTTTTGGGGGTGAATCATATTTTAAAACGGAACCAATTCTTTCTAATTTTTTTGGAGAAGAAACCGACTTTCATTCAAATTGCCAATATTTATTAGGAAATTGCAATCGACCAGAACTCAAAATCATTATCCTTCCTTCCCCAAACAAGATTTCCATCATAGGTGATAAAAAAGACCTTGCAGTTTTAGTTAATTCATCTAAAGAAGCCAATAATTTTGTATTGGTCATTGATGTATTAGGAAATAATATAAGTTCAACTCGATCAACCATTTCATATATTCCTTGGATTTTACTAATCATTGTAGAAAATAGGATTTTACATGAAACAAATTTCAAAAAAATAATCAATCTCAATCTTATTGAAGTGGAAAAATATGGGTTAATTAAAATGTCAAAAGTTGGAATTGGATAATTTGGGGGGTACAAGTTGAGCTAACGACGTTAAACAAAAGCGCTGTATGGGAGGCAACCCATGGTTTTCATGTTTTCTAATTATTTTGAATCATTTTATTTTTCATATAATAAAATACAATAAGCTGTTGACCTGTTCTTATTTTATGAGTAAGAATGGGTATGAATGGGGAGCCCCATATTCATCCGTGTCACGTGGTGTGATATCTGAGTAATACCTTACCCAGAAAATATAAAGAAGACAATGTATCATCAGTTTATTTTGTTTTGTTTTATTTTTATGTTTTTATAGGTTAAAAAAAATAAAAGGACATGTCGTAAGCCATAAGGAAAATCCATTCACCACCATCCAAGCCGTTGAGACTCAAATCCAAGATTAAAGGGAGACTATGGCATGCGCTATCATCATCAACCACCAGGTGACTTCATTCCATGATTTTAATTTTAAATTTCTTCTTTGAACTCCTCTCCTACCCCCTTCTAACTTTTCTTTTCTTTAAACACTAGGGACAATGTCATTCTATGTTGGGGGGAGATAAAAAATGATTTTTATTTTGAATAAAAACATGCATGAAAAGAAAAATTCCATTAACCATAAACATGATAAACACAAATTTCAAACTCTAAAATTGGATATAAAATAAATTTTGCATGCCTTGATTCTGATTTTGATACAAGTTTATGTTCATGAGCATAGTTTTTGGAAAGTGCGGTTGTCCGATGTGATTTTTCAATGTTTACAATTTCATCCTCTTAATAAAAATGCCACAATGCACGTCTACTGGATCGTGGGTGTAAATTTGAGTTCTTGGGTCCCTTTCATTATAGCATAGGGTTCTAGGGTCACTTTTAGTTTAATTTGAGTATCCAAAAAAAAAACAAAAAAAAACAAAAAAACAAAAAAAAATGACCACATAGAGCAATGTTTTGTCCAAATGCGTGGCATCCGACACTTGGGGATCGTGACTCCATAGTTGTCTTTCCCAGAGTTAGGCTTTATATCTCTATTGTAGAGCATGAAATTGACAATATGTGTGGCGTCCGGCACTTGGGGATCGTGACTCCATAGTTGTCTTGCCCAGAGTTAGTCTTTTCATATCTATTGTGGTTAAAAAAATAAAATAAAAAATAAAATAAAAAAAAGGATACTCATCTTAAGGTTTAATGTGATTCCCACCTAGCGCTTCCATTTTTTCCCCTTGAACAATAAAATGGGCCCCATATCTTTTATGATGCACAACACTTTATCATGCTTAATTGGAATTGGATGAAATGTGGCGATGAATTTGAACAAAGGAATGGGCTTGGGATTGGGATATGCTTATGGACCTAGCTTGTTTTTAATGATTTTGATGGGTTTTCATAATTTTTTTGGTATTAGATATTTGGGTGAGAAATGTGTATTAAAATGTTTTTGGAAAATGGGATTTGAATTTCATATTTGTAATTTATTTTGCTCGAGACTAGCAAAACTCAAGTTTGGGGGTGTGATTAGTCACTGAACGTGGCTAATATTAATTGTTATTATCTTTATATTCATTGTTCCAAATTTCATAAACTTTGTTTTTAGTGCATTACATAAATAGAACTTCATTTCTCATCAAAAATGCAATTCATGTTTAAAATGCAAATTTGGGCCCAATAATTCATTTGTTTGTTGACAATATTATATTTATTTTCTGAATTTGAACTTTTGGTATATGATTGATCACTTTGTTTGGAACATTTTATCTTTTAGGCCCGCTGGATGAATCCCCAAGTAAGATGGAGAATTTTGCACCTGAAGACAGAAACATGCTGGAAAAATCATAATGGGCCTAAGGCCCATCAAACAAATGTGGGGCCCATAAACCAAGCCCAATGAAGCTCAAATATATACAGCAGAAAGATAAAAATATGAGGATCATTTTATTCAACTGTGGACAGAGCTAATTCTGAGTTTTTCATGATGATAAAGGGATTAGAAGTTGAGATTTAAATAGTGGACTCGTCATTAATGCACATAAATCAGTCCCACCATTTCGACCATAACTTCCAAACGGATGATCCCAATTTCCTGAAATTTTGAGAGCTTCTAGAAGACACATGGAAGAAACTATTTCTGTTCTACAACTCCTCCGAGTTCTGCCTTCTTCAATTTCGAATTCACACGTCAATATGGTGGACGAATCTGGACAGTTTTCCAGGTCAAATTCAAAACATCAATTTCCTTTTGATTATTCACCCTCCATTTGACACTATTAATTGTTGGGGGGTGAATTAATTGTTGAGGGATGTACCTAAGGCTCCTAATATTCCTATATAAGGAGCTATTGGTGAAGGGAATTAGGGGGATATTTTTCATATCATCTTTTGTTTCTTGTTTCATTGTAAGGTTATGCTTCCAAATTTCCTTTGTAATGTTTTCCATTTCCATGTATGTTTTTTTTGTATATCTATGTTCTTAATCAACTTTTTTCTCTTATATATTTTTCATTTCATTAATTAAAACGTTATTATCACAAAGAATAGTGATATCTCTATGTTGTTGTGAATTAGTTCACACATAGGTGTGAATCTCATCCACACACACGGAGGAGTGCTCGTTATTTCCGCGATTTTAATTTCTTCAATCCAATTCTGGTTAGTCATCTTCCGCCCACCATTGAGAGTATACCATCAATGGAGGGCTAAAGCTTTAATGGGATGATCTTAGGAGGATGCAAAGGCTGGATTGAATGTTATTTTTTGAACAAATTGTTGTTAATTGGATAATTAATTTAAGACATCCATTCTTCAATTATTTCTACTATTCATCTTTACTGTGTTTGAGCAAACTAAATTCAATTACTAAATGAAATATACCTCGGGGAGATCATGAATTTGGTTCTCTAAGTGTATACGGGATTAGTAATTGTGTTTATTAAGCACCAAACCAGAAAATGATGAGTGTAATGTTATTTTTGAAGAATGGATTCATCAAAAATTAAGAAAACCAAAATTGTCTAATGAAGTAAGATTCATTCAATCCACCCTGAGCATAATCCTAAGATCAACTCATTTCCATTTAATTGAATTCACTTAGGTTTATTAGTGTTCTTTAAAAACAATCCAAAATCAAACCCAAAGTCGGCTACTCCATAGCCCATCCTTCACACAATCATAACGTCTCAAGGTTACTTCTTCGGCCCCTGTGGATTCGACCCCTACATGTACTACATCGATCGATTTTACCAGTGGGGTAAATTTGGGCACAACCAAATTTTGGCGCCATTTCCGGGGACCCACGTAAGTACCTTAGACACTCATCTTCTTTTCTCACCCCAAATTCCCTATTCTCATCCTAAATTCTCTTCTCTATTTCCCTTTCTTTTTCTGCGTGTCCAATGAATCCTAAAAAAACATTCAATCAACTCCAATGGATTACCTTCAACAATTTCAATTAATATACAAAGGATATAATCAACTGAAACTTAAATATTTTTAATCACCTCACATAGAAAATTTCATTGACCAAACCATGATTGAATACACCACACCAGATGAGATGTACAATCAATGGGATGCTGATTGTTTAAAGGATCAATTTCCATACCTCTCGAGGATGATTGAAGAGATCAAACATAATGAAGTTCATGATGTCCAAACATCTATCAATCCTAATTCAGAAAAAATTCTTGAACATTTGTGTGAAAAAATGGATAAAATGAATTCAGAGGTTTCATCTTTAAGAGTAGAACTACAAAGCATTGAAATGGTTATGGAACCAATTCCCACTCAGGTTGTCTCTTCCTCATCACTTATACAAGAATCGTGTCTCTCCCAAAACTCAAATAAATTTATTGAAGAACCAACCATTGAATTTGGGATAGTTGAAGATAATCAAGGAATTGTTGATGGGTGCTTAAATCAAGAGGAAACTGATTTTTTGTATTCACAAGAGGAAAACTTGATATTGTGGATGGAGAGTCCTGAATATTTCTCCATTGATGATTTTTCAAAAACAAAAATCACTGAACAATTGGGAGAAATACCAAACATTTAGCCCATACCCACACCTCAAATTCAACTAGACACTTTTGGGGGTGAATCATATTTTAAAACGGAACCAATTATTTCTAATTTTTTTGGAGAAGAAACTGACTTTCTTTCAAATTGCCAATATTTATTAGGAAATTGCAATCGACCAGAACTCAAAATCATTATCCTTCCTTCCCCAGACAAGATTTCCATCATAGGTGATAAAAAAGACCTTGCAGTTTTAGTTCATTCATCTAAAATAGCCAATAATTTTGGAATGGTCATTGATGTCTTAAGAAAGAATATAAGTTCAACTCGATCAACCATTTCATATATTCCTTAGATTTTACTAATCATTGTAGAAAATTGGATTTTACATGAAACAAATTTCAAAAAAATAATCAATCTCAATCTTATTGAAGTGGAAAAATATGGGTTAATTAAAATGTCGAAAGTTGGAATTGGATAAGTTGGGGGGTAGAAGTCGAGCTAACGACGTTAAACAAAAGGGCTGCATTGGAGGAAACCCATGGTTTTCATGTTTTCTAATTATTTTGAATCATTTTATTTTTCATATAATAAAATACCATAAGCTGTTGACCTGTTCTTATTTTATGAGTAAGGATGGGTATGAAAGGGGAGCGCCATATTTATCCGTGTCACGTGGTGTGATCTCTGAGTAATACCTTACCCAGAAAATATAAAGAAGACAATTTATCATTAGTTTATTTTGTTTTGTTTTGTTTTTATGTTTTTATAGGTTAAAAAAAATAAAAGGACATGTCGTAAGCCATAAGGAAAATCCATTCACCACCATCCAAGCCGTTGAGACTCAAATCCAGGATTGAAGGGAGACTATGGAATGCGCTATGATCATCAACCACCAGGTGACTTCATTCCATGATTTTAATTTTAAATTTCTTCTTTGAACTCCTCTCCTACCCCCTTCTAACTTTTCTTTTCTTTAAACACTGGGGACAATGTCATTCTAAGTTGGGGGGAGATAAAAAATGATTTTTATTTTGAATAAAAACATGCATGAAAAGAAAAATTCCATTAACCATAAACATGATAAACACACATTGCAAACTCTAAAATTGGATATCAAATAAATTTTGCATGCCTTGATTCTGATTTTAATACAAGTTTAAGTTCATGAGCATAGTTTTTGGAAAGTGCGGTTGTCCGATGTGATTTTTCAATGTTTACAATTTCATCCTCTTAATAAAAATGCCACAATGCACGTCTACTGGATCGTGGGTGTAAATTTGAGTTCTTGGGTCCCTTTCATTATAGCATAGGGTTCTGGGGTCACTTTTAGTTTAATTTGAGTATCAAAAAAAAAACAAAAAAAAACAAAAAAACAAAAAAAATGACCACATAGAGCAATGTTTTGTCCAAATGCGTGGCGTCCGGCACTTGGGGATCGTGACTCCATAGTTGTCTTGCCCAGAGTTAGTCTTTTCATATCTATTGTGGTTAAAAAAATAAAATCAAAAAAAAGGATACTCATCTTAAGGTTTAATGTGATTCTCACCTAGCGCTTCCATTTTTTCCCCTTGAACAATAAAATGGGCCCCATATCTTTTATGATGCACAACACGTTATCATGCTTAATTGGAATTGGATGAAATGTGGTGATGAATTAGAACAAAGGAATGAGCTTGGTCTTGGGATATGCTTATGGACCTAGCTTGTTTTTAATGATTTTTATGGGTTTTCATAATTTTTTTGGTATTAGATATTTGGGTGAGAAATGTGTATTAAAATGTTTTTGGAAAAGGGGATTTGAATTTCATATTTGTAATTTATTTTGCTCGAGAATAGAAAAACTCAAGTTTGGGGGTGTGATTAGTCACTGAAAGTGGATAATATTAATTGTTAATATCTTTATATTCATTGTTCCAAAGTCCATAAATATTGTTTTTAGTGCATTACATAAATAGAACTTTATTTCTCATCAAAAATGCAATTCATGTTTAAAATGAAAATTTGGGACCAATCATTCATTTGTTTGTTGACAATATTATATTTATTTTCTGAATTTTAAATTTTGGGATATGATTGATCAATTTGTTTGGAACATTTTATCTTTTAGGCCCGCTGGATGAATCCCAAAGTAAGATGGATAATTTTGCACCTGAAGACAGAAACTTGCTGGAAAAATCATAATGGGCCTAAGGCCCATCAAAAAAATGTGGGGCCCAGAAAACAAGCCCAATGAAGCTCAAATTTATACAGTAGAAAGATAAAAATATTAGGATCATTTTATTCAACTGTGGCCGGAGCTAATTCTGATTTTTTCATGATTATAAAGGGATCTGAAGTTGAGATTTAAATGGTGGACTCGTCATTAATGCACATAAATCAGTCCCACCATTTCGACCATAACTTCCAAACGGATGATCCAAATTTCCTTAAATTTTGAGAGCTTATATAAGACACATGGAAGAAACTATTTCTCTTCTACAACTCCTCCGGATTCTTCATTCTTCAATTTCGAATTCACACGTCAATATGGTGGACGAATCTGGACAGTTTTCCGGGACAAATTCAAAACATCAATTTCCTTTTGATTATTCACCCTCCATTTGACTCTATTAATTGTTGGGGGGGTGAATTAATTATTGAGGGATGTACCTAAGGCTCCTAATATGCCTATATAAGGATCTATTGGTGAAGGTAATGAGGGGGGATATTTTTCATATCATCTTTTGTTTCTTGTTTCATTGTAAGGTTATGCTTCCAAATTTCCTTTGTAATGTTTTCCATTTCCATGTAAGTTTTTTTTGTATCTCTATGTTCTTAATCAACTTCTTTCTCTTCTATATTTTTCATTTCATTAATTAACACGTTATTATCACAAAGCACAGTGATATCTCTGTGTTGTTGTGAATTAGTTCACACATAGGTGTGAATTTCATTCACACACACGGAGGAGTGCTCGTTATTTCCGCGATTTTAATTTCTTCAATCCAATTCTGGTCAGTCATCTTCCGCCCACCATTGAGAGTATACCATCAATGGAGGGATAACCCTTTAATGGGATGATTTTAGGAGGATGCAAAGGCTGGATTGAATGTTATTTTTTGAACGAATTGTTGTTAATTGGATAATTAATTTAAGACATCCATTCTTCAATTATTTCTACTATTCATCTTTACTGTGTTTGAGCAAACTAAATTCAATTACTAAATGACATATACCTCAGAGAGATCATGAATTTGGTTCTCTAGGTGTATAAGGGATTATTAATTGTGTTTAGTAAGCACCAGAACAGAAAATGATGAGTGTAATGTTATTTTTGAAGAATGGATTCATCAAAAATTAATAAAACCAAAATTGTCTAATGAAGTAAAATTCATTCAATCCACCCCGAGCATAATCCTAAGATCAACCCATTTCCATTTAATTGAATTCACTTAGGTTTATTAGTGTTCTTTAAATACAATCCAAAATCAAACCCAAAGTCGGCTACTTCATAGCCCATCCTTCACACAATAATAGCGTCTCAAGGTTACTTCTTCGGTCCCTGTGGATTCAACCCCTACATGTACTACATCGATCGCTTTTACCAGTACGGTAAATTTTGGTGCAACCAAATTTTGGCGCCGTTGCCGGGGACCCACGTAAGTACCTTAGACACTCATCTTCTTTTCTCACCCCAAATTCCCTATTCTCATCCTAAATTCTCTTCTCTATTCCCCTTTCTTTTTCTGAGTGTCCAATGAATCCTAAAAAAACATTCAATCAACTCCAATGGATTACCTTCAACAATGTCAATTAATATACCAAGGATATAATCAACTGGAAAATCAATATTTTTAATCACCTCACATAGAAAATTTCATTGACCAATCCATGATTGAATACACCACACCAGATAAGATGTACAATCAATGGGATACTGATTGTTTAAAGGATCAATTTCCATACCTCTCGAGGATAATTGAAGAGATCAAACATAATGAAGTTCATGAAGTCCAAACATCTATCAATCCTAATTCAGAAAAAATTCTTGAACATTTGTGTGAAAAATGGATAAAATGAATTCAGAGGTTTCATCTTTAAGAGTAGAACTACAAAGCATTGAAATGGTTATGGAACCCATTCCCACTCAGGTCGTCTCTTCCTCATCACTTATACAAGAATCTTGTCTCTCCCAAACCTCAAATAAATTTATTGAACAACCAACCATTGAATTTGGGATAGTTGAAGATAATCAAGGAATTGTTGATGGGTCCTTAAATCAAGAGGAAACTGATTTTTTGTATTCACAAGAGGAAAACTTGATATTGTGGATGGAGAGTCCTGAATATTTCTCCATTGATGATTTTTCAAAAACACAAATCACTGAAAAATTGGGAGAAATACCAAACATTTAGCCCATACCCACACCTCAAATTCAACTAGACACTTTTGGGGGTGAATCATATTTTAAAACGGAACCAATTCTTTCTAATTTTTTGGAGAAGAAACCGACTTTCATTCAAATTGCCAATATTTATTAGGAAATTGCAATCGACCAGAACTCAAAATCATTATCCTTCCTTCCCCAGACAAGATTTCCATCATAGGTGATAAAAAAGACCTTGCAGTTTTAGTTCATTCATCTAAAGAAGCCAATAATTTTGGAATGGTCATTGATGTCTTAGGAAAGAATATAAGTTCAACTCGATCAACCATTTCATATATTCCTTGGATTTTACTAATCATTGTAGAAAATAGGATTTTACATGAAACAAATTTCAAAAAAATAATCAATCTCAATCTTATTGAAGTGGAAAAATACGGGTTAATTAAAATGTCGAAAGTTGGAATTGGATAAGTTTGGGGGTACAAGTCGAGCTAACGACGTTAAACAAAAGTGCTGCATGTGAGGCAACCCATGGTTTTCATGTTTTCTAATTATTTTGAATCATTTTATTTTTCATATAATAAAATACCATAAGTTGTTGACCTGTTCTTATTTTATGAGTAAGGATGGGTATGAAAGGGGAGAACCATATTCATCCGTGTCACGTGGTGTGATCTTTGAGTAATACCATACCCAGAAAATATAAAGAAGACAATGTATCATCAGTTTATTTTATTTTGTTTTATTTTTATGTTTTTATAGGTTAAAAAAAATAAAAGTACATGTCGTAAGCCATAAGGAAAATCCATTCACCACCATCCAAGCCGTTGAGACTCAAATCCAGGATTGAAGGGAGACTATGGCATGCGCTATCATCATCAACCACCAGGTGACTTCATTCCATGATTTTAATTTTAAATTTCTTCTTTGAACTCCTCTCCTACCCCCTTCTAACTTTTCTTTTCTTTAAACACTGGGGACAATGTCATTCTAAGTTGGGGGGAGATAAAAAATGATTTTTATTTTGAATAAAAACATGCATGAAAAGAAAAATTCCATTAACCATAAACATGATAAACACAAATTTCAAACTCTAAAATTGGATATCAAATAAATTTTTCATGCCTTGATTCTGATTTTAGTACAAGTTTAAGTTCATGAGCATAGTTTTTGGAAAGTGCGGTAGTCCGATGTGATTTTTCAATGATTACAATTTCATCCTCTTAATAAAAATGCCACAATGCACGTCTACTGGATCGTGGGTGTAAATTTGAGTTCTTGGGTCCCTTTCATTATAGCATAGGGTTCTGGGGTCACTTTTAGTTTAATTTGAGTATCAAAAAAAAACAAAAAAAAACAAAAAAACAAAAAAAAAAGACCACATAGAGCAATGTTTTGTCCAAATGCGTGGCATCCGACACTTGGGGATCGTGACTCTATAGTTGTCTTTCCCATAGTTAGGATTTATATCTCTATTGTAGAGCATGAAATTGACAATATGTGTGGCGTCCAGCACTTGGGGATCTTGACTCCATAGTTGTCTTGCCCAGAGTTAGTCTTTTCATATCTATTGTGGTTAAAAAAATAAAATAAAAAAAATAAAAAAAAAGGATACTCATCTTAAGGTTTAATGTGATTCCCACCTAGAGCTTCCATTTTTTCCCCTTGAACAATAAAATGGGCCTCATATCTTTTATGATTCACAACACTTTATCATGCTTAATTGGAATTGGATGAAATGTGGCGATAAATTTGAACAAAGGAATGGGCTTTGGCTTGGGATATGCTTATGGACCAAGCTTGTTTTTAATGATTTTTATGGGTTTTCATAATTTTTTTGGTATTAGATATTTGGGTGAGAAATGTGTATTAAAATGTTTTTGGAAAAGGGGATTTGAATTTCATATTTGTAATTTATTTTGCTCGAGACTAGCAAAACTCAAGTTTGGGGGTGTGATTAGTCACTGAAAGTGGCTAATATTAATTTTTAATATCTTTATATTCATTGTTCCAAAGTCCATAAACATTTTTTTAGTGCATTACATAAATAGAACTTCATTTCCCATCAAAAATGCAATTCATGTTTAAAATGCAAATTTGGGACCAATCATTAATTTGTTTGTTGACAATATTATATTTATTTTCTGAATATTAAATTTTGGGATATGATTTATCACTTTGTTTGGAACATTTTATCTTTTAGGCCTGCTGGATGAATCCCAATGTAAGATGGAGAATTTTTCACCTGAAGACAGAAACTTGCTGGAAAAATCATAATGGGCCTAAGGCCCATCAAACAAATATGGGGCCCAGAAACCAAGCCCAATAAAGCTCAAATTTATACAGTAGAAAGATAAAAATATGAGGATCATTTTATTCAACTGTTGCCAGAGCTAATTCTGATTTTTTCATGATGATAAAGGGATCTGAAGTTGAGATTTAAATGGTGGACTCGTCATTAATGCACATAAATCAGTCCCACCATTTCGAACATAACTTCCAAACGGATGATCCAAATTTCCTAAAATGTTGAGATCCTCTAGAAGACACATGGAAGAAACTATTTCTATTCTACAACTCCTCCGGATTCGGCCTTCTTCAATTTCGAATTCACACGTCAATATGGTGGATGAATCTAGACAGTTTTCCGGGTCAAATTCAAAACATCAATTTCCTTTTGATTATTCACCCTCCATTTGACTCTATTAATTGTTGGGGGGTGAATTAATTGTTGAGGGAGGTACCTAAGGCTCCCAATATGCCTATATAAGGAGATATTGGTGAAGGGAATGAGTGGGTATATTTTTCATATCATCTTTTGTTGCTTGTTTCATTGTAAGGTTATGCTTCCAAATTTCCTTTGTAATGTTTTCTGTTTCCATGTAAGTTTTTTTTGTATCTCTATGTTCTTAATCAACTTATTTCTCTTATATATTTTTCATTTCATTAATTAAAATGTTATTATCACAAAGCACAGTGATATCCCTATGTTGTTGTGAATTAGTTCACACACACGGAGGAGTGCTCGTTATTTCCGCGATTTTAATTTCTTCAATCCAATTCTGGTTAGTCATCCTCTGCCCACCATTGAGAGTATACCATCAATGGAGGGATAACCCTTTAATGGGTTGATCTTAGGAGGATGAAAAGGCTGGATTGAATGTTATTTTTTGAACAAATTGTTGTTAATTGGATAATTAATTTAAGACATCCATTCTTCAATTATTTCTACTATTCATCTTTACTGTGTTTGAGCAAACTAAATTCAATTACTAAATGACATATACCTCGTGGAGATCATGAATTTGGTTCTCTAAGTGTATACGGGATTAGTAATTTTGTTTAGAAAGAACCAAACTAGAAAATGATGAGTGTAATGTTATTTTTGAAGAATGGATTCATCAAAAATTAATAAAACCAAAATTATCTAATGAAGTAAAATTTATTCAATCCACCCCGAGCATAATCCTAAGATCAACCCATTTCCGTTTAATTGAATTCACTTAGGTTTATTAGTGTTCTTTAAAAACAATCCAAAATCAAACCCAAAGTCGGCTACTTCATAGCCCATCCTTCACACAATCATAGCATCTCAAGGTTACTTCTTCGGTCCCTGTGGATTCGACCCCTACATGTACTACCTCGATCGCTTTTACCAGTAGGGTAAATTTGGGCGCAACCAAATTTTGGCGCCGTTGCCGTGGACCCACGTAAGTACCTTAGACACTCATCTTCTTTTCTCACCCCAAATTCCCTATTCTCATCCTAAATTCTCTTCTCTATTCCCCTTTCTTTTTCTGCGTGTCCAATGAATCCTAAAAAAACATTCAATCAACTCCAATGGATTACCTTCAACAATGTAAATTAATATACCAAGGATATAATCAATTGGAAAATCAATATTTTGAATCACCTCACATAGAAAATTTCATTGACCAAACCATGATTGAATACACAACACCAGATGAGATGTACAATCAATGGGATGCTGATTGTTTAAAGGATCAATTTCCATACCTCTCGAGGATGATTGAAGAGATCAAACATAATGAAGTTCATGATGTCCAAACATCTATCAATCCTAATTCAGAAAAAATTCTTGAACATTTGTGTGAAAAAATGGATAAAATGAATTCAGAGGTTTCATCTTTAAGAGTAGAACTACAAATCATTGAAATGGTTATGGAACCCATTCCCACTCAGGTTGTCTCTTCCTCATCACTTATACAAGAATCATGTCTCTCCCAAACCTCAAATAAATTTATTGAAGAACCAACCATTGAATTTGGGATAGTTGAAGATAATCAAGGAATTGTTGATGGGTGCTTAAATCAAGAGGAAACAGATTTTTTGTATTCACAAGAGGAAAACATGATATTGTGGATGGAGAGTCCTGAATATTTCTCCATTGATGATTTTTCAAAAACACAAATCACTGAACAATTGGGAGAAATAACAAACATTTAGCCCATACCCACACCTCAAATTCAACTAGACACTTTTGGGGGTGAATCATATTTTAAAACGGAACCAATTATTTCTAATTTTTTTGGAGAAGAAACCGACTTTCATTCAAATTCCCAATATTTATTAGGAAATTGCAATCGACCAGAACTCAAAATCATTATCCTTCCTTCCCCAGACAAGATTTCCATTTTAGGTGATAAAAAAGACCTTGAAGTTTTAGTTCATTCATCTAAAGAAGCCAATAATTTTGGAATGGTCATTGATGTCTTAGGAAAGAATATAAGTTCAACTCGATCAACCATTTCTTATATTCCTTGGATTTTACTAATCATTGTAGAAAATAGGATTTAACATGAAACAAATTTCAAAAAAATAATCAATCTCAATCTTATTGAAGTGGAAAAATATGGGTTAATTAAAATGTCGAAAGTTGGAATTGGATAAGTTGGGGGGTACAAGTCGAGCTAACGACGTTAAAAAAAAGCGCTGTATGGAAGGCAACCCAAGGTTTTCATGTTTTCTAATTATTTTGAATCATTTTATTTTTCATATAATAAAATACCATAAGCTGTTGACCTGTTTTTATTTTATGAGTAAGGATGGGTATGAAAGGGGAGCGCCATATTCATCCGTGTCACGTGGTGTGATCTCTGAGTAATACCTTACCCAGAAAATATAAAGAAGACAATGTATCATCAGTTTATTTTGTTTTGTTTTATTTTTATGTTTTTATAGGTTAAAAAAATAAAAGGACATGTCGAAATCCATAAGGAAAATCCATTCACCACCATCCAAGCCGTTGAGACTCAAATCCAGGATTGAAGGGAGACTATGGAATGCGCTATCATCATCAACCACCAGGTGACTTCATTCCATGATTTTAATTTTAAATTTCTTCTTTGAACTCCTCTCCTACCCCCTTCTAACTTTTCTTTTCTTTAAACACTGGGGACAATGTCATTCTATGTTGGGGGGAGATAAAAAATGATTTTTATTTTGAATAAAAACATGCATGAAAAGAAAAATTCCATTAACCGTAAACATGATAAACACACATTGCAAACTCTAAAATTGGATATCAAATAAATTTTTCATGCCTTGATTCTGATTTTAATACAAGTTTATGTTCATGAGCATAGTTTTTGGAAAGTGCGGTTGTCCGATGTGATTTTTCAATGTTTACAATTTCATCCTCTTAATAAAAATGGCACAATGCACGTCTACTGGATCGTGGGTGTAAATTTGAGTTCTTGGGTCTCTTTCATTATAGCATTGGGTTCTGGGGTCACTTTTAGATTAATTTGAGTATCCAAAAAAAAAACAAAAAAAACAAAAAAAAATGACCACATAGAGCAATGTTTTGTCCAAATGCGTGGCGTCCGGAACTTGGGGATCGTGACTCCATAGTTGTCTTTCCCAGAGTTAGTCTTTTCATATATATTGTGGTTAAAAAAAATAAAATAAAAAAAAATCAAAAAAAAGGATACTCATCTTAAGGTTTAATGTGATTCCCACCTAGGGCTTCCATTTTTTCTCCTTGAACAATAAAATGGGCCCCATATCTTTTATGATGCAAAACACTTTATCATGCTTAATTGGAATTGGATGAAATGTGGCGATGAATTTGAACAAAGGAATGGGCTTGGGCTTGGGATATGCTTATGGACCTAGCTTGTTTTTAATGATTTTTATGGGTTTTCATAATTTTTTTGGTATTAGATATTTGGGTGAGAAATGTGTATTAAAATGTTTTTGGAAAAGGGGATTTGAATTTCATATTTGTAATTTACTTTGCTCGAGACTAGAAAAACTCAAGTTTGGGGGTGTGATTAGTCACTGAAAGTGGCTAATATTAATTTTTAATATCATTATATTCATTGTTCCAAAGTCCATAAACATTGTTTTTAGTGCATTACATAAATAGAACTTCATTTCTCATCAAAAATGCAATTCATGTTTAAAATGAAAATTTAGGACCAATCATTCATTTGTTTGTTGACAATATTATATTTATTTTCTGAATTTTAAATTTTGGGATATGATTTATCACTTTTTGTGGAACATTTTATCTTTTAGGCCCGCTGGATGAATCCCAAAGTAAGATGGATAATTTTGCACCTGAAGACAGAAACCTGCTGGAAAAATCATAATGGGCCTAAGGCCCATCAAACAAATGTGGGGCCCAGAAACCAAGACCAATGAAGCTAAACTTTATTCAGTAGAAAGATAAAAATATCAGGATCATTTTATTCAACTGTGCCCGGAGCTAATTCTGATGTTTTCATGATGATAAAGGGATCTGAAGTTGAGATTTAAATGGTGGACTCGCCATTAATGGAAATAAATCAGTCCCACCATTTCGACCATAACATCCAAATGGATGATCCAAATTTCCTGAAATTTTGAGAGCTTCTAGCAGACACATGGAAGAAACTATTTATCTTCTACAACCCCTCCGGATTCGGCCTTCTTCAATTTAGAATTCACACGTCAATATGGTGGACGAATCTGGATAGTTTTCCGGGTCAAATTCAAAACATCAATTTCCTTTTGATTATTCACCCTCCATTTGACTCTATTAATTGTTGGGGGGGGGGGTGAATTAATTGTTGAGGGATGTACCTAAGGCTCCTAATATTCCTATATAAGGAGCTATTGGTGAAGGGAATGAGGGGGGATATTTTTCATATCATCTTTTGTTGCTTGTTTCATTGTAAGGTTATGCTTCCAAATTTCCTTTGTAATGTTTTCCATTTCCATGTAAGTTTTTTTTGTATCTCTATGTTCTTAATCAACTTCTTTCTCTTCTATATTTTTCATTTCATTAATTGAAACTTTATTATCACAAAGCACAGTGATATCTCTGTGTTTTTGTGAATTAGTTCACACATAGGTGTGAATTTCATTCACACACACGGAGGAGTGCTCGTTATTTCCGCGATTTTAATTTCTTCAATCCAATTCTGGTCAGTCATCTTCCGCCCACCATTGAGAGTATACCATCAATGGAGGGATAACCCTTTAATGGGATGATTTTAGGAGGATGCAAAGGCTGGATTGAATGTTATTTTTTGAACGAATTGTTGTTAATTGGATAATTAATTTAAGACATCCATTCTTCAATTATTTCTACTATTCATCTTTACTGTGTTTGAGCAAACTAAATTCAATTACTAAATGACATATACCTCGGAGAGATCATGAATTTGGTTCTCTAAGTTTATAAGGGATTAGTAATTGTGTTTAGTAAGCACCAAACCAGAAAATGATGAGTGTAATGTTATTTTTGAAGAATGGATTCATCAAAAATTAATAAAACCAAAATTGTCTAATGAAGTAAAATTCATTCAATCCACCCCAAGCATAATCCTAAGAATAACCCATTTCCATTTAATTGAATTCACTTAGGTTTATTAGTGTTCTTTAAAAACAATCCAAAATCAAACCCAAAGTCGGCTACTTCATAGCCCATCCTTCACACAATCATAGCGTCTCAAGGTTACTTCTTCGGTCCCTGTGGATTCGACCCCTACATGTACTACATCGATCGCTTTTACCAGTAGGGTAAATTTGGGTGCAACCAAATTTTGGCGCCGTTTCTGGGGACCCACGTAAGTACCTTAGACACTCATCTTCTTTTCTCACCCCAAATTCCCTATTCTCATCCTAAATTCTCTTCTCTATTCCCCTTTCTTTTTCTACGTGTCCAATGAATCCTAAAAAAACATTCAATCAACTCCAATGGATTACCTTCAACAATGTCAATTAATATACCAAGGATATAATCAAATGGAAAATCAATATTTTCAATCACCTCACATAGAAAATTTCATTGACCAAACCATGATTGAATACACCACACCAGATGAGATGTACAATCAATGGGATGCTGATTGTTTAAAGGATCAATTTCCATACCTCTCGAGGATGATTGAAGAGATAAAAAATAATGAAGTTCATGATGTCCAAACATATATCAATCCTAATTCAGAAAAAATTCTTGAACATTTGTGTGAAAAAATGGATAAAATGAATTCAGAGGTTTCATCTTTAAGAGTAGAACTACAAATCATTGAAATGGTTATGGAACCCATTCCCACTCAGGTTGTCTCTTCCTCATCACTTATACAAGAATCGTGTCTCTCCCAAACCTCAAATAAATTTATTGAAGAACCAACCATTGAATTTGGGATAGTTGAAGATAATCAAGGAATTGTTGATGGGTGCTTAAATCAAGAGGAAACTGGTTTTTTGTATTCACAAGAGGAAAAATTGATATTGTGGATGGAGAGCCCTGAATATTTCTCTATTGATGATTTTTCAAAAACACAAATCACTGAACAATTGGGAGAAATACCAAACATTTAGCCCATACCCAAACCTCAAATTCAACTAGACACTTTTGGGGGTGATTCATATTTTAAAACGGAACCAATTCTTTCTAATTTTTTTGGAGAAGAAACCGACTTTCATTCAAATTGCCAATATTTATTAGGAAATTGCAATCGACCAGAACTCAAAATCATTATCCTTCCTTCCCCAGACAAGATTTCCATCATAGGTGATAAAAAAGACCTTGCAGTTTTAGTTCATTCATCTAAAGAAGCCAATAATTTTGGAATGGTCATTGATGTCTTAGGAAAGAATATAAGTTCAACTCGATCAACCATTTCATATATTCCTTGGATTTTACTAATCATTGTAGAAAACAAGATTTTACATGAAACAAATTTCAAAAAAAATAATCAATATCAATCTTATTGAAGTGGAAAAATATGGGTTAATTAAAATGTCGAAAGTTGGAATTGGATAAGTTGGGGGGTACAAGTCGAGCTAACGACGTTAAACAAAAGCGCTGCATGGGAGGCAACCAATGGTTTTCATGTTTTCTAATTATTTTGAATAATTTTATTTTTCATATAATAAAATACCATAAGCTGCTGACCTGTTCTTATTTTATGAGTAAGGATGGGTATGAAAGGGGAGCGCCATATTCATCCATGTCACGTGGTGTGATCTCTGAGTAATACCTTACTCAGAAAATATAAAGAAGACGATGTATCCTCAGTTTATTTTGTTTTGTTTTATTTTTATGTTTTTATAGGTTAAAAAAAATAAAGGGACATGTCGAAAGCCATAAAGAAAATCCATTCACCACCATCCAAGCCGTTGAGACTCAAATCCAGGATTGAAGGGAGACTATGGAATGCGCTATCATCATCAACCACCAGGTGACTTAATTCCATGATTTTAATTTTAAATTTCTTCTTTGAACTCCTCTCCTACCCCCTTCTAACTTTTCTTTTCTTTAAACACTGGGTACAATGTCATTCTAAGTTAGGGGGAGATAAAAAATGATTTTTATTTTGAATAAAAACATGCATGAAAAGAAAAATTCCATTAACCATAAACATGATAAACACACATTGCAAACTCTAAAATTGGATATCAAATAAATTTTTCATGCCTTGATTCTGATTTTAATACAAGTTTAAGTTCATGAGCATAGTTTTTGGAAAGTGCGATTGTCTGATGTGATTTTTCAATGTTTACAATTTCATCCTCTTAATAAAAATGGCACAATGCACGTCTACTGGATCGTGGGTGTAAATTTGAGTTCTTGGGTCCCTGTCATTATAGCATAGGGTTCTGGGGTCACTTTTAGTTTAATTTGAGTATAAAAAAAAACAAAAAAAAACAAAAAAACCAAAAAAAAATTGACCACATAGAGCAATGTTTTGTCCAAATGCGTGGCATCCGGCACTTGGGGATCGTGACTCCATAGTTGTCTTTCCCAGAGTTAGGCTTTATATCTCTATTTTAGAGCATGAAATTGACAATATGTGTGGCGTCCGGCACTTGGGGATCGTGACTCCATAGTTGTCTTGCCCAGAGTTAGTCTTTTCATATCTATTGTGGTTAAAAATAAAATAAAATAAAGGATACTCATCTTAAGGTTTAATGTGATTCCCACCTAGCGCTTCCATTTTTTCCACTTGAACAATAAAATGGGCCCCATATCTTTTATGATGCACAACACTTTATCATGCTTAATTGGAATTGGATGAAATGTGGCGATGAATTTGAACAAAAGAATGGGCTTGGGCTTGGGATATGCTTATGGACATATCTTGTTTTTAATGATTTTGATGGGTTTTCATAATTTTTTTGGTATTAGATATTTGGGTGAGAAATGTGTATTAAAATGTTTTTGGAAAAGGGGATTTGAATTTCATATTTGTAATTTATTTTGCTCGGGACTAGCAAAACTCAAGTTTGGGGGTGTGATTAGTCACTGAAAGTGGATAATATTAATTTTTAATATCTTTATATTCATTGTTCCAAAGTCCATAAACATTGTTTTTAGTGAATTACATAAATAGAACTTCATTTCTCATCAAAAATGCAATTCATGTTTAAAATGCAAATTTGGGCCCAATCATTCATTTGTTTGTTGACAATATTATATTTATTTTCTGAATTTTAAATTTTGGGATATGATTGATCACTTTGTTTGGAACATTTTATCTTTTATGCCCGCTCGATGAATCCCAAAGTAAAATGGAGACTTTTGCACCTGAAGACAGACACTTTCTGGAAAAATCATAATGGGCCTAAGGCCCATCAAACAAATGTGGGGCCCAGAAACCAAGCCCAATGAAGCTCAACTTTATACAGTAGAAAGATAAAAATATGAGGATCATTTTATTCAACTGTGGCCGGAGCTAATTCGGATGTTTTCATGATGATAAAGGGATCTGAAGTTGAGATTTAAATGGTGGACTCGTCATTAATGCACATAAATCAGTCCCACCATTTAGACCATAACTTCCAAACGGATGATCCAAATTTCCTGAAATTTTGAGAGCTTCTAGAAGACACATGGAAGAAACCATTTCTCTTATAAAACTCCTCCGGATTCGGCCTTCTTCAATTTCGAATTCACATGTCAATATGGTGGACGAATCTGGACAGTTTTCCGGGTCAAATTCAAAACATCAATTTCCTTTTGATTATTCACCCTCCATTTGACTCTATTAATTGTTTGGGGGGTGAATTAATTGTTGAGGGATGTACCTAAGGATCCTAATATGCCTATATAAGGAGATATTGGTGAATGGAATGAGGGGGGATATTTTTCATATCATCTTTTGTTGCTTATTTCATTGTAAGGTTATGCTTCCAAATTTCCTTTGTAATGTTTTCCATTTCCATGTAAGTTATTTTTTGTATCTCTATGTTCATAATAAACTTCTTTCTCTTCTATATTTTTCATTTCATTAATTAAAACATTATTATCAAAAAGCACAGTGATATCTCTGTGTTGTTGTGAATTAGTTCACACATAGGTGTGAATTTCATTCACACACACAGAGGAGTGCTCGTTATTTCCGCGATTTTAATTTTATCCAATTCTGGTTAGTCATCTTCCGCCCACCATTGAGAGTATACCATCAATGGAGGGATAACCCTTTAATGGGATTATCTTAGGAGGATGCAATGGCTGGATTGAATGTTACTTTTTGAACGAATTGTTGTTAATTGGATAATTAATTTAAGACATCCATTCTTCAATTATTTCTACTATTCATCTTTACTGTGTTTGAGCAAACTAAATTCAATTACTAAATGACATATACCTTGGGGAGATCATGAATTTGGTTCTCTAAGTGTATATGGGATTAGTAATTATGTTTAGTAAGCACCAAACCAGAAAATGATGAGTGTAATGTTATTTTTGAAGAATGGATTCATCAAAAATTAATAAAACCAAAATTGTCTAATGAAGTAAAATTCATTAAATCCACCCCGAGCATAAACCTAAGATCAACCCATTTCCATTTAATTGAATTCACTTAGGTTTATTAGTGTTCTTTAAAAAAAATCCAAAATCAATCCCAAAGTCGGCTACTTCATAGCCCATCCTTCACACAATCATAGCGTCTCAAGGTTACTTCTTCGGTCCCTGTGGATTCGACCCCTACATGTACTACATCGATCACTTTTACCAGTAGGGTAAATTTGGTCGCAACCAGTGGTTGTTGATAGATATAAATCACAATCATTTACACCCTGTAGAATATCAGTACAGGAAAGGTATTCGTGTCTATCTGATTCAAAATTCACAGAAACAATAATTATAACATTTATTACTTTATTTATGTCATGTTTTTTAGTATAATGGCTTGCCAAAGAGCTAGTGGGGGGGGGGGGGGCTGGATCTTCACACACTGGTTGTTCTTGAGTTTCTTATTCTCTTTTCCCCCACCATAAAATATGTTATAATCTATCTCTTCCATTTCACTTTTTCTTAAAATATAGCTATTATTTCTCTTATCCATTTCACTTCTTCACTTTAATAATCCTCTTGTTTTTTTCTCAAAAAATGATCAGGGTGTAAACCCAAAACCCGCACCTCTATTGTGACCATACATTTCTAGCTTATTCAAGGCCACCAAAAGTATGTCTGCATCCGGTTTGGATGTTTCTGATTTCTATGAATATTCCAGATAGAAAATATAGAAAAATTATTAATCACTTTTATGTAATATCTATTTAAATCAAATGAAATATTTATTATGTCATACTTACACATGTTTCCAACAATTTTTGTGTGTTTTCATCTATTAGTATCCCATGTTTATTTAAACATGCCTCCTTCCATAGAATAGGGTGTAGGAAGGAAGTGACTTTGGATTTGGATTCATCAATCTGCATATAAATAGAGGAAAATAGTTATGATGTTGTTTTATTTCACATAAAATAATTACAGTAGATTTAAAAAATGTATCAATTTTTTTCATGTGAAGCATACCCCATCATTGCTTTATGGTAGGGGTATGATGGTTTTGATGCTCATTCCCTATTTTCAGAACTCATTTGCTCTTTCATAAATAAGAAACTATGAACCAAAGTGATGAATACATGTATCATCAAAAAACGTATTACCAAACATAATGTACCTAAAAAGACTGCTCCGCACGACGGCTAGTAAATGCATCCTACACTCCTTGGGTTATCTTGTGTTCATAAATTGGATGTGGGTGTGGTTTTATTTTCCCTTCAGTATCTTTAAGATTATCTCTTATTAAAATTGTGGGAATGACTTTGTGAATCCTTCCAGCAACCCTTAATACACAGTCTTTATGCGAGTCATATACTATAATTGCACTCTACAAGGGATGATGAAGAGTAAGTCAATGTTTCATTGTTATTATTTTATTAAATTAAAGATATGATTTCATAATATTACCATAATATCTCCCCACATAAGTGTCTTAATCCTGGTGAAAACATGATGCCACGATAATACATCAATCAGAACGTGTTGCCAAGTGACGATTCCAATGTAACTACTAAACATGGCCTTGTTGGGGTAAACATGTGGGCACCGCTTATTTCGTCAGACCTCATATTTAATGAATTTCACTTTTTCCTTATGGATTTTTTCTAACACCATAAAACTATGATGCTCCTATTTTTTCGGTGTCACTAGTGTTTTATTGCCTACCATTTCATCAATTTCAATATCATCCATATGTTTCTCTGGATCATTAGCATCGACATGTGCAGATGGTGGTTGTACCTATGCACTGGGAGTAGCAATAGTAGATTGAGAAACATGTTGGTTTTCTACACTATAAGAAACAACATGTTGAGAGACCTGTTGTTCCTCTACACTGTGAGAAACAACAGGTAGAGAGACCTATTATGCCTCTGCATTGTGAGTAGCAACAAGTTGAGAGTCATGTTGTGCCTTAGGATTGGGATCATCATCATGTGAAGAAATCATTATCTGTAGAAGTGGTTTAACATTTAATTTATATTACTTAAAAGTATAAGTGAATAGACAATAACACAAGTAAACACAATGTATATTACAAAAAAATATAGCCTAATTATTTAACTCTCTTTTTTTAAAAGCTGAAGGGATTTTACCCCTCTATCGACTATCCAAATCCCTTTATTGTGGTATTATCTAACATAGAAAATTTAATCTATAAGGGGACCACTATAAAATAATTTCAATTTAAAAATAAAAGGGTAATCCTCTAATGAATTTTCATCTGACCCTTCAGTGTTTTTGGTCGACAACAGAACAATTAACCAGTTTTGTTTTGTGGGATTTGGAAGATAAAATACTTGTACTGCTAGTAATGCCATTACAAACGGTTTTTCTTTTCACCGTTACAAAAATAAAATTTCATGAATCCCAAATAATTTATTTTAACAGAACTCCTCTTATCAACCAACTTTCAATGAAAAATCAGCACTTGGAATTTCATATAATCCAACCCTCATATTTGTTTGATGATTCCAATGTATGACATATTCACATAAATTGGATTTTTATCCTTAGAACTGAAAACATGCATCACTTCAGCCACAAGTGTAACTCCAAAATTATACATGGTACTATCTTCATCATGTTCATTAGTATAGAATGTATAACTGTTAATTACATAAGAATTATAAAATAATATATACGCACTTGGTCCTCCCGCTAGCCATCGAAGTTGTTCTAAAATTGAGTCCATATTTTAATTTGACTCCTTAAATTTATAGTCCCAAAAATATAATATAAACTATTTATCATGTGTATTTGATATCCATTTTTCATATCATGATGGATTCAAATTCCTAATAATTTATTTCTGGGTTTCTACATATGGGTCAACCTCCAAAACTGTTATGAAAAATGTAAAGGAGGGCCTACTCCCGATCTGTAATATTGATTGTGACAACCTCTCTTCTAGAAATTTCTTCACCCGTAAGCCACCTAGTGTGATGAGATTTTGATAGACCAATGCTTTCCACACCAGATAGAAATTCAGTATATAATTCAACAGCTTCCTCAACAATATATCACTCCATAATACAAACCTCTGGCCGAATTCGATTTTTGACATACCCTATCAAAATCTTCATATATCGTTCAATGGGGTACATCCATCTATAGTGTACAAGACCACATAGTCGAATCTCTCTCACTAATTGAACCATAAAATGAACCATCATATCAAATAATATCAGAAAGAAGAACATTTCTCATTCACATAATATGAAGAATTTTTTTTCCATACTTGGAAATTTCACCGGTTCTATAACATTGTTGCATATAGCTTTGAAGAAGAAACAAAGATTTCTTAATGTATGACATAAATTCTTGGAAGAAATGAAACGTAAAGCTAGAAGAATTAGATATTGCATCAAAATGTGTCCTTCATGTGATTTCCAAACCATTTACATTAAATCGGTCATTAACACGATGTTCTTTATATTCGATGAATACCCCTCTGGAACCTTTACGTCATTCCAGAAGTTTCAAAACTGATATCTCTCCTACCTAGAAAGAGTGATAGAAACCAGAGGAATAAGAGTTCATTTTCACCCTTTACTAGCACAAAATATCCTCATATTCCCACATCAAACATGTCCAACCTAGCCTTAATTATATCCTTTGTTTTTCTAATTTCATTTAGCAATGTTTCAATGACACTATCAAATACATTTTCCCACATGAATAACATCAAGAAAGTTTTTGACACACAGAAATTACAATATAGTAATTCAAAAAAACTAATGTCTTCTTCCGACTAGTTTTCATAATATTTTTCAAAAATAGTTTACCAAAAGCAGTGTTCACATATTTTACTTTCTCAAACAATTGATCACCTGTTAGTGGAGACAGTGTTATAAGTTCGTCTAAAATTCTATCGAATGATGTCATCCAAGATTAGTACTTATGTCATCGGGGTATAAATATATGATGTCTGAGAAACACAGTTTTTGATTACTATTTCAACCTAATTGACTATGTTCTTTATTCTCAAACGGGACACCCATGAGTTCCTTTAATACTAAATCCTAAAAAATTTCCATATGTAGGAAATTCATTTGTCATCCCATACAATCTAGATCTGAATGTGAAATCTTCTTTTCTATAAGCATCATACAACGTAACACCTGAATCCCACAATATTTTCATATTCTAGATCAATGGATTCAAGTAAACATCAATATCATTACCCAGTTGTTTTGGTCATGATGTAAGCATAGATAGCATGATATGTTTTCATTTCATGCACCACACTTTGGAAATTCTCTATATGATTTTTGGTCCTTATGAAATAGTATACTATCATTCGAGAAGGCATGTATTCTTTTAGAGATCATACCCATCGATCTTAGCATTTGTTTGGCATTGTTTGTTTTTGGCTCAGAAACTCATTATCTTCTGGTATCATGTCATACAAGAGATCAATTAATTCTGTAAAACCAGAGTCACTCCATCTGTTGCCTAATTTCAAATTATAAAGCTTCAGTATGGCTGAAAATGCTGTATATTTAGTGCAACCACCATAAAAAGGCATCTTTTCACAACTCTTTAACTGCTCAAACAATTTTGGGCAACCATGAAGTTAATTTTCAACAATCCTTGTCATTTCCTCAATACGATCATCATCATCATTAAAATTAGTAATCACGCCCTCGATATGGTATTATTAATTTTCTACACTTTTAATCATATCATATGATCCTTAAAATTCACTATTATCTCAGCCACTAGCTATATTTGCTTTTTCCCAATGTTTATTCTCACATTTATAACTTTGATCTATTTTGTGATAGATAAAGTGTTCTTCCAACTCCTTTGGAATAACTTGTCTTGAATAACAATAGCGTAAACACAAACAAATGATTTGAGATGTAACACCCCGAGCTTCCACGGTACGCTTCTCTTTGAATAATACAGTAGTGTGCGTTGTACGCAACTTCGAGTTCTAACACACACCACAACCAATCAAAGTAGCTGTTATGAATAGTAATACCTACTTTTTGAAATTTTATAAATTTTATCTTTCAAAATGGACTTAATTTTTGGATTTAGAATATCGAATTTATCCTAGGGTGAAATTTTGGATCTTTTCAGATAACTTTTATATTTTGATGAATAGTGAAAATTACTAAATTTTAATTAAAAACAACTTTTTTAATCAAAATAATTAATAGTGATAAATTATTATATTGGGTGCTTTTAAATTATAATTAGAATATAATTTTACCATTTTATCCAATGGTGGTCATTAAAATTAACTTCACTTTGAAATTGGTCATAAACAATTGTCAATATTTTGATTGATATTGTTTCTTAAAAACACGCTATTTGTTTTGACAACGGGAATTAATTATTAAATTAACTAATTCAACATATATGTTTTTAATTTTTTAAAATATAAATCATTTTTGAATTACTAATATCAATTATAGATTAGGGTGAATTTTGGGTATTTTTCTGAAAAACTTCAATTTTTGATGAATAGTGAAACCACTAAGTGGTAGTTTAAAAACTAATTTTTTGTGTAAATGAAACATTACCACTTCTATGATTTGATTTTAAAAAATTAGACATACATGGTTGTCATTAGGAAGTAAAATTTGGTTCAATGGGATTAAAATTATTTTTTGTCGAATAGTAACTTTTAAGTTTTATTAATCACGATTAAAGGTAATTAGTGAAATTTATGGTAAAAATGATATTATAAAAATATGAAAATATCATGAAACTTGTCCTACCATTATTTTATAAGTCATGTCCAACCAAGAAAATCCATGGGTCAACTTTGGGATCCCATGGAGCCACTTGGGTAAGAAAATGTCATTAATAACTTTTTATTTAAAGTAAAAATAAAATTGTCACAAACATGTGTTGTTTTACTAAAACAATTATTACATGGGGTTATATCAGTTAAATTTTAGACTATAAATATTCATTGGAAATATAAAAATATTTCCTACATCATGATATTTTTTATATAATTTTTAGACATTAAATAAATTAAAATTTTTATGACACAATGATGATGCGGCGATTACCTCATTAATTAACGATTTAAATAAAATGAAACGATAATGTAAAATATAAGACTTAAACTTGTCAAAAACATATTTAATGAGTATATTTCGAACCCTTATAACCTTATCGTTGAAATATATTATTGTGGGACCTTTAAAATCTGAAAATCATTTCATAATAATGTAACATTTCATGACTTTCCAAGAGTGCCCCTCCTCTCCTCTTATAAAAGGCCCCCACCTCTACCACCTTATTCACACCATCAAAGGCATTTGGCTCGGACATCCTCTACCCAAATACTCTCTAATATTCCCCATATTACTCCTAGAAGCCTCAATTTGGGCAGAAGTCTTCCCAAGGAATCCTTTGGCTCAAATAAAATAGATTTACCCGATATTAAGGTAATGTCTTCTCTAATTTTCTTTTGTTTTATTTTCCTTCTCCAACCCCTTAAACTAATTTTATTCCTTTATTTTGTAAAAAAACAAGTATCTAAAATATACTATGATTTTTTTATCAGAAGTATTTTATTTACACTTACACATACCTTCATCTAATGGTTAAAGAACATACTGTTTCTGTGGGTGGTGAATTACTGCCTCACGAAACGATGATTGTTCAATCTTCTTTTAACACCTCTCATGGTAGCCATTATGATGACACTATTTTCATATATGATATATATATTATGTTTATGTCTTAATTATTCATATTTATTTCTCATTTATGGCATACCTTTATGGTTTCCATTGTGGGTAAACGCGATAATTTCATTTTAGGAAGTGCGGACTACCGCCCCCTCAAAGTGATTTGAATCGTTAACGCCATATGTGGGACGTATAAAGGATGGAGTAAATGATATTATATATGATATTATAATGGAATTATAATACACATTTATATCATTATGATTTCATTCCATTAAATATGAAATGGAAATGAAAGTAGCATTCATGCGTACGTACGACTTACCGTCTCCATGAACAGTGCATTTCATTTCTTACCTCTAAATTTTACATAATATTATGAATGAATGTATATACTAGATATATATGATATATATGATATCTAAATCATGAATATAATTCTGGATATAATGGATATTTTACCACTTGAACAACTTGTAATTATAAGAAGTTTATTTTTGACTCAAGTACCAAAGATCGACAAAACGACCGTTATTAACATAAATAATTACATAATGTTCATAACATGGTAATAAGTGATATAAAAGGAATAATAAACTTGAAAAAGGTTCTTAAGAAAATATAAATTAACTCTAGTTTATTGTTCAGGAGGTTAAAGAATGGTCGAGTCAAGTCAGACACGAGGTAAGGGAATTCGTCGCAATCTCCATTCATTGAGGCATATTTTGTTTTACAGACAAATTTCTTTTATATAGTGTATAAACCCCTTTCAATTTTACGTTTATTCAAAAGTAATATTTTTATATGAAGCGTTTTACTAAACAACAAAAAGGAATGTTTTTCTTGTCGTACATATGCGGTGACAACGACTTCTCCGTCGCCGTGACCATTATTTGAGTTTCGGCTTCCTCTACAAGCAATAAATTTTTTTAAATGAAAAATAAATACCAAGATTTAATTTTTTTTGGTATTGAAAATGGTTTTGATAATTTTTTTATTATATCAATGTGTTTTATTGATATATTGTGATTGAAATGTGGGAATGTTATGTTTCATTTATGCATGTTTTATGTGATACGATTATGTTATCGTTTATGATATGTTTAAACCTGTTCATATGAGGAATGCATTGGAATTAATAAGTGACAAGTGGAGCCCTATATAGCTCCTCGATGTATCGGTAGGTCTCATGAGACAAAATAGTGTCTTGGCATGAGGCCCTGACAAAATTTTATTTGTAGTCTTGGCACGAGGCATTCTCTATGTGGTTATGATAGTCTGGCATTATGCATTCCATCATTATGAAAGTGGTTATTGATATTACATGTGATTATTAGACTAGTAGAATATCCATGTGAATAAGTAAATGACATGATTTCATTTTATTTTTGCCATATTATGCTGAAGTTCAAGTTTAAAAGGCTTTTGTTTAAGTTATACATTGTCTTAAATGTTAATGTTTATTTATGAGAGCTTCCGCTATATTGTTATCCTTACTGAGCATCTGAGCTCACCCCTTCCAATGTTTTAATTTTTCCAGGATGTGAAGAAGTATATTATGAATGACATACAGGGATAGTATGAGGAGATATAAAGACTAGATGTTGTTGTAGTTTTGTTTTAATTTATGATGTAATGAAAGACTTATGAATGTATCTAGTGTTTCCAAGGCTACTAAACTAATCAGTCTTTCGAGACTTCATCTTTTGTGATCATGCCAATGTTACGCAATAATGCACCGACTATGGGTAACTGGGGTAGGGGCGTTACAGTTGGTATCAGAGGCAGTTTAGTACTAACCTTGGAAGCTAGATTTAGATTAACCCTGATTAGAGCACATAGCCCAAAGATAGACTTTGAGGATTTGTATAGAAGAACTTTCTAGAATTTTGGTATTATAGAGATTTTGTGAGTTTTACGAGCAATACATCCCTGTATAGATACGAGAAGGTAGAGGCGGCTCTGGCACAGATATACCTAGGGGTAAAACCCGAAAACACCGCTTTGATCTAGACTCGAACGGGAACTAGTGCACGACAACGGGCCTTGTTGCACTCTTGGTTACAACACTCTCAGTGGATATTCTTTGGATAATTCTCATTTTCTTTACAAACCATTATGAAGGGTTTATGAGTATATACTTCCTCAAAGAAAACATTTTTATGATTATAGTTCAATTTATCTTCAGTGTTTTACAAGTATGAAATTATGTATTTTTATTCATAAACTAATCTAGTTTATTCCATTGTTTAGAAATGGCACCTAGTGGGAGGAATGGAAACTGTATCAATGCATGCAAACTGTGAAGGGATTTCCCTCTGGCTCAAGATAATTATTGTGGAGCTGGAGATACAACTGGTGCTGATCAACTTATCACCATACTGGGACAACTCACTCAGGTTATGAATAATATCCTTACTCATATGGAGCACCCTGATCTGCAAAGTGGAGGTTCAATGGTAGACTGCTTCATGAGCCAACAACCACCAACATTTAATGGTGGTACAAATCCATTAGTAGATGAGCAATGGATAAACTCCTTAGAGAAAATATTTCACGCCTTGGGGAGTAGCCAAAGGGAGAAGGTTGTCATAGCAGTTTACCGCCTCACTAGAGATGCTGATCAATGGTGGTCAGTTATTCAAAACACAAAGGAAGATAAAGAAGTATAAAATATGGAATAGAGGGAGTTTAATGAAATTTTCTTAGAAAAATACTTTCCACATGACAATCGAGCTGCTATGGAAAGGAAATTTCTGAGTCTGAGGCAGAAGGAGGATGAGAATGTCGCAAAGTATGATGAAAACTTTACAAGGATAGCGATGCATGCTCTAGATTATATACGTAACCCAAGAAGTAAGATTGATCGTTTCTTTGATGGGTTAAAACCATTTCTCTGTCGAGCATTAGTCTCACAAACCTTCTCATTGTACGAAGATATTGTCTCGTGTGCTATCAAGATGGAAAAGGAATTCTCTAAGTATTATGACTTTAATGAAAAGAAATAGAAGAAGAGATCTTCTGATCAATCTAGAAATGGAAATAAGTTGAAGAAGGGAAAAGTGGAATATCAGTCCTGCAGTAAATGTGGGAAGAAACACCCCGGTATTTTCTTGAAGGGAATGGGAGTCTGTTACAAGTGTGGTGAAAAAGGCCACCAAGCTCATGATTGTAATGGAAAGAAAGTTGTTGTCAATGTGGAATGCTATAATTGTAGAGAGATGGTACATTATGAAAATGAATGTCCTAGTCGTCAGGGGAACTTACCTCAGAAGAGGCCAAGGGATCAAGGCCAAGCTTATGCTATCAGTACTGCTGAGGTTGAAGATCCAAAAGACGTGGTGGAAGGTAATTTAATGGTTTCCTCAAGTTTAGCAAATGAATTATTTGATTCTGGATCATCAAATTGTTTCATATCTTCCCAGATTGCTAAGAAAATTAGATATTTCCAATTTGATTTAACAAGATAATTTTCAGTCAAAACTCATAAGGGAAGTATCATTGCAACAAAGTTTTGTGAATCAGTCCCCATTAGAGCACATAAATGTTCTTTATCCGCTGATCTCATTGTCATACCTATGATTGAGTTTGATATAATTCTCGGTATGGATTGACTTTCAGACTATGATGCAAAGATTTATTGTAAGAAGAAAGAGTTTAGAATTTTTTATGATGATGATAAGGAACACCTTATCTTTATAGTAGAATTGTCACCACCTAATTCTTATTTAGATCCACCCCCAGTAGCTCAAATAAATTCAATTATTTGGGAGGAAGAGAATGAAATTACTGAGGGAGAGGAAAGGAATGATCAAATAGAGGATGTACCTATTGTGAAAGAATATGTAGATGTGTTTTCGGAAAATTTACCTGGACATCCTCTAGAACGAGAAGTTGAGTTTTCTATTGATTTAATTCCTGGATCAAGGCCTATATCGAAGACCCCTTATAGAATGGACACTGTGGAATTAGTTGAACGAAAGAAACAACTAGAGGTATTGAGTAATAAGGGATTTATTCACCCTAGTGTTTCTCCATGGGGAGCCCCTATCCTTTTTGTTAAGAAGAAAGATGGATCTATGAGGTCATGCGTTGACTACAGGGAGATCAATGCAATAAAAATAAAGAACAAGTATCCCCTACCTCGCATTAATGATTTATTTGACCAACTGCATGGAGCTCAATACTTTTCAAAGATTGACCTTCGATCTGGATACCATCAGTTGTGTGTGAATAAGGAAGACATTCCGAAGACAACATTTCGAACAAGGTACTAGCATTACGAGTTTACAGTAATTCCTTTTGGATTGAAAAATGCACCCTCTATATTCATGGATCAAATGAATAGAGTTTTCAAGGAATATCTTGATGATTTTTTTGTGGTATTTATTGATGATATCTTGGTATACTCCAAAAGCTATGAAGATCATGAAAATCACTTTCGCATTATCTTGAAGTCTCTTAGAAGGCATGAATTATATGGGAAGTTTAGCAAGTGTGAATTCTGGCTTCAGGAGATTTCTTTTCTTGGCCATATTGTCTCTAAGGATGGAATTTCCGTTAATCCTTCAAAGACCAAGTAAATCCAAGAATGTCCAGCACCGATGAGTATAACTGAGGTACACAGTTTTATTGATTTTGCAGGTTATTATAGACGTTTTGTCCAGAATTTTGCCCGATTGGCTAACCCATTAACGCAACTCACACGTAAAGGGGTTAAATTTGTCTGGAAAAAAGAGTGTGATGAATTTTTTTATGAACTGAAGAGAATATTAGTCAATGCTCCTATATTGAATCTACCATTAGGGAATGATGGGTTTGTTATTTATAGTGATGCATCAATGAAAGGACATGGATGTGTCCTTATGCATAATGATAGGGTTATTGCCTATGCATCACGATAGCTAAAAATTCATGAGTATAACTACCCTACTCATGATCTCGAGTTAGCTACTGTAATCTTTTCCTTGAAGATATGGAGACATTATATCTATGGTGAAAAATGTGACATATATACCATTCACAAGAGTTTGAAATATATTTTCTCACAAAAATAACTCAACATGAGGCAAAGGCGATGGCTTGAACTACTCAAGGATTATGATTTCACGATACAATACCACCTGGGGAAGGCACATAAGGTTGCAGATGATTTGAGTAGAAAAGATCATGGAGTTTTGAACATGATGGGAGTGGAAAGATATCCTATTTTCATGGATCTAGTAAATATGGATATGGGAATCACCATGGAGGGTGAAACATCAAAAAATTTTCAAATGGTTGTCAAACCATCATTACTAGAAAGGATAAAGTGTTATCAGGCCGATGAAGAAGAGTTGAAAAAGAAGATTAAAGCTGTGAATGATGGGTGATTGAGTGACTTTGTGTATGAAGATGGAATTTTGAAATTTGGGAGGAGACTTTGTGTTCCCAATATACCTGATTTAAAGAGGTAATTGTTGGATAATTCTCATAGTTCCAATTTCTCTATACACACTGGGAGCACCAAAATGTATAGAGATTTAAAGGGACATTTTTGGTGGGACAACATGAAGAGGGAGATTGCTGATTTTGTGTCAAGATGTATGGTCTTCCAACAAGTGAAAGTTGGAAGGCAGCTGCCTGGTGGAATATTGCAACCTCTTCCCATACCTGAGTGGAAATGGGATAACATTATGATGGAATTTTTCATGGGACTACCAAAGACACCTAGAAGGAATGACGCAATATGGGTCATTATTGATCATCTCATGAAGTCAGAACATTTTCTTTCTATAAGAGAAGATCTACCACTTGAATGTCTAGCAAGACTATATATTAATGAAGTTGTGAGACTTCATGGAGTACCCCTGTCGATTGTCTCAGATCGTGATCCCCATTTTACATCAAGATTCTGGAAAAGTCTTCAGAAAGCCTTAGATAATGAACTTCGTTTGAGCACTGCTTACCACCCTCAAACAGATGGAAAACCAGAATGAACTATTCAAACCTTAGAAGACATGTTGAGATCATTCTCACTTGACTTTCAGGGTATGTGTGATCAATATTTACCTCTGGTATAATTTTTGTATAACAATAGCTTCAATTCAAGTATTCAGATGGCACCATATGAAGTGTTATACGGAAAGATATTTCGCACACCAACCTGTTGGGATGACGTTGGTGAAAGAAAACTTGTAGGCCCAGAACTGGTGGAGGAAATGATGGAAAATGTGAAGGTAATCCAATACCACTTCAAAGCAGCTCAAAGTAGGCAGAAGAGCTATGCTGACAATCGAAGGAAGGATTTGGAATTTCATGAAGGAGATCATGTTTTATTGAAAGTATCTCCATGGAAGGGAGTTATACGTTTCCGTAAGACGGGTAAATTGAGTCCCAGGTACATTGGACCCTTCGAAATTCTAGAATGAATTGGGGCTATAGCTTACCGTTTGGAAATGCTGCCAAGTCTCTCCAAAGTTCAAGATGTATTCCACGTATCACTATTGAGAAAATACATGCCTGACCCAATGCATGTACTCACCTATGAGGAATTAGAACTGGAACTTGATCTGTCTTATTTTGAAGAGCCCGTCAGGATTCTTGATACCATAGAACAAGTGTTGAGAAACCGAATGACTCGTCTGGTAAAAGTTATATGGAGAAACTAAGATGGAGGAGGCAACGTGGGAACCCGAGGAACATATGAAGAAGAATCACCCGAGTCTTTTTATACAGTGATATTATATGAAATTTCGAGGACGAAATTATTTGAAGGAGGGGAGAATGTAACACCCCATGCTTCCACGATACACTTCTCTTTGAATAATACAGTAGCGTGTATTGTACGCAACTTCGAATTCTAACACACACCACAACCAATCAAAGTAGCTGTTATGAATAGTAATACCTACCTTTTGAAATTTTGAAAATTTTATCTTTCAAAATGGACTTCATTTTTGGATTCGGAATATCAAATTTATCCTAGGGTGACATTTTGTAACTTTTCGGATAACTTTTATATTTTGATGAATAGTGAAAATTACTAAATTTTAATTAAAAACAACTTTTTTAATCAAAATAATTAATAGTGATAAATTATTATATTGAGTGGTTTTAAAGTATAATTAGAATATAATTTTACCATTTTATCTAGTGGTGGTTATTAGAATTAACTTCACTTTGAAATTGGACATAAACAATTGTCAATCTTTTGATTGATATTGTTTCTTAAAAACAAGCTATTTGTTTTGAAAACGGGAATTAATTTTTAAATTAATTAATTCAACATATATGTTTTTAATTTTGTTAAATAGACATCATTTTTGAATTAGGAATATCAATTATATCTTAGGGTGAATTTTTGGTATTTTTCTGAAAAACATCAATTTTTGATGAATAGTGAAACCACTAAGTGGTAGTTTAAAAACTAATTTTTCCTGTAAATGAAACATTACCACTTCTGGGATTTGATTTTCAAAAATCCGACATACATGGTTGTCATTAGGAAGTGAAATTTGGTTCAATGGGATTAAAATAATGTTTTGGTGAATAGTAACTTTTAAGTTTTATTAATCACGATTAAAGGTAATTAATGAAATTTAAGGTAAAAATGATATTATAAAAATATGAAAATATCTTGACACTTGTCCTACCATTAATGGATGAGTCATGACCAACCATGAAAATCCATGGGAAAACTTGGGGACCCCATGGAGCCACTTGGGTAAGACAATGTCATTAATAACTTTTTATTTAAAGTAAAAAATAAAATTGTCACAAACATGTGTTGTTTTACTAAAACAATTATTAAATGGGGTTATATCAGTTACAATTTCGACTATAAATATTCATTGTAAAGCTAAAACGATTTCCTATATCATGATATATTTTATATAATTTTTAGACATTAAATAAATTAAAATATTTATGACACCATGATGATACAACGATTACCTCATTAATTAACGATTTAAATAAAATGAAAAGATAATGTAAAATAAAAGACTTAAACTTGTCAAAAAACTATTGGATGAGTATATTTCGAACCCTTATCACCTTATCCTTGAAATATATCATTTTGGGACCATTAAAATCCGAAAATCATTTCATAATAATTTAACATTTCATGACTTTCCAAGAGTGCCCCTCCTCTGGTCTTATAAAAGGCCCCCAACTCTACCACCTTATTCACACCATCAAAGCCATTTGGGTCACCCAAACTCTGACCAAATACTCTCTCAACTTCTCTCTCTGTCTCCTAGAAGCCTCACTTTGGGCAGAAGTCTTCCCAAGGAAGCCTTTGGCTCAAATCAAAAAGAGTAACCCAATTTTTAGGTAATGTCTTCTCTTATGTTCTTTTGTTTTATTTTTCTTCTCCAACCCCTTAAACTCTTTTTATTCCTTTATTTTGTAACAAAAACAATATCTAAAATATACTAGGATTTTTTCAGGAGAATTATTTTATTTACACTTACACATACCTTCGTCTAATGGTTAATGAACATACTATTTTTGTGGGTGGCGAATTACTGCCTCACGAAACGATGATTGTTCAATCTTCTTTTAACACCTCTCACGGTGGCCATTATGATGACAATATTTTCATATATGATATATATATTATGTTTAGGTTTTACTTATGCATCTTTATTTCTCATTTATGTCATACCTTTATGATTTCCATTATGGGTAAACGCGATAATTTCATTTTAGGAAGTGCGGACTACCGCCCCCTCAAAGTGATTTGAATCGTTAACGCCATATGTGGGACATATAATGTATGGAGTAAATGATATTATATATTATATTATACTATAATTATAATACAACTTTATATCATTATGAGTTCATTCCATTAAATAAGCAATTTAAATGAAAGTAGCGTTCATGCGTACGTACGGCTTACTGTCTCCATGAACGGTGCATTTCATTTCTTACCTCTAAATGTTACGTAATATTATGAATGAATGTATATACTGGATATATATGATATATATGATATCTAAATCATGAATATAATTCTGGATATAATGGATATTTTACCACATGAACAACTTGTAATTATAAGAAGTTTATTTTTGACTCCAGTACCAAAGATCGACAAAACGACCATTATTAACATAAATAATTACATAATTTTCATAACATGGTAATAAGTGATATATACAGAATAATAAAGTTGAAAAAGTTTTTAAGAAAATATAAATTAACTCTAGTTTATTATTCATGAGGTTAAATAACGGTCGAGTCAAGTCGGACATGAGGTAAGGGACTTCGTCTCAATCTCCATTCATTGAGGAATATTTTGTTTTATACACAATTTTTTTATACAGTGTATAAACCCCATTGACTTTTACGTTTATTAAAAAGGAATCATTTTATACAAAGCGTTTTACTAAACGAAAAAAAGGAATGTGTTTCTTGTCGTACGTATGCGGCGAAAACGACTTTTACGCTGTCGTGACCATTATTTGAGTTTTGGATTCCTCTATAAGCCATAACTTTTTTTAAATGAAAAATAAATACCAAGTTTTAATTTCCTTTTATTTTGGTATTGAAAATGGTTTTGATAATGTTTTTATTATATCAATGTGTTGTATTGATATCTTATGATTGAAATGTGGGAATGTTATGTTTCCTTTATGCATGTTTTATGTGATACAATTATGTTATGGTTTATGATATGTTTAAACCTGTTCATATGATGAATGCATTGGACTTAATAAGTGGCGGGTGGAGCCCACTATAGCTCCTCGATGCATCACTAGGTCTCATGAGACAAACTAGTGTCTTGGCATGAGGCCTTGACAAAATCTTATTTGTAGTCTTGGTACGAGGCCTTGGTTACGTGGTTATGATAGTCTAACATTATGAATTCCATCATTATGAAAGTGGTTATTGATATTTCATGTGATTATTCGACTATTATAATATCCATGTGAATAAGTAAATGTCATTATTTCATTTTATTTTTACCATATTTTGCTGAAGTTCAAGTTTAAAAGGCTTTTTTTAGTTATACATTGCCTTAAATGTTAATGTTTATTTATGAAAGATTCCTCTATATTGTTATCCTTACTGAGCATCTGAGCTCACCCCTTCCAATGTTTTAATTTTTCCCAGATGTGAAGAATTATATTATGAATGACCTGCAGGGATGGTATGAGGGGATATGAAGACAAGATGTTGTTGGAGTTTTGTTTTACTTTATGATATAATGTAAGACTTATGAATGTATCTAGTGTTTCCAAGGCTACTAAACTAATCGGTCTTTCGAGACTTGATCTTTTGTGATCATGCCAATGTTACGTAATAATTCACAGCATCCGGGTAAGTGGGGTCAGGGTGTTACATGAGAAGGGTCATGTGCATGATCTTTTGAAAACTTGATGAACTCTTTCACTCAATATCCATACTCGTTTTTCAAATGACTGGCATCTATCCATTATTTATTTATATCCATCCTATTTTATTCTACGATATTAGTATTTAAAAAAATAAATACACTAAATATTGATAAAATTTATTGGTTATCCTACTTCTATAAAAATATAAACTTAAAATATTATGAAAAAATAGTCCAAATGTCCTTTGAAAACTATTTAAAAAATCACACTTTAAATCCCATAAAAAAATCATCCATTTTCAAAAATCTATCTTTAAAATAACACACCCTTTTTAAAATAAATCAATCAGTTCCAAACACTCTTTCACAAAAACAAAATTCCTTTTTTTAAAACATTCAAGGTAACTTCCTAACCCAAGAATCTTAATCATTTAAAATGAGCGACATCCCTCTAATAAACATTTCAAAACACTTGAATCATTTTAAAAGATCCACTTAGACAATTTCACAAATACATAGATCCCAAGAGAGGTACATTATAAAACATAACTAAAAAACACATTGATTTATTGCAAATCAATCAGTGTTGTATGATTCCATCACATAATTCCAAAATTTGGTGTCATGATAATAATTTCTAAAAGATTTTGATATTGTGCTCCCCACTATTGGATATCCATTCTCCATGCTTCCATTGTCCATTTATATCAATTATCCTTCACCAAAACACTAGCGTCCCAACGAATATGTTCCATAGTCAGTTACCGCACTCAAAACCATGAAACACTCGTATTCCATTTTATTACACACACTGCATTATCCCAATGACCATTGGCTCACACCAAATAAATTATTTTTACACCACAAGAATAATTTATATATAACTCATATGAAGTACTATTGGTTCGTTCCTTTATAAATACACCTAAGAAAATCTATAATCATGAACCCAACTACTAGATCGAGAGTTCTCCCAACACTCCACTTCTCAAGTCCAATGAATCAACATGCCTACCCACAATGACGTATTTTTATATAATTTTCTCTTGGTGATAGAAGAACCCTACAAGACTAATGAATTGAAAATAATCCCCACACATTTCAATTCATTATAAATTTATGATTTTAAATTTATGAAATAATAATTCTAAATAGAGAGTAGTGTTTTTAAAATCATATTTATGTTTCAATAATTGATTTTAGTGAATATTAAAATACACCTAAGTAAGAATCTTAAAATTAACCATTTAAATACAATGTGTTTTATATGAAACTTCATTACACCATTGACTCTTTAGGAAAACCAATTTTTTTTAAAATAAATTATACCTTAAGTTATTTTGTGAAAATCATGATTTTAATTTCATCTTACTCATTCCCACATAGTCATCCCATCCATTACATCACCACCAAATCATATTCTTAATTGAAGGTTAAATTGGTTTTTTGACATATAATTCATTCAGGTTTAAGTGGAATTCAATGATTTCCTTTATAGAAAAATAATATGACTCAAAAATATTTACATTATATATAATATAAAAAAATATAATGTTTAATCTAAGATAAATTTTCTATCTTACATGTATTCATCACGGTGGGTTGCCACAATTGGACAAATTATTGTTTCAATTTCATCCAGTGATTAATAACAAATGAAACTATATGATATATTTAGAATATAAAAGTGTGTAAAAAGACTCAAAAATGGTCTCCGCAACTTAGAAATTTGTATAAAAAAATATAACATAGGATTTTGAGGGTTCAATCAAATACAAAATTATATAAAAAAGGATTCAAAATTAACAATGGAATATGGAGGTCCCTATTTAATACCATATAGAACATATGTTGTGAAATAATTATAGTAATGGAGTGCTTACTTATTAAAGTATATTCTCGGGTCTTGCAATTAACACCTAAATTCCATATTCCCTAAGTTATAAACTTATAAAAAGTGATTTAACAACCATCCAGTTGACCATAAAACCATTTTCCAAATAAAAAACAATTCCCCTTTACTAAAAGATCCCAAAAAACCTAGTTCATGCCTCAAATGATTCCTAGGGACCCGATGGCCACTATTCACATCATACAATGTATTCATATTGAAAACATAAAAATGAACTAAATTCCACTGATCATAGAACCACCACATATAATCCAAATATTTTCCAATATACTACCAAAAAATTTAAAAGAATATTATGAATATGAATCTTTTCTAAAATCTTTAAGAATGACTAACCACACAATTATCCCATCAACAACACCAAAAACAACAATGGAATATTAACACTGAATCCCTTTCCATAGACACATTGAATAAGAATAAACATTGATTATACCCACACCATAAATTCCTAATTTCAATTAATCACACCCAACATTACTTTGTAAACGTTTTGAGATCTAAAATAGTTCACTACACATGTAAACCAAACTTGGTTAACTCTCATCACCCTATCAATAAGATGAAGTCACAAACAGTGACATAGTAATCAAAATCTAAACACCTTTGAATCAGTTACAATACTATATCTATCAAACATTTCATTTTTTAAAATCAATAATGTACTAGTATGACTAAGTCCTCCACATAAAATTTAAAATTCTATGAAAATCCCACTTTCCACAACTAATTTCATATCTACAAGTATATAGAATTCCACATTTTTAAAATACATTACAAAAGATAAAGAACATCATCTTTTTATGCACGAATGAAACAAATCTAGAACTTTATAATTTTAGTGAAACTAATTTATTTCAATTTTTGTAAAACCATTACATATTTGGGTGACCCATTCCATTGATTTTATTAAAACACCAAGCTTCAAACCAAATTAATAAATTTCATCAAGAAATTCTGAAAAATCCCATTTTGAAAAGATGCTATAAATAAAAACTAAACCATCACATAGGTTCTATTAAAATCACAAAATATAACAATATTAATGTTAAAATATATATAATTCACAAAAAATAGTAACACCATCATAAAACATCATTGGATTAAAGTGCAGTAATAGTGGAAACAAGGACAACCAACATGAAATTCCTTTAGTGTGTAAACAAGGATCACCAACGACCATGATTTTCATTGAGGAGTTTAGCCCGCAAAATTCACAACATCGCCCTTCATATAAAACTATTATATCATGAGAAACAGATTAGAAATAGGAGAAAACTCACCGAAGTGGTGTGGTTCAGCATGCAATGGAGGTATGTTCACGATGAAGGATAGGCATGTGATGGAGGAGTCCTCTGGCGATGGAGAGGCACGCGATGGAGGAGTCATCCAGTGGAGGAGAGGCGAACAATGAAGGAGAGACACGTGAGGAAGTTGGGTTCATGGCGGAGGGAATCACGGAGGTTAAGTATTCGGTGACAGAGGATAGGCGCATGACGGAGTCGATGGGAGAGGAGGAGGAGGAGGAGGAGAAGGAGGTGGTGGTGATGATTGGCTTCCATGAGAGTTCGAGGTGTGTGAGGAAGGAGGAGAAATTTTAGGTTTCTTTATAAAACTGGGTGAACCTTTTATCATTGCTAGATAAAAAGAACTGATAAAGGTATGTTTTATCAGCACCAAAATGTTTAGCGCTGATAAAGATAGGGCTTTATCAGTGCTAAAAAAGCGCTGATAAATATATAATGTTAATAATTTATTTATATTATATATATATTTATAAAATTATATACAAGAAAAATATGTATTTATATTTATCAAATTAAAATTTAAATAATTATAAAATTATAGGAAATATACTTATTATATTTATAATCTTATAAATATATATAATAAATAAATAAGTTATATATATATATATATAAGATTATAGATATATATAACTATATTTCTTCTAATTTTAAAATTATTTATAATAATATATATATATTTATAAATATAATTATAAATGAATATATATATATATATATATTTATTTAAAGAATTATAAAATTATAACGAATTAATATTTCAAATAGTTATAATTTTATTAATATATATATTTAATATATTTATTCTAATTTTATAATTATTTAAATATATATCTATTTATTTATAACTATAAATATAAATATCTCTATTTATTTTTAAATATTTATGTATATTTTTAATTATATTTAGAAATATATTTATTTAATTATATATAACGATATATATGAAAATTATAAATATTTTTTTATGAATTAATAATTACTTAAATAAATAAATATTTGTTTATATTTATAAATAATAAATAAATATTTACCTATTTGTAATTTAAAATTATAACAAATAAATTATTTATAGTTATAATTATATATATATATATAATTATAAAATTATAAAAAATAAATTTATAATTTGATAAATATATATAATTAATATATTTATTATAAAATTTTAATTATTTAAATGTATCTACTTTTATTTAGAATTATATTTATAACTATTTGTATTTATTTATAAATATTTGTATATAAATATATATAATTAATATATATATTATAATTTTTTAATTATTGAAATATATCTATGTTTATTTTGGAATTAAAATTATAAATAATTTTATTTATTTACAAATATTTCTATATATTTATTTAATTATATATTTATAACATCATAAGTAGTATAATAAATATATTTATTATAATTTTATAATTATTTATATATTTATTTATTTATAGTTGTAATTATAAGTATACATAAATATATTTATAAATATTTGTATATAATAATATATATATATATATATAATTATAATATATGTATATATTTGTTGTAATTTAATAATTATTTAAATATATATATACTTATAATTATAATTACAAATAAATATATTTAAAAAGTATTTATATATAATTAAAATTTAATTTTTATAAATATAATATTTATATTAATTATCTAAATATATTTAATGTAATTTTCTAAGTATTGGAAACATAATATAGTATATATATGGGTAACATGCATGAGTTAATCATATACACCTTTTAAAATATACATAATAAAAAATTAGCCATTATGGACAACATGAATAATAAGAAGAGTGTAATGTATAAATTAACATTCATGATGATATATAACATATATGCATGCATGATCAATATATTTATTGACCAAATTCTTTGGAAACAAAAATATATTTAATTATAATCATAGAAATACTCTTTTTAAAACATTATATATATATTTTAGAATTATTAAAAAAATTATATAAATTAAAAATATGAAATTTTCAATTTAATGTATACAAATAAACATCATTTTTTAATATAAATATAACAATTTTGTATAAAATATTATTAAAAACTTCTATCCGCACAAAAATGGCACCGAAAACTGCATTCTTTATCAGCGCTAGTAAAAGTGCTGATAAATGTGTACACTTTATCAGTGATTTTTTTAGCACTGATAAAGGATGAATTTATCAGTTCTTTTAGCTAGAGTTGATAAAGGACCCCCATTCATCAACGCTTTCTATTTAGTATTGATAAAACAAGGTGCTTCCCATGTCCTATTTTTTGGTAATGAGAGGTTAAAAAGGGTTGATAAAGAAAGTGGCAAAAAATGAGAGTGAAAGGGAGAATGGAAGAGGAAGAAGAAGAAAGATAGGGAAATACCTCCAGATAAAGAGGGGTGAGAGATATGAGAAGGAGGAAGAGAGGGAGAGGGAGTAAAAGTGAAAGAAGTTCTCCTAGTTTGGATTTGGTGGGTCTCCATCTCCATACAGTGGTGGGAACTCTAACAGTTGAGGATCTAGTGGAAGTCGATGTGGTTCCTAGGGTGTGTGTCTTATCATGGTGATTCTTTAACCGATTCCCATTAATCACGAATGTGATTTTGGAAGTAGGGACTTAAACTTGTACTCCACCAAATGGTTAAACATTAGTAATAATAGAATGACGTTCTTAATGATAATTAGGATTACTGTGGTGAAGCTGAAAATGAGAATTGAAGAGAATTACCTTTTTAACTTTATAAAACACCTTTCAAGGGATGTGTTTGTCTCAGATTACCTTATATTTTTCTTTTTAGAGATTGTAATTCTCATAATAATCAAGTCGGAGATCCTCTAGTTAATTCAACCACAATAATATATCTTAACCTAATTTTTCACAATCAAAATTATAAGTTTTCACAACCCAAAAATGAATTATGTTATATTTTAATTGGTAAAAAACACACTTTAACAAAAACTAGCCTAAAATAAGACATCCCAATGGGTGTTTTGTAGGATGTTTGATAAGCCTAAAATGATACACTATGTCTTTCAGGATAGTCTTTTATTATGCGATTAATAATTATCTCAAGAACTCTTTTCACTTATTTTTTTAGAAGGATCATCCATGCTAGTTGTTTGAGGGTGATATGCAGTTGATGTATTATGTATAACCCCATTATTTTACAAAAGAGATTCCATGGTTTGATTAGAAAAATGGATTTCTAAGTCACTTAACAAGGCATGTGGAGTTCCAAATTGATGTAAAATGTAGGTTTTGAGGAACTTACTAATAGTATGTTCATCATCCTTCTTAGTGTGGTTTTCCTTGAAAACCCTAGATACATAGTCAAACATAAGAATAATTTAGGATAATCCACTTGAATTGGGAAAGGGTCCAATGAAATTGATTCCAAAAACATAGATGATCTCAAAAAATATTGAAATCTTTTGGGGAATTTCATAACTTTTGGAAATTGTAAAAAACTTTTGGAGAATGGGACATGATTGAGAAAACTAATGTGAGTCCTTAAAGAGTGAAGTCTATAAAAATCTAGAGTCAATGACCTTTTAATAGGCCCTTTGTGGTCCAAATTTTCCACCTCTGGGCATTGAGTGGTAGAATTATAATATGGAGGAATTTTCATCTTCATCAACACATACCATGATCACCATTTTAGCCCAAACTTTCCAAAGTTTATTATCTTCCAAAAAAATAGTACTTGAATCATTTTTCATCATTATTTATTCTTTATAATTTTTTTAGGAAAAACACAAAAAACCTAGTAATTTATAATTGGGGTATACAGTGGAATCTTTAGAGTGAGAGATGAGATGTTTTTAGTGGGAATTTCAGGTTCAATGATTTAAAAAATGAGAAGAATTAGAAATTCTAATCAGGTTATCATCCAAAGTTTTTTATTTTTCCCAGTCTATCTTTGATCTCAAGTTCAAACTTTTAGAGCATTAGTATCCATATTTTTTTCCTAGATTTGGAATCAATTTTATTGAGTAAGAACTTTAAAGCATAATGGTCAAAAAAGATGATGATTTCAGAACCTATGAGATAGGGAAAAAAATTATCCAATGCAAAAACCATAGCTATAATTTTATTTTTAGTGACATTTTAATGAGGCTAAGTTTCAACCAATGTTTTTGAGGCATAATAGATGACATGTGGAATGCTTTCTCTTATTTGACCAAGAATTACCCTAACAGACCTATCAAAAGAATCTCACATAAATTCAAAGGGTAAGGACCAATATGGGGGTTGGATTATCGACACAAATGTCAGTAAATAATTGAGTTAAATGAAAGGATATCTTGAAAGCTTCATCTAAATGGAATATAACATCATTCTAGAGTATACAAGTGAGTGGGAGGAAAATACTTCTAAATTTATGGATGAATCACTAATAAAAATAGGCATGAACAAGGAATGATCATATGTATCAAACTGATGTGGGTTTAGGAAGTGATTTGATGTAATATCTTGACCTTTTTATTTAGTCATATCAGGCCCATTTCAGGTATTTTTTGCTATTTTTTAGTACCATTGTTTTGGAGTTGTGGTTTGAGGAGCGTTTGGGTGAGTTTTTAAGAAAAAATAATGGATAATGTGCTATGAACAGTTTGAAAAACCGTGTGCCTAATCCTAGGTAACTATGAAAACATGGACAGAGAGGCCCACATATTTGGCACATGATTTACCCTAATAGTGTGCCCCTGCCTAAGAAACACTATGCATGGGTTTTTATTATCTGAAAATTTGTTTTTAAATCAACCTAACCCCCAAAACCCCTCTATTTTGACCTAGGATCATGATTTACTAATTCTATGTGATTCTAGATCCCTCTAAAGGAATTTCAATGTGATTTGAACACTATTCTTTGTGATATAAATCCTGGATTGGAGATCCGCTCACTTTTAGATCATTGGATTTCATCATGTTGCTTCTTCCGTTCTTTCCTCTAACTTTCTTTTATATTTTAATGGAATATCTACATATATTCCATGTTTCTAAACCTATGAGTTTATATATAGATCTATGATTGTCGATCTAGATCTATATTTTCAATATCGTGATGCTTTTGATCTAAATTTTTGGTTTAGGGATTTAGATCCAAATCTTGATCGACATCGTTGTGTAGCTCGGATTTTCAGGATTTCTACTAGGATAAAATCCATCAATAAACCAAGGTATGTGGTCTAAATTGAACTCCAATAGTCATGGAGTTGATATGTGTATGTGGGATTGATGAATTTCTAGCTTTCCTTAATAATTGATTTCCAAAATTGGGCTAATTAGGGTAGTTCCTTGACTTGTTGATGCTTTGGAGTTATAGATGATTAATTGATGATTTAATCATGGAACCATGGGGCTTCCAAAATATATAGTTTATTCGGGGAAATTTTTTATGATTTGTGATATTATAATTGAGATATAGTATGTGGTTGGGTTTGAGATAATTAATCAGGGGGAATTAATTATGAGAAAATGTTTGGCTATGTGAGATAAGTAATGGTGAATTAATTATGATCCATGATGTCGATTAAGATAATTAATTGTTAAATTGATTACGAAAATATTATATTTTGTTTGGATAATTAATTGTGAAGAATTAATTATGAAATAATATTTGTGTTGATTAATTGATTAATTGATGAATTTATTAATGGGTTGTGTACTCATTTAATAGTTGGGTTAACTAATGGACTTAGATATGTTTAACTAATTGTTGGATTAGTAAGGTATTTATGTGGTTAATTCTTGTGAATTAAT